>JAOXJM010000041.1:46277028-46313264 GCA_026413425.1 Tringa solitaria | reverse complement strand
AGGTATTGATAGGCTGTTATAAGGTCTCCCCGGAGCCTTCTCTTCTCCAGGCTGACCAACCCCAGCTCTCTCAGCCTGTCTTCACAGGAGACGTGCTCCATCCCAACTTCAAGAGCACAGCCCCACAACCATTGCCTCTGCACGACACGCTCCAAAGCCCCTAAGCTCTGCTGAAGTTCTTGGTGTTCTGCTATTGCCCGTGCCTGAAATAGCTTCCTTATTGCACGGCTGGACGTCTCCACGCTTATCTCGCGTCTGCGCTCTGATTAGAAATCAGAATCTCTTCAGCTTAATCCTCCAGGCACCATGGAGGAAGCGCAGTCTGGCACAGCCGGGGCAGATGACTGCCGTGCTGGGATCAGGATAACCCTGAATGTGATTTCATTTCAAATCAGTAACAGCGCTGCCGAGGGACGAATGGAGAGAGACCATCCACTCTTGCTAGAGACTGTAAGGATGAGTGCAGTACTGTCTGTGCTTTTAAAGAGCAAGTCTGCTGCCTGTTCTGAAAAAGGTGGCTCGGACGTTTAAATCCGCAGTGGGTACATAGAGCTTTGCACACACAGGCACCGGTCTCCGGTGACAGAGAAATGCCTGCCTTCAGGGCTGAAAACAGGATTTCTAACACCTCTTCTCAACATTTCTGCCTTAAAGGACTCTCCTCAGGCTGCTGCCTGGCAGAAATCCCGTGTGGAGGTGGTTCACAGCCCCAGCACACCTCAGCAGAGCCCATCTATGTAAAGCCAGGCAGGTCCTGCATCCCGAGGATGGGGAAGACGGCAGCAAAAATACCACGTGGGAATCCCCACCGGAGTGCCGCAGGGCCGGCCGCCCTCCTGCCGACGCCGGGGCAGGGCAGGAGGATAATCCTCTGTGCTAGGTGGAGGTGACAGGGTGTGTTTTCACCCGCTGGGCAGAAGTAGCAGCACCAGGTGACTGCAGAGAGGCGATGCTCCGGAGGGAAGGCTTCGTGCCGCTGGGTGGCATTGACCTGTCCTCTCAGCCTGGACGCTGGGCTGCTGGTTTGGTGACTGAAGGCTGATCTAAAAGGAGACGTACGTAGCCCACACTGTCTCACGTCCAAGCACTCCCGGATTCTGTCATCCCAGCAAAAGCTGTGGGGCAGCGTTCCGTTGCGGAGAGGCGGCGTGGGAGGCAGCAGCTCTGCACTCTCTGCTGATGCTGTCGGTTCAGCGTAATCCAGCTGAAGGTCTTTTGGGTACAGCCGGGTTCAGCGGAGGACTAGCTGAGTGTGCTGGTTCAGAGGGCACTAATGCAATTGTGTGATTAATTGACGTCTGTGCCTTTTGTCTGCTTTGCAGGCGGCGCTCGGTGGGGACGGGCAGCGGAGGGCGGCCGGTCCCTCCTACGGTGCCCGCTGTGACAGAGGTGACAGAGGTGACTGCTGGGCCCCCAGAGCTGTCTCCTTCAGAGCAAGGATGAGTCACTTGCCCCCGGGTCAACAGTGAATGCCATGACACTCACCATCCAAAGACAGTGAGGTGGAACAAACAAGGTAATTCCTTAATAAATATTAATTTCAAGGAAACATATCGGGATTAATCCTTCTTCCACTGATGTTAATGGAAGTTTTGCATTGACAAAAGGCACTGCAACATTTGTAATGTATTTTGACATCTGTGGATGAAAGGTTCTAAATAATAGCTAAGGATTATGTATTCCTCAGTGAGAACATGAGCTAGCCCGCCGGATAAATTAATAAACACATTGTTACGTTAAGTATGGTAAAATGCTTCTGATGCTTCATGCTTACACTTGACATGTTGACAACAGGAAGCTGAGGATTTGGTTTATTTTATTTCATTTTATTTTATTATTTCATTTTACTGAATTTTATACCGGACTTGCTTGAAAAATCTCCAAGTGCTCTCAGTTTTAAGACATTAAACCTCCAAAGAGAGACAAATATTTTAGCTGTGTTTCACAGGTAGAGAAGCTGAGGTGTGCAAAAGATCACTGAGGCTTTAACGTCACAGGATCTGGGAACTAAAGGCTGCCCCTCTGGTTATTACAAAGCTACAGGAAGAGACATTTAATCATTCTTATCATGCAAAAACCTCAAAATGGTCTCATAAAAAGAAAGGCACCTTTCTGGTGAAAAAACATCAGAGAGGAGATATCCTTTGGGTTTAGGTATTTAATAACAGCCAAGCAAGTTTACCTTGTGCTCATTTGTGGAACCTCTTACATTCTACCTCAAGTCCCACCATGAATGCTTCACGCGTGGCAGAGCCCAGATGGCTTTCTCTGCTGTGTGGGATACACGTTTCTGTCTCCGGGGGTTTCACAATTAATTTCTCAAAGCTTCTTAAGTTTTTTTGCTCATCTCTCCCCTCAGCTGAGTTTGCCACTGGAGACACTGTGCAGCATTGCTGGTGGGTGCTAAAGCCTGTCCTTGCACTCCAGCCCCAACGCCGCAGGTCTGCTAATTGCCACTGTAATTAAACCAAAGACCTTTCTTTCTCTCTTCGTTCATTTAGATCCCTGAACTTATTTTAAGCATTTGTACAGTGGTCCTCACTGTGGTACTGGAGAATCATTTAAATACTAAACTTGATCTCAAAACTGAAATGTCTAGCACCTAAAAGTGATATCTAGTGATAACACAAACTTGAAATCTGTCTTCAAGTATTAGACTATGTGGTACGAAAGTGACTGATACTTGCTACTAAATGCTAGACAGCCCAGTATGGAGCATTTATAACAAATTACAAAAGACATCATGGAGGTCATTCTGTTTTCCAGATTCAACCTACATCCTTCCTGCAAGGGAAGCCCATAGAAATGACGAAGCGTGCCATTAGTTATCATCAGCCAACTTCCAGTGCTTCTGGCTTACTCTGGTATTGTATTTTCTGCACCTCCAGCAACTCCACAATTATTTTTCAGGACTTGGACAAAGTAAAGATTAAAAGAGTGGATGATAGTTTCCTTCAGAGCTGAGGAAAGTCTGGGTTTTTTTTATTTTTTCCTTCAGGTTTAGTGATTTGTACTCAAAAGAGTTTAGTACCCCGCCCTCTCTTTCTGGAACCGTGATCCACAAACACTTCTGTGCAATAAGATGTCAGGCTTTATAAGGGCTTTTCTCATAATGCCTTTAAAAAGACTGGATGTCCTGCCTTTCAGAGGTTTGACTTGCAGCTTCTACCAAGAGTAAAACAAGCGATGCAATGTCAAGTCAAAGGAGGGTATAGATAAGAAAAACAACAGGCAAGCAAAAAAATAAACCTTGTGATATTTCCTGCCATCCTGTTTTCTGTTCTACCTGCAATTTGTTACAGTTTTCCTGTGGGAATGAGGTTTGGCATGATTGTGCTGTCTCTGTCTCTCAGTACGCCTTCCAATTTCAGTGACATTTGGCAGAGAGGTAATGGTCTGAAGGAGATGATGTTTTCGCAATTCTCATAAACACAGGTGGTTCTGTGCAGGAGGCCAACTGTAAGTGCATTGACTGGGAAGGAGAGAGGGTGGGAATCTCAGGCGCTATTAGGCAGCAGAGGATTTAAGTGATAAAGTCTTCACATATGCCAATCATAGATAAAACTCAAGAATTTACGCCTTCTATACAAAAACAGTCACCGCAGGAAAAATATCCTTGGGAAATCAGGTCTGCCTAGTCCTGGTGCTCAGGGATCTGCTTGTTCCCTGCCTTTTTGAAATGTTTTATCCACTTAGATGACTCATGGGGACAAGGGCTGTCTCTTAATAGATGTCTGTACCTAGCACAGTGAGTACCAGCCTCAGCTGAGTCAAGGGCTCTTCCACGGCAAAGGCAATTATGCACTGATGGAGCCTGCTTGCTATGAAACAATAATACTCAGATCAATCAGGTCGATCAGCAATCGTCTTTTTCTTCTCTTAGATACAGAAAATGGACATTCTGCCTTCCATTACTCAGCTGGTATTAGTAAGAAGAATTATTTATTACAGCAGGAAATTAAAAAGCCCAAGATGAGACTGAAACTCATTCCAACATAGTGGAGGCTTTGACTCTTCTTTAAGTCTCTCATACTGGAGACTTAATGCACAGAATAAGAGTGAAGTCAGTGTCTTGGGCTGGCAGTTCTGGGCTGCACTGCATTTGTTTGGAGGTAAGGGAGTATAAAAACCAAGGGTGGAAGAAAACCAGGCATTTCTCTTTTCTCTCTTTACAGGAGAGGGGCATGCAGTCTTAAATGCATCTTGTCTTCATCCCACCACCATGGCTGCTGGTATCAAAAGCTTTTATTGTCAAGCTTTATGTGCAAACAGAGTGTTTGGCTGCTGGAGCAGCATCGGTGGCCACCGTGGCAGGCAGCACGGCTGGGGATGCCTCCTGGAGGTCACAGCCTGTGGGCTGCTGTGGACAGCCAGGGCCCAGCTGCTGGAGAGTCTTTTAGCTTTTCAACAGACACTCTGGTTGGTGTGGGGTGTTTCTCTCTGGACACAAATACAGCAGAGTGCATTGCTTCCCTCCTCGTGGCACAGCAGTGTGCAGTTTGCCTCCCTGCATCACGCTCTCTTTCTTCCTTTCCAGAATAACTATAGACAGAAAGCAATCACTTAAGCAATATTATTGGTAGGTCAATCTCTGTGCTACTGACCTTTTCCCAGTCCTGGGAGACCAAACAGGCTTTTTTGTCTCCTGCTCAGCCTTGCCAAACCCAACATCTGCCTGTGTGAGACCAGTCAGTCTCTTGTCACCTCAGCCCGTGATGCTCCTCTGCCTCCATTCCTTTCCCTTTCCCTCCTCCGCGCCCTCCCCTCTCCCACCACCTCCTTTCCCCACACGAGCCCCGACCAGTCTCTCCACACATCATGCTCTGGCTCTCCTTTTCTTCTTCTGCTCCCGCTCAGCCCCTTTTCCACCCGGAGCAGCGCTCAGCCTGCCGGCTGCCCTGACCTTTCCGGCGCATGTTGTGCCGTGTGTGCCGTGAAAACATGCTCCCCTCCACGTGTGGGCACAGCCGCAGCTGCTCATAAACTTTTGACCCTTGCTTAGCCCTCTGCCATCCCCTGGCAGGGACAATGGCAGGGTTATACGCCTGGGTTTAGTTACCAGGGGCTGGAGACTGCCAGGGAACACAGCATTGCAGCTCTGATTACATTTACATGGGAGAAAAACACTCTTAAGGCAGCAGCTGCCGTTTTCTTCTTGCTTACATTTCTTTCCTAGGCTTTGTTTTCCTCATTATTTGATGCGTGAGGGTTTTTTTCTTCTCTGTTATTTGTCTTGAGGTTGCTGCTCAGGAGCCAGCAGTGAAAGGCTACATCCCTTGCAGTAAGACAGCTGCATAAGGAGTCCCTGTTGGGGGGGAAGGCAAGGAAGAGCACAGAAACAGAGAAAGGTGGCTGCAGTCCTTTGGGGAGAGTGGGGAGGAGGCAGAAGCAGCAATTCCATGTGTCTAAACTGGAAACTTAATGAAAGAAATTATGCCTTCCCTGATTCCAGGCAGCAGAAGAAAAATCCCTCCCCAGCCAGAAGCTGCAGAGGATACCATCCATTGCCTTTTTTCCTACCAGTAAATAAATAAAAGTGACTTTCCAATGAGCTCCAGCGCAATCTTCAGTGCTCTGATCAGTGCTTCACTCTTCTTGTTTTCAGCACATCATTTATAAACTTCAAAGCCTTACCTAGAAAACATTTTCAAAAGTCCTATCTTTTCACATCATTTACTTGTAATACAATAGTTTCCTTTCCAGCTCCTGCCACCTCATTAGATCAGCCTCAACTTTCCTTCTCAATTCCAGCTCTTAACTGTACGCTTCACCGTTTCTTCTGCCCTTTTACAAGACCCATGTTATTTAAGTGAAAAGTAGTTAAGGAACGGATGGTGGGCTCTAAAAGATGTTGCACTGGGTGTAGTCATAATGCAGAAGGGTTGGTTAAATGGCAAAAAGGCAATAGCATCATTATTCCAAGGGAAATTAGCCAGTGTAAATATGTTTAGATGCATAAGATAATCGGTAATCTGCAGGACTTCTCGGAGAGCAGTCAGAAGTTGGGTTTCACTGGAAGGTTCTTTAGAAGGAAACAAGTCCCTTAGTTTGAGGTCACTTCTCTATAGAAATGTCCTGTCTCCTGTCTTTGACTTGAGCTCTGCTCCTTTGGCCTCAGTCTCTGCTGTCCATGCGCTGGCCTCAGGCGTGACGCAGTGAGGTCTCCATCACCGTGCCAGCTCACGTGCCTGGTGTGCCCCCTCCCCAGTGAGTGTTCCTCATTCCAGGAGTGCCCTGAGTGACTGCACCTTTGAGAGGAAGGCTAAACCTAAGGAAGGACACATGCTTCTCCTTACCCAGGTTTAAAGCCCAGTTGGCTGTCAGCCTCTCCTGTTCCCGTGCCAGGCACAGCAAGCCATGGTGCTCACAAACCCCGTGGTATCCTGGTTTTCCCCTGGGGCTGCCATTTGCCCTCGATGAGAAAACAAGCTCAGATTTCATTTGAAACCAAATCCATAGTATGTTTCTTGCTGATACAGAAAAGACAGAAAGCTCCAGAATATCTAGAATAACATAGATCCAAACTGCTTTATGTTCACAGTTGCTTGGTTTTGGAGGTGAGGCTGACTCAGGACTTTCTGTGCTTCACTTGGCAAAGTCCATCAGCTTTTTGCAGTCAGGCTGTGCCTTGTGCCTCAGCCTCTGAATATTTGTGACACTCCAGACATACATCTCTGCAATGCAGATTATAGGTAGGACACATGGTTATTTGTTTCTTTTCCACCTGGAAAAATATTTTCCTTTTGTATAGTTCAATCTCATCAAAATAAATAGTTACTGGTGTTTTTTTGGGTCATTTTAAAAAGCAGGTTGACCCTGCAGACAGTGCAGCACAGAGCATTCAATGTTTAAACTGTTTATTTGGCTCCATCCAAGTACTGTGGCCTTGAAGTGAAGATGTTACACCACTGCATAAACTCACTGCAGAGAAATAAGACCAATTCTAGTTACTGGATTTAACAGATTATGTTTACAAAGTAGCTGTTTGATTCTTTTCATTTCTTGTCATATCCTATTTCATTTGAACTTGATATCCTATTTTTTAAGAGAACTTTAATGACTGAGACACAGTATCTCATTAGCCTATAAAAAAAAAAAGAGCCCAACAAAAAAGTTTGCACCTTATTGTCAACTGTCATGAAAGAACTTGCAGACAGAGCTGGAAAGTACAGTCAGGTTCAGGAACCTGATGAGGAATACGCAGAAATGTTAAATAAATTATTACTTATTTATTATTAAAAATAACAGTCACACTTCTATAGCTCCTCTCAGATAATGAACTCAAAGCCATTTATAATTAATTTCACAACCCCATGTAGGTGAAGGAACTGTGCCACCTTGTTTTTTTTCAGCAAAGAGCTGAGACATCGAGAAGTGAAGTGTTTAAAGTCATGTAGATCCCTCCCTTGACCAGCATCAGGGAGTTTTTCCCGAAGGGCGCTCCACCAGGGAAGTAAGGTGGGCCGGCATCCCCCTTGGTTTTCCAAGTTTTAAGCTTCTGGAACTGAGGACATCTGTCTGTCCTGGATTTGGCTGGAGTCTGGCCCAACAGGGTCTTCAGGTTTGCCCACGAAGGCACTGACCCAGCATCCCTGACTCCGTGGGCTGCTCAACTCATCGTCATCCCGAAAACGGAGGTTGCCAAAAAGGTGTCTCACAGTGCAAGGCTGTGACAGGGCGCTGAGGGCTCCTGTCACTGTTGTTGAAGCCTGAAAAATTGTAATGCTTCACAGAAGAGGGGAAAAAAAAAAAAAAGGCCACATCGCACAAATGCTGATTTAACTCATGGATGGAGGAGCTGCAACTGCCGAGACCAGGAGCTGCTCTGCCACGTGCAGCAGCGGGGCAGGACTTGTCCCATACACTGACATGCAGCGAGGAAAGTCTTCGTTTGCTGCTGAACCCAAGGAGAAAATTAAAATCCTACCCTAAATGATTTTCTAACATGGTATAGTCCAAAAAAAAAAAAAAAAAGCACCATGACATTTACTGGCACACTGAGAACAACATGAGTATTTTATCAGAGCTGAAGTCAACTGTGCAGCCCAGATTACTTCCACTTTTGTAGACTGCGTTGCAGAGAGTGCTGTGGGAAGCAGTATTTTGGGAAACTGCATGATTAGAGAATCTGAGCCCCACAAACCCAGGAGAGTGTGACTTGCCCTCCTGTCCCCTGCGCTGCTTGGGTTTGCAAATGGCAGATGTTCCTTTTTCCCAGCTTTCAGCCTTATCTTCTTTCTCATTGTCAGCTGAGTGAAATTGTGCTGTACATGTGCTATCCTGTGACCGGGTTCCTTATCAAAACCACACAGCTAAATATTTCCTTACATTATCCTCCTTGCCCAGATGAAGGTACGCTGAGGTTGGTACCTTCTGCACCTCCTCACTGCGTCACTCAGGGAGCAGCAGTGAGCTCCTGGAGGCAGAAAATGCTATTTTTGGTTCGGTACTTTAAATGTGTATCTTTTTTCCCCTCTTCCTAAAATCGTGTTTATTATCTAGTCATGTTTCAAAGAGGCAATGAATTTCTGCATTTAAAACATTTTCCCAGAAAGTGGTGGGCTTTCTTAGTATAGAGACAGGTAGGAAGAACCTGTTCCATTTCAAATCTCTGAAAATATAGATCCTGGAAAATTATCATTGCTTCCTTCTCGTTTTGCTTTTATTTAAGCTGTCCCAGAGCCTCTTTGTGCCTATGTTGGGTAAGAGATGCGTGGAAGTTGCCTCCAGCTTTGGGCTGTGAAGGCTCGAGGGAGTGTCAGGCAAAAGGATGATCGTGATGAACACCCACCTTGTAGGCCCAGCGGGCTTCCTCCAGGAGGTGAGATCCAGATGGTGAAAAACAGGTGATTTGCTGTTCAGATAGCAGCAGAAAGGCTGCCAGGACTCCAGCTGGTGATGGATGAACTCTGGTTCTCATGAGGCTTTGTGTTTTTCGTGACCGTGAGTTTTAGCTGCACTCAATAGACGGTTTCCTTCCTCAAATCACCATCCCTTTCATAGGAAATATTTTGTTAGCTCTTGTCCTGCAGCCTTCTACTGACTTAGGGGTTAAATATGCTACAAAAACTGCCCATTAAAAGGACTATGTGAAGATTTAATTAATATTGTGATAGTCTTAATAATCTGGTGAACAGTTGACTCCAACCTCTGTGTGTATGGGGAAGATCATGAAGAGAGGAAATCTGTGATGAGTAATGGCTGTATGAATAATTTATTTGACACAAAACTATTTTGTATCTTGACAAAAATCTTGTATCCCTATGAAAGCAGAAGCTCCTGAGGCAGTGCAGTTTGCCTCTAGGGCAATATGCTTTTTTTCTTATCGTCACTTCTTATTTTCTAGCAACAATCTTATTTACTCTATCAGAATTCATCATTAATAATCACTTGTCAGGAGGGTTCTGACTCTGCCAGCAATTATTTTGCCATTCTGCATTACGTGTTTCCAGAGTGAGCAACAGACTACATATTCTATATTTTGTAATAAAGATATGGCAAGAAAACATTTATGTTTTTGTGAATAAGCAGAATGGATGTAAGATCTGAACAGCAGAATGATGTACAGATTTGGGATTTGATTGCATTTTTACCAATTGAAAAATGACATTAGGATTAGAAGAGAAACATTTACTGAAAATAAGAAAAGGTTACCTCAACTTTTTTTGTAGTTACAAGATGGTATTCAAAAGAGGTATTTTTATACCCATTAGGGAGCCATCCAGGGTTTATGCAGATTTGACATTTTCTTCTTTCTTCTCTATTTGTGTCTGGAGCCCAGGGTGAACAGCCTCCTTTTTGTTTGCTCTCTCTAAATATCTTTGTCTGGGCAGCTGTTGATTCAAGGCCTGTGAATAAACAAAATGAAGAGGACCTCCTGCACGATTTACAAAGAAATGTTATTTTCTGAGCCCCGACTTGCCATTTTGTGGTGTTGACATTATCTTTCTTAGACAAACAAACGGCCTCTTGTCCCTCCTCACGAATGTATTAGCTTTCCACTTGCAAAAGCTGCAGCAAGTGAACTTTCCTGACATTAATGGGAGGTGACGGCGGGCGAGGGAAGATCCTGCCTTTGTCCAAGAGGAGGAGAAGTGCTGTGAGCCCAAGGCGCCCGCAGCGCTCCGGCTTCCCGCACGGCTTTTATTCTCCCAGAGCTTGCGAGTGTTACTGGGGGAAATCAAAGACAAAATCCTTTAAGAGTTCAGTCCTGTCACCCCCCCTGCACGCTGCCTCTCATCATCGCTTAAGGAGGACTATTCATGCAAAAAACCACCAGTGCTCACCGGGTGTAAGCATTGAAAAAGGGAGTCAGCTGACAGAAAATGCATTAACTTATAATAATAATGCCAACAAGAATCCCATTAGCCTTATTTTACGCATATGGAGGCGTGGAAAAGCACAGTGTGTTGAAGCTGGGAGCACCAGCTGGGCCTGGAACTTGAAGGGTCCCCTTTCAAGGTCTCTCTTCTAATGACTAGACCAAATTGCATGATCCCAACATATGATTGCTACGTGATATTCTTTATTAAGTGTGACTGTAACTTGTCACGAGAGCCTCACACAGCTCTTTGAGGTTCAGGTACTTTCACTGACCCTCAGTCGTATTTGTGCTGCCTCTTGAGGAGCACCAGGCAGTTTGGATGAACGTTCCTCAACTGGCAGCTCAGTGGCTGTGTTTGTATGACCAAGCCCACCCAAGCCCTTTTTCACATCCCATTAACACATTTGAAGGCTACCAAGCCTACCTGCACCTTGTACCAATGTTTCAGCTCCCGTTTGGACAGTCCAAATCTGGAGAGGAAGGAGGGGAAAAGGACAAAATCGTAGAGACAATATGCCACTCCACTCTGCAATGACAGGAAACGTTGGAGACCGAAAGATACTGGTTATTTTAAGGCTGAAGGTGCTAAGAGTATCAGAAAAAGTGCTGAGCATCTTCAGCATCTGTTGCCCTCAGCGGGAGCAGAGACTCTCAGCTTCTCTCAGCTGACATTAAGCACTCACCAGGATCACCCCATTAATGAGCTCAGACAAATCCATGCTCCTTGGTTGGCACAGGGCAAGGAGACATGAGAGCTGCTGAACAGAAAGTGGAATGGAAACAGTGGTTTCACCAGCTGCGGAAGGTGCCTGGGAAACCCTATGTTTTTATTTAAATCATACATACCAATATGCTTGCTGAAAATCAGTACTCCATGGCTATAAAAGCTGAATGATGTGTTGAAGGTCCACTCTCTGGGGCTCATGTGGGTTGTGGGGGCTCCCTGGCAGGGTAGCTGCTCCATTAGTCCCCCCTCTCTGCCCCATGCTGGGGGACAGCCAACGCAGAAGCTGCCGCTGATGGGGAAAGGGCTCACTGCAGCAGCCAGAGGGAGTGTGTGTGCGGCAGGAGAGCAAATCAGGAATCTTCACTGTGACAACTTGTTTTCAATAATCTCTTTAGGGCTTCCTACTTCCCTGTGCGTATTCTTCAATAGTTGAAATCAGAAAGAAACTTTCAGGTCCTCTCTCAGATGCAGGAGATATTTGGTGGAGTAGTGTTGTTATCAGCTGACTTCTGTTCAGACCCACCTGCTGCTTTACCTTCCTCCAACACTATCCAGGAGTTTAGTTTCTACTTACCTGCCCTGTGCTGATCCTAGAATGAGAACATGGCCCATGTGTAACTGCTCAAAGCACGCTCCATCCCTTTCATGTTCCACCCCTTTCACGCTCCATTCCTTACATGCTCCATCCCTTACGTGCTCCATTCTGCCATCTCCTGCCACATGGCGCCTCCAGAAATTCTCATTGCTCCAGCAGGAGCCCAACACACCTGTCTATGTGTCTGCAACTTCCCTTAGTCAAGTGAATATTTGATAGAGTATGGAAATGACTCATGGGGATGACACCTAACATGGTGATCAAGACGCAGTCTGTGAACTTGGCAGTCCTATGTCCTATTTTCAGTAAAATCCTTTTCTTCCTTTATTCTCTCAGTCCTTTCCAATACCATTTATGATCTTTTTTCCCCCAGCACCCCTGCAGCATTGGTGCCATGTTAAGATCCTTTCTCCCCAGCATCGCTTCCTCCATGGTTCTTAGCTGCTTGTTGGTGTGACATGTTCCCTGGCTGCCACTGGCTTGTGTTCGACCATCTGCAGTCACACAGGGCTACAGAAGCAAAGTTCTTGCTACTGGTGCAGACCTTTTCACCTTATCTGGGTCCCTTTGTGCCAGGTCCAGCACGGCAGAGCCATGATAGTGATGTGAGCTCATGTGTAGGAGCACAAGATACCCTTGGGCAATACAAGCTCCCCTGTATGGTACAGATACACAACCTTGTGCTTGTCCAGGGACCGGCCATACCATCTGAAGCTGGTGAGCTGGCCACCAACAGGTCCAGCTTTCTGTTTGTGACACGCAGGGCCAAAAAGTGGAAAGCGCTGGTAGGGTGCTGTAAATGCAGAGCGAAGGAGCGCTGCTGGAGATGGGTCTGGAAGGTGTCCAAATAGCATGTCTCATGCTTCACCGGGGCGATTCGACAGGGCTGCTGGGAACATCTCAGGGGAGATTATCCTAAGCAATTCCTATTGTCAGCATACATTTTAGAAATTGCAGAGACTTAAAATGCTCTGGAGTTTCCAGTGTGTTAGAGCAGGAGGCGGTGGAGGTAAATAAAAGTAAACACTTCTCATGTCTACTGTTGCAATCTTCTCCTACACCTCCAGAACACAGGACAAGGACACCAGACTAAATGCAGGCTGGAAAACAATGAAATTCCTGTTAGTCAGCATGATCAATTGAATGAAATTTAATTTGCTTTCCAAATGTGCTCACGGGACAAAGCCCAAGGACCCAGCTGACAAGCCCAGCCAAAACGGACTCCTCTGCGTTTCCCTTCAAGCAAATGTCAAATCTGAACCACTTCCAGAATTGTTGGTGGCTGTGTGGCAAAGCTGGCCTGACCTGGTGACAGCTCAAGCGGATGAAGCTGGAGCTTGTCCGAGGAATGCATTTCTTTGGGAAAAGCTGGGCTCACGCAGTCGGCAGCTGGAGGAGGAAAGAAATGCTTTTGGGGTCATACAGACCAAACTGCCTGGAAACAGAACATGAAGTCACAGAGAGTGCAAGTGCAGCGTGGCAGGATGAACATATCCTCAGAGAAAAGATGAAACTAGGTCATAAAAGCTGAGAAAAGAGGAGAAACCACACTCCTTATTCGTTAGCGATTCCTAGGTTGCTTGGTAGCTCAGATCAAGTGACTGATGTAGAGATGGATTTCACAGTGATCAGAATGAGTCCTTTTTTCAGCTCACTTAAGGCAAAAAAACCTTAGATTTTGCAAGTCTTATTCCAGAAACTAAAGGTATTTCTTACACCAGCTGTCATGTGCCAGCCTGCCCCAGCCACACAGCCGGGGCTGTAACTCCCAGGAAAGGGTTACAGCTCCTTCTCCTTATCTCACTGGCAGCAGTGTGCCAGCCAAGGGAAGGGGCAACAGCCTCCCGAGCCTTTGGGAGCCCTGGGGCACCCACATCTTCTCAGCAACTTTCTTTTAAAGGTAAGACAAGCCTTAAAACCATGTCCTGGGCTGTCTGTTGAGGTTTTCATCAAATGTATCTTTAGCTGCTTAAAGCTTAATCAAAACCTGACTGGAGATGCTGTATTCGTACTGAAAGCTTATCCGTGTAGGAGAGCAGCTCTGGCTGTGGTTGGGAGCACCACAAAGGAGTTGGTTTCTTCTTGCCTGGTGGGATGTGCTCAGCCTGAGGGTTCTCTCATTTCTGAGCAGCTATGAGGGGCTACCGTATCTCCCATTTCTCTGCTGTGAGCAGTTTCATCACCTAAGTAGAGATGAAAACATTGGTACAAAACCCTCAGATCAGGATCGATGACAAAAGTTGTTCTGCTACAGGTATCATCAAGTGGTGGAAAGCACACCAGCGACTGCCTGCTGCTGACACGTGTGGGAAAAAGAGCCCCAAAGCAGCACTCATCTTTCTCGTATCTAGCTCCTTTGCTATTGTCAAACCAAAATTGTTATATTCAGCATGTCTGGTGATGCGGACTCCTGAAGGGGCAGAAAAAAGCTGTGACCATGCCCAACACTGACCTTCAAACGTGTGTGGTCACAAAGGCAAGGACAGCACTGCTCCCTGGGGTCCAGCGTGACATTCCCCTGCCCTCTGTGGACCCCTTAAAGACCAACAGATTTATGATAAACCACAAACTATTTGAGGCCTGTTACACTACCTGCTGTGCTGCTTTAAGCCTGAGCTAAAGAGGGACTTCCAGAGGGGGAGGGAGAATTTATTTATAGTACGTACATCTTAGAGTCCCATGTAACAAGAGGGTTTATTTTTCCTCAGGATGTTTGAATAGACTTGCATGGGTAATGTTTGTCTTTTTACACATGGTTATAAATGTTATTGCGCTGCAACAGAATTTAATCTTGGAAAAGTCAGCTATGTTGCTTAGGTGGAAATCTCCAAGAGACCCAGTGGTGCCTCTTAATATAACACGGGAATATTGTTTCCAATCCAAGTAACAGTTTGCAGGTTCCTCATTCAAGAGATTTGTGCCTGAACAACCTAGTATGCCCAGAAACGACGTGTATTTAGCCAGAAAGGACTTTGCTCACAAGGTACCTTACTTTACATCATGTCATTGGCTTGTGTTACAGCACAGAAGGGTCCACAAACATAACAAGATATGAAGTTACAGGTGATGACAGGGTATGATGCATGGGCTATCCCAAGAAACAACTCTCTTTCCTCTTCAGAATCAAATATCTGTCATTACACAGGGGTTTTTTTTCAAGTTTTTTTGAGTTTTGATCTAACAGGAAAGATATTTGTTCTGGTGGTGGGTCTTTTTCTTAGTTTTTAAAGGCATTAGAGCATCTGAAGCTTCAGCTGAATTGCAACCATTTTCCGAGTTTGCTGAGCATGTCTAACTTATTCTTTAAAGATGATATATTCAGGTAGACAGTATGAGACTTGTTACATAATGCCAGGGGGTTGAAAGTTCCTGAGCTTTGCTTGCAATGGCTTAAAAATGCATCTGTTTGACAAACATATTCACATCTGCTAATAAAGATAATAAATATTATCATAGGTGTGGCTGGAAAATATAAATTACCTCAGTTGTTTATACATAGCCATATTATGTTTATTTACCATTAATTTTCTATATTTTGCAAATATACATATACCCGTACAAAATAGGATCTCTCAATTTCACCCACCTTTCCCAGTGTTCAGTTAAACCGGGGTCTATGGAACTCTTGGAGCGTTACTTCCATCACTGTCTACAGCTGCGGCTCGGTTTGAAGATACAGGGTATTTGTGGATGCCTCACACAGTGGTGATATCACTCTATTAAACTGCAGAGATTTTGGTATATGACCTCGGCATGGCTTGTGGTCCTCTGCTTATTAGCCTGCCTTCTCAGGCTTTATGTTGAATTTCAAATCTTGCGTTCATCCAAGTAGTTACCGTTTAATATCATAATAAATAAACATTTGGTAATGACACAACATTTTAAGACTATCTCTTAGACATTGCAGGATTGCAGGCAGAAGTCAGAAGCTCTTCAAGTTTTCCTACTGGGCCTCCCACACCAGTATCTCTGGAAGAACCAATAATTACATCCTTAAAAGCGAGGACAGATACATGCATTTGTTTTTGTTCTACCAGTTAAAAACAAAAAATCAATGACTACATATTTTAGATCGTGGTTTTATCTGAATCCTGAACTGTTGGCTTATGGTAATTCACAGGAATAAAAATAGTCAAGGCTTGTGTTCCTAAATTAACTTTGTGTGGTGTCTTGTGTACAAACAGACCAGGGCGTCTTGATCGACGTTTTTATGACCCTTGGTTGGGATGATCTAAATTTATTGTATGTAAGGGTTAATTAGTTAATATGTGTAATAGCTTTAAAGGTGCTTGGCATTATCACAGGATATAGACTTGGCAAAACATGGAACTGATGTAGTATAAAATAATACCAAAGCTAAAATATAAAATCTTGGTAGTTACTTTATGGCTATATAAAATGAACAAGCTGAATATGAGATGAAATTGCTGGGGTGGTCTACTTGCTGGAATCAAGTTTCCTGGCTCTTAATGAGTTTGCCCTTTCCACAGCGCTGAGCAAGGTCTGCATCCTGCTGTTTCTTCATGAATCTCATTTCCAGTGGCTTCAAGACTTAACTTTGAAGAAGTATAATCAGTTTCACTGGCAATACCTGTCAAAAAGCAAACAGGAAATAGGCGAAAACCCCACAATTTTATGGGCCGATACATTCACATACACAAGGAAGCATAATGCATTTGGTGTTGGGAAAAGAGCTGTTTACTACAAACTCATTGCTTTGAGATTATATTTGTTTTACATATTCTATACAGATCTAACTAGGGAGTCTGTTTCAGCTAAACCTTTATGACCCTTTGGTAAACTCAAACATGAGAAGGGAGAAGGCTGTGCACTAAGCAATTGCTGTGACTGACCAACAGAAAGGAGAAGGTAAACACAGCACCTGTACGTGATCATTCAGCATAATGCAGGGTATGTTTACTTGAGAGTTTTGCAATAAAAACTGCTTTCTCTGGTGATATCTTCCCACCCAAATTTAACCTTCTTTCAGATAATTCTGAGCACTCACAGCTCCTGAGCACTCCTAGACTCTGGAAACGTGAACAGGAAAGTTAGTAACACAACTGTCTTACCAGCAGAGGAATTCAAATGCTACGGGAGAGTGACTGGAGATACAAGTTTCTCTCTGACTTGAATATCAGGGTTTCTTGGCTTTTACTTCATTCATCTTCGAAGGCACAAAGAGAAGTTTTGGCTTTTACTTATAAAGAAAGGGGCATTTTATATTCCACATCCCCACCTGCTCGCTTCTTCCCGGCACTGGCTGGGATCTCAGTGAAATACTGCTCTGCAGCCCCCAGGGCTCGGCCGTGCAGAATTACAAGACACAGGCATCTCCTGGGAATTGAGGTCTGCGGCAGCCCCAGACCTTAAATAAATTCCAACAGGCAGAGAAAATTGTGAGAGCTGCCTCTTGTCCCTGCCCTCTGATGAAAGCTCACCCTTTCTTTGAGTCTGATCCCACGGTGGCTTCGTGCCCCACGTTTTATACGGCTGCGTGCAATCCAAGATGTTTCTCATCTGGAAAACATGCTAAAATGGCAATTCCTCTGGATTAGGTGAGTAACAGGGTAGGATCTCACAAAACCTTTTCTTCAGTTTATTTTGGTTTCCTGGTAGGCGGCTGCTTTTCCCCTGCACTCACCTTGAGCTGGTTTTTGACCTGCATTTGGGGCTGCCCAGCTCCGTCCTTGCCGAAGGGGCAGAGATGAGACTTGCCCCTAAGTTTTCACAGCAGCTGCTTCTTGCTGTTTGGAGTAAAATGGCACGTCCTCATTTAGAGAAGTGGGTTGGTGCAAAGGCTTCCTCTAAGCTCTCTCTGTTATGCTCTCTATGGTAGAGAAACAGTGTATTTGGTCAAAAATAGCCATCACAGATATCAGTGGCAGCTCTGGTGACAGAGACAAAGCAGATATTGCCTAAAGGAGGCAAAGTGGCCATGGTCCTGCTCCTCATGGTGGTTCAGCTGCTGGTGCCGGGGTATAAAGAGTACCCACTGTTTGGGGGGCAGGTAAAGGAGGGGGACATGAATGAACTTAAAATCATCCGTCAGAAAGATATCAAATTTACAGTATTGAGAGTGACTAAATACAAAATCTTTTCACAGAAGATGCTGGAGCTTTTCGGTACCAAAACTTGCTTCTGCTCTGGCAGGTGATCACTAGTTAAGCACAAACCGGGTTCATTAAAAAGAGCTCCTTGTTTAAAATGTTTGGCCATTTACACTGAATGACCCCAAAAGCCTACAAAGACAGGAAGCAATCAAAGAGAAAAAACCACCAGCAGCAGCAACAACAACATGGGCTCATTATCCAAAGCCTCACAGTGACTGAACTGGCACCTAATGGCAAACTGCTCCCGTCCTCCCCAACAACCTCAGAGGGTTGCAGCCAAAATGACCCACAGCCTTTAACTGTGAATTCTGATTCATTTCAGCCACAGTTTTGTGGCTGGTGCTGTGGCTGCAACACCTTGCAAAACAATCAAAATCTATTAATAACCTAACCCTTCATTATCAATTTTTAAATGGATTCACCCACCAAGAAGACCCCAGTAAAAGGGCTAGTCAAAAGACGGGCTGGAGTTGGTGGTAACAGACATAAACTGGACAGACCTCTCCTTCAGAGACATAGGAACTTCCAGACCTCGCAGCAATCCGCTCTGAGCTTCCTTCCAGGCAGCACTGCTGGGGACACCTTCTCCCCTGGAGATTAAAACATGGCTTGTGTTGTTTTTTGCTCCCAAGGGGCAACCTGGTCTAGTGGGAGGTGCCCCTGCCCATGGCATGGAGTTGGAACTCAATGATCTTTAAGGCCTCTTCCAACCCGAACCATTCTATGATAAATGCTGGCTGGACATAGCTGGGGCTGTGCTAGAGGTTAGAGGGGGAAATGATTTCTCTGTTATTGAAATGCTGCCTGCAATATTAAGGTCACACCGTCCTAACGTGCTCCTGCCCCAGAGATGACTACAGATTCTGATGCATCGTGTTGTGCCGCGTCGTCCTCAATTAACTGAGGGCGGTTTGCCCCAGGGCCTGCCGATTCATCTGCTCGCTGGAGCTCGCCCCGAGTTAACAGACAGCAAAATCGAAAGATTCTTCCACGACAAACAGCCTGCTCATTCATCTGTTGTTTCACTGCGGCGCTGTTCTCATCACCGCGTTTGATTTAATTTGTACGTGCGCTAGTCGTGAAAACAATACCAGCGTACCCTTGCTTTGGGGCATGAAAGGTCAACAAAGCGAAGAGCCGCTGCCTTTTGGGGCAATCAAAATATACCGTGTAAGATAAATTCAGAATGGCTTGCAGATGCTGGCACACTAGGGAGCTAAAAAGGTTTTAATCCTTATTTAGAACTTTGTGTGTTTGTGTGGGGGATGGTTCGTTTTTTTGTAATATATTTGCGCAAGCATCTTGTGTAAAGGATTCCTCTTCCCTTTCAATCTCCACACATTCCCCAATAGTAAAAGAATAATGACATCAGACCCATGTTCTAAGGAGCACTCTTTGCTAAAGGGTTACTCAGATCATTAACTTGAGCGGCGATCTCAGTAAGAGGGATCTTCTAAGGCTGTATGAGAAACCATTGAGCTGCTACACTGGCGTAAAAACTGAAGTTGCATTACTAGTTTCTGTTCCGGTTCATGTAGAAATCATCTTATTTACTATGCAATTTTAAAAACACTTTTGAGTTAATAATATGACATTCAAAAATCCTCAACAGTTGCGTTTAAACTGCTAAGACAAACATTTTCTTTTCTGGTATCTTCCTAAGTTTAGCTCTGCCAACTAGAAAGACATAAGTACAGTAAACCAAAGATGGAACTTCCCTATAAATTCTTCATTTTTAGCAGAAAGTAAAATCTTATTTAGCTAAGAAAAATTACTGATAACTACAGTGCTCTCTTAATTAGTTTGTGATAAATTTCCAACAATATAAAGATCAACGTGGAGAAAATAAAATTTCCATTACGGATGCTGCATCTCTTTGGCCAGTAACGCTTCTGCATTTCCCGAGGTGGTGTGACACCCGTTAATGACAGCGTTTCTAACTGTCACCTACAGACTGCTCCGGGGGGGAGCCTGTGGGTGCACTCCTCCAAGCTCCCCAGCATCCACCTTCACCAGCTGCAACAGCCACACAAAGATTAGGGTGGGGAAGCAACAGATAGTAAAAAAGAAGACATAATATCCATCAACATGTTTAGGGGCGCTCCCTAAAGTGAGATAATCCCTTAATATATCAGCGAAACGTGAAAAGAATTTTAAGGCTTGTTTCAGGATTTGCCATTTCAGAACGCCTTAACATCCCACATTTCTAAAAGGTCTTTTAAAAAGGTCACGTTGGGAAATCATGCAAATGTATCCCTTTTATTTACAACACAAAGACATATGACAGAGAGGTCTTTGTTTGTTGCTATTCATAGTATTCTTGTAGTTAGGGTGATCCAAATATTTATTTAGCAACAGAGTTTATGTGGCAGCACAGGTAACCACCCAATCAATGCCTTGTTCTCAATTATTAGTACTTAACTCTGCAAGCTTATAAATAGCCTTTTCGCTTACTGAGGCCAAGAATAAACTCTCTCCTGGGTAGAGAGGAACACACATACTGATGCTGTTTTGTACCAGTCCTGTGGAGTCTTTCAAAATACGTTAAGATCACTGACTCTAATTTTCACGGCAATAAGGATGTAATTTTAACTTACAGAAACGAACAAGACAAACCATACAAACTGGAATTCATTTAATTCATACAGTACAACAAAGAATATAAGAACTTCTGCTTTATATATGTATTGTAAACTCTTTTTAGGTATTTTAGTTTTAAAACTTAACATTCAGTAAGAAAGTATACAATCAAAACCCAAGTTTGAAGACCAATTACTCTGTTTGTCAGATAGGGATATTTAAAAACATTTTTTTCTGAAAAAAAATAAGAAAAAAAATCCTTTAAAATGTTCATTAATATGGAGACTTACTTGCTCATATACTAGATGACTATTTCAAATCTGTCACACTGGCAGCATCCTGCCATTCCCGCAGTCTCTCCTGTATGTAGTTCAAACGTGTTCTGGCTGCATTTTAATAAGTGATGTGTTTTAAGATGACAGAAACTAATTGGGACTCTTAAAACCTTTCCTGCTACTCCAAGTAACACAGGCTTTGCCACAGGAATGCATTAAGTACAGTTTATCTACTTTGAGCTAGTATTTTCAAAAGATACATGGGACGTTCTCTCTGGCTAACTGTTTTTACCTAAGAAAAAATATGCTCATCAGAGCATGGCAAAGTGCTCTTTTAACTGTTTGATGAGCTGCTGTGTATCAACATGGCCTGGAAATGCTTCCTCTGACTTCTGAGCGGCTGTGTAACTCCTCTGAAGATCTCCAATCTGTAAGAAACACACAAACTAATATTGTGAATCCAAGCACTGCAGTGTTTGCATCGTGTATTCTGTGCAGGATGTTTCTGATGCTCACAGATGATTAAACATCACCGGTACCGAGAATGAACAAATAAACCAGAGTCAGTGTGGAGGCTTTTGAACTCAAGGTTATTTCCCCCTTATGTACATCAAGGGACGAGAAGAAAGACAGAAATGGGAGGGATGCTTCAAGACAATAACTTTATATCCCATTCCACCTGATTTCTTGGAGAACGGACAATGCCCAGTGCTTGAAGTAAGGAGGAATAAAAAAATGGATGATTTTCTTTAAAACTCCATAGAAGTGTTGTATATACAGTCAAAACAACCAATCAGGCCTATGTAAAAGCCACAACTCCATGTGATTTCCTGCTTCCTCACAGAGAGGCACAGCAGTGTTGAAAGTGCTGCTAAAGTGTGCAACTCTGTTTCCACATTGTTCCCGACCTTATTTTTTCCTAAATAGCCATAATTTTTGGAATGGAGAAGGGTAGGTAAAGCTCCTGGGTGGAAAGGAAGAAGCCGTGGAAAGTGTCAGTAGGAGGCCCCTGTTGCCTGCGCATCTGTCAACACTGAGCTTCAGAGTAGCAAGAATTCTCTGAAGGGGAGGAAACCAGGGTCCTGGCCAGAGAAGTTGGGTTTGTAAACCATGGCCTTACACTGAATCTAAGGATTGTGTTACCCACCACAGCAACAGCTACTGGTCTGGCCATTTGTCTTCTCCCACAGCCTACACAGGTTCTTTGTGCAAATGCCACATAACAAGACATTTGCAAACTAGGATTTACTCCTTAATCGGGAAGTACAGAATGCAATTATTCAAAACCATCTTATGGTTCACAATGGAGAGGATACGCTTACAAATTAATGGGTTGCTCTCTCCTTGACGCAATGTACTTCAGTATCCGTAGGAGTTGGGCTGCCCACACAACACAGACTCATAACAGAATCTTGAAGGTGTAGGCACAAGTAAAGGAGCAATTTTTTCTTGTGAAAAATACAAGGATGTGTACAAGTTTCTCCTTATTAACAGGAATGTCAGACACAATGTTAATTCAGTGGCTCTGTATGAAAGAAATTAACACACAAAATTGAAAGGCTGTAAAGCTAAAGCACAGACTTTCCTTTTAAGATCACTGAGATCATGGGATGAATAAATTATATTCTTTCTATAATTACTGATAAACCACATGATACTCTTTCACTTCACATTCTGAAAAAGCCAATGATGGTAGATGGAATTGTTAACACATTGTTCATCTTCTGGGCATTTGGAAAACTATAAAGTTACTTTATAGGTAGTCGGCCTCACTTATTCTCAAAAGCAAACGTTTGAATGGCTACTTCTGCACACAAAGCTTCTGGGTATTAAAATAGAAATATAACTTCCGTTTTCCTTGAGTTTATGCACTCTGTATTCTTTTATCTTACCTATTTTGAATTCTTGGTAATAACAGTAAAAAACCAATTGCCCCACCAAGGCTCAATTTTTAGGTTACAAGAATAGGATGGTGCATTACCTTCTCTGAGAGTATTGCAAAATTGAAATGGGGCTCATACATATGAGGTGCTAAAGCTGAAGCAGTTTGCAGCAAAGCTCTTGCCTACGTAGAGAAAGAAAAAAACACCATAGTGAAATCTGTGAGGGAGGGAGGATAACAAGAATCGAATGCAATTTTCATCATTCTTAAAAGAAATCATCCTGTGTTTTCTTTACTAGGCCTTTGCTAAGAAAGCCATATTCAACTATGTACGAGTTACACCAATAGCATATTTAGACATAATACAGTTAAATAGCATTGAAATTAATAAGACTCTTGGTTAAGTCAGAAAAAACATTCCGGGACTTATTCAACTAGGCAATTCACTTCTAAATACTGAACAGAATATATTAATTGTTTTTAAAAAAGGATTTAAAGTCCCATCCCACTGTATTTATCTGTTGTCTCTGACAGCGCTGTCTTAAGCGTCCCTGAAAACCTAAATTTTATTATAAAAATGAGTTTTAACACTCAAAAACGTTAATAAAATTAACTCTTTTTTTCTGACTAGCAAAATAATAGCATTAAAAAACAATGGAAAATTAAGTTACATACATTTTTCATGCTATAAATCCAATACAAAATTAAATTGTGAATGCTTTTACTAAAAAATGGAGAACTTTGGGGGAAAAACACTGATTGTTTAAAAACAAAAGTATTTGTAAACTGTTTGGGAAGGCAGAGTCAAGAACTTAATAAAACTCCCTAAATCTGACAACTCTGGGTACATGCAATAGTACTTATGAAAGAACATTGTGAAATACAATAAAATCCAAGATAAGCAAAATATCTTCATATTTTTTATTCTTCTGTGCATAATTTTATTGCCATGATGATTCCAATTTTTAATTATACATGTGATACAAGAAGGAAATAGAACGTTTTAAGCTAAAGGCTAAAATGGACAGGAAACGATTATAACGGAAAGGCTCTGCAATGTTAATTATTAGCATGTGTATAAAAATGAATACATTTAATCCACTGTGCATGTCAATTATACATCTTAGCTCAGTACAAACCAGTGTACTCACATTAGGTAAGATGAATCACCAAGCTTCCTGATGCAAAAGCATTTATCAAGAACCTGCTGCCTTGGGACAAAACTCTAAAGCAATCTCCTAGTTGAAAAAAATCTTTTAAGAGCTGACCTGATTGCTATCTACTGCCACCCAACAAAAGTTTATTATCTACATTTATAAACAAGATGTAGTCAGAGATGTAATTTAAGTGACAGAGTAATGCATTTTGTTTTGGGTAACAATTTAGAAAAATTATCTCAACAACTGCAGAGCCACTGTAAACCTTGTTTTTGTCTTCTGGATATGCCAAAAATGAGCAGTTTAATGGGAGACAGCATGACAACATAGAGGTTACACTGAAACACGCATAAAAGTTATCCATGTTTTCTGCCTGTAGTAGTAAGCTAGACATTCATATGATGCCTCCACCTCAGGGAAATGACACGTTTCTTATGTACAAAAGAGCCAAAGGAAGCCACCAACCTGCTCAGTGTGACCTTTTTGCATTTCCAGCACAGCCAAGTTGTTGTAAGCTTCCGCGTAGTCGTTATTGTTGACTAACGTTAGTTTGAAACACTGGTAAGCCAGATTCAGGTCTCCTATCCCCTAAAAATAAGATTGTATTTTAATTTGGGAAAAGATTGGAAACAAAATGCATCTGGGTTGTTGTCTGGAGTATCTTTTCACCTGTATGTACTACCATTGAATACAAAGTATAATAAAAACACGCTGATCAAAACCATGTGGGCTTTCTTCCCAGACCCTCACATTTGCTTCTTATCATTCCTCCAGACAGAATCGTTTCTCTCCAGCACAAACTTCCACGCTCCAAGTGATAATCACTTCATCTAACTTAACTTTTAGATGACTTAAGTATCGTCTAAAGACTACACTATCTGCTACCGTCTATAGTAGGGTAAGAAAAACAAGAGATGCGTCCAGAGGGGAAGTCATCTTGTTTCTCTGTCTCTACACAGATTTAAAAAAAAATTACATATAAGCCTAGTTTTTAGAGGATAAAAATCAAGGGAGATATATTTCTTTGGAAGTTTGGAAATTTGGAATTTCTTCTCTTTTCTATGGAGCAGCTGACTACTCTTTAATGCTCTAGTGTTATGACCAACACTGATACAAGTTAAACATTAAAAGTGACAAATGCTGAAAAATATAAGCACATCAGCTCAAATGTCAATCCTTTAGCCAGCATAAATCATTGTGCTTATCCTAACTGCAATACAATCAAGATGAAGAGTTGAGTTTCTCTCTGACTTAAGTTAAATCATAACCAGCATTTGAAGACAACTCGTATTAGAAAGCGATCAAGAACTTTATTCAGTAACCTTATTCTGAGCAGCTACACAGAAATCTAACACAACTTCTGGAAGAACATCTGCAAAAATTGGCAACGAATACAAATTAGTGTGGAAATTAAACAAACATTATCACACAATTACACAATATTTCTACAGCTGCCTGTAAGAGAGAAGAACATGCCTTCTCAACTACGACATACATAATGCTTTAGTGTCTTCTACAAGCTGCTCAATACATATTTTTATGACAACAAAATCGATCTAATGCTCCATGTAACAAGTAACAGCTCAGAGAAAAACATCTTTAATTAAATTTTTTTTCAAATTAGTTTGTATTGCAGCAAAAGCCTTCAAGGGCTGGTACTTGTTGCAATTTTTTTAGAAAGAAGGGAAAGTTAAAGACAGTGGGGAGGAAACATATTATAGCAGGAGGAAGCCACATTCTCTGAAGATGTACAGAACTTTTTTATTTTGCCTTTTCCTCTCTACTGAAGTTCAAATAAACCTTTCATCTGTACTGCACTTTATCCTGTACACTATTGGGTTTCATATTTCAAAGCAGGGCAATGAATCCTTCCTAGGTCCTCTTTCTCCAGCTTCTGTAAAATTGCATTTATTCAGAAATGTTGTTAATATTTTTCATACCACAGCCACGTGTCCCAAGTTGTACCACACATCTGCTGTCTCCTCCTCATTTTCAGCCAAAAACAGTGCACGTTCAAATGAAGAGAGTGTCATATCATATTGCTGGGCATAGAAGCAACAGAGGCCCAGATTGTTAAAAAGTTGGCAGTTATAAACACCCATCTGCAGGAGCCGTCTAGAATGAAATAAAATATTTGTTTATTTTTTTAGATTAATTTCAAAGAGGACTTCTATTCTAAACGACAAACTTCTCTCCTTCTTTCTCTCTATTCTGAGAGGGTGCAATAACCAAGTGTTAGAGTCTTACACTTGGTAAAGGTTTCATAAAGGGCAGCACAGGGCATTTTTGATTTTGATTAGCAGAATCAAAGCTCTGCAAAACAGCCTTCGTGCAAATGAGATAACTTCTGTCTTTTTCAACTGTCCCACATAACCTGACTTTAAGACAGAGTCGTACACACTTTCTCTATATTCTTTTTCCAATCCCTCAACCCCAATCAAGCTGTAATTTGTTGCAGTTACTGTTTATAACTCTTCAGACTTCAATTTTTTGCTTGATTCCGATCTCTAATCAGTACATCTAGTATATAAATCTACATCAAGCTTACATTTGAAGCATAACTAAGACGATTCAAATGGATGTTGTTTAATGTGTCTTTCAGAGTGGAGATATTTCATAAAAATTCTGTTGATTAATATTTATAGGAAAAACATATTCTAAGAGGGCCAGGGAAAAAAGAGGGATGGTGCCTGCAGTGTGACTGTGAGTTTCTGAACCTAAAGCATAAAATAGCTCAGGTCTGACAGAAATGAGATGGTGGTGCTTATATGGACTTAATCTGCTCGTAGACTTAAGAACATGAGCCAGGCTCCTTTGTGCTCTGACTGTATTGAAATAAAAACAAGTAGCAGCATTGAAATCTTTTAATTACTTTCAGCAAAACATAGGGGAACCCCAGCCCATGTTGAAGGAACAGATTTTGTGGTAACAATTGCTCGTGACTTCAGGTGGAGTTTTTCAAAGACTGCTCTAAATAGGACGTCCACATGCCCTCTGAATGCAACTGAAGTTTAGACTAAGGTCTAGTGTTCTCAAACTGTCTCATACTGTGAAAGATTATTTCTTGTTTATTAATCAAATAATGACTGTTTTGATAATCTGTTTTGACACTAGTACATACTCCACATTTAATGACAAGGTTTTAAAAGAGAGCTGTAATTATCAGTAGCCGAGAAGATACAGAAGTTGGAATGCTGATTTTATTCTGATACTTGTCGAAATGCTCAATCATTCTCCCATGCCAATCTCCTCATGTTCTTTTTTTCCTACAAGCATTACAAAAATAAACCCTTTATATTACCCTCCCACAGATTTCCGTTCCCCCTCCCTCCCCACAAGTGTCAATACCTATAGAACCGCAGAGCTATCTCGGGTTGGTCTGAATAGAAATGGTTGCTGCCAATGCAGGCAATGGCTTCCACATGGGTATTATCTTGTTTTAAGACATCTTTATAGTACTCTGCAGCCAAGGAGATATTGTTCATTTCCTGTACAATTGGAAAAAATTCAGATTAATTCTACTTTTTTTTTAACTGATTTTTATCATAAGGCTTATTAAACTGTCGATCTACTGAGTGCTTTATCTATGCCTTGTACAGTACTTAACAGAGATTAATTATGTATGCTCTTACAGTTCTCTGATCGTACAATGCAACATCACCGATTGGCATCTTCACAAGCGACACACACATGCACGGAAAGAATGCATATTAATGTATCAGTGCTAGCTGTACCTGTCATTAACTCTATGCCATAGCTATAAAAAGAGATCTGTTTTTTATTTTTTGGAAAAAGAGACAGGTCAAAAGTTTAGCATGTGCAATAAGCATTTGCTTGTGACACACAGTACTGTGAAGCTGGTTTCCCAGTATGGTAACACAGAGTACATTTATTTCCCCAGTCAATGCCCCAATTACTTTCAATGCTTTTTATGTCAATTCATTAATTGCTCTGAACACAAATGAGAATGTAACTGTGGATGAAGCATTATTACACGTCTTTGAAAACAGAAATCATGGATTTATTAGCAAAACTTGTACTAGCTAGGATATGTCAGTTAAGAGAACTATATTGTATAAAAATATATGCTTGGATGTATGCTACTATGCTAGGGTGAACTCATTGCTGTGAACAACATCACGCTCCTGAGGACTGCAAGTCACCCTGTATCAGAAGAAAATAAAAGATCAAAACACATTTCTGTGTTTGGAGAGGAGTGATTTCTACCTGTACACTATTCTCCCAACATGACTACAGAATAAGCTTTTATTTAACCCCAGCAGCGCATTTAGCCAAGAAAAAATGTATTTCCTGTGATTAAAAGAAACAGTACCTAAAGCAGTCCCTCCCTTTAAAAATAACGTGGTTTTTTTTTTTAAACCAAAAAAGGTCTACAACTCTTCCTACTGTCAAAAGGCAGTGTAAGAGAAGAAAAGCTCTGATTAAGGTGCCTGATGCATATATTCCACCTGTGAAGCCCTGTAATGAGGACAGCACTATGCTGCAGTACAAATCTTTGCTAATGAAGCTATAATCCTGCACTCAGGTGTCAGTGCAAAACTAGACTCTGTCAACTATATGCTGCTCTTTAATAATTCCTTCAAGGGTTATGCAATGCTATGTATGGTTCTGCAAAATATCCATATTAAAAACTGTTTAACAATTCAGAAAGAAAAGCCTCCAAAAATTATGCAGCTGTTTTCTTCCTTGCTGAAGGACAAAAAGGATTTAATATGAAAATGGATTAATGCTTAGGGGTTAGATGAGAATGATGAGAACAGGAAAGAATGCCAAGTATGAATGTAGACCAAAAAAAAATAAATTCATGACTTTAAAACATTTTTTCTGGAATAGCGTCACTACCAACTTTCAGGGAAAAACAGTGTAAGTCCACTGTCTGACATGATAATACACCCTTTCAAAATACAAAATATATGTTTACCCAGCTAAAGTGAAACTACTTTAAAACTAATCCTACTTAAAATAACATCTACTTCCAAAACTAAGAAACATTCACATTCCACTGTTCTCACTGGCTTAAGAAACTAAGACATAGTGATAATAAGGACAACACTGACGAAGAGACTGTTTTGCTGCTGAATCCCCCTAGCAGGCTGCCAAGGACTCCAGCAGGTTTAGTACGATGAAACATATAAACTAGACTGAGCTACACGGACAATATCTGGACCACCTGACTTAACGTGGACCTTCTTAAAGGGTCTACAGAATCTTATTTGTGTGATTAACCATTTGAACATATATACCTGCAAGACTCCCCTGACGTTACTTTTGTATCTTTGTGCAATGTTACCTGTTTTGCATTAGTGACACCGAAAATCAGCATAGTTAATTTTTGATGACCCTACAGTTACATTCAACTATTGACTCTTTTTTTTGTGCTCGGGCAGCTAGCCTTGGCCACAATAATAACTGCACAGTGAGTCCATACCTCATAGATCCTGGCAATTCCACAAATAAGAGTCACTTCTCCACGAAATCGATCTAACCCTTGCTTGAAAAGGTTCAAAGCCGTTACAGGCTGATCCAAGCGCACATACACCTGAGCAAATAAAAAGCGTATATAAATGTCAAATGTCTCACTTTTATACTTGTACTGCTGCTTAACAAGGGAGATAAATAAAAGGGATGACACCTCACTTTATACAGTAAACCGTAAGATGATACAGTGAAGAATACTTGGAAAATAATGGAGTGAATACTGAATAAATCTCTGTAATGAAGATAAAATAGACTAATTAAGGTAATTAAATTTGCATGCATATCATCTAGACATTATTAATTCATCTGGACATTACTTATGAACCAAAAAAGTATCTTGTTATTTTTTATCATACCAAAATAATATAGTTTGATGCTGAAGTGAAGGTATCACCTTGAATATTTTACTGTTTATTATATTTTTTAAAACTTATGTTTAGGCTCGAAATAATTATATCTTCAGGTTGATAGTGCTGGAATACTAAAATATTCTACTTTTGCAAGTAAGACCGCATCACACAGAGCAGTGACACTTTCCAATTTCCTTCCTGCTCTGCCAACCTCCCCTGTCACAAACAATAAAAATCCCGTAGCAGAAAGAGGGCAGTTTGGTCTCTGGGACTTTGGCTTCCGTGTTATGACAATGGGTGACGTGGATAACGTGAATTGGATGGAGGACATCCACGTGTCAACGGAGACCTCCTCCGCAGCTGTAAAGCCCTCCTGCTGGGGGGTACGGTAACCACAGCTACAGCAAAGGAAAAAGCCCTGCACACCAACTTTGGGAAACTAAATAGCTGGAGTGATTAATCTGTCTCTCACCGAGCACAAAACTGTTTTGAGTGCTCCTGTTGGAGAAATATTACATTAAATGGTGCTGATACTTCATATGACTTAAAAAGGGAAAGAATCTGTGACTGGTATCATGACACAAACATTTTGTGATGCTATGGAAGAAAAATATCAACGTTAAGTGAACACCGGAGAAACCTCTGAACACATTTTTCTGCTTCTGCCCTTGACCTTCATGGACTTTTAGAAGCCAACAATAAAAATACTTATTAAAGTCCTAAGTTCTTTATTTGTATTCCTATAGATATATACTGCTGTAGACATTTGCAAAGAATTCTTTCCTATGACCACTCAAGTGACATTCTTAATTGTCAAAGAGCTGCTGACTGTGCCTTCGTAGTGATGGGACTGCCATTTCAAGTCGATCACTGGCAAAAAGGAAAAAAAAAAACAGGCAATTTTTTCCAGTCATTTTGCTAACGTCACTTGTGCTTCCTCTAGTAAGCTAGAAAACTAATTCCTCCTTGTGAAAAGCAATAAAAGAGTGAGGATTTGGGGGTTTTTGTGGGGTGTGGTACTTGGTAGAGTAGAACTGCACTAATGATACCTCCAATGAATACGCTTTAAATCAACAGTTTATATCTAATGCACTCTATCTGGGCAGGTTGCTGTATCTAAAACAGCCTTAATGTAATTTGCTACAGTTTTTTTTATAAACCAGGGGCATATCACACCGTCCAACATCTCTGCAGACTGTAGAGCTGACATCCAGATAAGTGGCAAAAGAAATTAAAAGACAGGTGAAACAATTTCCGTGTGCTAACAGCTGCTTTGGGGAGACCTGCTCTTTAAGAGGATGACAGCTATAGCCATTAAGTTTTAGATGCTAAATGCAGAATGGCTTCATTTTCTTTTTGGTATCTATCTTATCCCTGGTAAAAATATCCCATTTCCAGTTCTTCTGGATCATGAAATACTTTGTAAGTTCTCAGCAGCCCTGACTCCTTTAAAGACTCTACTTTTTCAGTTGTCTTTTGGTCTTTTATCTTTCGTAAATTACATTTCTAGGAAGAGTCAGCTTTAAGGAAAATATTTTTAAAAAACGAGATAGCTGTTGTAATAATGGATATAAACAGAAAACTAACTGGTACTGTAGCATCGGTCTGTTTGCACAGAACTTGACACAAACCTATTTCTATTTTAATGGCTGCTTAACTCAAGTCTTATCTTTTCAGCGCTGTCAAACTGAGCTGTATCTCAGTGCCCTACTCTATTGCCTGTCCACCCACAGACACTCACTCATGTGCGATGCTTTATACTCAACCGAGCTGGTCTATGGAGTGGGAGGTGGAAGTTCAAATGCAACTCCTACTTGAGCTACTAACAATGTTGGGGGGATGCATATCTCCTATAATATCGGGAATCAACAAATCACTGGTTGTTAATCCAATTACTCTGCCAATTTAATCACTTTGTGTAGCTCATGCGTTTTGCAGAATGACTCCTGGTAGTGACAGAAATCCAGAATTACTAAGCTCAGTTGAGGAAACTAACCCCAACTGCTGTATTGAAGACAAGTCTCCAGATGGCAATGATTATCACTTAAATACAAAATGTAATTGCTGAGGAAATGTAAAAGTAAAGCAAGTATCACAATAAAAATATCTGAATTACCCACTAGTAGTGATGACTTTTGGATAGACCTGAGACAGCTGGCTTAAAGGGAGCTGATAAAGAGCAACTGATTGAATGTCCTTCTAGGACAAGAAGAAGAAAAATGTAGTTTTAGTTTCTCACAGGCCACCTTTTCTTTTATGTCTTGGGAAATGTTTAGAATTTGATGTGTACCCTGGTAAACAAGTCATTCTGAGGCTTAGTTGTGGCACTTGTTCCTTTAAAGCTTTTAATGCCTTTATTTTGACAGAACAGTCTCTGTTTCAAGGTCTCCGACTGCTCCCTTTAAGCTCACTTTGTTTTGATTTTGCTTGTGAAACGAGGATTTTGTGCTTCACTCTTCACTTACTAACTTATTGCATTAGTTTCCTAGGAGACCATATATAGCTACACTGTTCTTCATACTGGAACTCCAGTACCTCTTTAGCTATATAATCCTCATTGCAGTTTAGAGCAAAGAATACAGTAACGTAGGAGATTTTTGTTTTACTGTCTGTAAAATCTGGAAGGTCCAAAGTCTTTCTGTAAACTACAGACTTCAATTTCAACTGTTGGCGTGCATTGCCTCAGGTCTGTATGGAGATCACATGCTATTAAACTTAATGGTGTATCAAGCTTAATACTCAGCTATTCTAGTGTATGGAGTTCTCAGGGAGAGTCTGGAATTTCACTTCATTCTTAAACAAGCAGACCTATGACTTACTTTTGCCAAATACAAGATTGTATCAACCATGTCCTGTTGCTTGAGAGCTGACTTAAATTGCTTTTCGGCTTCACGATATAATCCTAACCTAAAGAGACAACAGATAGAGAAAGTATTTGTTTGTGGTTCGTTTCTTTTTTTAAAAGCTTATTAAAATAATGAAGCAGTACACTAAGCCAAACAGGAACTGTCCAAAAGCATAGTTTAAGGTCATGTAGTTGTGTGCACGTTAGCAAAAACCATGCTGTTAAATATATTAAAGTTACAAAGCCAACCATTCAAAACTACAAAAAAGGCAAATTCATGAAATTTGGTCCCCTTTTGTACATTTTGGTGCTACCTGAATAATGATGTACTTGTATTCACAGGGCACTTCCTGCTCTTCGTACAGACTGCACAGTAAAAAATGAGCAATTGAAGTCATGCCTCAACCTTTACCCACATGGTTTTGGAGAAGAATTTCCTCACTCATTGACAAAGATCATGTAGTTACTTTCCATTGTAAAGTTTAGGGAATGCTTAATCATCTATGAAACACCGTCTCCTAGCCTTCTATGGGAAAGGGTGAAACTTGTGTTGCTGATATTAAAAATCTTTAACAGAGTGTTGAAACCATGCTGTATTGTAAACAGTGCCACAGCTTAAGACCATCCAAGCAGATCACTTGGGAGGGGGCAGTACATGGCACATGAACCTCACAGAAGTCTGTTTCACTCAAAAGCATTTGTTTTTTGGAGTGCTACTGTAGAATAGTTTGCAGTCATCTATAAGTGCTATATAGACTACAAAATTAAGTGGATTGTACCATTTCAACAACAACTAAAAGGTACACTTTATCGTATCCAAATTACCTTTTGTTTTTTTCAGCCAAAGAACACATATACTTGTGAAGAAACACAAAACACAGGCAGAACAAGTCAGACAAAACACAGAAATGCAGCCACTGGGGACATAAGGGAATTTTGGATCCCAGAGGCACACGTACTGGCTTGGAAGCTTTAGTCTCTGTAACACTATTCATAAAAATCCTGAAGGTGATGAATGACTTCTAAGCTCAAAAAAACCCCACCCCAAAACAGTCTAATCTTCTAAAGAATGACAAATAAAGGATAAGGACAGTGAAAAATTTCATCAGTTTGGGCATCTAAAAAGAAGCAATAGTTTCAAGCCAAGTTACAAGATAGAATTTTAAAGGGCTAACTGCTTTGTATTATCAGCCCATTCATACAAGAACTGCTTATAGATCTGTAAGGACTGCAGATGATGCTTCAGTTTTTTAACAACCATTATGGTATCCATATGTTTTACATTCATGGGACAATCACGCTATAGAGAATGAAAGGGGGAGCTGTCTCAGTACTTGTTTGATTTATGGGAATCAGGGCTGTATCAGGAGGATTTTCACCTGATTTGCTAGAACTGGCTGTTACAACCATAGGTGGGTCCTCAGCAACCACTTTAAACTGCTTGCAAGCAGCTCTCTTCTCTGCTGTTGCCGCTCTTCCCTCAGAGACACAGCGCTGCGGGGTCAGGGTACCCCAAAGTCACTGGTATCAGATGCTCGGATACGGGGTGCCAGCCCTGAGGCCCTGGAATCTTTGGAACTGGTACCTCTGGGGCAAAGTATCTCTGGCGGAAAGTGCCTGAGATGAATATTTCAATTTTTATTATTTCATCACTCTGAAGCCCTCACTGACAGTTAATTTCTCAAGCTAATATCGTAATATTCATTTTGTGTTTTCATAACAGTTCTTGGCATTTATTTACAGACCTTTCAAACAGTAACTTTGAAACACATCAACAAAGGTGAAGATGCGACTAATTCACGTACTTAAAGATACTCAATGCTGATGCCTTTACCTCAAGCAGTTGAACATAATCTCTTTGTATGTTAAAGGAGATTTAAGTGTAAGCACAGCTCTCTCCAACTAAATACACACTGAACTGTTTCTCAGCGTTCAGCATCGCACAATACACCCAGCAGTTCAGGTCTGGCACCCGTACTCACTGATCACACAAAAAACCAACAGCAGCTTACCTATAGTAGCACTTCCCAATCTGCACTTTCCACCACCAGTCCTTGAATTGTGCGTGCTCAGTGGCAAGGGCTGCCAAATCCAGAGCCTTCCAAAACAAACCCATCATCTTAACATTAATACCTTCACCATTTATACAAAGAAAAAGAACACGAAGTGAACAACGTCAAGATTTTTGTAAAGACAAAATTTTGGAACAAAAAGTCATGGTAAACTTGAGGTGGGGACACTGCTTAATGTTTAACTATTTTTATATCTTAGTGCACTAAGTAGCCGAAAGGATAATTTATTTCTGTAAGAACATGTCATCCGAACAGCTTCTAGTAATTCAAGGAGAAAGTATAAAATTAATTTGATGAGACTCCTGAAGTGCTGCTTCAGAATATATAGAGTATTTGTGTAAGCGAACATATTTTTTCCAAGCTTACCATCCTTGTGCAATGTAAGCTGTTAAAAACAGGTAAATACATACTAAATAAATCAGTTCAGCCAGCTTGAAATATTGTAGAAACGGTCATCTCATTGTCAGTATCAGGCTGCCTCCACTTCTGGGAACTCTTAAATGTGTACAGTAAGAAATACTCCTTCCTTTAAAAAGTCTGTGAGGTAAATCATTATTTTATGACAGATAGGCAAAACAGATAAATATTCTAAGAAATAGATAGCTATTGAAGAGGATGAAGCTCTAAAATCTCTTTTATCTGGTATATTGGAAACGTCAGTACTCTAATCAATGTGCTACCATCAGCCACCACAGACAGAATCTATGTCTTTTCATGTTTTAGCTCTAATGTCAGCATTTCTGTTAAAACAAATAGATGTGTGTTCTGTACCAAAACCTATCAAAGAAGCAATTGTTAATGTTCCTTTTTTTAAAATTCCATTTTGGCCCAGAACTTATCAAAGCTTCCAGTGCAGCATGAGCAGCCACTTAAAGCGAGTAAGGTTCATACCGCAAATAACCTGCTTCAAAGAGCTTTCCTTGGAGTGATGACAAGTGTTCAAGAAGAAGGAGTGAATTTCAAGAAACGATCCTTTCTGTAGCTACACATTCAGCTTTCTTTGCGGTACCCTAATTATTTCTGATAACTACTTTATGCAAGGCCAACAATTCTGGCTGCTATTGGAAAGAGGGAACTAAGACTGCTTCAGGCTTAGTACACACTAACATCAGCAGTTTATCTCTCAGTGCAGATCCTCAGCTCTTACTGGGATGTTATCACCAACATCAAGAAACAAAGCACGACTCCATTTTGAAGTTAGTTTCTGAAATTAAGTCATGTTTTTTATACTTCCCTATTAAGGACGTAAGAAAAGAATAAGATAATCCTGTTTCTGACACTTTACAAGTGATCACAAAAAACTTTAATCCAAAAATACTACAAACGTTACCAACATTTTCTAGAAAGTGTTTGCCTGAAAAGGCTTTGTGCATATCAATGTCAACTTTCTGCTGGTATGACAACCAAATCTTTTGACAACGTGGCCTTTGAAATGTTAGTAAATTCATTAAAGTCCAAGCCTTCACCTTGCCATGTCTATACCAACTGCTGGCATATTTCAATTCCAGTTTGCTTGAGATTTTTTTTTTAATTGCACAGTTTAGGTGCAAATCAATATTCAGTCTGCCCAGCATGTTAATTTAAAACAAATCTATAATAGCAGGAGTGAAGTGTTGTGTCCTGCACTCCTGTGCATTGCTGAGTGTTGGTACAGTCTATATTAATAGCTAGAAGGGAAAAGCAGCATGGATTGTGGATTGGCAGATACTGGGATGTCCTTTTAAGGATTTTTGCTTCTAATGTATTTATCAGAAAAATAACCCCCACTCATTAAAAGTTTAATAAACTTTAGGATATAATTCATCATCTGGAAATGC
>JAOXJM010000041.1:46258767-46276952 GCA_026413425.1 Tringa solitaria | reverse complement strand
AGTATTAGCCCTGGGAAGCCTTTCAGAATCAATTTATTTTACCCTCAGTTCTTATATTTGTGTAAATAAAAAGAATAAAACTCCCTAGTACTTACTGGGTTTCCTGTTTAAGAAAAAAAGTTGTTCATAAAAAATGCATCAGAGCTCTTTTTAAATGAAAAAGAATGTAGCTTCTTTAATTGTAACTCTATTTAGCATAATTCTGAGATTCAGTTTTTACCATTACTTTCCTTAGCTAAACTGTATTATAACTAAGACTTCCAAATTGTCTATCAGCTGTAACTCAGTACAAAACAGCTTGTTAGGTTGTATAATACTGTGTAATACTATTGTATTGCAAAATTAAACTGGTAAACGTATAATTGTTTGAAACTTAGTAACTTCATACAGAGTATTGTATGCACCAAGAAATGAGATAGATGGAAACAATAGCAAGTGTCTGCTGCTTCTTTCACGTGCTGTTCCATGGCAGTAATTCTCCCAGCAAAAGTTATTGACTAAAGTCATATTTGTAGCCAAAGCAACACAGGATAGTCTACAAGATAGCTGAGTAAATTACATTAGCCATAGTGAATTTAGCACAATTGCTTTTGGTGATTTCTATAGTTTGTAAATCTAACATAATTCCATTATAAATAGATTTCTATCAGAGAGTATAAATGTCAGAGCAGTAGAAAGAACTAAAGAAATATCAGAGGTCGTAACTTCTGGCCTCAAGTATATATTGCACATTCATTTTTCTTTCTCAGGACAAAGTGTCTTGTCATCATTACCCACCTGTGAATAATGGCAGAATATGAAGTCACGGTCTGTTGCTGAAAAAAAGCAGCAACTGAACTCCTTCTGGACAAGTCTTTTACATTTCCCTACTCTTAGAGCATTTAGCCCATAAAACGGCTTTTAGAAATAGCTCAAGGGGTACCTAAGGTTAGTAATTAAGCATATGTGTTAAAAACGAAACAAGTCAAGAACAATAACGTGTAGGGTAACAGTAAGTTGTTCAGAAAAGTGTCTAATTTTTCATTAAATAAGATGAAAGACTTCTGAATACATTTTCAACTGCTGAAAAAGCTCAGCGCTTCTCTCTTTGCATCCCCATGTTTCTGATAATTGATAGATTACAGATGTATTTACTTTTAATTTGAACCAAGTTTCTGGCATTATTTGTCCAGTTGAATGCACACTGATTAATGATTTTTCTCAACTGAAATTGCTGAGCCTTTTTTTTTTTTCTTTCTATATACTGGCTGAATACTAAACAGAAGACAAATAATAAAACTGCCTTTGCTTCTTAAACAGTAATGCAGTTGAGAACAGGACAGAGTGTTCCAGATCAGCACAGTGACAAAGGAAGGACATTGTCACTACTACTTTGGTGTTTTATTTGGAAAACTGCAGGAACTGGTCTTCCAATTCTACCCATGCACAAAGTCCACAAGAAGAGGCTTTTCAGTCTATACAGTAATAAACTTCAGCCAATTTCCCAGGCTTCCAAGCTCTTTCATTTCATCTCATGCAGAAAAGTGATTAGTTTGGGGTTTTTTTTAAGAATGTGAACATCATGCAGTAGCAGGTAATACAAAGATGCAAGAGATGTCAGTGAATGTTCTAATGGGTGATCAACAAAGATCCACATCAACTTTTAAATAGTTCACATATGTGTTGTTTCTCTGCTGAATCCTAAGCTACCTAATTCTTTTCAGGACGAAGCAATTAGTGAATAAACAGTGACGCAGTCAAGTTTAAACAGAAGTTAAAGTATTTCTTTTTTTTGTTTGTTTAAAAAAAACTCATGCAGATGAGGTTCAAAAGGAAAGGAGGACAGTTTGGAGAATGGAATTATATTGAAAATGGTGTAGGAAGCGCAGAAGAAAAGAGGAAAGAAAACAAACGAGAGAAAGCAAACTGAAAGGTCAGGAAAAAAAAATATCTCTTTAGAGACACACATTACATTATAAAGGCACCCCGTACTGTGAACGTGTGAAACAATTTATTTTTTTTTTTCCTTACAAGATGCCATCATTAACCAAACATGTTGATCTCCCCTCTCATTACACAATGAACAGTGGTGACTAAGCTGACACTTATTTGCTTATGGATATTTATTCAAATAGCTAGGGTACATAAAAATCCATAGGCAAAACTCTTCCTGCAAGGCAGCGATTCAGGATTCTCAGCAAGGATTTCAAGCTACACGCAGCACAGTGCAAAAACACCTTACGATTTTTTTTCTGGAGTGCTTGGAAAATTCCTTGCATCATACGAAATGATCTGTCTAGCCTAGACATCCTGCATGTCCTTAAAGTGTAGGTCACAGGCATGTGTGGCATCTTACCAAGTTACCCTTTTACTCTTAGTGATCAGAGTTCTCAGTAACAAATACATTTTAATTATTAGTGGCATAAAACCTAGGTACTTTCTTCACATTCAGTATCAAAATATGTAAATGTTTATTTCTGTTTCTCTGACATTTCTGACACTTGCATTTACCGTTTCAACCGTATTTTGGATTAATAGTGCACTGCAATTCAATCCTCTTAAAAGAATGCTATGCAATAAATTGACAGGGTACAACTATAATCATTTGATACTAGATTAAAAAGCTTCACATAGCAGTACATTTGGAAATGGTTCTGATCTATGTCAACAACAACAAAATATTTTTGTTGTTTAACTGGATTCAGTTAATTGATTAACACAATTGATTAACTGGAGAGTTTAACTTCAGATCTAATCACACACCAGTTAGTAGTATTGCAGGAAATTCAGTAACTGCTTAGTCAGCTCTGCATTATGGATACAAATAGTTCTTTCAAGCAAACTTCAAGCAGAAATTTTGACTCCATTTCAACCGGGTGCATATACCTAACATAGTTGTGAAATATTTTGACACTTTATTCATTGAATTAACTAATTATTTCTCTGTGTGAACTACCGAAAAAGTTCTGCAACCTTTATTATTTCTGAAAGATTAAGCAATATGTACCCAAACTTGATCTTACCCATTCAGTGCAGTAATATATGAGAACTACAGAAGGAAAATTTGAATGGGGTAAAAGGGAAACAGTATAATTAGGGAAACTTTTGGAGAATAAATGTAATAGCAAATCATTTATACACAATCATATGGATAATATAATCTTCCTCTTGAGGCCACAAACCACCCCAGTGCTACGCAATTAAATTTCTCGAAAAAGCGTCTAAAGTCCTACTGATTCTTTTTTTTGCAGTTTCACCAAATACCTTTCCTTCCTATTCATCCAAATGAATAAACAATCCTCTCAGTAGTTAAAAATGCCAAATGGCGTTCATTTCAATCACTATTTTGTCAGGTATCTTTACCACCTTTTGTTAATGGATAGTCTTCTGTAACTTATTGCTTACACTCAGGCCTCAGGAACTCGAACTCTCCAGGCAGCTCAACTACCTGACATACAGTTTCAGCTACTGCTCAGGCTCCAGTACATCCTGTGAACATGAAATCATGAGATCCAGGGATCTTATCATGTTGACAGACAAGGGACCTAGTTTTAAGCATTAGAATGTTTTGCTTCTCAAAAAAGAAAGCAATCCCTACCTTAGTATTTGCAAATTATCATCCCTGATTACCACACCTTTAAGGAAGGATTTTTCTCTCTTGAACAACTTTCAGTGCTTCACTTCTGTACTCAGATGTGATGTACTGCCTGGATCCTTAGTTTAGCAGAAATGCTGACAGAAATAACTGTATGATACATAATAAAAACTGAAAATGGAACATATTAATTACTCACATTTTTTACGTCATTTTCATGGTGAAAAATATATTCGAACAATGCCTGTCAGAAGAATATTTAAAATACTGTCATATTTGAAGATGAAAATGGATAATATTATTTTAGAGGAATACAGAATCTTGATTGTGTTAGGCAGAAATTAATTCTTTGTGAAAGCAATCACATTCATATATCACAATTGCTGACATTTACAGTTAATTAAGACTTGAATAGACAAAAACTATAGATGTGTTACACTGTCATTAGAGGAAAGCATTTTAATTCTTAATTTGCTGCAAGAGATTAGTGGATTTCTCTCTTATCTCTTATCTTTGATTCTCAAAGTCACTTTAAATAAAAAAAAGGCAGCTATAATTTGAAAGTAAATATAGATTTGAAAACCTGATACCATTATCATGACTTTTCAACTGTAAAATCAACAAGTGATCTAACAAAGACTTTTTGAATGTATAGATAGGTGTTTATGTAGTGCAAAATCTACTTAAATTAAACATAGGTTTATTAAGAATGGAAGTTGATCAAATTTTGCCTTAGGGAAAAAAAATTCTAAACCCTATAGAATTCTGGGATCTGTCCAGGAAAAACATTTTTTATTTGTAAATGATTAATGCTAACAATGTTGTGCTTCTGAAATGCTAACGCACCATCATAATACCAAAGTTTAAAGAAGTTACATGTATCAGCTCTGCTGTGGGAGCTGCTCATAAACCCACAATTGCACGGCGGTATAAATGCATCTTTATTTACTCCTGCATGAAGCTAAGCAAGTCATACTACCTTGTTGCTGTTCTGCACTAGAATATAGAACAGTATATGTAATATGGGGGTGGAATTTTAAGAGAATAAAATTATGCTGAAAGATATTAGATACCTAAATGGAGAGTAGAAGCCTCTATTCCCAGAACTGTAGTATGGGTGCTATAACACAAAGTTCAATTATGTTGAACCTTGATCTTTTTCTGCATCCAAATCCCAAGTCTTAATTGCTTAAAAAGAACAGAACATTTTTTCTAAATTCTTACTATTCATTACAAAAATATAAAAGAAAATATTGTCCCATGAAGAAAGAAACAAAGAACGAGACAGCAGTCTTCTAAGGGCTTCCATGACTCTTCTGCCAGTTTTTCTTAGACAAAATTCTTAAGAGATTTACCTTAAGGAAACTAGAGAATTACTAATGAATTGTCATATCTGGTGAGGAAACTAAACCACAACCTACTCTTCTCCTACTTTTGGTCAGAAAAGGCTCTGAACAGATGATTAAAAGACTTAAAGAATTATAAATAAAAACACATTGACAGGGAGGTTAGAACTGGTGAATGACAAAATAATAGAAAATAAAGTAGTAGTGGAACATTTCCTCCTCTAGTTCAATCACTGGGAAGCATTAAGTAAAAGTGAGTACATCTAAAGCAATAAAAAAGATTTTCTTGCATGGCCAGCATGAGGAATTTCTATAGGCCCTGACCTTCAAAAGGATTTAAATGACTGAACATTCACTTGGATAAAAACACCTAGAGTTATCTTAATAACCCTATTAAAAATCCAAAAGCTAAAAAAGACAAAACTTCTTGTTTCATGCCCTAAAGCAGTTGCTAACTGAGATTTACCAGAGGCTCTCTCTGGTGACAGGTGATACCTCATATGTCTACTACGCTGTTTCCTGCAATAGTGCATAACGTGGCTGGTGCCAGTCAAAGAGAAGCCACATTCCTCTACACTTCAAAACACTGAAAGACCTACTCATGCCATGAAAAGACATAATCAAAAAAAGATATGATAAGCATACTTTGCAAACACAGAAGGAAGAAGTACATAGAAGGAGTATATTCCAACATAGTTGCAAGATTTATCATCTTTTTGCACCTGGGAAAGGTGACAGCTCAAAGAGTTTTAAAACTTTAATCAATGACTCTTAACACAGAGTGCAGTCTGCAGTCTCACCTCCTGCTTTGTTTGGCTTTAGCCTTAATGCTGTCTGTTTAAAAAAAAAAAGTTATAAATCCACATAGCTCCAAATTTAAACTTAGATCTTACATTCTGTGTGAAATGTTAATGTCATAATGTATTAGCTTCATAATGCTGACAAGTACACTTGCTGCCTATGGATGTTTCTATGACTGTTGCTTTACATTTTTTGGCTTAAGCCTCTTTTCATACAAAACTGAAGGAAGACAGAGCTACCCCACTGTCCCAGAAAATGCTAGCTAAAAAAAAATAAATAAAAAATTGTTAAAAATATTTATGTTTCTCATTCCTGAGAGCTGTTGCTGAAAATAAATATCTCATCTGAAAGCTAACCAAACACAATTAAAAGCTAGCTGTCTTCAAGGAGAGCAACTAAGCTCTCTAAGAACAGTGTGCAATCACCCAAAATCTATTTCCTTTGAAAACTACATTGAAAAGCAATGCCCTACATCAGTCTAGATCAAGTTTTAAAAAGCAAAGGAATTTGTTAATCATTTAAGAGAAATTATTACCTAAAATTTTGGACTGGAGAAGCCAATTTGCACCTGCAGATTATTAGGTACTGCAGCTCTTCTAACAGTGTTCACCACTACATTTCTCAAAATAGACTAAATGCACACGGGTTCTTTCAACTTGAGGTTTCTACACCTATATACAGCCCCTGAGAGTGTGTCTGATAGCCATTTGATGACTTGTGCAAAATGAGTTATTGGTCTCAACCCAACAGTTCAGGTTTTTTTTTTGTCAACAAAGTATGCAAAGAAAACATCTTCTTCTATACAACCAACTGGTTGTGTTGGGGAAAGATTCAACTGAAAGGCCACAGAGTCATAAATCATGACAACTTTAAGGTCCCTTCCACTCAAAGTTGAAACCCGTAAGCTGGACAGGTAACCATTGGCAGATAGTCTCCATTTCAATGGCTGTCAATCATAAGACCTTAACTTAGAATGAAGAATTGTAATCAAAATGATGAAATTTTCTTATATAAATTTTCTTATATAAAAAGTGTTAACTCATGCCATAAAATCAAAGGGAAAAATCTGAACATTTTTAGGCCAAGATTCCCATCTATTTGTACACGGAACTGCATTTCTAGACACCAAGCAGGCTTCTGCTGGTTTTTTTCCACCTGGGTTTTTTTTTTTTTTTTTTCAGTTGCCCTTCACCACTCTGATAGGCACAGTTCAAAATTATCTACCAGTGGAATATTTTATTCTATACAAATGTTTTTTGTAGATTATACTTTCAGCATAACCTGTTCACACATAAGTTCAATTTCAAGTCTGGTAACCGCTGTCAACAGATAAGTAACAGCATTTTTCTGAATTTAACATCTACAACACAGTTCATCATTGTTTGTATCCCAAATCCCATGTTCAGTTACATTAGAATGATGCCAGAAAATAAGAAAAAGATATCACAACATTAACCAAAATAGTTACATACCTTTGCCAGTTTGGGTTTTTGAGCATATTTTGCTAAATTCAGTCGAGACAGATTTATGAAAGGGCCATCTGGATTTGTTATCATTGAAGCCTGAAGGGGAGAATGAAGTTTTTAAGTGGGAAGATCCTCTACAATTTTCCTCAAAAATTTCAAAATATTAGTAGTATACACAAAAAACCCCACAACCAAACAAAGCATTTGTAGATGCACTGCTCTACTGTGCAGTCAGACTTCTCTTACTGAATTTCATCTTTTCTGGAAGCCAGGAATTTGCCCTACTCCCATACAGTTTCTGAAAGGGGTTGCATGAATTACCTTCTGGAACTACCCTTTTCTTCCCTCTCTCCACCATTTCCGTAACATGCCTAAGTATGTAGCTTGGACTAACTGTTAGATGGACTGAAGGCACTTGGGATACATAACAAAAAAATATTCAAGAAAGAATTACAAAGATCAGTTCATATCTGCAATAGTAAGGATAGTGAAAAAATATCACGTTATGCCATTAATGGCATGTTAATTTGTATCACATATTCGTGCCAGTTACAATTTATTAATTTTGCCACTAGAACAGGATAAGCCTATTATAGTTTATTTTCCTTGTTTATTTTCCTTATCTTATGAAGTGACAGAAGCTGAGAGATTAGCAATTGTTTTGTAGTAAACCGGAAAACCCGGAGAAGGTTTCAACATACTTATGGTGAAATCGTGTCATAGTCTTTTCATAGCCTGCAGTGAATAAAAATGAGTCTCACAGAACTTGTGAATTTGGAATTTCTGTGAATTTTTGTGAATTTATATACATTTTTTATATAAACAGACTAGCAAACTAACAAGTAACATTTACAAACTCTACTTTGAGAACAATTGAAAAAATTAAAAATGCTCACCTCCTTCAAACTTGAGTTTATATGCAGCTTTTATGTCAACCTCGATGCCACTGTACCAGAAACTGTGACCATGAGAGCCATAGTTCTGAGAACAAACAACTTACCGTTCCCAGCCGGCCGTATCTCCCAGAAGCACTAGTGATTGGGCGAGCTGTGAGACCCGTTCGAGGTGTTTTTATAGCCTGTTCCATAGTACTCGGCCGTCCGCTTTGCGTGCTGGGTCTCACAAATCCTGTAATGGGTCTTCCTGATTGAGTCACTGGCCTGAAGATGTTAAGCACATTATCCTTATGTTGAGTGGTATTTATTGACAGAGAATTTAAACACTTATATCTGAAGCATTTCATTTTCAGAAGGTAAATTTAGGATTTGCTCCTTTGTAACTAGCCGCATATTTAAAAAATAAATAAAAAAATCACATACCTAACAGCTGGGCTGGGGCCTCCAGCTTGGCTCGTTCCAGGGAGTTTCAAAGATGTTCCTGGTCCTGTAAAATAACAGCATTTCTCACTTCACATTGAGATATTACACCCTTGTCCAGGTTGAGAGGTTGGAAGCGACCTCTGGAGGTCATTTGGTCCAACCAGGCTCAAGCAGAGTCACCTAAATGCAGTTTCCCAGGAACCTGTCTAAATGGTTTGTGAATATCTTTAAGAAGAGAGACACCACAACCCCCCTGGGTAACCTGTGCCAGCGCTCAGTCACCCTCACAGTAAAAAAAAAAAGTGTTTCCCGATGTTCAGACAGACCCTCCAGTGTTTTCAGTTTGTGCCCACTGTCTCTGGTCCCGTCACTGGGCACCACTGCAAAGACTGGCTCCATCCTCTTTGCACGCTTCCCAGTGATATCCATGCTTATCTTTTATATGAAAGTGTAACAGAAAAACACTTTGGGTGTATAAAGAAAGTAAAACCAAGCTGTAGAAGAAAAATGTATTTTCTATACTGTTGTCTGGTTTGGTGACAACTGAAAAAGCATGCAGATTAATTGGAAAGGGTTAAGAAGAGTTTCAAGACTCAACTCAAAAATTAAAAGATATACCTCAGAATGAGAAGACTGTTTAGGTTATCAAAGAAAAGATCACTGGATGACTTAATGAGGGCTTTAACTATTTACTTTGGAAATACATCTTTGAAAATAAAGACTTTATATCAGGCAAAAAATGTATACAAAGAAGGAACAGCTGGAGCTATAGTTGATAATTCCCACTGAAGATATGGCATACACTGATAAAAGCTAGCAAATTTAATAATTTACTAAAGACCCCAGGGGTTCTTTCTCTCTGGAACATTCTTACGCTTTCTGAAAAACTACATACTAACTCAGGCACATCTAGTGGATTTGAAGCACGAATAGCTAAGTCTTATCTCAATGATTCAGGAGTGCAGGCTATACTATCATGATGATTTTCTTTGGCTTTGAAATCTGTAACACGCTACCCAGGAAGTCACCATTTTTCAGTTTAAATATAGTGTGAACTTACTTTTCCAGAATGCCTTATTTCTCAATAGTATTCATCAGATCATTTTTCTTAGCAGATGGTCTCTACTGCAGGGGGCGTAAAACCAAATAAAAACCCAAATTATATTATTATGCTGTTTTAAGACAGATAATGTAATTAGATTATCACAATGTATAAACACAACTTGATTACTGCTTGACTGTTTGTATGTGACCAAGCACGTAATGACAAATTTTACAAATGTAATCAGATAGATATGCAATTGCCTATTTCTATCCAGATGAGAAAAGCTTTTAATGCTTCAAATACTAGTTCTGGCCTACGTCCAGTTCTTTCCTTGAACTCCTTGACATGGTGGGTGGTTGAGAGCCACATCTAATAACTTCCATAAAAATTCCCATGTGGATTGTACTAAAGAAACAGAAAAAAATAGAAATAATGCCAAAAAGTAATGGAAGACTACTAATTACTGCCCTCTTAGAAGGGAACGAACAAAGAGAGCAAACAAGAAAAGAGCTGCAAACAAGAAACAATGACAGGGCTAAAGAACTGCCCTGTGAAGGAGGAGAGGAAAAAGAAAAAAGCAGAAGAGAGAAAATTACTTCAGAAAACGTTTGCAGAAAATGATACAAAAAGGTAATGTCAGATTTGGCTGGACCGTTGCCTACAGTACAGGCGTGTGGATGAAATTCACAGTACATCAAAGGCATGTATTATTCTCTAGTTTCCCACAGTGCCTAAAGAAGCCAGAAGGGAGTAAAATAAATCAATGCACTGATGGAAAAGAGCGAGTGCAGAGATCTAAAGGAAAAGCTGCCAAAACACTATTTGTCTGAATGCCCATCTGACAGGCCTAAGCACTACATCAGGATCATGTGATGTATCTCAACATCACCACACAACCATAAAACAATCTAAAGCTCTTCTTGTAGCAATAGCTAAAAGCCACATCAGGTAACCTCAGTATCTACTGTTTTATGCTAGGTGACAATCCCAACCAAAAGAACTCTTGATGCTTCAATGTATTTAAGTGAAATTCGTTCTTACGTGCAACTTGAGCAATGGCATTTTCATCAAGGATCATCTCTGCGATTCCTTCTTCATCCATATCGATTTCATCCACATAAACCATTTCTGTCAAAGCTCGTGTCTTCAAGCTCCAGGCAGCCTGAATGAGGATAAAGTAAAAAATCTTCAAGACAACAAGTAAATAATCTAATCAGCAATTTTTCCACTTCACAGTTTTAATAGGCTTGAGTAAGATATTGAGTTAAACAGCTTGCTGTATCCATCCATTTCCTAATGGAGGTGGAAAGGGGACCAAGATTTTAGACAACTCTTTCGGAGAGGAACAGCTGTAGTTATTGAGTTTGGAGGACAGAGCTTCATATCTCATGAAAAGTTATGATTAATTTAAGTCTCAGGTTACTCTGGGAGATCTTGTGCTTTTGAAAAAATCCCCAGCCACCAGTGCTGTTCAAAACCCAACACTGACACCTTACTTAAATTGGGATGAGAGAGGAAGGTAAATAAACCACTGAAATGTGAAGTAATCTGCAGAGAAGGAAAATATTTTACCCAGCAGTTAAAGATACAGTACAGATACAGATAGTCTAAAACTCCTTTATTCAAAGCATCAGCTGTAAAAAAATGCATAAATGTATATATTAAGCATCTCAGATTGTAAAATTATTGGAGTACTTGTTAGTTAACAGAACAGACAAATTATTACATTAAATGTCTTGGAGGATTATATCAGCATTGTGAAAAGGCAAGCATAATTCTAGCCTATGTGACAAGCTTTGTGTTGACTGTAGAGATAAACACCAAACCAATGGGGAAAATTAAAAATTATGGCAGCCACACAGAAGTATCATCAAAATATGTGTAGGTCCAACCACTTTGATAACTTAATATGCCTGTAATGTACTTGTAGAGCTGCTACAATAAAGGGAGCCACAAGACCAATTCCTGATCTTCCTTCAGATACTGAGCAGATCATCATAAATTTTCCAGAGTAAAAATCACTGCCAAAACAATTAGATTTGTTTCTTTTCTGACAGGGCGTATAGCGGCCTGGTGGAAAAGCATGTTTAATATTTGCTAAGGAGACATTTCAAATTAGAAACAGACTGATGCCACTGTAATAGAACTAAAGGTCAAACACATGGAAACATTTGTTTTTTAAATAAGAGGTAGCAGTAGATCTGGATCTCAGGCTTATTTAAAAATTTAAGTAATCATTTAATGGAACACTTCTCATTCATATTGTCTCAGACCATCCCTTCCTCTACACTTCCCTCATATTTCTATCCAACTTTATAACTGTCTCTCAAAAATAAAGTATATCTAAAAATGTTGAAATATTTAGCTCTCCTTTTAAAAAGAGCTTTCTTCCCAGTAGAAGGAGGAATTCAGCCAGCCAGTTCAACCACGATTAGAAATCTTTGCTCAAGTATGAAGAGAAAGGAACAGGGCAGGATGATCTGAATCTAGGCCAGACAGACATAATCCAGATCTGCTTTATTATCTTTTAGTTTCTTCTTATGTAGTAGGGTGACAACCTTTAATTAGCATTGAAATTTGCAGTTAGATGTTCAACACCCGTAACTTTTTCATTATTCTACAGAAGCATATAGTTTGATGAATTTTTAACTACTTGATTGTACACTGCTTTTTTCAAAGACATGTACGTCTGAAGTCGACATAACCACGTCTATATTGGGAATATGCTGAAATCAGAGCTCTTAGTATAGCCAAACACAGGCTAATTTCCTAGTAGAGATAAGAAAAGCTGCCCATAGTAATATTTGCCTGCAAATTGAAAGCAGCAAATTCTCTATGCCAATTGCCAAAACTGGGGTCAGCTCTTAACATAGACATAAGTGCATCATCGTGATTTTTCCAGTAACATACATGAGATAATGTGTTTTAAAAGCAACATGTCTCTCTGTCATTATTGTACAAATATCTGTCATGAAAAATAGATTCCTTAGGGTGCCCTTCCAGTCTTAAGCTTCTAATCTGAGGCTTCAAAGCCAAAAAAATATATAAAATATCTCATATTATTCCTTAATTAAACATCAGTGTGTAGATTAGAGTATTGCCTGCAGCAATGCTTGTTACAGTGCTTCTAATCAAGTCAGCAAGATTGAGAAAAATGTCAAATTTGTGACTTGAACTACAGAAAGATGACCTTTACCTTGGGAGACAAGACAATTCAAAATTCCTAACTACTAGTTACAAGCCCCATGTGAAACAAAAGTACCATTTCTATGCATGCACAGCGTTATGCTGAATATGTGAAAAATCAAGGCATGGGAAAAGGAATTAGAAACGAATACTGACACACAAATACAAAGAGAGATATAGGAAAAAGATCTTTTTTCCAAAAGAATTAAATGAAATTTCTGACACCTTTTCATTCATAAAAAAATTTCTTCTTATTCATAATTAAGTCACGTAAGACTTTACTAGAACTACATCATATGGCTATTGTCTTACTTTTCAAAAGAAAACTTGAGAGATGTACAGTTCTGTGTTAAAACAGACCCTTCCCAACAAATTTTGATTTTTTTCATAAAGCGAATGTGGCTTTTATCACAATCGGACCTGGACCTAACACTCATGCAAGGTTCAAACACTTCCTTAACAGCTCAGTAATTTCAACTTCCTATAAAGAATTTGTGCCAGTAGCCCTGGTATTTTCTAGAGCTCCTTTATCCTCATATGAAGCCTAGTTTCTGTGCTGCAGCTTTAGTTATCCAGAAAATTTTTAACAATCCTGTTCATAAGAAAGTACACAGCAATTTACTGTAGTACAATGCACAGATTTTTCACTCGGTGAAAACTTGTAAGGGTTTAATCTGAAACCAATGCACAACAACTTCAGCTGAAAAACTTCAATTAAAATGAATAAAAGCCACACAGAACTGGAACAACCGCACTGACGATAGCGAGAGGAAGGCTCTCTTATAAGCACAAAAAGCCATAAAAATAAATGCACATATTTCTGAGCAACCACATGACAATATTATTTACATTTTGACTTAGCACAACTTTGTCTGCTTAAATTGTTGCCTCAGATTCCATTTATATTATCTGCTCTCAATTTGCAGGATCAATAATTTTATTTTGTGACAAGCAACGTGTCTGGCATTTATGAAGATGACTTGCATTTTTATGTAAAGGGCACTTAAACAGTATGAAGAAGAAAGGGACACCTCATTTCAGACAACCCACATATTCACAACATAATAACAGGTTTAGCTTGCTTAACTCAGAATCAGACCAACATTTTATCATAACTAACAGTAATTAAAGAGGGAAGGAATATCCTAGATACCATAAGTACAGACAGGTGATATAGTATTTTTTAAGAAGACTAAACTCCAGAAAGAAAAGTGACAAAGTGTTTTTCGCTTAGTTCCTGCAAACTAGTTTGTCACTGAATCGAGTATCTTCCACTTGTGTCTAAGAACTCCAAAACCCAAATAATAATTAAAAAAAAAAGATAAACTTAAAATCTAAATGTATTTTCTGAATCTGGCAACCCACATTCCTAAGAAATGTTGGAGTTTCATTCTCCAACAATCTTTTCCATTATCATAAATTTTATTCCATACACAGTGAAAATCCCAGAACACAACAACTACCTTGTGAAGCGCGATCTTCAAAATCAAGAAGATACCTGGCAGTATTTCACTGAATCCGTTTTGTAGGCAAACAACTTGCATGACTTCATTGGAATCTAACTGGAGACTTGTAAAATATGTTAGTGAGCTGTATTCAAAGGCGCAATTTCACATTGCATTTGATCTCTTCTGACTGTGGGCTACAGCCAAAAGATGCCATCACCTGCACGTTGCTATTCTTCCTTACTCTCAGTCTTCCACCATTTATGCAAAGCATCATCAAGACTACCAGACTCTACACAAGGTAGGCATTGGGAATGAGCCACAGGAGCAGTAAGGGCACGGGAAACAGCCCACCTTTACAGTAAATGAAACGTGAAAGGGATCCCTAAGAGCATAAACTGTTCTGTCTGTGAAATACACACTGGCCTTTCCCTGATCTCATCAGCATCTGAAGGTCATTCAGTTCCAGATAAAATGCAGTTTAACTTTTAGAAGGTACTAAACTACTGAACTGCTGAATAAACCCATAGGAATAAGCTTATAAGAAATATACAAGAGAAATGAACTTCTATCAAATATAAAAGCTACCTATTTAAAACACCCCTTATCAAATGTACTGCCTCACCAATGATAAAAACATTTTGATGCCATTAAGGATACAAAACAAGTATTATTCAGTATATCAGAAATTCTTCCTCATGATTTTATCTAATAATTGTATTTATGAAAAGAATTTTACCTGAAACACGCTGTATTCAGAATCAGGCTCCTGAAAAGAGAGGAAACAGAAACTGAGTAATGGAAATGCCAAACAAAAAAAAGAACAACAAAAAATGGAATTATACCCTTGAGGGATTATACCCTCATTTTGCACAAACATTTTCTATGACACATATCCAAATTTCTACTTTATTACATTATCTCAACTTACACACATGATGGAGTGAATCGGTGTTTTACACAATTGAAGCAGATTTGCAGTAAGTACGTTTTTCAGATACCTTTTGCTTTCTTGATTTGCCAGATCACATTGGTCAAATCTTAGAATAACATTACAGAAGTATTAAACCAAAAAATGGTGTATTTAAAGAAAAAAGAAAAACTTGGAAGATGTAAGAAAATGTCTCAAAAAATAACAAGATTATGAGGCCATTGGCTTTAGAACACCGACATTTCTCTCCAACTTTTTTCTCTCCAGTGTATTACTTAGCTTTAGGGGGAAAGGCAAGGAAGATGGGAGATGGATGTTACTTTCTCTAAATCACTGTTAGTCTTCTTTAGAGTCAGATCATTTCTGGTTCTATGAGCAGTGGAAAATTTCTTACGTATCTTGCCTTGTGTAAATCTATCGCAGTTAAGCCAGCTCTGTAAGACTGAATATAGAATATCAGAGTAATTCAGACTAGAAAAGAACTTCAGGAGGTCTCTAGTCCAATGGCCTGCTCAAAGCAAGGTCAGCTGAGGTTTCTCAGAGCTTTGCCCAGTTGGACCTTGACATGAGACATGGTCTACTTCTTTCAATTTGAGCGTTTTTACTCAGTACATTCCATGACAGCAGGGAGCTGGAAGACTGGTGATGCCCTCACACCTTCCTTCTGTAGTGTAATGGAATTTCTGGGGCCTTTTAAGCATCATGTTTGGAATCACAAACTTGTTCACCAGTGTTAGAATGCATAACACATCTTATAAATTGAGTATTCTATGGAACTACACGTTAATTGAGGGATTAATCTCAGCTGTCTGTGATGTACCTGGACTAAGGCACTAAAACTGCCTTTATATTTTAGATGTATGATTAAATGAAATCCGGTTCCTTTTAATACGTTCTTTTATTTGTAGTATTCGTCTTCCAAAAAATAAACTGTTCTAGCTTTCTAAGTAGTAAAGAGAAGAACACTGAGATATTCCAGCTTGCGTTTTATTCACCCCATTGTGTCCGAGTGCTACAGCACATATGGCGTACTAGAAAATGGTTTAAGAGCAATAGGTGATCCTTCATACCATATGTGCTACAGTAGCTAATGAGGACAAGGCTAGGAATATTACATCAACACTAACTCCAAAATGCCTTGATGTTACAGATGTGTATCTTACTTCAGGCACTGTTCATTAGTTTAAAAAATAATTTAAAAATAAAACAAATTTCCTTAAGTAGGAGCATTCTTATTACTAAAAAAAAAAAAATCAGAAATGGCATCCCTCATCACTTCGGAAAAAAACCCGAGTTGAGCACTAATAGTTACTAAAAACATTGCTCTCTCATAATGGTAGGTGACAGTACACGTCGTTCATACACCCTCATATATTGTTTCAGCTTTTGACAAGCAGTAACTTAAGATTTTAAATAACCCTCAAGCAGGTGACAGAACCCTCTCAATAAACACAAGTCTGGAACAGCAAAAACTAACCTTAAAATATAATACATTTTAACACAGGTGGATCCAGCAGTTGCTATTCATGCAAGTAATCCACTGGAACTAGATTCCGAATAAAGATTTCTTTGAGAGGATTAACAAGTAGCGTTGCCCCGTAAGCTTGTATCTCAAAACAAAAGGTCAAATTTATTCTTCATTTACACATATAAAGCTCCTTTGAAATTAATAAGATTGTAAAAGCAGTGAAGGAAGGACTTAACCCAGATCTCTAAATCCACTGAGGGCATTTTAAAATTAAAGTTAATGTGTAAAGTCAGTTTATTTGAAGACCAAAAATATTTAGAAAAATTAAGTCTTCTGATGCTTACAGCCTTGAAGAGGCAATGAACCAAGATTACATACCTTGTATTTTAATAAAGCTTCAGTCTACATTGAATTCCAGGTGAGTATGATTTAATACATGTAGAATATTAAAATTAGTATATTCTGAAAATGCTCTTCCAATGATTAAGAGCAGAAACAAAGAAAAAACATTGCCGAGGAACTATGACTTCACTGTACGTATCACTAATTTTTATGCATAACCTTATTAATTACAGTCCCTTGAACCAATAACTGATTTCAGTTGAAGACACTTTTTCAAATCAAGTTCCATGTACATAAACATATCTGTGGTAACTTTATTATGACCTCATGAAAACCAGTACGCAAGTAACAGCAGCTGAAAGTTCACCGCAGGAGAAAAAAGGACGAATAACAAAAGCAAATCCTCATAGCAGACCATTAATCAAGTTAAAGGCAGGACATCCACTGTTTGACTATTAATTACATTAGGCAGTATTTTTCTTTTTTTTGGTATTGTTAAACTACAGCAGGCCTCATACCTCAGTGCCAGTTATTGCCTTGAATCTGACATATGGAACACAAAGAAGAGTAATCAGATTAGGTAACTAATCAGGATGATCAACAGAGACAGCCCTGGATTGTATTTCCTCTAGGTCATGCTATTACTATAAACATAGAAGACAACGCCTGTTTGCTTACAATAGGAAATAACTAAACTGAACATCGGTGCTTTATCTGTTTGTATGCCCAAATGCTAGTCATAGGTAACATAGATTTTATCTATCCTGAGATAAGATTGTCAGCACAGAAGTAAATTCCATCAATAAAATTTATATATCTAATTCTTAAATGAAGAAATGCACAGAACATTTTATAGAAGCAAATATTTCAGTCTTCCACAAAATCTAACTCAATAGTAGCTAATTATTCTTCTATCAAAGAGTTATGCACATTTTATTCATTAAGAACTCTTCAGGAAAACGTAACTGATTTTAAGATGTTCTGATTCCATTGATGTGTTCTTTCAGAATTTGAGTTTTAATAATGACATAGAATTTGATACTGGTACTTAAGAAAAATCCTGATGTATGCACAGTAGCCTAAAAGGCCAACACCATACCTTATAAACCTCTTAGGGCTTTCCACATCCAGTGACAGAGTTCAAAGAGAGTTCTACACCAAATAAAACAGCTTCTAAATGTACTATATCTGTGTACTACTCAGACACTGGAATAAGCTGCCCAGGGAGGTGGCTGAGTCACCATCCTTGGATGAGTTTAAGA
>JAOXJM010000041.1:46243406-46258667 GCA_026413425.1 Tringa solitaria | reverse complement strand
TGGTTGGACTCGATGATCCCAAGGGTCTCTTCCAACCTGAATGATTCTATGATACATGTAATTATTAATGAGATCATCAATCACTTTATTTTTGAGACCTTCAAATAATCTTTTATCATGTTCTTGGAGAAGAAATTCTTAAAAATCATTATACTTGTGATGAAAACATTCTAAATACTGAACTATATGTATAGGGAGTGGTAAATTAAGAGATACATCAAGAGCATCGGGCAGCAGAATTTCTTACTACATTTATAAGCATGATTGGCAAAAATGCCTACTTCCAAGGCTATTGTAGAAAGCTGATTTCTGCTGCCCAGTTTTGCAACAGCGTTGTGGATGCAATGGAGCAGGAGTGGTGCTATCGTTTAGCAAACCAGCTCACAGCTGGGAAAAAATGGCCAGGCCTTCAGACAAGCAAGGTTGTCTCTTTCAGGCATGAAAACATTCTATTATGGAATGTTAAAGGAAGTTAGGGGCTTCCTTTACTTACTTATTGTTAGGTTACATGTCTTAGAAGGGAGAAGGGCCTGAGCACAAAAAGGTTCTGGCCTGTAACAGTCACGGTTTAACTCAACCATTCCTGAGCATCTCTTTAAAGGACACCATCTCCTGTGGCTCAGCTTCTATCATCTCCTAACGCATGCTGTTCACAGGCATGAATCCCTGACCGGTGACCGAGGCTGCTGTTCTTACAAGATCCTTCTTTCCCTGGCTGCAGAGGTTGGGAGGCACACGCTGAGCAGGATATGGGACAAGAGGATGAGAACAGATGGCACGGTGATTACAGTCCCTTCTGCTGCACAGCAGCTCACTTAATGCAAACTTTCCGTGAGTGTTGTCATTTGTCCCTTTGCTTTCCTGCTGCCCATATCTTGGGCCTGGTCTGCAGAAGTGCTCCCATTAAGGGTTTGACCATTAAATGTTTTAGGATTGCTATGTGTTTTTTAAGCGTAATAAACCCCACATATTGGGTTAGGTACCAAAAATGATACATACTTAATTTTAGATATTTCTCCAGGTTATACTAAAATACAACTAACGTAATTCACACAGATGGAAGACAGCACCATGTTCTGGTAAGTGGACGAAGAAGACAGAAATAAAGTTGGACCAAAATATTTAGGAACTACTGATTTCAGCAACGCGCCACCTTCAAAAGTAACACAGATTTCAGAAATTAACAGTCAATCTGTGTGAGAATGGTTTTGGATCCTTACTTAACTTAAAAAATAAAAGTTATCTTAGATCACTTTTCTAATATTTAGAACTACAGCAACTTCACTGATACGCTCCCATTAGAATAAATACAGAATAATGTAAAGCAGCATTAGACTAGGCAAGCCAGGAGAATGAAGTCATACACATCACTTATTTGAGTTCTAATTACCTCAGTGTCTGGCCTTGGAGTTTAATATCTGTCAAAGGTTTTACAAAAATAAATGTTCTATTAAATGCAAAGTATACATACAGCAACACATAAACTTGATTTGTTTTTTCATTCTGTTGTATTAAATGGGTTCAAAATAGTTTGTAAGGTTTCAACTACGCACAAAACACATTCTTGAGGCAGATTACTGTTCCCTTTACTCTGTACCTTGAAGTCCAGCAGGACAAGTGTCACAGATCGACACTGAAAGCAGCAAGTGTTAGAAAGCAATGTAAGATTTTCTGTGTTGAATTGGTCTGAGTTTGGTTCAAGTCACACACTTAGAAGTTATTTAACCTGGTTTCTCCACCCTGTGGTACGAAAATAAACTGGTGATATAAATAAAGCTGCACCTTCTCCCATCAGGAGCTGTGCTCTCCGTCTGGACTAACCAAGAGGAATGATGAAGAAAGCTGTGCAGACACTATATTATACATGATGTAGTACAGCATACTCCATGGTTCTGAAGAAACATGCTGAATTGTCACTTAATAACCACTCCTCCAGTTATTTTATTTTTTAAAAAGTCTCCAAACTGTTACTACATTCACATAAAGTACTTATATAGAGTAAAACTCACTTGCTGGTGTTTGCAAACTTGTGATGTGCTTTACTCAAACACCACTCTATGAAATATCTTTTCAGAGAAAGACTGAAACATCATTCCATGCTCTTTTAAAATGTTAAAGAGGAAGACTGATATTTTCCCAGCTAAAGTTGATACATTTTAAAATATTTTTAGAAGTCATTAATTCCTGCTTAAAAAGAGCTCTTAATAAGGATTCCTCAAAAAGGTTATACAGAGCAAGAGCCAACTAACCATATTTCAAGTTTACGTCTACAGAAAGCCAAGATTTTTCTCTCCCATCTAAACTTTCAGGTAGGTTTGAAATGTGCTGCTGCTGAAGAGTACCTTTTTCACATAAAACTGTGAACAGGAATACAGTTCTGAAACAAACTGAATGAAGTCCAGTCCCTTGCAGGCAACCATGACCTGGAAGTCTTTTCAAAACACTGATGAAACTTAATCTGAAAACTCAGAGACTTCATATAGGATCTCTTCTAAGAGCTTATGATTTGATGTAGTATAGACATCATTCATATCCCCATCCTCCACTGTTTCTCAAAGCCTAATTTTCTTAAATGTTTTCATTCTTTTATTCTTCTAGAAGATGAATCTTACAGGGTGGTGTGAACATCTCAAAGATTAAACTAAGCCATCGACTTTATATAGTATTTGGAAAACCTCTCATATTGCTGGTGTGCAAGATCCTGGTTCTCGAAGAACATGCAGCTTTATCTAAGAAAATGATTTATCTACTTAAATGTTTGCAGCATATGTGATCAATATTTGGAAGAAAGAAGGAAAACTAAATGGGATCTACATCCTCCCATCCCTGTTTTGTTATTTTCCACCTAAATACTTCTCCCAGCCTTGTAAAGCTTGTGTCAGTTGCAGATGTCTTCAACAACTTCCACAGTGCTACTGGAAACTGCTCAGCACAAGTCTGGAGTTGCCAGGTGTAAGAATTTGATACTTGAGCTTCAGCACACAGTAGAAATGCAATTGTCTTTATACTTCCACGTTGGGATCATAGATTGGAAAACAGTTTACTAATTAAAAAAAATATAAATTAATAGCAACAGAAGCACTATGATCTTTATGACTTTTACCGTTATTATCTGCACTGGCTCAACTGCTTCTCTCACAAATCAAACTTCTATATGCAAAGATTACATGTATCAAGACCCACTAATGTAAATACACATAAATGATGCAGGACTTGCACAGAATACTCAAAACCCATTTAGTGCTCCAGACCAATTTTCTTGGAATGCCTTCTCCAATAAAAATTTTTCTTCTGATGGCTCCTTGTTGGTGCCTTACAGTATATAACATAAATAAAAGCATCTTTTAAATATCTATCCTAAACCAGTTTAAACAATTACTGAGCTTTACATTTACACAATTGTATGACTGTGCAGCTTTCTTTTAAGACTTTTCCTTTGTGATGAAAAGGACTGCCTTACAGATTCTTAAAATATGTAGCTATAGAATGCTTTGAGAAACTTATTTACTGTATTTATGATGAAGATAAAGCCTGTTCAATTACCGTTTTCCAAATATAGCAGTAAAAATGTTTACGTGCATACAACTATTAATCCAGAAATAATATTTTCAAGTCCTTCCTTCTTATGGAAGAGTGGGGAAATATGTAAGTATTGAACAACACACGCCCAACACATACAGAGACTCTGCAGATGGAGAAAGAGCAAAGAGAGAGGAATGGAAACCTGGTCTGTCCCATGGTAATGCTCCTATGTGAAGTGAGCTAAAATGGGTATCTCTTAGCCTTATGAGATTTAGTCCATAGAGCAGATATCTGAACATCTGTGTAAAATCAACATCCTTAAGCACAACTGATTTTTAGTCTTGGCTCTTCTTCCTTTAACTCCCCAAAACCTTGAGTTAACAATCTTGTTGTGGGGAGTCCTGGGACCCCACTAGAGTCAGGGTGTCACCCCCAGCAGCACACCGTGCCTCTTGCACTCCCCTCCCTTCACCGGGCCGGGGCTGGGCCGGCAGGGGCACTACTACCAGGGCGACCCCGAGGAGGAGCCGGCAGCCCCGCGCTCACCGCCTGCGCTTTCGGCAGAGGTTCAGGGAGGTCGGTGCGAAGGCGCTGCCCGACCCTTCTCCTCCTCCTCCTCCCCGCGGCGCGGCCCAGCCCGGCCGGCTATCGGGGGGGTCACACCGGGCCTCTCCAGCGGCTGCAACAGGTAGCGAGGGAGCTCTGCTCGGGCGGCCGGGCCGCTGAGGGAGCGGAGACACGGGCCGCTGCCGACCGACGCCACCGCCACCTCCCACCCCGGCCAACCGGCGGCCCCGGCCTCCCGGGCCCGGCCCCCGCTACCTGCTCGCCGGGCGGCCTCTCCAGCAGCTGCGAGCAGAGATCCGCGCACTGCCGGAACTTCCTCCGCCTGAAGTAGCTCCAGGCCTGGAACAACGGCTCCGGCTCCAGCCCCATCCCGCCGGCGGTACCGCCGCGGCGGTTCCGGCCGGATCCCCCGGCGCCTCCCGGCCCGCTGCGCCTGCAGAGCTGGGCCCGGGGCGGAGCGGGGGCGGCCGAGCTGCGGCCGCGGAAACGGCAGGCTCCGCCTCGGCCTGGCGGGGCCTGCGCGCCGCGCCGGGAGGCCCCGGGGGAGGCGGGCGGCGGCTCCGCGGGGTGCTGCGGCCGGTCCCTGCGATCCCCGGCCCCGCTGCTGGGGCGAGCCCGCCCCTCAGGAGCCTCTCGTGGGCTGGTACCGCGCCGACCGAAAGCAGAGCGTGGTCTGTAATATTTCAGTTAACCTCACGGTTTTTAACCACGTCCTGTCACTTGCTGTCCTGTTACCAAGAGCCATTCCGGATTGGAATATACGCCTGACCAAGAAGAATACAGTCCTTTAAGCCTTATTTGGGTAAAATGGCCTTTAGAGCCACGGGAGTCCTGGTTGAGAAGAGTACAGGTTGCTGTGAACAGCACTGGTTTCAGCCTCGCAGACTCCATTAGTTCCTTTAGCTCATGAGTTCTTGCAGAGATACAGTAAGACTGACATATTTAGAAATAATAATAAAAAAAAGCTGGAATACAACTACTCTTACGTTGTATGTATTGAAAGATGCTGATTGCAACCAACAGCCCAAGGGAAAAAAAATCTCTAGGGATGCTTGAAGAAATAAGTGAGTTTTTGATGTGAAAATCTCTGATGGATGAGCACTAACAAGATAGCTGAAATCATGTCGTTGGCATTTTAACAGATCGTTCTGGTTTTCCTGCTTCTGTCTCAACTATCAGTTTGTCCAAGATCCAGGGGCTACAGGGGTGGCTTCTGTAAGAAGCAGCTAGAAGCTTCCCCCGTGTCTGATAGAGCCTGTGTTCCTCCACTTTTGTTTATAAGATGAACTGGTTTTAAATTATTTAAATGCTTGCTGTTACCACGTTAGGCAATTCAGCACATCTGGGCTGCTACTTTTTTATAGAAGGTAATGTGAATGGCACTATCAGCTTGTAGAGACACGTTGTGAGGTGAGTACATTAGTTCCAAAGTTGTTAGGTTAAAATGCCAAACTCGCATTAGTTTGTTCACTGGAGACAAGTAATGCCAGAATGTTTTATACTCGCTCTTTTCAAAAGGCAGGGGCTTTTTTTTTGGTGAACAGCCCACCACATCAGTTACACACACCATTTATCTGCATTGGAAAACAGAGGAGACCAATGCCTCCTAAATGTTATTTGATTCCGACACTACTGCCTTAAAAGCCTCATAATTAAAGTGCTACATGTAGTTTTTTCTTTAATAATCCTTATTTTAAGCCTTAATATCTTAATGATTACTTTCAGACTACAAAGTAAATGAAATGTTTAAGGATTTCAAGGTTTCCAAGTACTCTGTCAGCCTGTGCATTCAGGTGAGCAAGTAGTGGATTACTCATAGATATCACCGACCGCTCTGAGCTCTGGCTCACCAAAGGGTGTTTGACTTGACAAGGAACCCGTGTTTTCTGTTTCCTGGAGAAAAGAATGGATGTTCAAGGTGACTTGGCTTTCCAGCAGAAAGCAGTGGAGATCCAGAAAGAGGAATGAAGCTGTGTGCTTTATATGGGGGATGAACTTGGAGTTCCTCTGATGAAAGCTGATGACTTTTCAGAAGAAAAAAAAATGAGATGAGGCTGTGTGACTAGAAACCAATGGGAATAAATCGTGAGTCGTGTGAGCTGCCAGTGTTTGCTCCCTGGTCAGGAAAGCAAGAAAAACAGTAACCATTTCAAATAGCTCTCTTGGGAGGAGAGGTGGAAAAGGAATGCCTTTCATATAAAAGAATTGCTGTATATTTAATCAGTAATACACATATTACTGGACTTCAGCCATAGTTTTATTGCACCAAGGTTCTATCTATAACAAGAATGGTCACAGTCTCCCAAAGTCAGCCTGTGAGATACTGCCATAGAGCTTCACGGCAAAAGAAAGGAACAAAGGGGAAGATGGTCCCGGAGCAATTTTTAGTTGTAACACTGTTGGGAAAGGTGTTTATTGCACTTAGCGATCAGGCTGAAGTAATGTTGTCCTATGGCAGCAATTAGATGAAGATGGATCTTCAGCTTTTTTACAATGAGGAGATTTTACAGTGTTAAGAATAACGGGAAATTCTTTTTCCTTCTTTTCAAGCTGTAATGTGCAAGGGAATTTTGCTGTCTGTTTGGCTGCGGATATGAGGAGTATTTTTCAGTTTCTACATGACGATATGCATCTAATTCAAATGTATGAAGGCAAAACGCGTTGCCCTGGTGAGCCTAATTCACCCACCCATGACAATGTGAGCACTCAGAACTAAAACTAAAAAGCAAAACCCTGTGCCTTAGATCAAAGTTCAAAGAAAGAAGAATCTAATAATTTGTCAGCAATACTTATATGAGGAAGAGCCTTTGATTATTTCTTTAATATAGCTCCAAATGTAAAGCAAGTGTGATTCTGGAAATTTAGCTTTTATCAGACCATTTACTTTCATGGTCTACCTGACAGCATGTAGAATAGAAACACACTGTCAGTCTTCTCCTGCTACCAGATCACACCATGGTTTTGTCTGCGTTCCAGAAGCTACACATGGTGCATTGAACATCTCACTGATAAGTGCTCTACACAGACAAGTTTGTACAAGGGTAGGAAGAGGGCAGATGGACAGAGAAAGGTGTGCTCACCCCAGTGTTGGTAGGTACAGTCTAAGTCCCTGCTCTTGTGTTGCCTCTCTGTGTGCATTATTCAGAGCATGGATATAGACCTGATAATATCTATGTTCCTTCTCCATAAAATCTTAGAGAACATAAGTTCTCTGAACTGTGGCACTGTTTTAGTGTTGGAAACAGCTGTCTAAAAGTACGTCCTGATCTTGGAGCTACGTTGCAAAGAAGACTCAATCCAATATTGACAGATTTCTGTATGACCAGAGCACTTAGACATAAAATTACATGAGTCAGCCTGTCCCACCTTTCAAGTAAAGGCAGTCCCCCAGTGCAGATGCTATTTGCATCCCTGGAGGCCAGTCCTACCTCAGCAGCAGGTATAAAAATGCATTCTGTCTGTCACAGCCTGCTGCTGCTACTAGGTGAGGTCAAATCCCCAAGCGTGCTGCTGGTGTGCTTTCTTGGCACGCTTATATCCTGGCCTGTCTCTGGTATTGGCACAGAGATCATCCTACGCGTATCATTTTTGAAGTCTTTTCCACTGATGATGTTGGCTTTCACTTCCTGTAGGGGGGTGTTCTGAGCTTTCTAATATGGGAACTCTTATTTATCCATCTTAACGAAATCCACAAATTTGAACCTTTTAACCAGTCTAGTACTTCCTCCAAATAATAACCTCTGTGGGTGGCCACGTTCCACTTCTCTAACTTATTAAAATCCTGGAATAAGATACAAAAAGTCCCTGTGTCTTTCTTTGTGTGCTTTATAGAGCCCTGTATGGCAGACCCCCTCCAGCATGAAAGCTAAACAGCCAGGAATTAGATTCAGGAGCAGACTACCTTCAGGGAAAGAAAAAGCGTAATCCATTGCAGCTGAAGTTAGGTGACTACAAAATTGGGAGAAGTTTCATACCTGTTCAACTGAGCAACTCATCCTATCCCTCTGCCTATGATATTTATCTCCAAATAAATCTGGATCTGAATACTTATTTCTGGTGTGCATAGAGGCAGTCTTGCACATGTGTGTAATTCTCAAAGGCAGCATAGCAGCCAGGTGGGTAGTTCAGTAAGTATTTCTAATACTCGCTACCCACTTTCTGGGACAGCGACAACAGGATTTTGGAACCCAGTACATGGCAACTAGTACACTAAGGAATATGTAAAATAACACTACATAGGAGAACTGTACTTGCAGGAATACAGAAATCCTTGAAAGCATATGTAAACTCCCTGGCTGACTTGGGATATAAACAAATCCTGATCATGGTTTAGGACTAATCGTAGGACTGGTTGATAGCGCTGCTTAATTATCCCATGACATATGGGAAAAAAGAGGGGGAATTGGATTGATAGAGGATGTAAAACAGGAGCTGACAAACAGAGCTGCTATAGCTCTGGCTGTCCTTTCCTGGACTTTGAGTTTCAGTCTTCCCAGACTAATACTGACACGAGTAATGGGAAGAGACTACAGAGGAATTTTCAAATGAACGTTGATGTTACCACACGTCTACCTGCAGATTGCCTCAGCTAGAGATGTCTGGCTTGCCTTTGAACAACAGTTGGCATTATGAAAGATGACATGCAAAAAGGGCTCATTCTAATGATTCAGATACATTTGATTTTGGGAAAATTGAGAGCAGCAGAGCGTAGAGCGAGCTTTGTTTTGTGTGCTTTGAATGAACCCAAACAGGACTACAGATCAAGCCATTCCAAGTGCCTGCTTTTTCAGAAGGCACACAGTTGTGGCAGAAGAGCACAAAGAAGAAGTTCCCTCTTCATATGCTGTTTTCAGCAAGGGACCCTGCCATCTGATGTTGAGTTCACATAATATTTGCTTGTAGAACCCATTTCTTACTGACTGTAGAAAATTAGGAGAGGTCATGCAAATGAAATTGCATTAAGAGCAGAGTTTTGTGCTGAGGCTTAGATTCAGCATCGGGGAAAGTAATTTGTATAACAGCTGCAGGTTTCATTCTGTGACCAGCCAAGACAACAATATGCATCAATAGGAACTATTGCTATCGTAAATAAGAATATGCTGCTGCTTCTTGATGATCTTACGTAGTATCTTAACCATGGTTACCATGGTGGAGCTGAAAAGGGATCATCCAGCAGTTGGTAACAGAATTTAGGTGGCCATACCATTCAGGTCCCAAGCCATTAACCTTCAAATGAATTTAGGTTTGCCCTGTTCTATTTATGCATGGACTGAATACAATCTCTGTGATCAGATCCACACCTCCTTCAGTGTACAGCATGAACAGGATGTTTTTCAAGTCAGATTATTACCTTCCTTCTTTATCTTTAATGTTTCGTATGAAGTACTATTTCTTGTTTGATGCAGATGCTCTGTATGCTGTGCTGAATATAGATTGGTGTTCACAACACTAGCAGGAATCAATGCAGCTATAAAAAAAACAACAGTGGCCTATGAAAAAGGCTAGTATATTATTTCCATTTAAAGATAGGTTGCAAAAAATTGCAAAGGATCCACTGATGACTGGATGCTCAGCTTAAAAAAACTGGGCTTGACTCTTTCTTTTCAAGTTTAGATCAGCTGGGCTAGCACACTTATTTGCAATGGATCCTCCATATTGAAGCAGGAACCCTGGTAATAATACCCTCGTAATTATCAGTCATATCTGAAAAGCTTGATAGGTTTGCTCATATATATATATATATACACACACACATTATATATAGGAAAGCAGTGAAGGGAGAATATAGATCTTCGCGTACTCAGTCTACTGTATTAATTACAAAGCCATTCCAGCATCATCATTTGTTATATACCTGTTAGTTCCCAGAAAAATTGATGTAGGTGCCCTACAAATCTACTTTCTTGCTTTTAGGAGTGCTAGTCTGTTTTGTTATTAATTTAACATTTTTTGAGCAAAAATGTGGGAAAAGGATCTGTTTTCCTGCTGTGAAGAGTGGTTATTTTATAGACACTTGTGCACACTAAGTGACACCAAAAAGTTATATCATGTAGCAGTCTCTTGCCCGTATTTGCTTTTAAAATTGGAATAACTTAAAATGAAGTATTTGCTGTCCTTAAAGTAGGCTTACTGTACTTCAGTCTGCAGTCTTAACTGCAGTATGACTGTAGGGAACCAGCCTGCAGATCAGAGAATGATTTAAGTTGGAAGGGATCTCTGGAAGTTGTCTAATGCAACCTCTTGCTCAAAACAGGGTTAAATTCAAAGTTAGATGAGGTTTGCTCAGGGCCTTGTCCAGCTGAGATTAGAGAATCTCTGAGGACAGGGAATCCACAACCTCTTTGAGCCACCTGTTCCAGTCCCTGACCAATCTGTTGCAGTGCTTAGTCAAATCTGATAGTATGGAGCCATACAATGAAATTAATTAATTCTAGGTTTGCATTCTGCTGCTGGATTAATAGTGCTATGCTGTTTTTTAAATTTGTCAGCATTATGAGAGATAATACGGTTACTTTTTTAAAAATGTTTAAATATTTTATTTCTTTCAGATTTTCTGAATATTTATATTATCGCTGGTAAATTATGTCAAATTTGATAAACCTGCATTACTGTGTGTTGATTCTATGTAGTGACTTACGATTAAGCTCTTTCATGATTCCTTTTGACAGCTAAGCTTTTTGAGAGCTTTTGCAAAGTCAGTACTGTGCATATTTTGAAAACCTTGTCAATTACTGTGTAAAAAGAGGTCATCTTGACCTGACAATTTTTAATCTATTAATTAGCATCAACCCACAGAAATATTAATTTGTCCCCCCCAAAAATATTAACACGTTTTGGTGTTGATCATCCTATGCAGTCCTAGTTGTAAAGAAAAAATTACCACTGGAATCAAACAAGGTCTTGCTTAACATTGGTTTTGATCTTATCATAAGGTGGGGCCAGAGATACCTGTAACATAAGTAGAATTTAAAATAAATTGTGTTCTATATTTAGTTTAGTCAACAATTGAAATCAATTGATTTTGAGAGTTCAGAGTCAGATTTTCATCAGAAGTCTATTGATAGAAAATGCATTGCTATTTAATCAGCCTCTCTTTATGCACCTCATTTAAGCCCGTTTAGGTTGTTGTATGTTATATCAAGTGCTGGTACTTGATACAAGTTCTTCAAATCACCAAGATGAATGGCTTCAGTACACATATGATTGTGCATAAAATGCAAGCTTAAAACAAAGCTGTTTAGATCCAAGTGTGTGTGTGTGAGGACTGGAGCCACGTTGTGTACACACAATGTCATTGCTGAAAGAAATGGAGCACTCCATTGAGTGGCTTCAAAATGCATTCCAGTGTCAAACTGTTGGCAGTCTGAAACGTGGTAGTTTTTGCATTGTTCATAGACTAAAAAGAATTTTTTTTTAGTGAACTGTTCTCGTGTGCTAACACAGATGTCAGGGCCAATTTTTAAAGTTTGTGACAGACATTTTAAGAAACAATACAAATGTTAGCACTTACCTTCTGAGACTAATATGAAACATCATTTTACTGCAGCAACTTCAAATCTGGAAGTACATGTAGGAGTTCTTTTGCATTTATTTGGAAAAAATGTGCTGTGGTGGAAATTCTTAGACTGAGATTTTTGCCATTGAAATCATGGCCAAAATCCTTCTCTCAGTTTCAAAACAGAGGGGATTTGAACTTTGGATTACAGGAGAGACCTAAACCAAAATCTTTCTGGTAAAAATGTCATGGCTAAGGAAGCCAGTATATGATTTTCAGTAATTGTGTTCCCTCAACGGTTTCAGCTGATATTGTTTACTGAGGTACTTGCATCACTTCCTGTCCTAAACAGATTTATTTTTGCTTTAGAATGTCCAGAAGAAGTTGTTCCTTTTTGTACTAATGATGGATGAATTTAATTTCAATAACATTTGTATCTTGTCAATCCCTTTAACAGCCCTATGTTAGGAAACCATTACGTGAGGACATTTCTAAATCAAATTTCCATAAATTAATGTATTGCAGCGCTAGTTGCTGTCTGCATTGGGAAAATGACGTTTATTTTCTTTTCAATAGGATGCCTATTTCTTCGAGTTCTGAGAATGAGTGTTTACCAAATGAATACAATTCCTATGATTATCAAGATGTAATTTATCTTGCAGAAGCAAGACAAATTAATATCTGTAATATTTAATTTCATACACATATAATTGTTTTATTTTTATTTCAGCCATTGTATCTAGTTTATCAGTCAGTACCAAAAGAAAATATATTAATTTGTAGTTACCAGGTTTATAATAGAACTTGCTTTTAAAATGGTTACAGTATTGGATGATGCTTCAACATAGGACATGATTTTAAAGAGCAATTACATTTTTCTCTTCAGAGCATGTCAGCTACAACATTTTGAAATAGTTGGAATTTTTGGAGGTACAGTATAATGTACTTGGGGCTTGTTGCCCCTTATCTCACCTTTTTCTAGCACCTTGTTATAAAAGATATCTCCTTCTGTGACCATGCTCTGTACTTGCTCCTATCTTGTGTTTCCCAGACTCTTCTGTGTTGAGATGTGAAGAAATCAGTGTTGTTTTCTTAACCTTAACTGATTTCTTTGCTTCTTGACGATGCAGTAAACCTACTGATAATTTTCAAGGCTTCCTACTTCTAATGTTACTTTAAAAAATAATTATCTCTCTATTGTTAATTTCATAATATATCTTAGTCCTTTCAAATTTCTTAATAACTTGCATCTTATATGTTTGCTGATATAGTATATAACCTCTTGTTAAATTTTCCATTTTCTGAAGGAAGATTAACTCAAATAATATTTGAGTTTGCAATGCTGTCTTTTTCCCTTGACTTCTTATTTTTATTCAGTAGTATACAGGCCTTTGTGATCCGTAGTGTTTGCCTCAGTGCTATTAAATGGTAGCAGGTAATTGTCATCACTTTCTCTCTTAAATAGGTTTCTTCGTTTTGCAAAATATTTTCAGACACTGTGTTCCCATAATACACTGAGGCCTTTTTATCCCCAAGGATGTTGAAATGAATGTTGTCACTGTTGCTCATCTGTTTCATATTATATAATTACTACTTGAACCAGCTACTCTGTATTACTTAGGACTTAACAGAGAATAATCCCTCATCTTGTGTGCTCTGGAATTAGCTGTTCCAAGAGCATTTGTTTAAGAAATCACTTCTTTAAGCCTTGTTCCATTTAGTAGAACATGAGATACATTGTAAATATATTTACACTATGCTAGACAGTATGTCTTCTTATAAGTACGCATTGTGAGACATTAAAATGCCACTTATTTGATTTTATTTAGAGAAGCAATGTACTTGTGTCACTGTATACTAATGAAACAATTTGCAGCGATGAATCTGACGTCATAGGAAAGGTATAAAACCCAGCTGGGGCAAAATCGGTAAACACCATGTTTCACTTGTAAAATGCTTTACTGGAAGCGCATAAAATGGCCTAATTGGCAAAAAGCTCGTTTATTCGCCGGTATAACCACGCGTCTAATAAAACATACCTTTCCTCGCCCAGGGAATACGGCCTGGCCTCACGCATCCCGCCGACCGGGATCAGCACCGCGGACAGCGCCAGCCGGGGGGTCTGAGAAGAGCTTGGAAAGGGCAGGACACCTCCCGTCCGTGCATCTGCCAACAAAAAGAACGGAGAGGAGGCTGGTGTCAGGGTCCTAGTGTATATGAACACAAGATTATAACACCAACGGAGGGATGTGACAGGTCCTGAGGGTTCCCGAAGCGACGACTGCCCAGTACCAGCCATTCCGGGTGGAGGCATCTGGGCTGGTGGAGGCCAAAGGAACTATGCGTGTCAGAGCTGAGTGGGAACGCGACAAAAATATATATTTATATAGAGCAGAAGAAAGTAGAGGCACCATAATTATGTACTTTTGTACATTTCTGTTTAAATACGCGATAAACGTGCAGCAGAGAGAAAATTGGTGTATTCTTTATGCCACACAAATACTCCCACTTTCAAACGAGCTTTTACAACAGCAGAAGTCAAATATGTATCAAATGCCTATGTCTGCTGATAATCAACCCAATTAACATTTAAAAGCTTGAAACAAGTTATTTCAGTCATCATGTACATTCAGTATTTTCCAAACCTCCTTTCTCGTAAGCTTTGGCTTCTGAAGGGAACAGTCCTGGCAGCTGTAATCTCCTTTTTAGCCTCAATATATTCGTAACTTGATGGAACTGCACAAAATCTTACGAGGAGTTTGATTAAATGTATTTTCTGATCTGCTTCCCTGGCTTGTCCCCATCTTGGGGACTCTGGGAAACTGTGGTGTCCCCAAGTTCCAAGGTGCTCTGGCTGTTTAGGAAGCGAACAGAATGAAAAAAGACTGCTTATGATTTTTGTGGGAGTAACATTTGCTTTACCTGTTGGTGATTTTTTTACTACTTTTTGTCCCAATTAGGGATAAAAGCCCTCTTCTTTCTTTCAGAAAATTTAAATTTTCCATTGAAAGGGGAAGTTTCCGTGGCTGCATATTTGAGTCGAGTTTCAGGCTGTGTGAATCTCTTTGCAGAATTCTTTTATGTGCCTTGCGTTGTTGCCAGTAAAGGTGTAGGGCTGAGTGCTGCATCTTAACCCGGTGTCAGGAAAACACAGTCCGAGCTCGAGAAAAATATAGTCTCTTGGTGATCTAGACCGTGAAAATACGTTAATATAAAGCCAATTGACTCGAATGCTTAAACGCATGTTTTCACAAAAGAATTCTTCTTCGAAAACAGTGAAAGGAATAACGTGATCTTACGTTTACTCAAGAAAGATTGAAGAGGAAAAACTCCCACTAATTAAAATGTAAATAAAATAGCACGGAAAAATGTCTCCAACATGAAGTAACGAGCCAGCAGCAGACGTTTTGTGGAAGAAAATGTTAATATGACAAATGAAACAGTAGAAGAGAAAAAGCAGTTAAATAAATGGAGATTTAAAAAGAAATCCTGACAAAATACATCCCCTTTGGAAGCCAAACCTGTACTGAGAGTAACAGGAAAACGACTGGGTTGATTTTCAATTGTCAAACCAGGATAGTTATTGTGGAGCTTTTAGAGCAAGTATTCAAGTTTATAAGGCAAAACTGTTTGTGTGATCACGTAATGTCCGTTTATTTACCCAGCTGGGATCTGCG
>JAOXJM010000041.1:46206157-46216835 GCA_026413425.1 Tringa solitaria | reverse complement strand
CCCAAAACAGCATTTTGGGGAACATCTGTTTTAAAAATAATTCGTATTTCCTTTGAGAAAATATTAACTAAAAATCTGAATCCAAGAGATTTATAGGCATTTGGATCAGGCAAGAAATTTTTGTTGATTTGTATTCTTCTTAAACCCCCTTCCTTCTTTCAGATATCAGTAATTACTTTTAGGTTTGTAATACTATTGTAATTTTTTCCCTCACATGATACCTTATGCAAAGTGTAATACTATTTAATCAAGTTATGTAGGTAATTCCAAGTGAGCTGATATTGAGGAATTACTTTTCTTAGATATGTTACTTACTTCCATATTGGAGCTGGGTGTTTGATTTATGCAGTGATTGTGCAGTTACTTCTCAAGCATCAACATAATTGACGACCTGTGTACTTTGGTTAAAGAAATACTAGTTGAGATACAGGGATTTGTCTATTCAGTATATGGTTATTTCTTAATTACAGTATTGCTGGTACAATAATCTGTTCATTGTAACTGCTTACATTATCCTGTATTAATTGAAATCTCAGCTCAGAATTTTGAATAGATTATTGGTAACAGACTTGCTGGGAAATACAAATGAAGTACAAATGCAGCATTTACAAAGCAGAAGTTTTACATCAAAGAAAGATAAGATAATTCTGTTATGAACCGCTTTTCAAAAATGATGGAAAAAACAATTGACGCACAAATTACAATGTGAAAGAATTTCAGTTTGATTTAATACCCATACCCTGAAACTCTCTCGCAACAAGTCTGCTGTGCTGATTTTATGGAAAGATAAATCTGTTTAATAACATAAAAAGTTGTTAACCAACTGGAGAACTAAAGCAGGGAAAAGGGTATAAAGGGTGATGTTTTTTGGAAGTAAGGTACTTCTCTTTCAGATGTACGTATTAAATTATAGGGTATTAGTGAAGTATCCATCTTTCTAAATCATTTTGTGTTGCAGTTCTGGAGCTTGTGTGGCAATTCATTGACACCAAAACGTGGTGTTTTTGGCAAAACTGGTGATCTCCAAACTATATTGTGCCTAGCCTGTGCAAGGGATGAAGTGACATATTCTGGTGCCCTGAATGGAGATATATATGTATGGAAAGGAATCAACCTTGTACGGACAATACAGGGAGCACATGCTGTAAGTATATCTCTTTGAAGTGATATAAAATGTTAAATAGATTTCAGGAGAGCTGGAAAGGGCAGTGCAAGATCATCCGGTCTGTGTTCCTAAACAATTTCAGTGATTAGAGACTCAGTATCTCTAATTTGAATATTATTTTTTTCTCTTCTTTCTGTTGCTTAACATCTCTGTTATGGTAGAAAGTGAACACTAGATTGAGAAATACATTTAGGTGTCTGTTTATCTACTGTCTCTCTTTATCATTGATGGGGCACTTAGTAGTCAATAGAGCCTGGAACATATTTTAAGTTTACCCTTAAGTAGATGTGTATTACTCTATTCAGTTACCCATGTGTGCGTATATGCTGTGACATTTTATATACTGGAGTTGAGTGTGTAGCTGCCTGCCCCAAAGAATATGGATCTGCTTTATCTGACTTTCTTTTGGGAATGTCTGATTAATCCAAAAGCATCTCAGAAGGCCTGGATTCCTATATTTAGATGATTGATGTTGAAACAAAGAAACCAGGTCCCTAGGGAGGCTGTGGAGTCTCCATCCACATCTCTGTCCATTTGGAGAGACTCAAAACACGGACTAGCTCCTCTCCAGTGTTTTCCTCCAACATCAGCTCTTCTGTCATGCCATTAATTGAGTCCTCCTGGCTGGTGGTGCCTGAGAGCTCTCTGGAGTCCATTGATTCTGTAAACTGTAATGTAAACTCAAGCTTGTTGGTAAACACATGTGTTTAGTCATTTTAGCTTGACTCAATCGCTCGTCCTTGTCCTATGTTGCTGTCTCTTACTGTATTCATTCAGCTTTATAGAACCGTATAAGGCTTTGAAAAGTGAAGACATATCAGTGAAAGATAATAAAATTTTCAGTGAAAGATTAATAAAATTTTTCAAAAGTGCTTGGTAAGATTTTCTTTTAATCAAAATGTTTAATGCAATTGTGAAGTAATTATATCTTTGCTACGTAAATTTTCATCATATTTTCCATATTCTTTCAAAGCATGTGGTTTTGTCTTTAAAGCAGGCAACAATTAAACACTTAGTGGTTTGCAGTCTAATTTGTGGATGCCAAAGGTTGAAAGTTCTCGTTTCCTCTCATGGTAGTAAGTCACATATGGTGATACAATGCAAGATTCAACTTCTAACTTGTCCAAGTATCACTTTAAAAACAAAGCCAATCAATTTCTGGTTGTTTTAACCTGTGAGGTGTGAAACTGGTAAGTTGACTTTATGAAGCTATATTATTCGCTGATTGAAGTTTGATTTTTGTTTTGGAAATCACTGTACTTTCTAGATAATATTTGAAGTTCCTGTAATAACAATTTAAAGTAGTGTGGAAACACAAGCATATGAGTTCCTGTATTGTAGCTTCAAAATTCTAGGTAAAAAACAGTAATAGTTAATTATGCTTGCTTATAAGAATGAGTTTATTTTAACTGGCAGAATTGGACTGGATGGGATGATCTGTGTAACTGAAGTATTAAAATCACTCTGTGATTTGATCAGGTATCACAGAGTGGACAAATGAATAATATGTATGTGGGAGAGGTTGCCATCAATCTGCAGTAAGGAGACTCTTGGTTTACTTCTGGTTTAGAAATGTACATTCAGGATGGTTGCACCTTGTTGTATTAGCTAGTAATCCCAAAGAGATTAGACTGTTTATTCAGACAGCTGTATGATGACAGTGAATCTGATTATGAACAAAAATAAAGGTGTGAATAACATAAGTGTGGGAAACACACCCTAGACTAAATTTTGCATTTGATATTTCTTTATATACATGTCAATGTATGTATATTAAAAAAGTGAAATATATATACACACAGAGATGCATACCCTCCTATATGCATCAACAGAAATATTAAGTGTATTCAAGAAGGCCCAAATTATAAAGCAGGAAGTATGAGGGGATATTTTAACCCTCAAATATTCCCTGATTCTTACTCTGTATCTTCATATCTGGTTTTTGTGTTCATATTTAGTGCTCAGTAGTGTTCTATTGTATTCTACATTTTCTTAAGGTGACATGGACATTTACTTTTTGATGTTGAAGTTACTGAAATGAATTTTTAAAATGTTTATATTGCATATACAGACCTGGATTCCCAAAGGAAAGAGTGAACTTCTCCTGTTCAAAACTGATCAGGAAAATAAACTCTCATCCTGTTTGGTGCTGTAGGAGACACCTGTCCTATATACTCCCACTTCTGTTATGTGGAGTATTTAAAATTGCAACAGTTTATTGCTCAGAATAATGTGGTGCTTTTCAGCTCTTTCAGTGTGAAATGACCCAACTGATAAACGTAGGATGATGAGAGCTGCTTGCTCCATTACCTTACATGCTGTGTCAGTTCTTTGTTGAACACAAGATCGAATTTGAGGTGCTCTGCTCCTTATCTTCGGTAGTGTCAGTGGATGGAGCTCAGGTGACCTTGGAGTAGGTCTTGTTTAGCCTTCTATTTTTGGCTCTGTCCTTTAGGCTCAATGCAATTGTACTTTGCAGTACTGAAAATTAAGTAGGGGCACTAGTCCATGGCTTTGGAATTCATTTTCACAAGAGATTAGAGTCACTACAAATCTCACCAATTTCAGAGAGGAAAAAAACCCAATGAAATCTCTTTTGGAAGCTTACTTTCCAACAAAATGGAACTTTTTTTTTTTTTTAATAAAATATTACCTTAAAGGATAATATTATCAGACAATTCTAAGAACAAAAAATAGCAGCTTGGAATAAGAATGCCTCTTCAGACATACTAAACTATTACTGTCATACTTTACAGTTATTTTATATTCAATTTAGAAATCATGTCCTTCTCGTCTATTCTTCTTTTAAAAGAAAGTGCAAGTGTAAATGATAACATTTGTGATGTGTGTACATTGTTAAAAGCACAGTGTGTAGGGAATGGATACAAATTCCCATTCTGCGTGTTGGTATTGGAGTTGTCCTCCCTGTGTGCCTCTTCATCATCCCGCATCAGTAGTCCTCAACAGGCTGGAATTAAATGGAAAATTTATTCATGGAAAATGTGTCTCCTTATTTGCATAAACCGTATGGTTTTTTTCTTGCAACATCAACAGTAGGTGTCTAAGATGCAGGAAAACATTTTCTAAAGCACATTAGTGATGTGGGGATATAGTCCATCCAGCTGGCAGTGGTCTGCATTAATATAGAAAATGGGTTCTTTTCAAAGGTTGACTATCTTTGTTACAGTTACACTAGCTGAAAAGACATTTCTTATTTTAATAGTAATTCAGTGTGAAAAATAAACCATGCTGTCCCAGTATAAACAATTGAGGAAACAGATATCAACTTTAACACTAGCAAGCGAAATAGGAATTCACAGCTAAGTCAGATGATCTGTCTTCTGTCACAGCAGCACTAAGAACTGTACACAGAGGAAAGAAGAGTTTCTGGCAGATTCCTATCTGAGTTTGAGTTGAAACAAAAAGTCAAAACAAATAGGTTGGGATGATGGGAGATTTAGCTGGAAGAGAACTGGAGAGTTCACTTAATGTAGAAGTAGGAAAAGATGGAAACGAGCAGGGGTCAAGAGCAAAACCACAGAGTTCACGTGCAGGGCAGGGGACACTGGATGGCAATGGGAAACTCAAATTCTGGTTTTGCTGATCTCTCCTAAATAATAATACTAAAAATTAAAGTTTTAATAGGGAGAAGGAAAACAGAGCAACGTGTATGTATGTAAGTTCATTGACACTGGTAGTACTTCAGGAGGGTATTTGTAGAAAGTATGTCTGATTCTGGAAAGTTAATATATACCTTGACCAAAAAACAACTACTTTTATTAGATGTCTCATTTTTGTACCAGTGCAAAGAACAGACTATAGATTCTTCTATTTATTTTATCATCTTACATATTCTAAATTCAAGGTAGGCCATGACTATGAACATATATATACAAGATGTTACTCAGGTATTAAAACAAGATAGTATGCTTATTTAAAAACACCATATGTTTTAAAGATTCTTGTGTGCTATGCCTTTGCCTTGCCTCAGAAATGTACATAAGATGCTTTCTCAGCAGCTGAATAATTTATTTTGAGATAGTCTTTCAGAGGTACACATTAAAGTTGTGTGGATTGATGTCAGAAACTGAGGTTAAATAACAGGCTTGAGGTTAAATAACAGGCACTCAGTTAAAACTATTGCACGTCTATGTCAGTTGGCTGAATCCTAATTAAATATAGATGGGAACAATATCATGAACTTAAATGAATGGGTTTAAGCTGGTATCATATACCAACACATTAAGTCCTGCAGTATTTTTCTCCTACTGGTTAGACTAGTCATGGATTTGAAAGGTGACTGTCCACTTAGTTCAGCCAATGAGAGGCGTATAGACAGCTATTTTATTTTTTTAATAGTGATGTGCCCATTTTCTAACTGTTTCATGGGTGATTTGTTAGAAAGGAAGATTAAATTTCACAGTAGTGGCTTTCCACTATAAGCTTACTGACACCAACCTTAAATGCCCGGATTTCTTGTTAAGCTGGTGTAATGTCTCCATTTTCCATATTGCCCAGTAGTAGTCAGTTGCTTCTGAAGTTCCCATATGATCTTTCAAGCTTGGTCCTAATTATAGCTAACTGCAGTCATGTGTTATAGGAATTGCATAGTCAGAGTTAGTGTGGTGAATTTTATATAAATAACTGCATTTAGATCAATTAACATTTGATTTTTTTCCGTTAGAGTCAAGATAGGTCCAGCAGCAATAGAAGACCTGAGACTGCCTCACTATTGGAAGCTTCTTAGACACAAGCAGTAGCAAAATATTCACGCAGTAGAGACCATCTTTGTCAAGTTCTTTTTGTACTTCAACTTTCAACTATCATTTCTGTTAGATCTGAGCATTTATTTCTTTGTTCATTCTCATTCAACTCTTTTTTCAAATTTGAGGGAACACAGATGTGATATCAGCTGGTTGTAATGGAAAAAATAGGAAATATTCTGCATTCTGAGAAACCTGCTGATCAACTTGAGATTTCCACAATTTTCCTATTCATTAGGAAGTGTAATGAAAAATTTGTAACAGAAGAATGCAGTCTGTATGTCAGACTTTGTCATTTTTAAGTTGGAAAACTTTCATCTCCACTTTTTATTTTGATTCAGGAGGACAATCAATCTTTGTTGCTCACATTATTCTGTTGGATCAAACAAAGTCAGTGCAGTTGTTTACCTCTCGTTACAGTTAGAAGGCTGTTGACCATCAAGAATCAAATTATGCTAATGACAATTTCAGGCTGAAGGATAAAGAGAATCAAAGAAATAAAAAAAAAAAGGCTAATCCAAAGTTGATTTGCATCAACAATCCTGACAATTTCTAAAAGGAAGTACTTGATGGAAGAATTATGACTGGCCAAGCTACCAGAGTAAAGAATTTGTCTTTTCCCCATTAAGTGTGCACCTGACAATTAAATGGAGAGTAGCTGATCTCAGCTGCTTCTGTTAGGTACTTACAGTCACAGTCCCTATTAATAATGCACCTTTTTTCTAGTTTTCATCTAATTCTTCTATTCCAGTGGCACATAGACTGAAATGAGAATGTCCTATTGCATTTCAAGAGATTGAGCAAGCACATCTGCCAAATCTCCTTGACAACGAGTATGTCCTTTTCTAGATAAGGATATTCTGTGAAATGGAAAACAGATTAATCCTGGATCCACTTGGTCTTATCTTCATACCATTCAGCCAGCTTCCCACATCACCAAATGTCTGATTCTTTTTTTAATACTGACTAATTAAATCATGGATTTTGGAAGGAGTTAATTAGAGAAAAGAGAATAATTCTGTTATCAAGGTTGCATTCCAAATAGAGCTTTAAAAGTTTTAAATATGCCAGAATTTGGGCAGAATTCAGTATATGGTACAAAATGAACCAAAATTCCTCTAGCCTTTTATTTGCTCAATGACACTAAAAGGTTAATGCAGTAAAACAGACAGACAGACACACAGAAACAAATACAGTTTGGGTTTTATTTTCAAAAATCTCTAGGCTCCTAAAGAAAGAGAAAGAGGATTTTCAGGACGTTAGAGATAATGGGAGTTAGCCTCCTAATCTGCTTATGACTTAAAAATTCCACTCCATTTCTGTTCAGGCATGTACTACTCCTGAAAATATGGCTTGTCTGAGAAGTCTCTATCCTCAGGATGGACCTGACCCATCACAAGATTTGAGTTCTGCCACCTTAGTCTTTCAGTTTTGATTGTCATTTGGCATTCTAGTAACAATATGCATTTTTTTGTGAAAGCTTGTTTTTCAACTTGAAAAATTTTGCCCCTATTACCTGATGCTAGAGAAGCAACCACAGTCTATATCTCCTTATGATCAGACCGTTATATTTTCCTTAGTTATAATTTAAGAAAAAACAGCTTGGTAGGAGAGAATAATACCTGGGAATTTTTGCAAGCCACCACCCTGGATGCTAATTTGCTTCTGGAAGTTTTAATTTCCCCCAAAAGCTGACCTCTCCTTTGCAAATTGTTTTCACTTTTGTACTTCATTACTGTAAAATCCAGACCCCCAACCAAAGCAACTATTGGAACTTTATAGTTACTTCTTTACAAAATTGAAATTTCAGAATAATTTTACAGATCTGTGTCTGTTATTGGCTGTTTTACCTTCTTTTGGACAGGAGTGAGAGACAGATTTTTCCCTTCCTCATTTTTAATGCTCTCCTGTTTTCAGTTGTCATAGCTGAATATGAAATATTTTCAGTAAATACAGAACAATTTTTTTAAACTTCTCATAGACTTAACTAGACAAAGATTCAGTAACTTCGCCTACTGAAATGCATGAGTTACCTCTGAAAATAATACCAGTGAGTTGTGTAGGTACTTTAAAAATTAACAAAAGAAAAAAAAAGTGTGTATGTTACTTAGGCAATGTATCATGTTTGCATCTAATATAGTGGATGTGAGGATACATTGTATTTATTTTAATAATAGATATAGCACCCTTGCCTCTCCATTTTCCTGAAGAAAATGAGTGTGTTTTATCAAGTAAGTTAAAATATATTAGGGTTTTTTTTCTGATGTCCACCTTTAAAATAAGAGCTTATATCTTATTTTATAGCTTATTTCTAAATGATGTAAAGCGATCGCTGTTTTTCTTATGTTTTGCTTCTAAACAAATTTTAAACCAATCTTCCTTGGCTTAAAATGTAAAAAAAATCCCAGATGTTTTTTGCCTGGTTGAGTAGAAGCTGAGTAATAGCAACAAGGGCCCTGAACCGTGCCTAATGGAGATCCGTGGAAACCTTCCTGCTGACATTTGAGAGGGCTGGACCTGGCCCCAAGGCAAGAGGAGATGACACTGAACTCTTTCTAGGGATAAGAAGCAGCATCACCGCAAGCATCAGCAGGAAGAAAGCAGTATTGCAGCAATTCTCTTATCTTGCTGCTTGTCACTGAATGTGAATTCTGCTCGTTTTGAGTTTGTTTCCATTTCTGACTTCCACATTTAAAGCTTGTCTTAGTTGCGTACGTTTACGCTATTCTCAACAGCATAACAGGTTGGGAGACAATCAATACCAGCATGGACAAGAGTTCCACTTTACATATTGGTACCTCTAAACTGTATATATTGTTAAAATTAACTTTCTTCTCTCTTTAGGCAGGAATTTTCAGCATGAATGCATGTGAAGAGGGGTTTGCTACTGGTGGCAGGGATGGCTGTGTTCGCCTGTGGGACTTAAATTTTAAACCAATTACTGTGATTGATCTCAGGGAAACAGACCAGGGATATAAAGGTAAAAAGTTTGTCACTTTTGATATACCGATAAAGGAGGAAATTTACCAGTGTTTTGAACAAGAAAAAGATGTCAAAAGACCAAAAAGGTTGTTTCGTGTATGTTACTGTGTACTATTTGCTAGAAAAGAAATTTGATCATGGTCACTAGTATGAAGGTCGTGTAGTCCTTCCAAGTTACTGTAGAGCATACTATGAAGTTGTAGGTGCAGAGATTTAATAAAATGCACATCTTTTCTATAGCACAGCGGTTTTTAACAAGGAACAGTAATGCTTTAAGAGAACATAGAAGAGACAGTGAGATCTACGTTGTAGAGCAGCCGAATACAGAAATTGCATTTGCTAGTTATTCACATTTTCTTAAAAAATACTTGGAAGAATCTACAGTTCTGTAGTATTTAGAATGTTACTTAAATATACCTATGACTTCAGTTACAGTTTGTATTTGCTTCTAGCAGCCTATAGCAAGTTTTTGAGTGTTCTAGGTATTGCTGCTGTAGTGATTCAGGTAAACGACTGGCTTCTCAGTGTACAACTATCCTAACTTCCATTTTATTATTCCCAACCTTATCTACAAAAAAAGTACAGCCTGTGGGTGCTCACTGCTGCTGCAAGCCTGGAAACTTACTTTTTAGTGGGAAAAATAATTCCAGATACTATTAAGATGTTACAAAGATTTGCTTTAGAGGGAGCATCTCAGAAACAAGCTGGAGAGAAGTGGGCTCTTTGGCTGTCTTAACATATAATGCACGTTCTACTGATGCTTCTGTCATATAATTCAGGTTCATCTAGCAGCTAGTACTAAGGTCCATGATTTGATCAAAAATTGTAATTTAAATTGTCTGCTACCTTAGTTGAAATTTAAAGATACTGAATGTGTAATTTCAGACGAAAATGTCAGTATTAACTTTTTTCTGTCAGAGATCTTGTAATACAAGAATTGACTACGTCCTTTATTAAAATAAGGCTCACATTTTATTTTAGAATTCTTGTAATACTAAGCTTGAAAAGTTAATGTTTGAAGGGCAGTATGTGTTATATGGAATAGATAAAAGGGGTAAATGCAGGAAAGAGAAGGTATATGGATACTTCTTGATGTTCTTTTGTGTTTATGTTTTATCACATGCTGTGTTACCTTTGTTTCACAAATTCTGAGGTTGTATCTCAGTAACAATCTCTTCTACAGGTCTGTCTGTAAGAAGTGTTTGCTGGAGAGGAGACCATATACTCGTTGGGACGCAAGATAGTGAAATTTTTGAAATTGTGGTGCATGAGCGTAATAAGCCTTTCCTGATAATGCAGGGGCACTGTGAAGGAGAGCTGTGGGCTTTGGCTGTCCATCCTACAAAACCCTTAGCAATGACTGGAAGTGATGATCGATCAGTCAGGTTAAATCTCGTTTGTTTAACTGCACGCAGTTTTATAGAAACAGCTTATTTTGTAGATAACCTAATTGAAATGTATGCATTTTAAAGGTATTAGAATGTGGCATTGAAGTGCTTCTGAACCAGTTAAGTTACGCTTGAAATTATTGCTCTCCAATAGTAAAATGTGGTGGAAATGTATATTTCACAAAAATGAGATGTACATAATTTGAACAAATTTCTTTTAGCCTAACATTAAGCACTCACACGCAAGTATCACAGAATTGCCTTGGTTGGAAGGGGCCTTTGGGGCCATCGAGTCCAACCACCAGCCTAACAGTGAAAAAAACCATCACTAAACCATATCGCTAAGCACTGTGTTTACCTGTCTTTTGAATACCTCCAGG
>JAOXJM010000041.1:46162760-46179741 GCA_026413425.1 Tringa solitaria | reverse complement strand
GCTGGATGCAGTACTCCAGGTGGGGTCTCACGAGAGCAGAGTAGAGGAGCAGAATCACCTCCCTCGACCTGCTGGCTACACTTCTTTTGATGTAGCCCATGATACAGTTGGCTTTCTGGGCTACTAGTGCACACGATCGGCTCATGCCCAGCTTTTCATCCACCAGTACCCCAAAGTCCTTCTCATCAGGGCTGCTCTCAATGCCTTCATCCCTCAGCCTGTTACTGATACTGGGGGTTGCCCTAACCCACATGCAGGACCTTGCCCTTGGCTTTGTTGAACCTCATGAGGTTCATATGAGCCCATTTCTCGACCTTGTCCAGGTCCCTCTGGATGGTATCCCGTCCCTCAGGCACGTCGACACTGACCTGAGTGGAGCAGTCAACGGCAAACTTGCTGGGCAAGTTTCTATGTCGTCGGCAAACTTGATCCCAGTGTTTATGTCGTTGACATAGATATCTGTGAGGATTATTTCTTAGGGAAAAGTTTTTTCTAGTGATAATTACTGTAATTTGCACTTCTACTTGTATGTAGCAAGGTGAGGTTTTTTTCTGTTGAGATATTTCTTCTTTGTCCTCTAATAATATGCATGTTCTCTCTGTTTACTTTTAAACTTCTTTACATCTATTTTTTCATATTTCAGTTTAAAATACAAAGTAATCTGGTTCATTGTGTTTTTTCAGGGTCACATGGAGGGGGAAGTTTGGGGTCTAGCTACTCATCCTCATTTACCTATTTGTGCCACTGTAAGTGATGACAAAACCTTAAGAATATGGGATTTATCTCCTAGCCATTGTATGTTAGCTGTTCGCAAATTGAAAAAGGGTAAGATGCTTAGTATGAAAAAATATTTAACTGAATTCAATTGACATTTACTAACATTATGAATCTTTCAAAAGCAAGACTGAATAAATTCCTTTCTTTGCTCAAATTATTTTGTTGATGCTATGTTCACGAGTTATGTAGCCCTTAAGCTAATGAATCTGTAAGAAAGATTTCTATGTAATACTGTTCTTAAGATTATTTGCAATTGTAACATATTGAAGTCAGTGAAGTTACAATAAAGGTTGAGCCAATTACATAATTCTGCCACATTGCTTATAGTGTTGCAAGATTATTTGAACAGTGGAGGACTTTGAATCTAGAAATTTTTGGAAGAAATCTTAGGAGTAATGTTGAATTCTTCCTTCTGACCATTAGAAGAATCTGGAACATCATAAAATTCTTACCCATTGTCTACTGTATAACTAAGTTCTGTTTTGACAGATGGAAAATATGTTGTAAGTGACATTGTATAAAGAGAATTTTTTAGGATTAAACCAGACAAGCTTTTAATAGTGTATATATGCTATGCTAGACAAGGGAATACAATAGGCTTTATCTGTTTGGCATTTAGGAAAGCATTCTGATCCAAACTTTATAGGAAGCTTAGTTGAAGATGATTTGGATCAATAAAGTAAACGTAAGCAGAGTCATGAGCTGGTACAAGCAGGGATTAACCAAGAAAGTTAAAAGTTAATGGTCTGCTCAAGTCTTAAAGCTGATATTTCTTAATAGATTTAACAGTAGTTTTGGCAGAAGAATAAGGGCTGCGAAAACTTAATATGCTGATGAGACACATTTTGAGATGCTTTGGCAATCTTAAACAGTACCTGTGTATTGTACAGAAAGAGCTGGATACTTCTGCAGATTGCAGTAATGGAAATGAGGTAATAGTTGGTAATTAATAAAGGCAAGACTCAATGACTGTAAGAAAAATATCTGTGTAGCTGAGGAGTAACTGTGGAGCAGAAGGCAGGATGTTCTAGCTGATGGCAGGGTGACGGTTACCTGTGAGGTATTTTTCCCAGGGCATAATGAGGTATGCACGTAGTTTACAAGAGGCTAATCAGAGTATTTTTGGTATACACTTCTCATCTGTGTTCAGGTGAATGAAATTAAAGTGAAAGTTGAGTATGGAGAAGGAGGAACTAAAGGATAACAAATGAGAAGCTTTGTGGTGGGGTCAGCTAAATGAAGGATTACTGTCTACAAGTTAATCCATGGAACGAATAGAGGAAAACATATTTATGCTAATGGAAAATTCTGACATGGAAACAAATCTATATAAACTGACCATAGATGAGCCTCAATTGAAATTAAACTGTTTTTTCAAATGAAACTTGACATGTTTATCAAAAGGATTATATGACATAGCAAATGACTGGATTCTGTGAGTCCAGAAGGTCTTTTCCTGCTGTGGTCTCCTTACCAGAACAAATGGTAACAATGGCACCAGGAGAGAAATATTAAAAATATATAAACAATAGTGATTAATCTATGTTACTAGTGTAGAACATATATCAATTAGTATGCAAAAAAATGTAATCTAAGATTCTGGGATTTGTTAGTAGCTTCCGTGTGCTCTCACAGATACAGAGCTTGGAAATTATCTTGGCAGCATTTAAAAAATTTAATTGGACTATATCCTATAAGAATAGCTTTCCTTTATTACTGGAAAAGTAAATCTAAAAGAGGGATTATGCATTGTAAACATACCTGAATGCTGTTTCTGTATTCCTTATAGGAGGTAGATGTTGCTGCTTTTCTCCTGATGGAAAAGCATTAGCTGTTGGTCTCAACGACGGAAGCTTTTTGATAGTTAATGCAGATACCCTGGAGGATCTGGTCTCTTTCCAGCACAGGAAAGATGTTATTTCCGAGATCCGATTTTCCCCTGGTAAGTGATTTAAAATGAAGATTTTTATATCAAGGTTGTTCAAGCAGGCTTTATAACCTTTAAAAGATAAAAGAAGTGGAGATTTGTAGTGCTCTTTTACATGTAACGAGTAAGTCAGCAAGACTAATATTAACATTTTGAAAAATACTGAGTGTGAAGTCTTATGTTGCTTATTTAAGGGTGAGGTTATTGGAATAGGTTTGCTCATAGTAACCTCCTGAAATGCAACAATTTTAAATCATGAGCATCCAGCAACCTCCCTAGATCCCGAGGGTTCCACTTTAGGAGCTGCATGAGCTTGGCTCCTCTGAGGTTACCGTTAGCTAATGAGAGTGCTTGAAACTGATGTGTTGGAAAGTTCTGGTGTCTTTTTTTTTTCTTCTTTTTCCCCCTGCAGTGCTAAGCACTCCCAGTGAAGCTAGGTGTTTTTAAACAGTACAGGTCTTATTTAGGAGTGTGACCTAAACTCATGTGTATGCCCTAAACTAATATATGTGTATGACCTAAACTAATAATACTATTTCAGTGAAAATATTCTTCTGTAGGAGAAATTGGATGCAAATTATTGATACCCATTCTTGTGTAACATTACTTTCTGGTTACCTAAGCCTTAGTGCTCTCTGAGTGCAATAAAAGTTTACAATTTCATGAGATAGTTTTTAATGTTTGAAGACGTAATGAAGTTGTGGTTGTATATTCCATACTGATTTTGACTCTGATATGAGCACTAGTCTGTTGGGGACTATGTATAAATTAGCAAGCTCATTTCAAAGAAATCTGAGTTGCATATGGCTGAATTCCATAATGTACTTGTGGTTAATACACGGAGCGCCTCAGCATTTTAAAAATGTCTTGTGTCTCTACTGATGTGATTTAGGAGCTGGAAAGTACTTAGCTGTGGCATCCTGTGACAACTTTGTAGATATTTACAATGTAATGAGCAGTAAACGAGTAGGAATCTGCAAGGGAGCCTCCAGTTACATCACACACATGGACTGGGACATAAGAGGTAAGTAGCAATCATTCTGAATATCCACTGGGAGATTGACTGCATTATAAAATAAATGTAGTAAGTCCACAGTATGAATTTATGGTATCACTGACAGATTTGTTTCTTTGGTTTATGAATATGCTCGCAGGATCTGAATAAATATAAACCCACGATTTATACTGCTATTTCTATTTTTAGAATTTTGCAATTTGAAGTAAAATAAATTTTCTCTATAGATTTGTTTGGTTTTTTAACATCTTCTGTGTTTATTGTTTGATGTGTACTTCTTGAACAGTGTACTGCATAATGCAGTTGCATCTGTAGCTCAGGAATGTGTATCTGTGCTGTCAAAAATAGCAGAAAGCCTGGATTTCATGTCTTCCTGGGTCTTAAGCCGTGATTAATTTAAACACTAACTTTAGTCCCATTTCATAAAAAAACAAAGCAGTGCAATTGTGCAGTCTGTTAGTTCCTTCTTTTATTCCTCTACATAATCACTTTTGAAACAGTCCAGTTTAATTTGAAAGAGTGTTACAAGTTAGCTTCGTCTGAGAATTTTGAAAACAGGAAGAGAACAGAAACATTAATGAGAATTTCCCTCAGAAGAGAAGTAGGATAAAGAAGTAGGATAAAGGCAAGCAGAAGTCAGTCGCTGGGGAGCAGCCACTGGCCAGGCAGTGTATGTGCTTCTCAGTCCCAAGTGCACACACATACTGGTCAGCCAGTTGTCACAAACAAGCTCTGAGTTAGACCCAGAACATTTTGTCTGCTATCTGATGGGACTACCATAAACAGGAGAGAAAGGTAATGCATTATTACAGTTTTCAAGGAGAGGAGTAGCGACTGTGGATTTAAGGGGTCAAAGGACTCAGATCTTCAGAATTCAACAAAAAATGAAAAATAACTATTTTTTAATGGAATCTTCTATTTAATGTTAATATACAATATGTAATATGTTTTGTAGGGAAGCTCTTGCAAGTCAACACTGGTGCTAAAGAGCAGTTGTTTTTCGAAGCTCCTCGTGGGAAGAAACAGACAATTCCTAGTTTAGAGGTAAGGACCTAGACTGCCTTCTTCACTTGATGACAAAGCAGATTTATGATACAACTGTCTATTCCGCATAAGAGGGAATGATGTATGGAACTATGATTTTAACTCGTCTGTTGAAAAAGCTTCAGGCACTTGCTATTCTTTATCCTTTTTTTTGCATCTTGTTCAATTAGATAATGTAATCACAATGATAAAATACATAGGGGATACCACATTTGTCTCTTCTGTTAAAAAATGGACATTTGACTAAGTCATGAAAATCACACTGGACTTCTGTACGCCTCTTTTCATACCTAAACACCTTTGGAAACTGATTGCAGATTACTTTGCCCTAAACTTTCTGTGGAAGACCTCATGCCTGTCTTTATATAACAATGCAATATAATATACATAATATACATAGGCAAGTGAAGTATATTGTAGCTATAATATTGATTTGTTTTCTCAGACATAGAGCATAGTCATAGGGCAGAGAGTGATAATGGATAATTTTCAAATAATACTGATTATAAGATTGAAAGGCAGTGTTGAAAAATGTAATTTGTTTTCTCTAGCCTGGACAGGGAGGTCAGGTCAGAATATTTAAAATACTTCTAGAGACATTGGAACTGGAAGTTAATAGAGGTAAAATTATCTGAAATAAAATCCTGAATAGTCAGAAAGTAAGTGGTTAATCTTTTAGATGTGATGTGTCATCCAGTGCAAGGACTTTTTCTTGAAATCAGATATGGAAGGAAACTGCCTGGGAAAAAGCATGCTCTGTCTCAAACAGGTTGTTTTTATAGGTAGAAAAGATTGGCTGGGCATCATGGACAAGTGTTTTGGGCTCTTGCTGTGAAGGAATCTGGCCAATAATTGGTGAAGTAACAGATGTAACTGCTTCATGCCTCACTAGTGACAGTAAAGTATTAGCCACAGGAGATGATTTTGGATTTGTGAAACTGTTTCGATACCCTGCTAAAGTAAGTAATCTTCAGCTGTTCATAGAAAAGATGAATAAAACTGCCTTTTCAAAACAGTAAAAATTCATCACTCACAAGAAAGTAGTGCTTTTATACTTTTTTCCTTATGATCAAAGAAAACATTCAATGTTCCACCACAATTTGCAATGTATTAAACTTTCAGCTTGTAGAATGACCATTCCAGTTTAGGCTAAAGAGCCACCGACAGTGGCAAATGCATGGAAAAAAACCTGGGAATGGAACAGGCACTCTCTAATAATGTCTTGGCATTAATATCCTCAGTGTGGGTTTTATCAGTGTCATTTTTAGCCCCTTAAGCTCTTGTTTTGGAAGACAATATTTCTTCCTCAGCTTCATTTCACTCATGATTTTATAGACCTTCATTCTGTGCAACCTCAGTCATATTTCTATAAGATGAAGAGCTTTAACATTATTTAAACATGCATCATAGACAAGCCATTCCAGAAGCACATTATATTTTTAGTGCTCTTCTAGAACCTTTTTAGTTCCCTGTTATTTATCAGTAAATATGTTGCACTGGCAACTCATTTCAGTTTTATCTAGCTGACTGATTAAATCTGATTTGTGCCTTTTCTTCTCCCTTTTTAGGGAAAGTTTGGAAAATTTAAGAGGTATGTTGCTCACAGTACCCATGTAACAAATGTCCGTTGGACCTATGATGACAGTTTGTTGGTCACTGTTGGAGGAGCAGACACCTCTTTAATGCTGTGGACTTACGAGATGGAAGGACATCGGGATAGCAGGCAGTGTGACAGTGAAGAGTCTGATCTGGATTCTGAAGAAGATGGAGGTCAGGAAGAATTTATAAAACTAGCTGGGTTATGCCATCTCAAGAAGACTTTATTAACGGAAAACTGCTGATTTAGAAATAATCAAGTTTTATATATGATTGTTTTAATCTTAAGTAGCATAGAAAATATGAGAGGTAATGGGTACAGGTTACTCCAGGGGAGATGCCAATTGGACACAAGAGGAAAATTTTTCGCAATGAAACAATCAGCCTTTGGAATAATGTCCCCAGAGAAGTGGTAGATTCCCTGTCATTGGATGTTTTTAAGGTTCAGCTGGACAGGGTGCTGTGCCAGCTTGTCTAGACTGTGCTTTTGCCAAGAAAGGTTGGACCAGATGATCCTTGATGTCCCTTCCAGCCTGGTATTCTGTGATTCTCTGAACTTAGCAGCAGGTGTCATGTAGTGAGGTTAGTCACCCTGAGTTAAGGCCAACCAAGCAGAAATGGGGTAGCTTTGAATGTCCCTTGAATCTTTGTTAATCCTTTTTCCACAAAGGTACCGGAGAGAACTTTTTTCTTAGAATGTCTTTTATTAAGAGTGTTCATGATTCCCAGATACTTTCTTCCTGTCCTATTTATTTATTGTAATACATGGTATAATTGTTCTTGTAGTCTAGTACATTGTTGAGACCTGCACAAATTGTGATTTAATTTTTTTTTCTGATATCTTATTTTGTTTTGACACTGTACACTCTTATTTTCTTAGGTTATGACAGTGATGTGACAAGGGAAAATGAAATTAATTACACCATCAAAGCCTTATCAACAAACATTAGACCAATGTTTGGAATTAAGCCTCATCTGCAACAAAAGGAGCCAACCTTAGATGAAAGGTAATTGCTAAATTACAATTCTAGCCAAAAAAGCAATCTGAAAATATGATTATTAGTAAAATGTAATTATATTCAAATATATATACAACTTAAAAGAATATTAATTTTTATTTTATTTTTATTTCCCTTTGGCTTCCTATGAAGGCAGGGGGTAGTGAGGTAAGTTCATTTACACAAAGTCCGGGATGAAACGCATTTTAATAACGTAAGATTCTTGGGAAAGTAGTTATTCTTTGAAACAGAAGTGAAGACTAACTTTTTGCTATTAAATAGCACCTTGTTAATGGGTAGAAAGGGGATAAGGGACAATGAATAAGCCCAGCTCCGAGTAGAAATGAGCGGGTGCTAAATACAGTATTTGTGAGGTTATCAGATCTCATCCTCTTTTCCTCAATACTTTGGGGTGGCCAAGGAACAGCTGGATTTAAGTAGCTGTAGTCAGAGAGCTCTCCTAACTTCTTGTGGACTTCAGTGAGACTGTATCACAGTGTTGGTATCGAGGTCCAACATGGAATAAAAATTGCAGGGAGCACGTTGCAGAGGTGCCTGAGGTGGCTGTATGAGCAGTATCGCCACATCTGCCCCACTCTGTTGGAGCTCATAAAGCTTCAGGGCCAGGAGAAGCATTGTGGACATGTCTGCAGCTTGACTTGTCAAAACCACGTCGCTCCTTTCTGCTAAAGCTCTGTAGAAAGCAATGAGAGAACCCCTAGGCTCAGAAAGACCCAAAGCAAAAGAGGTTGCGAAACACTGCAATCTGATGGGTAGGTAACTTCTCTGTGAACTATGAAACGTGGGATTCTGCTTTTGGTGCAGCATAATAATTTTCTTCCAGTGACCCTTAGTTCAAAATGTAAGTGCAATTCCCAGAACATGAATCTGAATAAAAGATTAGTTTTGCTCTCCAACAGAGGTAGTGTCCTGTTCTTAGTTTCTGCTTCTGCTCATAAATTACCTTTTTTCCTTGCAATAGCAGAAGTTAAAAAAACCACACGTTCTTTTTCCCTTCACAATAGCACAGTTTGACTAGAAGCAGTAGATATTTCTGTATCTTAATCATTTTTATGGCTAATACATTAACTTGAGATGTGAGTTGCTCATACTTCTAGGCAGCGATGCCTTTATTTTTTCCATCAGGGCAAATGTGGTTTTCCCCACTTTTTCTGGGACATTTTTTTTTTGTGACAATCTTTTCTAAGCAATTCAGTATTTGAAAGAAGATAAGAGAGGCGCAGGTGTTTTTTGAAAATAAGATATGCGAGTGCTGTAAAAGTTGATATGCTGATAACTTATTATAAATCCTTGTGTGTTCCTAATGGGAAAGGAGCCAATAAACTATTTACAAACTAGTCCTTTACTGATCCAAAAGTGAAGAATTTTTTTACCTGATACAGACAGCAAATAAACCGAAATTATACTTCCAAGGGGCTGAAAGAGGGAGGAAGCTACTGAAATGAGGCTTCCTTTATGTGAACCTCACAATTAGCACCGTGTAATTGCCCCTGAAAGAGAAATTCGGAGATTTTATACGCACATCTTACATATATTTTGGATAAATGAACATAATGCAATTAGATTTTTCTGCTTGCCAGTCTGGTAACTTGTGATATGAATGTAAATAACACAAATTCCAGAGTTCTTTTTGTAAAAATTTAACTTTATCCTCTCCTTTTGCTCTGTCAACTTGTGTGATTTGGGAATGGGGAGAAGAGAGGAATCAAAATGAAAAATTATAGCAAGGGACTTTCTATTAGCAGCTTCCCTCTCTCTGTTCACCCTGTTTGCAGAATAAGTTAGATTACAGGAAAGTTTAAATTTCATGTTAATTTTTTTTTAAACAGTTTTAGAAAGAAATTAGGGCTTTTTGAAGCTGATCTTTCTGTGAAGCAGTTTCTATACATGGGAATGTACATTAGTACAGGGCATTAACCTTGAGATTGAAAACCCTGAAATATCTGGAAATTTCAGTTTTCACAAGCAAGAATTTAATTGTCATTAATAACTTGAATTACTGTGTTTCATATGTGTTTCATAACACTAGAACAACATTATGGAAAGGACTTATGTAATTATTTTTTCCTCTCAAAGCTGAGCTAAAGCTCATGTATTTGAGGAAATCAAAAAGCCATTTACCAAAGTATCAAGATTACCATGTAATCTCTAGTTTTGAATGCTAGGAAAAAAACCTATTTCTTTTTCAACTAAAATAATCAGATTTGACCAGGAAAGAAATGCCTAGAGGTACAATTCCGTGGCCCAGTGATGAGGGTGGGAAAACCTGTACTGGGCTTATGACCTGTGTAGACTGACTTTATCAAGAGAACCTAAGAAGTTATGTGAACAATATGCATTTATCATAGACCCCAAGAAAAGGATAACTGAAACACAGGCATATTTCTAGATAAGTTGAATACAGTTCCAAATTTCTGGCATATTTCAGTGATGAAGAGGGCGCAAAAACCTTTTATGAAATATGCTTTGGACCAATTAGGCATCCAATCATATCTCCATATATGTAAATATTTGCCAGCTAATAATGAGATACATCACATGGTCCACATGGAAAATCTTGTTCCATACTTAAATAATGAAATTAAAAAATTGAAACTGCCAAACGAAAGCTAAAAATTTTCCTCTGACTATATAAACATTTGGTTCAGTGGACTCAGGAAAATTGTAAGAGAAAACTGTGCTCTGTTCTTGTAGAAACTCTCATTTCCCCTGCATAGCGCTTGTTCTGCAAAATATCTGAATGTATTTGAATTTTGTAGTCCTTGAAGAAATGCATGTTATTGCCTGTAAAACCTGTTCAAGATACATTTGGAATTTTATGGGGAGAAGAGGTTTAGCTGTTTCCCGTATGAAGAAATAGTGCGCCAATCTTGCATTGCAGAATAAAGTTGGAAGTAATTATAAGAGATTCAGTAAAACAAATTATTTTTATTGGGGGGGAATTCCATTTGTGAGTTGCTAACACTGTTTTCTTAATTTTCTGGGAAGTTTTCCCAGAAAATTATTTTTGCGTCACCATTAAGTGAAAAAGTCTGGTAACTAGTGTCCTCCTGGCTGCGGTGGAATTGCTTGGTAGTTCTTAAAAGAAAAGCAAATCAAAACAAAGGAAGGTTTAGTCTGCTAATCAGACTAATGAAAAGTGCCAATACGTAGTACAAATATTAGGAAATAATCTCTACATGCCCATATATTCTGATGGTTAATAATGATTTTTTGCTAGTAAAAGTATAGGAGTAGGCGTCAGATGTGACTGAGAAAACCCATCCAGTTCAACAAATTTGTGAAACAGATGCTGAAATATCTTCAGTCAATATAAACTGAACTAAATAATCATTAAAAACCATTATATATCAGCAGTACTCAGTACCCCACACTTTTTGACTAGCTGAGATAATTGTATTTTAGTATAACTGAATGTATTTTTATCAGTGAACTTCAACATGTGTCTTTAATAGTGAGTTGATTATTCTATCCATCAGCTCATTTTGGGAAGTTAAACCTGCGCAACCTTTCTTTGGGTAATTCAAGTGTAGTGTTTGTCAGGTCTTTAAACGCTTGATATACTTCAGAGCGTTCTGGGTCTGCTTCTCCTTTCTTTCTGTTTACAGTAGGAATAATTCCTAAGAATTCCATTCTGATGCCAACACATGTTCATAACTTCCATTTAAGTGAATGGAAGTTGTCTGTACAAAGAACAGATTTACATAACCTATGAAGTTGTGAATAATCCCCTTGTTATAAAAAGAAGTAAACAAACCACAAAGTCAGTACTAATTATTTCTATGAATAATTCACTGACACACGAGTTTTCAGCCAAACTTGTATAAGTAATCCTTTTCTCTTTCCTACCTGCTGCTGAAAAGAGGTTCCAGGTAATGCTTTTATTTTGCTATCTAGTCCATATTTTATTTTCATCTCTCATTTTCCTTAAAAAGCCATCTGTCATGTTGGGTGCTATAGCAGGCACCTATCACTCTTCAGAACATTGCTGTATTACAAATTTTAAATTTATATATATTCATTGTAGTGCTGTTCCATACAATAAGCTATATTATATTTACTTACCAATATAAAAGTAACTACATGAACTATTAAACTTCCCTATGTTTTACTAATAGTATTTTTTCAATAATACTTATTAAAATATGGAGATTAGCACTCTCTCCAGTCCCTAGTGGAAAGCTGTCCACCTCCAAAATGGGTTGTTTTATGTTTCATGGGGCAGTCTCACCTGACATGTCAAGGTGTATGCATCGCTAAATTATTTAAGTATTAGATTACCTATATCTGTAAAATGGCACATACTACTCGTAGGACATCTGAAAATAATCATCACTAATCATTGTCAAGAAGCAGTTACTCAAAAACTACCAAGTTTCGTTATCTTGTAATAGAAATCAGACCTCCAAAGTTTCATGAATGACACTGAAAATCTTACCAAGAGTAAATGGAAATAATTCCTCCTTACTTTTAAAATTAATTCTCTACTTCATGCTTGCCAGGACCTTTTGGGGAGGGCAGTGAAAGTCACTTCATGTTGAAGGCTCAAAGTTAAGTTCAAACAGTCAATTGTTAAGTTTTCTGCAAGCTCCTCAAAGTATGAGGAGCACCTGGGGTGACCCTCATAGGAAGGGACTTTTTCTTTTGTACCCACAGCTGTATTTTGCTTTATGAAATCATGCCTAAAATAACACTGGGATTTTTAAACCACAAATAAGTGTTGTAATTGACATTGCCATAAATTACCATAGAACTCAAAGAATTGATGGCAGTTTGTAGAAACCACGGAAGACCATTTCTGTTAATAGCTTTAGAAACTCGGTACCAATAATAAAATTAGGGAGTAAAATACAACAGTGTCATACAAGACCACATGGGTAGCAGCATCAGTAATATTAAAACTATGTCTAAGACCATGAAAAAGGGATTCTTTGTTTCACAAACTACTTCAAAATGCTTGTATTCCATTTTTATGATCTCATAACAAGAAATATTGAAATATATATTCTGATTCTGTTTTCATGTTGAAAATAACGTGTCAGTTTAAGGTATTTATTTCCCCTATGATAGATGGCTGGAATTTTCCTTCCATATGTTCAAACTCACCCCATCCATATTCACATTCACCCCAAAATGTTACTCAAGCTCTCCTTCCCATCTTTTGCACACAGTTTTTGAGCATGCAGTCAGTTACACATGGAGGTGTGTGTGACCTCTGTGTGTTTTATGTGCCATTAGTCACTTCCCTGCGCATGAAATAGCAAATGAAAAATATCTTCAGCTTTCGCACCTTTAAAAAAAAGTACTTGGAAAATGTGTTCTGGTGTCCTTCAACATTCCTGCTTTTAAATACCCAAGTTGTCATCCTGAAACTTAATTGGGAAAAAAACCACATACATGCTTGTAATTTGCATTCCAGTTCCACTGCTCTGAATCAATATTAGAGTTAATCTTTCATAGATGAGTACCTGTATAAATTGTTCAGGTGGCCTGTGAGATTTAAGTATAAATTGTCGAGTTCTATTGACTAATGTACATTCACTTTATTCTTTTGTATGGTATTAAGCATACAATACCATGGTATGGTATTAATAATTAATGCTATGGTATTGTAATACCTTATTTATTAATATTTTGGGAAGTCATTTCAAAAAAGGGATTGGAAAAAGCAGTTATTCTTTATAAGAGAAGAGGGATTCTTAATGTAAATTTAGCTCAGGTGTTTGAGGAAGATGTCTGATATCTCCACGCCCAGCCCAGCAAATTTTAATTGGACCCATGTTGTATTAGTTTCTCTCTGTCTCTTCATTTACTTGAATGAATAAGGACAGGTTTTTATTCTCTGTATCACTGAGGTGCTTTCAGAAGGCCCATTCCTCATACAGAATCTGTGCCTTTCAGTTTTTGCTCGTGCATTGCAGTAGTTTTACTTGATTGGATTTGATTCAAGTAGCACAGTGTGATAAGAAGGCTTCTGTGGCACTGGGAGATACCTGCTACTTCTTGATCAGTGTATTTGTAACTGAAATTGCTCATCTACTGCAAAGATGGGGAACAAATATGGCCAAAGATTTTTTTTCCTCTGCAAAACTTCAGATGGCCTCTCTCCATATGTATTAACTATGATCAACGTTGTGACCTATTGCGAGTTTTTTCTGTTGATAATTTAGAAACTTCTAAATGAAAGTGTTGTATCTTTATTTTTTAAGATTAAAAAGTGAGAATTTTAATCATACTTAATGATACTGTTGTTGTATTATGACAGGCTAGACAAGAGGATGCTAGGAGTCAGTGGGGATAGGACAGAAGAGAAGAAAGGACCTGGAAAATAGCTGGGGAAGCTAGGAATTTTGCGTCAGGTATATGACCCAGAAAGAGCTGGTTGAGAGACAGTAGTGATTCAAGAATGGTCATGAAATTGGATGTTGGGATTGTTGACAGAAATCAGATCTATTCCTGGCTTCCCGTACTGGCCAACATGCTTGTGTCGATGCTGCGGGCAGCCCAGACCGTGCTTGGTTTGCTTTTCCTTCTCTTTTCCCAAACTTATGAGAATAACTTTTTCCACCTTCCCAGACCAAAGGACAGAACACTAAGGGCTGTGAGCTAAGTCCAGGCTGTAACTGAAAAAGAAATTCAAATGCTTTCCTTTTCTGTATTGAGGAATACAGGAATTACTTGTAACTGAAGAGCTGAGAGCAAGGACACCTTTAGTGCATGTCCACACTGGACTCCTTTTCTGACCTGCATTGCAATATATGGTAGATGTTCCCAGGTTTTGCCTTTACTGCCAGTTTATTAGAAGTCTCTTTGTCAAGAGTAAGAATTTTGGGGTAGCAAAAATCAAGTGTCAGACTTTGTTGACATTCTTTGTGAAGTTATAAAAATCTTTTTCCATACTTCAATTAGTGTTCTCTGTTTTAATTTGCACTTATTTATGAATGAATACGAAATACAAGCCTTAGTTATTTTCCTTCATGTCTTGAACCTTCTTTTTAATTTTAAATTATTATTTCATACTTTGCTCTGGTAAGAATTTGTTTAATACAGGCCATATTCCCTTCCTGGGAAAAGACTCATTGTTTTAACTGTCCAGTGTAAAGTAGCAATATTTCTTTTTAGATCTGGATTTGGATTTTCTGTTGTAAAAATTCTACATGTCATAAAATCTAAATTGATGATGCTGAATTAAATATTTCAAGTACTTCCCTCTGGCCCTATCTAACACAATAGCAAGTTTTAATAAACTTGATCTTGTTTGGGTGATCCAGGCATCTGACAGACTCCTTTACCAGACGGGAAATTTTCATTATCTGTTTTTCTTCTGTAATTTTTTTTCCATGCGTACTTTACAGGCTTCTAAGCATAGAGTCCGTTGCTCTTAGAAAAGACACTGATTATTTTGCATCAAAGTCATCATTCAAGAGCAGAGATGGAATTAAAAGTACTTCATAGTGAAAAGGGAATGTGGAAGAGAGCTAACCTGTTGCTTTATATGTGATATTAGTCTGTCACTATTGGATTAAATCGCCTGGATTTCATTGAATCTATATGTAGAATATATTTTTGAATTAATTGTTCCTCTTAAGGTTTAACCTTACAGATTTGTTTTTCTGGCCACATGTGCTGTATCTACAGATTCACTAACTAATGCTCCTGCAAATTCCTAGAAATAATGGCATAATTTTATAAGTAAAACTTACTTGTTTGTATGTTTCTTTGTATATGAAAATTGAACATAATCTGGAAGATATGTTACAGATATTTATCAAACATACCTAGTTGAGGTTTCCTAATTAATTCTAGGCTATTCAGAACAGTGGAACAGTAAGTTATGGCTGATATTCATGCATTTGCACGGTGATGGTTTACTTCCAACTAAGCGTTGATCAATATCCTGATTCTGTTGATGTAAGAGTGAATGGGAAGTTGCTCTTGAAGTTAGTTCTTTATGAACTATTACAAAAATAGGAAGAGTTAGGGCCTTCTGAGGGCATGTGGGAACAGGAATGATTATCTCAAGTGTTTAGATTAATCAGGTAAGCCTTTAAAGTTTATCCAATAAAAATTGCTAGAGAAAAGATGGGAGTACCTTAAGAATATTATATCAGTGGTCATTCATTGTAAAACAGCTTTTGCATTAACCTCATGTATTGTTGAAGAATTGTCAGAAAACCTAAAATGGTAAACAAAGGTGACTATTTTTTTTTCCCCTTTGGCAGAGGTATTTCTTTTAAAGATGAATACAAGTGTCAGTTAAGGAGGACAGGGCTGTAAGTTTTCCGTATGCAGTAGCAGTTGGAAGGTGCTGTGTTAGTATGGAATGGGTGACGGACAGCCTTCTCTTATTCACAGTTCTTTATTTCAGACCACCAGTTAGTAGGGCATTGCCACAGCCGGAGAAACTCCAGACAAATAATGTTGGGAAAAAAAAGAGACCTATAGAGGTAAGAAAAACATTGATGTCCTCTTCCTCTCCTCTTAGGATTTTTTTTTTCCAGAAATTAACACATCTGTGGACACAGTACATGCTTTATTCACTTTAAATATATCAAAGATGGAAATATTGAATAGTGAGTAAATGGAGAGCAAAAAAAGTGGGAGAGAATTTTTTTGTAAATCAAAAAAAACCCCCAATATTAATTTTTCTTGCTAACAAAACAGAGCACAACTTAATTGTTAGTAACAGTAAAACCTTTTAAATGCAGTGCGTTGAAAGCATTATGTCCTCCTTAAATAACGGAATTGTTATGGTGTATTATTGCTAATAAAACTAAACATCTTTTACTGCAATTTTTTAAAAATTTATTTTTAAAGTTTGAAATTCATCATTGTTAGCAGTTTTTAAAATAAAATTATTTTTAAAAAAAATCTATTAACGATGCCCTTAGCTCAGGCACCTGGATTTTTTTCCTTAAATGACTTATGCAAATAAATATTATTTTGTGTGATATGAAACAAAATGTTTGGTGTAGCATAATAAACAGCCATTTGCCATGAGTGTTCTAGAAGGTTCTTAATTGCCATATGGAATGAAATTGTGGACCAATGTTTGTCATTGTTTGTTTCTTAGTATCTTCTGCATCAAAAGAGCTGTGGTTTTCTTGGCTTGCTGTAATTTATTTATTTCTGTGCATGTGTTATGAGCATCTCTGTGTATATATATGTGTGTGTGTGTATACATACAAATATTCTACAGCATCCACCAAACAGATACTAGGATGAAATGACTGTCTATGACAAGAATGAGCAGCAAATGTAAGCTGACAGGGACAGCAGGGTCTCAGTTTCTGTTGGTTTGGGACATCATTAAACTCCTCTCCGTTTACTGCACAAGGACATATTTGAAAAGTAAAATCCTGGATAAGATTGTAAAGTTCATGGCTTTAAGGTTTTGAGTATTTAATGGACGTAAATATCTTTTTTTAGGACCTGATTTTGGAGCTTGTGTTTGGGTACCGAGGCAAGGACTGTAGAAACAACGTGCACTATTTGAATGATGGTGCTGATGTAATATATCATACTGCGTCCATTGGCATCTTGTATAACGTGGCAACAGGTAGGAGAAAACCCACTCCAGGAAAAATGTTTCTTCACACACAT
>JAOXJM010000041.1:46148798-46162750 GCA_026413425.1 Tringa solitaria | reverse complement strand
TTAAAAAAGCATGTGGAAAAATTATTATTGTTGTTCTTATTATTGTGAAGATTTTATTATTTTGATACTAGCTTCCTGAAATTTGCTTGTTAAAATGATCACAGAAACTGAAACAGCTGACCAATGGGATCATTATTGTTGTTTAATGCTTTTTGTAAGACTAGGTTAATTATTTCTTATTTGCTTTACTTTTCAGTCCTCCATGTCACATACATTCATTGCCAATAAACAATTTAGTTTAGATAACTTAGACCTTTTAAAGAGTAACACAGTGCCTTTTGCTTCTGTGATATTTAAGCAACTTGATATAGAAAACTTGAGGGAATAGTTGAGGTTTTGAGTCCTATGTGTTAAAGTAAAAGTAAAAAACTAGGAGTTTCTGTTTCTTGGTTTTAAGCTCCAAACTGCAACATCACCGTAATACACAAAAGTAAAATTGTCAAACTTGAAGCATGTCTATGTGTGTATAAATGTTTTAATTAAAGCTGGAGGGGTTTTTTTTTGTTTTGTTTTTAGGCTCTCAGTCTTTTTACCAGGAACACAACGATGATATTTTGTGCCTCACTGTAAATCAGCACCCCAAGTTTACCAACATAGTGGCAACTGGCCAAGTAGGTATGTTTGTACTTTTGTAAAAAGAAATTAACATAAAGCATGCAATTAGGGCCTTGTGAGTTCACGATAAATCACAGAAAAATTTGATTATGCTATCTCCGTTTGTATGAGTGTTACTCAGTTACCTGTCCTCTTTATATGTTTCTTTGAGTGTAATTTAATAAAGTTGAACAAAAAAAACATTGAGGCATTAAGATTAAGCTTATATTTTGTTTGGAGTGTTAGCAAAAATTTTTTTTTTAGAAATGTTAAGCCCCAAGAAATTGGTCTGGTTTTATTTAACTATCAGCTTGTGTTAGGCCTTCCTAAGAGCCATAGCCCTTCCAAAGAAGTTTAATTGAGCTATCCTTCATCTCTACATGGACTAAACCCAGAATTCTTAAAATAGATGTCACTTTATAAAGGTTTTTTCTCATCAGGCAGATTTATACCGCCAACTTCATGTTTTGATAATACATAGTTGCAATATACTAGGCAGAACCAAAACTGTAATGGCGTATCCCTATAGATACATTTAGATTTATAGGGAAAATATATATTTCATAGTAACATTCAAATTGATCTATGATATAACCAGACTAATACCTGTGTTTCTAAATTTTGCAGAATAGTATTATTTTTGTAGTCCTACAACCTAATTGCGGTTTTCATACCTTCAGTTGTTTCTCAGCAGATTCAAAACCACAGTTTCCTTTAGTGCATAGAATACAAAAAACCTCTTTATTTTAGGCAGAATAGCTTATTTTTTCCCTGTAGGTTTGTTTTAGGTGTTTCATCTATATATGGTGAGTTCATCAGAGTTTATTACCTGCTTCCCTCTGTCTTCTGGATTTTTAGATGCGTGCCTTGTTAAAATTGACTTGTTAGTTGTAACTGCTTAGCTAAGATAGCTTTATTTCTTGGTGAGTTTCTTGCCACACATCAATTTAAAGAAATTATTAGTGGAATTTATTTAAATAGAAAAAAATATCAGCAGATTTTTGCCTGTGCTTTGATTGCAAAGAACGTTTGCAAGAATTACAAACCTTTTATTGTCTTTAGGAATTTGCTTTTTCGGTGTATTTATTAATCTGGCCATCTTTGCCTTTCCATATGATATAAATATGGGAAGAATGTGAAAATTAGTTCTTTGCATAGGTTTTCTTCAGTGTTTGTCCTTCCCAAGAAGCAGCACAGGACCCTTAATGCTTTTTCATTTCATAATCATTTCTACATCAACTAGCAGTAGAACAATTTTAACTGTTTATATGTGGATTAAGGCATACGAATTGGGAGCAGATGACTCTTAAAAATTAAACTACAAGACATTTTTAAGGAGAGAGTTAAATCTGAAAAATGAGCTGGAAGCAAAATATCTTCAAACAATACCTATTTTTAGATTCTGAACAGATGTTAAGGAGCACACACTCTGTGAAGAACATACTTAACTGCTGCTACTTTTCCTACTGATAGGACTGGCACAAACATAGCTTCACCAGCATGATTTAAATCTTCAGAAGATGTACAGAAACATTATTTCAAGTATTTTTAAACTGTAATGCTGTTAGGCAGAGTCTCGGTAATGCTTCCCACTACCTGAACCTTTATAATCCTTATTTCTTAATGCTCCTGTAGAAGAACATTGGATGTATTTGCCACTTGTCAAGATCAGACTCAAACATTACTTCTTAGTGGAATAGCCATCAGCGGAGATTTTCTCACTTAATTTGTTAAAATACCAGTAACGTGTAAAATATGGTTTTGATTTAGTTTGGCAGGGAAAGACCTAATTTACACCAAAACTAGATTTTTGTGCTGTAACTCAAAATGGAAATCAAAATATATTAATTCTACCAATTTTTATTTCTGATATGACTGCCTTTTATCAGTAATTGTTCATCTTTAAAACGAAAAGCAGTAATGGTGCTGCTGCTATGCAGAGAGATTACATCGATGTATGTGTTAGGAAATTACACTAAATGTGGCATATATTTTCTTTAGCGCTTATCTTATTTCTGGTCTAATTATTTTTCTGCTGCTTTTCCATTACAGGAGACTCAGCAGATATGTCAGGTAAGGGAAATAAAATTTTAACATCTTGAGGTGTAGTTAGCCTATCTAGTAGCTGTCTGCAGCTTCATAGAGCAATAAGTGACGTGAATTCATTTTTAGTATATTAAACCCCTGTATCAGTCATATTAATGTCAGCACTGAATATAAACCACAGCAGCTCAGCAAATTCTTAATATAGAAACAATGTTAGAACACACTTAAGAACTACTTTTGTTTGTAACGTATTCCCTTCTTACTGCCCAGTGATTAGTGAGTTCTAATTGCATACTGCTACTGTAGCATTCCTGTGTACACTTGCAGGTTTTATAGACATGTTGGGGCTGACAATTAACATTTGTTTCAGACACTCAATTGACTATAATTTTAAATATGTATTTCTAAAGTAAATTCCATTGAGGAGGCCTAGGTGACTGAGTGAAAAAACCAATCACCTTTCACATTTGCGTATGATCGTCATGCAGTTATTACCACTGATCCAAAATGCTTGTTATGATGTCAGTTTAATTTTTTCTGTCTCATTTTGGGTCTTTGACAGTCTTCACCGAGCAATTTCTTTTTACTAATATGTTGGTTTTTGAACTGTAATGTTAAAAATTCATCACCATCACATGTGAATGATTCATTGTTGATCAGCCATAGTTGTCTTGTGACACATCTTCAGAGATGCATAAATGTGTGTTCATGTGTACCTAGAAAGTATAATAATCTTCATGTGGATCTAAAGCTTGTTCTGTGAAGAACAAATATACAATGGCATTTTTAATGTGTGTTGACTTCTTTTAAATATGCCAAATTGTGCTTGCTCTAAGGATGGGAGGAAGAATATAGGTACCTTTTCCCACACTTTTAAAGTGTATAAAAGAAACAGTGGTGATATCGTTGTTTATATGAAAGAACACCTCTAGTCCTGTGTATATAATGCCTGGAGACTTTCCCTCTCTCACATGCCTTCTTCCCACTGCAACTTCAGTTTGAGCTTGTCTATATTTCTAAACTCTCTTGTCACTGCCTGAAACCACACACTCTTACTTTTTCTTCTTTATGGGACCATGAGTCTGGAATCCAAGCTGCTGCCTGCCTTCAGTTGCAGAGTTTCACCTAAAATTTATCAATGACTATTCGGCACCTCTCTTACCAACAACTTCTGCTTTTCTAGTTCCAGTTTTCTGTTGTCTACATTGATGCAGGCGTTCTTGAAGCAGTAATGTTGTAAGAGGCTGGAATGGCAAACTAAGTTCCATAATGACTTGGTATAGATTTCCTTCATCTTACTGAAGGTATTTTTTGTCCTGCCAGCCCATGGTAGCTTTATCTAACTTCTCCCAGAAGGAGATGACACCTTAGAAAAATCTCTCTTGTGAGAGCAGATGTTGAGCAGCCAGAGAACTCAACATGTAGGACACAACGTCAGGACAGAGACTTTCAGAAGAACATTACCAAGTAGGAGGACTCCAAGAGTCCACGTTCTCTGTCCTGCAAATCTTGCTCTGAAAGATTTTGTCAGTTCTTACTAATGAAATCTAGGTCCAAGTTTCTCTCTGCCACACAAAAGAAAAATTTTGGCCAAGGTTATAGAGGAGGTGTACAGGTCAAGGGCAGTACAGAGTTCTTCCAAGGGGAGTGCTAAAGAGGGAAAAGCAGCTCAGAGCCGTAATAAAGCGTTCGTTTCCCTCAATTTTCCGTAACAACAGAAAGGAGTTTGCTGAAAATTTTGAGACATGCTGGTTTTTGCCAATCCCTGCCCTTTCTGTTTTAATGGCCTGTTTGTACTATGCTGTTAGTACCTCTCAAAAGATGATGATAACAGCATGTTGGTGCTGTGAGAGAAAATTCCAGTGGGAAATAGAGGAAATTAGGAAGATTGTTCTAAAGACTGGAATGGCTGTGGAATTGTGCTCGAGAATGTAGTTTGATGTGGCTGAAATTTTACCAAGGTCCCTGTGCCTACTGTTTCCCATCATGTGTGTGCCTTTGAGGGACTAGATTTAGCTGATTAGAAACACAAAGCATGGAGCTGAAATATAATTTTGTTTATGTCTATAACCAGTAACCTCCAGGTTCTGCAGTCAGTTTTGCTAGAGATCAGAAGAAGTTTGAGAGAGACTCTTACTGTCCTGAAAAGGCCCTAAATGCTGTTCAGAGATTTCAAACTATACATGGATTGCTAGATCTTTGGAGAAGGCATTGTATTTGGAAAAAACAAAACTAGCTGTCATCATAATAGAAATAATCACGTACATTAGAAGCATGGGAAGACGTTCCCTACTGCAAAGAGCTTGCAGTCTGAACAATGCAGACTAAATGAAATACCCTAGTTCTTCTACATCACTAAGCAAGCTGGTTGTTCAGCTGATGTTCTCTTGTGAGAGCATGCATTTCAGACAGATGGCCATTTTGTAGAAAAGGAGATTTTGGTCTTGCACTGTAAACTAATTTCTCTATAGCTATCAGTTGTCCAAAAGCCCCATGGAAAAATTACATTCTTGCTGATCTACTCAATATTTATGAAGGTTTTTGATTTAGCGTGCTGAGCTAAGTTTTACTAGGAGAAAAGCAGGAGAAGACAGCTTGCTTTCAGAGTTTCTGCTGTGCTTCAGTAGTCCAGTAACAGGTTAAGTAAAGTTTTCATCTGCAGTAGCGTAATGAGGCCAACTTCTCAGTCCTACTTAATGATGTTGTTGGCCGTAAATTAGTTTCCAAAGGGAGGCCAAAATCTCCTTTCTTTTCTTTCTTTCTATTTTGTTTTTGTCTGACCAGAACAATTTTATTCGTCTTACTAAAAAAATACTAACTGCTTCAATGAGCCAATAATCGGAGAATTTCAAAATTCGTGCTAATTGCGTGCTCTCATATCTGTGTAGCTACAGCTCCTTCTATTCACGTGTGGGACGCGATGAACAAACAGACGCTGTCGGTGCTGCGGTGCTACCACTCCAAGGGCGTTTGCTCAGTCAGTTTCAGTGCCACGGGCAAACTGCTGCTCTCCGTAGGGCTGGATCCCGAGCACACCATTACCATTTGGAAGTGGCAGGAAGGTAGGGAAGCGGCTGTAGAACGTGTTTCTATTGTAAGAGGGCACGTTGGCTCGAGTCGAGAGGGATTGTAACGTAAACGTATCAGCAGATCAAAAGTTATTGCAATAAATGCTGTGCACTGTACAAGAAGACGTGAAATATATGTATTTGCCCATTCTAGTAGCTGCTAAATACATCTCCTCTTGAACTACTGTGTAAAGGTCAAGATAGTTCACTGATTTCCAGTTAGAATAATAGAAGAAAATTATAGTCTTTTTTTTTAATTATTATTTCAGTTATTTTTTTTGCTGCTTGGTAAAAACTATAATGTCTTTTTTGCTCCCAGAAGAAATTTTCTATTTTCCTCTGCTCTTACTCTTCTCTAATATCTGATTACTAATGAGGTGGTTCTACTCCTAAAATTATCCCCCAAAAATTTCGAATTGCAGAAATGTGATGCCAGTACAGCTCCTCTATGCAGCGATGTAACTGGTGTCTTAAGCTGTACTACATGTCTTCAGGTTGGCTCTGATCTTCATGTGGATCAAAATGTCTGATTTTAACACCTCTGAAGAGACTGGAAAGGTGTTACCTTTGTATCTAAAGGCATATGTAACGAAGTCAGTTTCTGCATTTTCTGCAGAAAGAAGAAAGTTTCCTAACTTTGGACAAAATTTGGCAGGAAGTCATTCATTAGTCACTTGTAATTTGGCCCAAGTTTGGGATTTTCAGAGGAATCATAGGAATTTAAGAGGAGATGGAAACTTACATGCATCTGAGCTCCTAACTTTTTTATGCTCCTGAGGAAATTAAAAACGAAGAGTAGATGGCCTCATTAGGTGTTATACTTTACTACTGTGTCTTATTAAATGATTTTTTTTTTTTAAATCTGCATCTTAATTTTGTTTTAATCTAGAATCAAGTTTGTGCTTTTCTTCCCAACCTGTGTGGTCTTGGATGACTCATAATTCTCTATAATTTTTATATATATTTTTTAAGCATAAATTTATATTTTTCTCAGCAAATTCAAAACGTCCATTTTTCTTTCTGCCAGGTGCCAAAATCGCCAGCCGAGCTGGTCACAATCAGCGTATATTTGTAGCAGAATTCAGACCAGATTCAGATACCCAGTTTGTTTCTGTGGGAGTGAAACACGTGAGGTTCTGGACACTGGCTGGAAGAGCTCTTCTCAGTAAAAAAGGGCTGCTGAGCTCCATAGAAGATGCCCGAATGCAAACGATGCTTTCTGTAGCTTTTGGAGCGGTACGTACCTTAACAAACTATTTTAAAATGCATAGAAACAGAATTTTTTTTTTTACTCTTCTGCCTTTATTGAGTTCATTGAGGCTTTTCTAACCTGCTGAAGGGTATGTCAGTTGTTTTATTTCACTCAGTTTAGCATTTCTAATACTTTCCTGCTGGTTAGAACTGATACCAGCTTTCTGTAGAACAAAAAAAGAAAAAAGATAATGGATTTGTATGCTTTCAAAAAAGCAAATATAGGTGATTTTGATTCTTGGTACTGTAACTGACCTGTGGTTTCATTTTTCATGAGACTATCTCTTTTCCAGAGTGGTGTCTCTCTCTTTCAGGTACCTCTGATTTAAGAGAGAGTCCTACAAAGCAGCAAGATAACGTTCCAAATGATGAGAATGTGCATGTGCAGCTCAGCCATTAGTCTGGGGTTTGGGAAACCTCTGGGAACTTCCTTAGGGAGGGCCGGATTCTTAGCGTGAAAATCAGGCTGTATGAATGACCTGGAGTATGGTATGAGGTTGTTTGAGGATGCAGGGGGTTTTGTTATAAGCTGTGCAAACTGAATAAGCCAAACCTGGTGTGTTTTCCATACTTCCTGTAGGGATCAGTTCTGGGAGTGCTTTTCTTCCTTTGTTTTTGTCTCAGAAGGAGGTAGTTCAGGTGTTCCTAAACAGGAATTGGAAACAGCCCAACAGTTACGCTGGGAGGATGATCAGAGGATCCGCTTACAAACTCATTTCAAGTCCTCTTGTATTTACTCATTTATTAGGGCATCCCCACACATACCCCTTAAAAAAAAAGATGTAGAACATCAGCCCACCTCAGCCAAGGAAAGTGTTCTTGCCAAATCTCTGCTTGTGTGCTGGTACCCTAAAATGCTACATGTGATATTGGATTTGAGGATTGTTCACTTAAGTTACTAAAACAGTTTTGCTCAATGACTAGTACCTATTTTTTTCAATACTAGTAATGACTAGGTTTTAGTTTTCTCCTTTTTTACCCCAGTTTGCACACCTGATGGGCTGAAAATGTAGATAACCTTGTGGCTGGAGCTTAAGTCACTGCATGTCCTCTTGCAGCGCAGAGACAATTAGCTACAGGAAAGCATGTTTCAGGCTTCAAGAAAAAGCTCATTGTTCCATCCCTACAGGTTCTTATTACCCCTTCCACAATTTGCTCTTACACAGCAGCAAATAAAAGCAGTCTAACCGAAATGCAAATGGTGATGATCTTTATTCTGAATGTTTTTCATCCTGCCTCACTCAGGATAAGATGATGAGTATGTTTTTTCCCCTTTTCAGAATAACTTGACGTTTACAGGTACTATCAGTGGAGATGTTTGTGTTTGGAAAGATCATGTGTTGATACGAATTGTGGCCAAAGCTCACAACGGACCTGTTTTCACAATGTATACCACATTGAGAGATGGTTTGATCGTGACAGGAGGCAAAGAAAGGCCGTGAGTCTTTTTTTTTCTGCATGCACATGTATTCTTTAAAAGTGGTTTGGATTCATCCCATCCAACACTAGACAGCTGAGACATCAAAGCTAGAAGAATAGTCACTTTTGGATCCCTGAATAGGTGGTAGGAAAAAAAAGTACCACCTCTCAAGTGCAGATAAGCCCACATGAGCTTCAAGAACCTATTTTTTTCCGTTGAAAAAAGACACCAGGATCCTGACCTAGGTGCCCTGCTGAAGAACCTGAAGTCAAGGGGGTGAATCAGAATCTAAATAGTGTCATTGGATATTAGGAAAAATTTTTACACAGAAAGGGTTATGAAGCAGTGGAATGGGCTGCCCAGGGAAGTGGTTGAGGCACCATCCCTGGAGGTGTTCAAAAGACGGGTTGACATAGTGCTTAGAGACATGGTTTAGTGATGGTTTTTTATCAGACTTAGGTTGATGGTTGGACTAGATAATCTTAAAGGTCCCTTCAAACCTAGACAATTCTATGATTCTGTAATTTTCACAAAAGTGAAAATCTTCTGTCATTTATTTCACAAGAGTAAGATACGTATCTTTCCTGTTTCCCTTAACTATATTTTGATAATCTCTGCCTGTCTTAATGAGAAGATGGGAGTTTGTTCACATGCTTAACTGTTCCTTTGACCAGACAAATTCCCTAAGAGCTACTAATTCAGACTGAGCTTCAGCGACCATTTTTCAACTTGTTCTGTAAAATAGCACCAGGACTTTGAATCAGCATTTCTTGCGTAGCTGGGAGGCTCAGCATATTCAGTAAAAACAAATGGAATCTTTAATGATTTAAAACATATTAAAATACTTCATTTACAGTACATTACATTAAATAATGCAGTTTTTTCACACATTGTCTTTTTTTTTGTGCCAGCCATTATACTCATGATTGTTCCTGATTTCTTCGTAGTTCCAAGGAAGGAGGAGCAGTTAAGCTCTGGGATCAAGAGCTGAAACGATGTCGTGCCTTCAGACTAGAGACGGGACAGCTGACAGACTGTGTGCGCTCTGTTTGCAGAGGCAAAGTAAGGAAAGCATCGTGGCTTTAAAATAAAGCTTATCATTTGTGGATTGATCTATAGCATTAAATATATGATAAATTGTTTCCTCTCTCTTATAATTAGTATTTGAAATTGGAGATTGAGCTAGAAGGTGTCTATAACTGATTTTACAGCAGAAAAAAAATCTACTTCAGGATATCTGCCTTGCTTAGAATAATATTCTGTGTATATTTTTATTAATGACAAACTAAGGATTTCTTTTCTGTTTTCACACTTCAAATATCTGACTTTCAAGCAATAAGTCAACTAGCATCATGATTTATATATAGCTTTGTACTTCAATAGATCATAGGGAAGTTTAAAAAATAAATTATCTTTGGTTATTTGATTACTTGATTTCAGCAAATTTTCTTGACAGAACTCTAGCTTTGGATTACACCTTTATTACTGTTCATCACAAGTAGTTAATGTGTTATGTCAGAGGTAATTCTTTTCCTGTTTTTCAAGGGGAAAATTCTCGTTGGGACAAGAAATGCCGAGATAATTGAAGTTGGAGAGAAAAATGCTGCATGTAACATTCTAATTAATGGTCATATGGATGGACCAATCTGGGGCCTGGCAACGCATCCTTCCAGAGATTTTTTCCTTTCTGCTGCAGAAGATGGCACAGTAAGACTCTGGGATATTGCTGAAAAGGTAGGTGTTGGAGAATAGTTGTTGTTTGGGCCAAAAAAACTAAAAAATTCTAGACTTGTGGTGGTGTTGAGGACTCAAAACTTGGTCTTTTTTAATGTATTCTGAAAATAAACCATCTAATAGTGGTAAATAGTTTGCATAAGATGCTTTTGAAATATGAACAAATAGAAACATTTATTCTTCTGGGTTTTTATTTCTTCACAGAAGATGCTGAACAAAGTCAGTTTAGGACACGCAGCTCGTACTGTCTGTTACAGCCCAGAAGGTGATATGGTGGCTATTGGCATGAAAAATGGAGAATTTATTATCTTGCTTGTGACCTCTCTAAAAATTTGGGGAAAAAAAAGGGACAGAAGATCAGCGATTCAAGATATCAGGTCAGAAAATATGATACCTTTGCCTATTCTAGTATTATAGAAATATGTATTATTTTGATTTTTAAAAATACAATTTTATGTTCCAAGGAGCATTGCAGTGATATTTTTGAGAGCTTGAATCAGTGAGTGAAATGTGAGGTTTATGTGATTACTGTGATACCAGGAGTAAAAAGGAAGGAGGAGGTACGTGAAGATAAGAGGTAGCAATCAGTCAGAAACCAGGCAGTACCACAGGGGGAGTGTTGGGTGCTATTGCCAGGGATTAGTTAAAACAAAGGGTGACTGGGAAAGTAAAGGGACAGTAGGAAGAGACTGCCCTACCCAGGTGAGAAAGCGCAAAAAGGAGAAGGGTGAGCTGATGTGTAGGAGGTAAAAATGAGATCAAAATTTTACAGATGAAGACTGGATTGTTAGAGGCAGTGGAAATGCCTGTCAGTTTGTTTTTTGTTGTGTTTTGTTAGAAAGGGGTTAGCACAAGTAAAACTTGGCTTCTGTTTCCTGAGTGGAGGGCAAGGCTGTTCCTTCTGTGAGATAAAGTGACCATGACCAGTTAATGGAGCCTTCTGGAGAGCAAGGTGGCATCAGTGGGAGATATCTGAGCAAACGGGGACCTTGCTGCAGGAAGGCAGGAGAGCCCTGTTATGAATTAGGGGGTTGCTAGAATTGGAACACTGTCCCTACGGGTTTTTCTCGGAGATAACAGAAATAAAGCAACTTCCCTAGTCCCTGAGGAATTTGTTTAGCTCAGGAGGCTACTGAGTTTCAAGACTAGAAAGGAAAACTGGGGGAAAGAAAGCATTGTACAAAGATACATGGGGCACATGAAAGGTTTGATTTCACATCTTTTTATTCAGTACATTTCGTGTAGAATATCTGGTCTTTCTTCATTTACAGCATTTAATTTTTCAAGTTTGTAGCCTTGTAAGTATAGCGTTAGAGAGTAGAAGTCGCCAGGGGCATGTCACAAAATTGTTAGTCCATTGAGATGGTAATGAGATGAGATAATGAACAGAGTTCTTCCAGAGATGTTCCCAGTTCACTCATATGTGATGGCTGTACAAAAATTATTGTGCCCTACTTCATGTACAGTCCCTGAACGTTTTGTTTCCAAAGTCATTTTGCTCAGCAGACAAAATTATCTGCTTCCATTTTTAGTTCTGGACAGCAGATCCTTGAAATGCAGATTTCCCCGTGCTTCCTAAATATTAGAATCTGTTGTAAGTGCCAACCTGTGTTCATAAAAAACTTTTATCTGTTCAGGTTTAGCCCAGATTCTCGTTACTTGGCAGTCGGTTCCAGTGAGAATGCAGTGGATTTTTACGACCTGACTTTGGGTCCCACGCTAAATCGAGTCAGCTATTGCAAAGATATCCCAAGTTTTGTGATCCAGATGGACTTCTCTGCAGATAGCTCTTATCTCCAGGTATCAGTCGTTAATTGTTTGGGTTACTGAATGGCAAACATACTCACGACAGTTGCTCTGTAAGTGTTCTCATTACATTAAATAATATTCTCCCTGTGTTAAATACAAGTAAGTGTAGGAACGAGAAACAGATTTCAAAATTGCTGTGATGTGTCTCCCTGCCTCTGTGGTGCTGATGGGCTGCCTTAAAAGAGGAGAGAGTACACTCTGTCAGTCTGTGAGCCCCAGGAACCTGTGAATTCCTCATATCCCTGACCAGGACAGTCGCATTACTCATTGCTTCAGCACGAGCCTTTGTGGAGCGGCACCAAAACCATGGTGTTACAGCTCCCAGGCACAGGGCTCAAGACATTTCTTAAAATTAAAATAAAGTGAGTGTACCTTGCTTCCTATATTTCATATTTCACTCATCTGAGAGGAGAACTAAGCTGCTCTTGCTATCAAATCAGCATCTCCAGGCTGAGAGGAGTACCTTTGTGTCAATTTTAAAGATATGAGTTTATTTTGCCTTATTTGTACACACACATACATAATAACACATGCAATACATAGAGAGAATTAATACGTGCAGAATGTGCGATGTTTCAATTATTTTTTTTAATTAAACATGTAAAAATGTAAGATTTCTTGTGCTTTCTCACTGTTGCTTTATCCTTGTATAGATTGTTGAGAATTTTCAACTCATTAAGCAAGTTTTATTAATAGCTAAGTTACTTACAGAGTAAAAGATAACTATCAAGAACATCCTTTTCAAAGACCTTTAGAATTATGTTTTCATCTTTTCAAACAAGCTTATGGATTCTAAATTCTCTGTGGTCATCTCAAAGGTCTCAACTGGGTCTTACAAAAGGCAAGTCTATGAAGTGCCTTCAGGAAAGCAGCTTGTGGACCAGGCTGTGATTGACAGAATAACGTGGGCTACTTGGACAAGGTAAATAAATGAGTCACATCTTTATACCTTGTAACTTTCATGGGAAGCACCTACTGTTTAAAAGCAATATTTCATCCCTTCATTCTGTCAGATAATTTCATTTAACGCACCCATCTGCTCTGGCAACGCATCAGGTAAGAACAGCACAGCAGAAGACAGGAGATTCCCTCGGTAGAACTTGAGCTGTTTGACCTGTGAGGAAATCTGATAAAATGTGATCTCTCTCGTGTCAGCCTTTCCCTTTGCTGTAGAGTTTTTTCTCTTCCTAAGTAGCTTTTCATTGCACTCTGCCAGTTACCTGGAATACTGCACTGTTTGCTTCAAAAAAGCCATTTGGGGATGAAAGTAAAAAATAAAAACATATCAATATATGAAAAGGCAACACAAAACTGTGATAATTCAAGTTTTACTTACAGTATTGCACTAATTGTATCTCCATAATAAAGTTGCTATTAACGTTTGCATATTAAAAGGTATACAAAAGTACTTTTAAATACCTTCGAGTTGTTATATTTCATTCAAAATAGAAATTACATGAAGAATGAGACCATATTTTATTTATATTTCACATTTAAATCATTTATTTTATATTTTATGCAAATCTGATTTCTGTGCCTATTTCAGGCTCCTTTGCCTGCTTTTAGTTATTGCCCTCTGATTAGCAACCTCAGACAAAAATGGAGAAGAAATACATGAAAATTTTCCATATATGAATCACTTTGAACAATAATAATCCTGACTGTTTCCTGCAAGACCTGACTAAAACTACGAGCTCTGAAAATCTTATTTTGGTGGCTCCCTGGTTTCTATTTGGGTAATCCAGTTTTGTCACCTCTTTGATACGTAAACAAGAAACGTATTTTCTGACCCAATTCAGTATGTCTGAAGTAAATCATGCCTTTTTGACTGTAGTTCACTGCATTTGGGGGGAAAAATTACAGAAAAATTCCCAAATCATTCACTTATTAGCAAATGATAAAGTGCTTGTTTCTGTGCGTTCTTGGAAATATCCACATACATGTAAGCTGAGCTGAATAAAAAGCAACTTTTCACAAGGCTTTGCAAAGGAAATTTTCTATAAATGGCTGGTTTGGAATCTTAAGATTCT
>JAOXJM010000041.1:46098630-46116563 GCA_026413425.1 Tringa solitaria | reverse complement strand
TTGTTCTTTTTCGTGTGCTGCTGAAAACCAGCACTAGTAAGATAATGAGGAATGTGCGTGCGGGTCAGAAAACACCTCAAAGAGGAGGGGAAAGGCGAAAGGTTGTGTGTCACGGAGTTGACCGGAGAGGAGGCGCGAAGGTGTTTGCAAAAGGTGGGGAGATGGGTGGCTGCCTTTCGGCTGGGAAGATGTATGTTTTTCAAGAAAAATTAGAAAATAAGAGGTTCTCAGAGTTTGCCTGCTTTCTCGGTGTGGCAAAGAGTAACCTGAAAAATCGTACAGCTCTTCGACATAATAAATAATGTAATTCAGGGACAATTAGAGGAATTGGATTTTAATTGTCTGGTAGGAAATGGCTAAGGTGTGAGCTTAAATGCCTCTCTTCCTGCCTTTTTTTTTTTTTTAATCGTTTATAGGGCTTTTTTTTTGTTTGCTTAATCCAACAGTGGCTCAGGCTGCATGCCACTTTGAAAAACAAGCCAGATTGCTGGTTTTGCTCCTAAAAGAAAGTGGCTTTGTTCAGTATTAGAAATACCTTAGGCAACTTGGACTTTGTAGAGGTATTTAATTTAAATATCGATTCAGTTTAGCAATACCTATTTTAAGATGTTGAAGCCACGTTTGATGAATGCTCATTATTCACTTGCAAATTTAAAGGAAAAATTTATGTTGCCAAAGACTGGTGTTGTCTGTGGAAAAACCAGAAACTCTGGTGCTTATTTCAGTATTTGAATGCATACCATCTCTGCATTTTGGAAAAGTAGACTGATTATTTAGATTTAGAAAAAATATACATGTTATTTTTCCCATGTTGCCATTCCCCTTTCAGACAAAGTATTCCTGATTCTTGTATTTATTCTCTTTCTCTATTGTTCCTTGCTAGGGTTCCAGTGGATGCCCCTTCTACTTGTCCCTTGGTGGAAAACTTGCTTGTCTTTAATGGATACGGCTGCTGGTGGTTGATCTCTGGAGACTTTACAGCTCCTTACCTTTTGAGAGGAGATTGCTACTTGTCCCCTCACAAGGTCCCAGTGGTAGTAGCTTTTTATCAGTAACCATCTGTGAGGGAAAAAGAAGATGCCTCTGCCTTTTGGGTTAAAATTGAAACGAACTCGACGTTATACAGTATCCAGCAAGAGTTGCTTGGTGGCTCGTATCCAGCTGCTCAACAATGAATTTGTGGAGTTCACACTGTCGGTGGAAAGCACGGGCCAGGAAAGTTTGGAAGCAGTGGCTCAGAGGCTTGAATTGCGGGAGGTAAGTGAACTGATCGGCGAAGGCGGACTTTGCTTCTGGTGCTAGATGATGTCTGAGGTGACTCCTTACCATTTGGGGCAGTCTGTTTATTTGCTGGAGCAGCTGTCCTGTTTCCCCTTGCTTCTTCATGTTCTGGTCTTTCTTGATGGGGAATCATAGAGGTCCAAAACTTAAGTTGTAGAGCTACGGAATACCCACAGGGAGAATATGTGAGAAATGGCAGTGAATAGAAGCTTGGAGTGATAAACAAAGTGACTGTTTTAAACCTGGCGATACTGAAAATGCTGTTTTTTAAAAAAAAAAAGCAAACCATAAAACAACAAAAAAACTTTCTGCCTAGGCAATTTGGTTAAGAATTACCGTGAGACTTGAGACAACTTTTAGCTAAGGGTATGAAAGAGAGTGTTATTTGTGTGTGTGTATTACTTTCTGATGGATTAGTGCTGTGAAAAGGACTTAAAGAAAAAAATGTGATAAGTGTACCAGTGCCCAGCTATTTGTATTGCTTGTTCAAATACCACAAACATGTTTGCAGACGCTGTCTCGGAGCAAACATATAGTCATTTAGATCGAGTGCTGGCCTCATCAGGAAACATGATTTGCGCTAGTCGAATCTGTATATCTGTATATATCTGCCTAACCTGACTTTTCCCTCAAAATTTTCTTACTTCATGTTTTGAAGGATCCTTTTCCAACTGAAATTTGTTCTTCTCCTGCACATGTAGTGATTGTTCGTACATCCTCCTGTATTGAGCGAATTACTTCTGAAATGCTGAGCTGCACAATGTTGTTTATGGAAATCTACATAGATTACCAACATTTGAAGGAATGTAATTGTATTAGAATTTTAGTCATTGAACGCTGTCAGCCCTGTGTAAACTGACATTTCCCATGAGCATCTCAATAGGTTCCTTTTGAAGTTCTCAAAAAGTTCCTTAAACTGACAGCATGTGCACTTTTGGGGGGCAGGAGAGGGGAAATTTTTAATAAAAAATTAGTGTTCTAACGTTGTTCTGAAAAAGATGCTTTTGCTCTATGATGTGATCTGCCATATAGTGGAGTTTTGAATATGGGATTCAAATACAGGAAGAAAACCCCAGACGTGGGTAACCAAAATAAGAGTTATTGTGAAAATAATTTTTGTCTAATAACTATAGGTTTTTGAAACGTTGTATTTTCATTGCCGAGCAATGACAACAGTTTACAACTTTGCTCAAATGTTGAGCAAATAAATTTAGGACTTAATCCTGTAAACATTTATTACTGTACACAGCATGCATTACTGTAGGATTTCTCAGTAGGAAATGCTATATATAGTCACTTGATTTCAGAAATATTTTTTTTCTGTTTGGAGAACAATAAATAAATTAAATAGATGTGAATCTGTTAATCTCTAACAACTGTGGTTGTTTTCAATACCAATATGCACTCCTACAGATTCTCCCAAGTTTGGTTTTTTTTTTAGTGTACATTTATTTAGAAAAATGCAATCCTTTGCAACAGTATGACTTCTTTTTTTCATCTTGCCCTTTCTAGCAAAGGGAGAATCTAACTACACTCCTAGCCTTAGTGTTTAACTTAGAACACATCAGATATCATATATTTAGAATTTAGTTATTGTTATGTGAATGGAGTTTCTCAATTTTATCTATCCACTTTCAGATGTCACTGTTAAGTCAACAGAAGGTAGAGAATTTTAACTATATTTGGTTTGCAAAACGCAAAGGCTTTGTCTTCCTGAATGATGACTGTTAGCTTTTATTGAACTAGTCACAGAGCGGTGAAGGTACAGTTTTTTTCAGCTATTCTTCATTATCTTTCTTTGGAGCTACTCCTAAAAATCTTTTTCTTTTTAAAGAAAAAAAAGATGGCAATTGCCTCAATTAAGAGTCATATATCAGACTAAGGGAGTTGACAGTACACTATTGAACTCCGAGCAGATTCCTTCAGTCATGCATTCTTGCATGGATTATTTTGGCAGGAAAATGTGTTGCAATAAAAGGGAATGGAAAGTAGGGATATAAATTACTTTCCAGAGCTTGCATTCAAAAAATGTTGTTCTGCCTTTAAATAGTCACATTTGCCAAGCAGATACTGGATTATTCCTTGCTGCTTCCTTGGTAGAAACTTTTCAGAAAGAACAAAATTGCTGAGCACTTTGCTTAAGTCTGCAAAAACAACATTACTCTTTGATACTGTAAAATACTAAATACTTTCTGTAATGCAGTAAGCATGCTTAAGGAGTGAGTGTGAATCCAAAGTGTTAAACGTGAAAGTGTTACTGACTCTTTGAATACTGAGACTTAACGCAGTTATGAAAACCGAGGCATCAGTTTGGGATTGCTGTGTATGGGCCACGCAGTTGTGACATGCGGTCCCCGTGCACCTTCAAAAGAGTTTATTGCAGAAGGTATGAGGGGGATTGCTACCTTTTTGTACATAGAATGGTAAAATTTGTAAATGTCTCTTTCTCTCCAGTACAGTCTGCAATTAATGAATTTGGACAGTGAACTGAGTGGCTTATTTTTAATGCTGCACCTTCTTTTAAGATACTTGCTTTAACAGATCAATGTGTAAATTAGTAGTCTTCAAATTACTCTTTGTGGGTCTAAACACTGCTTTTCTTTTGGTTTTCCAATTAGTACTTATCAGTTTCCAAGTTGTGTGCTAGTATGGACACAGCTAGGGGATAGGAAATCTTAAGTATGTTGACAGTTTTATTTTTTTACCGAATGGTAGGCTGTACAGAAAAGTGAAATGAATGCATTAAACTAGGAAAAAGTATCTTCTGGTATTCCCAGAATGTGACTCATCAGCGAGCGGGTGTGTAATCCAGCTCTCTCAAACTGAGGAACTGGGGAAAGGAGCCAAAGGGGACAGGGAACATAAGTTACTTACCCTTTGTAGCGCAGCTTGTCTTTTATCCGGTGAGAGAACTATAACCAAACTTGATTTATGCAAAAAGCTGTATTTGTTGCAGAAAACCATTCTGGAATTGCAAGTTCTGAAAAACTGCTGAGAGCTCTGTTTGTTAACTACCTTAAAAAGTGTCTGCAGCGCTGCTCGTCTTGCATCTAGGGTATGAGTATACAAATTAAATACTTGAAAATATAGAAATGTTTTTTTTAAATGTTAATACAGCTAGATATCTATAGGATGTCTGGCAGGAGATGTTACAACTGATTTACCTCTCTTGCTGGATCTTCTATTTCTGCTTTCTAATAACCCTTCTTAACCAAAAAGAAGGGGCAAACTCTGCTACTGTGTATGAGCAGAGTCTGATTTAACTGCAGATACCTGGTAGATATTTGGGCCCAATTACAAGAACTAATGGTAGGGAAGTTCTGTGGAGAGTCTGTAAGTCCCTCTGTTTGTTTCAGACATGAATAGGAAAGAAGGAATCAAAGTTATGCAGGTCCTGAATAACTTTGAAGTTGTGAAACTGTGCTTCAGAAATGCTTGAACTGTGCTGTAAAACTTTGCTCTCAATTCTGAAGTATCAGCTCTTGTTTGGAGAAAACACAAAAAAACCCCCTTTAATTCAGGTTGGTGCTTTCTTAAGTATGATTTTTGCATTCATAAAGAGTGTTTTTAAAATGGGGCCAAGTGCAACCATAAATATCTTTACATATGTATGTATCAATAAACATAATGGCTGGCAAATAACAGTTGGGCCAAGTCGTGACAGAGGGGTCACTAACGTAGTTATATTTATGCCTTGTAACAAAGTCTGACAAAATTTCAGCTGATGTTTGGAGAAATAAGAGAAGCAGCGCTCACAGTTGAACTGCTATCGTTGCCTCTCTGAAACAAGCTTTGCTAAAATTGGGGAAGGAGAAATTGTCATGGAGGAATGCATATAAAAAAATGCAGACCTTCAGTGCATAATCTAATTAATTTGAAAGGTGCTACTTTATTGAAAAACAAACGTGACTCCGTCTAAAACATTCATTAATTATAAGCATGCTGCAATTGTAATTAAGGAGCCAAGATAAATTGAAGGAAAGAGCACTTGGCCAAAAATCAGTAATTGCCTCAGTGCAGCTATTGTAGTTCTTCCTTTTTCTCAAGGAAAAATGCTATACGTTCTGGTATAGTATTTGCACTCAGTCTTACCACCCTGAGCAGCACAAAATTAAGGTTTTTCCATTAAGGCAATCGTGACAATTAGGAAGCCTAACCCCTAATTTCTTTAGCTTTTTTTTTATAAAGTTAGGTCAGAATTTGAATGTAACACCTAATTGTATTTTTGTCACTATCTCGATGTCTGTGAATTGCTGTATAGTTTTAGACCAATTTTGAGAGCTTTTCTTTACTTCTGAATCAAAGACATTAGTTTATTGTTTAGTAATTTTAGATGTCTTTGAAATTTCACTTTTCCCCACTGTAAAGCAATGAGAATTTAAGCCTCTGATGAATGGGAACGTGGTACTTCTTTTAACATCAGTGCTGTTTAAGGTGTGGGTCAAAAGCAGATATGTAAGTCCATCCTTCCCAGGGCCTTGGTCACTGGTGGGGAAAAAGTAACACAATTTAAAAATAAAGCAACCTATGTTTTCACATTTCTTGGTCATGTTGATTGATAACTGCAAGAGGTTAAAATCTGTATAGATTGGGATATAATGTCTTGTATGCACTATGAAGGTATTGCTCTTCAGCTTGTAAATTAGCCAGTTTACCTTTCTCTAATTGCCTGTCAGAGGGTCGTTTATTCAAGATATTTGAAGGGTGTATAACACAGTGGATTGTGATTTGTGTGGTGTTTTAATTAGAATAAATTAGAATGTGTCAGATTACATTGCAAAGTATTGATTTTGTTTGTTTACTTCTTATCCCTGCTGTTTTGTTTTAAGCTATAGTTGGCAATGGTTTTGTTTTAAGCTATAGTTGACAATTGCTTTGTTTAAATAGCATTTGGGAAACCCATATTGGAGTAGTTAGGAGTAAATAATTGTGGGTGGTGTGTTGGAAAAAAGGTTTAAGTTATGAAAGAACCAAGACTTAAAACTGACTCCTCGCTGTATTCATACAGCTACCCTGCTAAGCGCTCCCTCCTGCAGCTACAGCTGAAGATCTTGTCAAAAATAGCAAAAGTACCCTAAAGTGAGGAGCTTCAAGGGAGGGGTTTTTATGAGGTGAGCCGGTGGTCCTCCTTTTTCTGCAAGAAGAATTGGCTGTGGCAGTCTGCAGAGGCTGGTACGTGGCAAGGCTCGCAGGTTTCTTTCTCCACCACTTCCAGGAAGCCTTGGATCTTGTACACTGGCCAGTCCAGGCTGCTCCAAATCCTTTCTCCCCTAGAGATTGGGAAGATTTGTGGAGGAGGTTGCCTGCTGTGATAAGAGTGGAGTTTCTGGAGAATTTTCAGGGCCTCTTGCGTCCTTCTGTAGTTCTTAACATTGGACGTAGGCTAGAACTTTCTCTTGGTATCTGGCAGTCAGAGTACAAGATTGACTGAGTTCTCCTGCGTGCAGCTTAAATAAACTGTGATATCCTGATGGCAGGAGCTGTTTTGTGTCCAAACATACAATAAAGCTAGACCCAGTGGAGCCTTTGGGCTAACTGGGATTTTGTAAGTCCAACTGCCACGCTTATCTTTCAGTAACGAGAAAGTGTTTTCAGCACCGTGCTCAGGAAAGGCTTATGGCTTGTTTCATTTTTATGTACCAGTGTAAAAGAGGAAAAGCCTGAAAACATATTTTGATTGCATTCTTCTGTAAACCCTGTTATTGTTTTCTTTTTTTAATTCCTTGCCTCACATCTTAGGATGGTGATTCCTCAGGTCACTGTACCCCTTGAGGCAGGTTGCAGATTGTATTAATTAGAAGGCACTGTATTAACAATTCGAAGACAATTCTCATTTCCAGCTTATTTGTAACCTGTGAGATATTCTGTAAGATTTATAATACAGGCTATGAAAATTAGCTGGGAAATGCATAATTAAATACGTAGGTTCAAAGTAAACTTTGAACACTGCCATGCCTCAGGGGATTGTGTAAAGTATATTTTTGTCCCTGCTTCCATCAACAAAAAGCGATTGGGTTTTTTTTTTTCCTTTAGTCTGAGGGTTTATAGAGAATGATTTTTTTAATTTTTTTTTCTCCTTTCTCCTCCAAACATGGCAGTAATAGTGTCTCAAAGTCCTAGGGAGCAGAATATTATATTACATTGCCAGAAGATAGAAGATAGAGTCGAGTTTGGGGATCGTAATAGGTGCTGTTAACCTCAAGTGAGATTACACACATTTAATATCTGATTGTTATTTGTATTTCTTTTCTAGAGAGTGTAAGCTGTGACCAAAATAGACCCTGAGGTTCTGTATTAAAACATTTGGGTTTTTTATACTGCTAATCAGAATAACTGATAAATACAAATGATGTTTGGATTAAAGTGGAGCTATATTAGGGATGAGACTGATCCATATTAAGGAAAATAAAATTAAATACAGCAATCATTTGTAGCTAATTAGTAGCAGGCAATGGGTTCAGGGAAGAAGGACTATCTCACTGATTCCATTTCAAATTACAGAACAGATGAGGAACAGCCAAATATACTCAATAGATGTGGAAACTGATGAGAATTTTAAGATTTAAAGCTCAGGTTTTTTATGATTTTGTAAAAGATATAAAAGATAAAACTTTTTTTTTTTAAAAATGTTTCTTACTTTACATCCAGGAATTTCTCAGTAAGCTGTTTCTCTTTGCCAGCACCAATTCTATAATGACATAGAGTCATGTAATAGTTGGAGTTGGCAGGGAGTTTTAGGGTTGCGTGACCCCACTCTTTGCTCAGGAAGGCCAGCTTGCATCAGGTGGTTTAGGGATTGCCTGAATGATTTTGAGTGCCTCCAAAGATGAAGATTTGACAACTTTTGGGGCTAACTGTTCCAATGTTTGGCTAGTCTTGTTGTGAATTTTTTTTCCTGATCTAGTTGGACTTTCCCATGTTGCAGCTTGTGCCCGCCACTTCCATACTTTCAGTGAGCGCTTCCAAGAAGAGTCTGGCTCCGTCTTCAATATATCCTGCTCTTCAGCAATTCAGGTCCACAGTGACATTTTATTTTAGTCTCTTCTGAAGACCAATCAGCCTCACTTCTCTCACTTTTCGTCATACATCATACCCAAAGATATAGTCTAGTCGTCTATAGTTTTGTGGTACTTGAACCTGAAAAAGCTCCTCTGCTTGGCTTTGGAAGCCTGGTTGACTTCATAGATGAAGTCAGTCCACTAACACCAACTTGGGAGCTGTAATTCTGCGTTGGGCTTTTGGTACTTTTGCGTTCCTGGTAACTCTTTACCTTTTATACAAAAATGTTTACTATTCTTGTCCATAGTGACAGAAGGCAGCTAGGTAGAAAGTAACTGCAGAAATTCTGTTTGCTTTTTATTTCTATTTGATTTTCTTCAAAGGGGTTGGGTCATGAATAAGTCACTAAAATAAATGAACCTCAAAGTAGTGTTAATCTTAACAGCTTAACATATTTTAAGAATTATGTCATGACATTCTTTTTACAATTGGGTGTTGTCCTGAGCTGCCAATAATAAAATGTTTTAGCAGTGAATAAAAATGGATTCTATTTTAATCAGTGTGAATATTCTGGGGTGCATAAGCTTCTCTGAAAACTCACGGGATCAAATTCTGCCCTTGAAGTCAAGTGAAGGGTTTGCATACAAGTCAGAAGCCAGGCTTCGGTCCGTCGTGTTCCGTCGTGTTTTGCTTGGCTTTCATTTTATTGTGATGTTGCAGTGAACACAGTATTTCTTTCCTAATGGAGTCTGTGTCATACTGCTGTTATAATTCCTAACGTCTTATGGAATCTTAAGATATTGGCTTCTCAATATCCTTGTGGGGTGCCAGGAGGACTACCACACCCTCTGTCTTATGGTTGGTGGATTGAAGCACAGAAATAAAAGCAGATGTTGTCTTAGGTGTCAGCAAACTTTGTGAACCTGCGCTGAGAAATATAAAAATCAGTGTTCTTTATATTATTTGTATTCAGAGCCATGTTCCTTTTGTCCTCTTGAAACTGCGAGTTTTTATGACTTCTTAAATTTGACTCTTGGTTTGCAGAGTTCAAAACTGAAGACCACACAGTGTCCACATGTGAAAAATTTAATTTTTAGGATTTACTTTGCAAGAGAACTTCGTTTCTAATGTTGGAATACAGTCTGTTTCTCTATGATGATTTTTAAACTTTCTCAACCATGCAACTATTTTGTAGCATTCTACAGTTTCATTCTAGCAACTATTTTGTCAGCATTCTGCCTTTTCTCCAGATATCTTCCACTATACTGGAAAAACTGCTTTTTTCCTTCTATGAATGGTTCTAATTCAACTTAATTTTTGTATTACAGCCTGCTTTTTATCAAATAGCACCAGAATTGTGTTAGAGTTTGCAGAAGGGATCTTAATGAAGGTTAAATGGTCAGACTTCCTCCTAACACTTTTTTTTTTGTCTTCTGAATACTGATTTGCAATTACATGATAACAGTAATTTTAATTTAGAGCATTTTTTTAAAACCTTGGGAAAAAAACCCACCAAAACTCACCATCAATCACTTAAAACTGTGTTAATGCTAATTTAGAGAGGGGACAAGAAGTACACTTCGCCAGTATGCAACAGCAAAGGAACATTATGCCTTGGAGTTGGCCCTTATTTTCCAGTTCTCTAATTTCCCAGAAAACATGCTTTTATGGAATGGATGGTTTTATTAATTTAATGCGAAACCTTGACTTTTGTGTCCCAAATTACTTAATGATCTGTTCTGATATGGAACATTGACTTCGCTACTGTCCTTGAAGTTTGGTATGTAGCGTACCTGCCCATGCTGTGATTGATACACCCATACTCAGCCTGTCGGAGCCCCAGGGGGTAGCTGGAATTTCAGGGGGGTTGACTCTTCATCCTGTTTAGAGTATAATCTAAGAAGGTGTAGGTATATGAATTTTCAGATGTGTATATAGGCGAGTTTTCACAAGGAAATACTGAAGTGGCCTTTCTCTACTATCAGCTGTTTCTCCTTGGTGCATTTCAAATCTGTGCTCCAAACCATCAAAATGCTACAGCTTCTTAGAAAACAACAGTAAATACTTTGTTGCTTGGTAGGTGTTTTTTTCCCAAGTCTAATTAACAGAAATTATTGATGTAAAAAAGCCACCATTATGATGAATAATAATCTGTTGTTTTATAAGACTTCATCCTTAATAGCTTTATTTTGTATAAGTTAAAAACATCTGAAAATAAATAATGTGTTGGATTAAAGGTGTTGGTATTTCTACCATTTCTACATATAGTAATGTAGCAGGGACTTGGAGAATTTCCATGTAAATTCCTACAGACTTAATTATTAATTTGTAGCATTCCCTTATCTCCCTCCCTCAACTGAAAAACTTGTGATTTCTAGTTTTGCTATGATAACGACATGAGTATTTTCCGCTCCACATCTGTTTGATGGTCCAGAACTGAATGAAATACATACTTCAGGAGCAGATTTTAATCAGTTTAAACATAATGGAGAAAGTGGAATTTCAATGAGGTTATATTGTGTTGCTCAAGATGTTGTTCAGTGGGATTTTGACATTCCAGGGATGGACATCCTCAGCCTCTCGGGGCGGTCTGTTCCAGTGCATGTTGTATTTGTGTTTTGGCTTGCTCAAGAGTTGCCAGCCCAGGCAGGGTGCCTTGCTGCGGTACCTGGGCATTTTCTTGCTATTAGGACAAGCCATAGATGTACTTTAACGAGCTTGTGTTGGACTGTCCAGCTGTCCTGTGCACTTTCGTCCTTCGATGTCCCATGGGAGCCTGCCTGCTGCTTCTCCAGAGAAGCCATACTTTGCTCTCCTGCTGTCCAATCTCATTTGCTATTTACTTTCCTCAGTTCCTTTAGTTTTCCTGTCACACATAAATGCTTACTACTGACATCTGTGAGTTGCCACAACAGGGTCAGGGACTGTTTGCAAATAAAAGGTAGGTTTGCTAATGTTTTAGGTGGGGGACCTTATGTATGTGGATTGCTCATCTGAAAGTAATGTCTGCTTTTGATACTCTCTACCCAGTTCTCTAAGTTTTCAATAACTCATAGCCTTAGTCGGTGATTTAAAACCTTTATTTCTAAGTAGCAACGTTTTCATACAATATATTTTATCTAATACTGCAATATTAACTTTTTTTCATTATGGAAATGCCTCTTTTTCAGATTACGTATTTCAGTCTGTGGTATTATAATAAGCAGAATCAGCGCAGATGGGTAGATTTGGACAAGCCTCTGAAAAAGCAGCTGGACAAATATGCCTTGGAGCCAACCGTGTATTTTGGAGTAGTGTTCTATGTGCCTACTGTTTCTCAGCTTCAGCAGGAGATTACCAGGTAGGCTTTTTACATGTGTTTATAACTGCTTTCAGCATTCTGAAATGTGTGGTTTATTTAAAAATTGTTTGCTCCCCCACCTCTATAAAAATGGAAATTACTACTTCAGGCAGAAATTATGTTCAAAGTGTGTATTTGTTTCCCTTTGGAATATTTAAAATAAGTGATAAACTGAGCAAACAGCTACCTTTTTGGTGATCATAGGAATCGATTCAAACCTGTTTTCAGTAATAAGCATACTTGCATGGTCAGACTTAATTGTTTTAGTTCCTTCATGTTTGTCTCCCTTTTTTTTGGTATTGAAATATTTGTATATGCTGCTTTTGGGGACATCCATCCTGCACACAGCACATGCAGATTTTATTGAGCCACACTTTCCTTTCTTTTGCTTTCAGTACTTTCTGTACTTACAGTACAATACATTGGCAAACTACAGGCTAAGATGCAGCTTGTGGGTTTTTTTGTGTATCACTGAATAGTCAAAATGGATGGGAGCTTTCATGTCATATATCCATTTCCACTGTGAATCTGGGGAAGATCACCTAAGTGGTGCTGGCTGCAGGGGAAAAGTAAAATTGAGCATATATATTGGCCAGTTATTCCCATGGGCCTATACATTGGCTTCTAGTGTCTTAATGTGTATAGTTGTTCTGATTTAATTTTTGTTTGGGCTTAGTCCCAGCTGGTTTTGTAAGTGTTGTATGAGGTTGTTATCTACTGTCGTATTCTATACTGCTTTTTTGTAGTAGAGTCCAGAAAAAATAGTTATAAAATGTCACTGTGTTTAACAGGCTGTTAAAGTAGTGAGGGAAGAGAGCCGTATTTTAGCCTGATGAAAATTTGTGTGGAATTTATCTGACCTTTCTAACCACTGAATAAATTGCAGCATGTGCTTCCACGTTCTCAATATTAAAACCTTACTTCACAAGACTTAACATATGAGGATGTTAAGAAGCCTTCAAACGTAGACTTATAGAAGAAAAATGCCCTTCTTGGCAACGTTTATGTAGCTGTAATGGCATTTTTGAGTTTTGTGGTGCTTTGTGCTCAAGATAGGGTGTTCTATGGATGGCTACAAAGGGCAGCAGAATTCAAGAAAATAGTGATTCAGACTGTGGACCAATGTTACAGCTGGTCGTGGTTGCCACTACAAGATATGACTCAGGAAAAGGTCAGATTAAAGGAAAAAAAAAAAAGGTGCCTTTAAAGTGAGAACTTTAAATGTACGCAGAAATTGTAATGCAGAAATGGAAGTCACTATTGTGATTGAAGGGCTGTGGAATGATAGATCTATTGAAGAGAATGCAGCAATACTGCAGAAGCGTACTGAATGCTGTAAAGGGGAGATAATGAGATATTAAGGAAGGAAGAGGTAAAAATAAAAACAAATGAGGGTATCATGGTAGACAGAAATTGTGGAGATTCTTTGTGTTAAGAGGTAGCAGTATTTGATTCTGCAATGATATGTGAAAGGGAAGGGAGAAGAAAACAAAGACCATGAAATAGTGAGTCTGAATGATGAGGGAGATTCTCCTCCACACAAATGGGGGAATGCAGATAGGAACAGGAAATGCAGGCATATTCATCTGCACTCTCTTTAAATTAAGAAGCCCATGTTAGCTTTTTCTTTTTTTCCTATGTAGGTATCAGTATTATTTGCAATTAAAGAAAGATATCTTGGAGGGCAGCATTCCTTGCACACTGGAACAAGCAATACATCTGGCTGGTTTAGCTGTTCAGGGTAAGTTAAGCCATCATGCCAATTAGCTAATGTTGCATTAGAAACTTTGGTGATGTATTTCCTATTGCATGTTTTCTATTTATCACTCGAAGACCCAATTCAGTAAGTTATGAAAGGCTTGCTCCTGAGAACTTTGTCATATGGACTGAGGAGGGGGAACGGTGGGATCAGTGGCCCTGAACTTGCTGCTATTTCTATGCAGTCCTCAGAGGTGGATCTGGGTATCTAACACAGGTTTTCAGGAGTTGGGTTTAGACACTGGAGTTCCTTTGGGGGCTACAGTCATCCGCTTACATCGAGACACCTTTCATCTGCTTCTGTTAATCAAGACTCTTGTGGTAACAAGAGAAAGACACGTGTTTTAATAAATAAGCAAATTTGAATGGACAGTAGTACTTGTATCTCCATATTTTCTCTCAAATATCCCAACACCTAAGATTATTTCAAGTTAATATGCAAGACTGTTGACAATTCCTATGTTCAAATCGCTCCTGAAGCCCCATTTCTGTGATACCTGCATGAAAATGGCTGCTTTATTTTCCCTAACTGGGGTCAGATGGAATAGAGTGTGCACCAGAGAACCACCAGTCCTAAGTCTGTCTGTACTGATCACGTCTGGTGTTCCCTGCTAATATGCTTGTTTGATCTCAAATCCCTCAAAATAAAAGTTTTTAATGGCAACAGCTTTGTTTAATGTGTTTGTGTATTGCTTCACAGTGAATGCCACTCTGGTATATCTAACAGGAATTGTAAGTCTGCAAAAATTGAAAGGGACTTAAAATCATTGGCTTAAGGTTTTTTGTCTTTTTTAATTATATGTATTGGTAGTACCACATTAAAGACAATGATTCTGTTTATTGAAAATGCGGTTGGCAGCCCAGTAGAATGAATTATATTAGAGCCTTGTTTATATAACAGTGAATCTGTTTAATCCGAGCCAGGATTTAATGGTCTTCAACTGACAAAATCTTGCTTTGTTATTTTCATATCTTCGGGCAGTGTAAGTATCTCTCTGCTCAGTGAGTTGTTTATAGAAATCTTGCCATATAATCCTCTTTCCAGATGGAATATATTTATCCTTTTTAGCTTTCACATTCCTTTTTCAGTCTTGTATAAGAAAGAAACTGTATGTGTTGATAACGCAGTGAAAAAACAACTCGGAAAAAACGGAGGTTCTAAATTAATGTGCTCCGATGACTGAAGTAGCTTACACCAGGTAGGGTAGTTAATTTTAGCTGGTGAACGAACAGAAGCAGTTGTTTGCTGTTTCGAGTGAACTGGTTTCAAGAATGATCTGTATTTGAAATAATTACAATAGCCTAACTCTAAACACTGCTTTATCTGAAGTGCCGTGTCGGTGTAGCGTGTCACAAGTTCTCCCCTTTCATCATAAATAACTTGCATATTAATCGTTAAGGCTTAATACAAAGTTGGTTCCTGAGTGTCTCTAAAGTTGTACTATTATGGATGAGAATCTGTGGTAATGTAAATAAGATCTGTATACTTGGGGATTGGGTTTATATTTTTGGGAGCCAGCCCATACAGACTGCTGTTCCACAGTTTCTCCTGTGAGACCGGTACCATCTTTTCCAATTTAGCCAGGGTTATTTCTCTTCTTTGAAATGTTGACTATTTTTTTCCTGGAAATAGAAAAATAAGCAAATTTCTTGGGATGCCGTTTGGCATGACATAAAATCAAACTGTTATTAAAATCAAAACTGTTATTAAGTCCCTTCTGAGCCTGCCTCTGAGTCTGGAAAGGCTTCTAGGTCCCACTTTTTTTGCATGTCTGGGTCTAAGGAGCTGCGGAAGACCTGAGAGTGGAAGGGTGCTCCAGCTGCTCCGTGCAGTGTTTGTGCTGCTGGAGATGCACTGCAAGGAATTCAGTGGCACGAGGGACTACAGAAGATGGAGCCAGATTCTTCTCGGGCCATGAGCACAAACTGAAATACAGGAAATTTCATTTAAGCATAATAAAAGTTTTCTGTTGAGAGAGTGGTGAGACACTGGAACAGGTTGCCCAGAGAAGTTGTAAAGTCTCCATCCTTTGTCTTTAAAACTTGACTATAGAAGACTCGGACAATCTGTTGTAGCTGACCCAGTTTAGGGCTAGATCTCCAAAGACCCCTTCCAACCTCAACCATTCTGCACTTGAAAAAACCAAACAAATAAAATCCTAAGGAACTTTGAGCAACACTTATTTTTATCACTTCTTCTTTCCATTCCCAAGGAGCGTTACCAAGTTTTCTGAACAAGATAAAAAGATGGGATGTGTTTTTACTATTCCTCTTCATAAGCATTACTGGTTAGCTTGTTCCGTTGTTTTACTTTCAGATCGTAGTTCAATAGGATGGAGATTTGCTACTTGGAGATCCTGCTGCAATTAATCGGGTATTGAATCATTTTGTTACAAATGTTTGAATCCAAGAATTTTTTTATTTTTTAGCTGATTTTGGAGACTATGATCAGTATGAATCTCAGGAGTTTCTACAAAGATTTGCTTTGTTTCCAGTGGTAAGTACTTACTTTAAATTAATAAATTTAAATTCTTAAGTTGATAAATTTAAATCTTTCTTTAGATTTGCAAATGCAAATTATTATTAAAGACTCCATGCTTCATCTTGCTTACTGCTCCCTAGATTGTCCAATTTATTAAAGGTTTGCTTTGAGACTGGAGTGAAATATAATACCTTATGTTACACAGGAGCAAAGATGTTCCAAGATCTTTTCGATTTTATTGTATATTACGCTGAAAAGAACGTTGGGGTGGAGATGTGAAAGTGAGTAAAACCACTTCAGAACAGCGTTTGTGCTTTTTGTTTGTGTATATATTACAGTATCTAAACTCTGAGACTAGAGTGGAGGGTCAATTTGCCTTGTGTAAAGAAACTATAATAATTTAATTTTGTAGAATTTTTTATATTTCATTCTGTAAACGCTATCTTAACTTAAGGGTTGGCTGCAAGAAGAAAAAATCCTGGAAGAAGCGACACAGAAAGTTGCCTTGCTACATCAGAAGTACAGGTAACATTTCTAAAACTCTTTATTTCTTAATGTGATTGCTTCAGTAGCTCAGGAAGTTGGGAATATCAGAAAACAGTTGGACTAATTTCACCTCTGATTTAAATTAGTTTTTCACTGGTACATTTGCATTGAAATTGCAAGAACTTGATCTTAAGAAAAGGTAGCTAAGATGCAGTAGTCCAAGGCGAAGGAAAGTTACATTGTCAGTTCATCAGTGAAAAATGTTTGTGCCTGTGTGTGTAATACTGATTATATTTGCCTGTATTGCTTTAAAACAACAGTTTGAAAACTTGAAATCCATTTATCTTTTAAATGCTTTTGTAACAATATCACATGGTTAAGGTTCAGCAAAAAAACCTTAATCTGTGTGACATTAGGAAAAAGAAACAGATTGATGATTGAAAAAGTATTGAGAGACAAAGGAAGGAGCATGACAGGATTTTGCAGGTAGAGATGATGTCTTTTATGAGATCAGCTGAGGTAGGTGGGGAAATACAAGCTTTTAATCCCTGTGAAACTACTGCAGGTCTGTGAGAAAGCTGTTTTTGCCAGTTGGTCTAATTAAAAAAAAAAATTACCTTTACCTACAGATCTTGTCTTTCTCAAGTTTTCAAACCACTACAGTTAAAACTTAGCATGTACAAAATGACACTCTCTTCTCTGAAATGCGGAGCATCCTGAACATGTCTACTGTGATAGGAGTTCAAGTCTTGAACACATGTGCCAGAGTAATGGTTCTGATAAAGTGAGAAAATAACGGTCACAATGATGGATTTGAAGAAGAATGTGATAATTGTCTGCCATGAGCAGAGATGATAGTTTTATCTGGTCTTTTACCCCTAGAGATGCCTGAGAGAAAGAAGTTACTAGAATCAAAGTGTAAAGGTTGAGAGAAATATATCAGCTATTGGTAGAGATGAAACCAGCACGATTTGGATCCCTGGGTGTCTTGGAGATGCTTTTCAAGCTTTGAGAGTGTCAGGCAGAGTTAAAAAAAAGGTGATTTTTTTCATATTGGCAGTGCTAGCTGATCGTTGTTTTCATTTGTAGAGGCCTTACTCCTCCTGATGCGGAAATGTTATATATGCAAGAAGTAGAGAGAATGGAGGGCTATGGTGAAGAGACCTATCCTGCAAAGGTAAACAGGGTTCAGTTGCTTTCTTTCCCAATGTAAAAAGGGTTACTTCCTGCCAAAATAAATAAAAACCAAAACCCACCCCTTTTCTCCCGCAGAATTGTAAAATTAGTTGCTTCTTATGCAACTTTACTTTCCAAGACTATTTTCTGTATTTGCATAATTCTTACAGGACAGCCAAGGAAGTGACATATTCATTGGAGCATGTCTTGATGGTATCTTTGTGAAACACAAAAATGGTCGTCCTCCTGTCGTATTTAGGTCAGTATTGTTCTTTCTTAAAGTACCTTTGTGCACTTTACGTGTGTTCCTCACTGACATGAATGACTCTTAGTTTTGATTTGTATTTAATCATTTGATAAACCAGAACTATAGTCTTGTAGCTGTCACACTACAGTGAACACTGAAGTTCA
>JAOXJM010000041.1:46052825-46084305 GCA_026413425.1 Tringa solitaria | reverse complement strand
TCTGGTGGGAGGTGTCCCTGCCCATGGCAGGGGGGTGGAACTAGATGATCTTTAATGTCCCTTCCAACCCAAACCATTCTATGATTCTAGGATTGGTTTACTCAGTGAGAAGCCATAATACTGTAATAGGACTTAATAGAGGAGAGATACATTTGTTATAGGAGCATTAGTTGTATTAGTATTCTTATGCTTCTTGTTCAGCAAGTGTTTTACTTTTAAGGAAAGTGGGCGAGAAAAAAGCTTCAGATACTGGCCACGGCTTGGTTCAAGACACAACACTGTAACGTATGGAAGATTTAAGATCACCACACGATTCCGTACGGACTCGGGCTGCTACGCAACAACGGGTTTGAAGATTAAGCATCTTCTCACAGGACAGGAGAGAACAGTTTGGCACCTGCAGTACACTGACTGGCCAGAGCATGGCTGCCCGGAGGATTTAAAGGGATTTCTCTGTAAGTCGTATTTAATAGCTTTGGTTTGGGGCTGTTTCTGTTTTTTTTAATACCTCCTAAAATGCTACACGTGAATTAATTTTTGGTAATTATGCCAAGCATTCTGCTGTGAGAAGTTTCTGCACACCAACAAGAGATTCTGAGTTACATTTTTGGCAGGAATACACCTGCCAGTTTTTTCAAGTGACTGTTTATGTCTAAAGGCAAATACAGAATTTACTAAAGGCTCATATAGATGAAAGCGTAATCGCATCACACGCTACACATTTGAGTGTGTTCCAGAAGCAGCAAGATGGCCACAAGCTGCCTTTGGTGAGCAGTAGGGGAACAAGGCAAAGAAAGCCCTACAAATGTTAGATAATCTTTATTGCTCTGTATTGCTTTGCTTGGGATATGACTTGCGAGTGCATCATTTTTCTGTGGGATGTCTTATGTTAAATTACTACTTTTCTGGTGGTGGTACAGCGTAATAGCATGGCTTATGTGGCTTCACCCCCTGAATTTATTATTCTTATCTTGTTGAACTTAACAGCTTACTTGGAAGAGATACAGTCAGTGCGGCGCCACACGAACAGCACTGCGGATCCGAAGAACTCCAATCCACCTGTACTGGTGCATTGCAGTGCAGGTGTGGGACGAACAGGAGTGGTCATTCTGTCAGAAATCATGATTGCTTGTTTGGAACACAATGAGGTGATCTCTTTTTTTCTTCCTCATGCTTTAAATAATGTGAGGTAGTGGAAGAGTAAATGAATGAAGTAAATAACCTGCCTAACAAAGATGTTATGGCTGTTCATCTGAGTGTTCCCAAGATGTGTCCTTTGGCAGAGTCCTTAAAACTATGGCTGAAAAAGCTCTTGGCAATTCAACAGAAGTTAATAATCTTCTAGAGTTGCCCACTTACACACTGGCTACTGGAATGCTCATTTGGAGTCTTGACTCCATAAGATGCTGAGTCACTGTGTGGAACAAGCTGTGCCCTCGGCTACTGAGCATATTTCAGGATTTCACCCAGATTTACCACTTTTGCTTCAGGTCTTAGTTTTAATTGATAATATTCAAGAACGTGCTTTTGGCCAGTCTCTCTGCTTGTTATTAAATATTTTGTTCCAAAGTGAGTGCATTTGCAGTATCCATCTCAGCAGAGGACAAGGCAGTAATTTAATAGAATAAAACCTGGTCAGCTTTTAACCAGAAGTGAATAGCTGTAAAGTGTTTGTTAATAATATAACGTGCCCTCTGAGAATCAACAAACTGTTTTGCTGGGCATCCCTGTCCTAACACTGTGACAGACTTTTGCAGCCATTAGAAATGGGAAGACCCCGTGAGATGGGCAAGTTTAACGTGATGCGTATTTCACAGCGGAGGAGGAGGGCATGGTCAGTGGGGTAGTGCAGGCACAGGCAATGAATTGTCAGAGCTGAAACTGGAGCAACTGGTTCTGCCCTTAGATCACTGGTGGTAGTGCTCTAAACCTCCCGCTGAGAAAGAGCCAACTGGTCTCCTTGCTCACCAGTCACATGTAACGGTTTATTCTCTTCCTCCAGATGCTGGACATCCCACGAGTGCTGGACAAGTTGAGGCAGCAGAGAATGATGATGGTGCAGACTCTTTCACAGTACACTTTCGTCTATGGAGTTCTCATTCAGTTTCTCAAAAGTTCTAGACTTATTTAATCCCTGCCACTTCCTGAGGGACCCTGCAAGAATTTACAGAAAGAAAATCACAGTTGTCCAGGCAGATCTGCTCTCACTGGTGTTTTCTTCATACGATGAAGCACACAGTTACATTTTAGGGCTGGTATGTGACTGTTAAACGCGAGTCATTGTAACAGTCCCTGCAAAGCAGGATCTTCACTGGACTAAATTCTTCCCATGTTCAGCTGCAGTCGAATTAAGGGAATGATTTTACTTGTTTTGGTCTGTAGTACTTGCATACGTTCTTTAGGGTGGTGTTACTCTGGGCAAAATAAGTATCTTATGGAATGGAAGTACATGGCACAATTTTACTAACATTATGTTGTAAAGCGTAATTTTTAACTGTGCGAAAGCTAAAATCTCTTGGTGCACGTGGGGTGAGAAACCTGCTCCTTGGGAATGTAAAGGTCTCAGGTAGTTTTGTTCTGCTTTCAATTTTATACTTAGAACAATACATCTATATTTTTTAAAATGAACTTTTGGTTTCCTCTGGTTTACTCAGCAAAATTAGCAGCTCTTAGATATTTTAAGCTGTTGCTTTAAGGACGGTTATTTTTATATTCATTTTTAATTAAGAAAACCCTAAACACCAAACCCCAAAATTTTTTAAATGGCATAATGTTTTCAGAGAAGACTGACAATGTTTGAACTAACTTTTCAAAAATCATGCAGAAAGTACTGGGGGAAGCTGTTGGTAGTTAGTTGCAGTGCCGTGTAAAGGAACTGACAAGTGAAAGGTGATGTTAACTGCTGATAACTTCCACTTGAGCGGAAGCATGTTTACCTGCAAAAAGCAGGAGGAAAATATTCTGATTATTTACAAGGTTCTTGGAAACAAATGGATGAGAGAAAGTACATATTCAGTATTATTCATATATTTAGAGGACAGTTTGATTTTACTGGCTGAAATCAAAGTGGATGCAAATGTTTTAAGCACTTTTTTTTTGCTCTGTTATTTATGTAGTTAAACATAGAAGCTATAGTCATGCATTGTTTCATATAGTAATATACCATTACTAACCTGTTATTTTAGGAAGAGCCTTTTAAGTTGATGAAGTGAGAGAACCAAAATTGGAGTGAGAAGGTGCATGGTGGCAAAGCGGAAATGATGGTATGAAACATAATGGAGGAGTGTGGCAGCTATGATTGCTGGTTTACACAGTGCAAAGGTGACCATTAAAAATGTCTCTGTTCCCAGTCAAGAAAGTCTTTAAACCACTGGAAGTCTCTGTAGAATCCTTCAGATTATTTTGTCAGTACTAGAACAGATATGGCTAATGCCATGCAGTGTTGCAATGAAGAATATCTCTAGAAGCTGTTGGAGAGAACACTTGCAGAATGTCAAAGCTCTTGGAGGTGACACTGGAGATGTGGGTGTGTTTGTAGCTGTGTGGCTGGCTGTGGCACAGACCCGAAGATGAGTCTTACCTTTGCTAGTTTCCATTTTGGCCCCTGGGTCTGGTCTAATGACAGTATCCCTAAATAATTCTCAGTCTGTGGTTTTCAGATGGGGACAGTGTGGTTTTACGTGCCTTTACAAGTGTTGCGAGATGCTGAGTTGAAAATCCCTATTCAAAAGCAAGCTGTTAGTTTCTAGATCTCCAGTTTAATTTTGAGAAGACCCTATGGTAGACCAGTCTGCAGGCGTGTTTTTAAGTGTCCATTTCCCTTGATACCTGCTTACCAAAATCAAATGAGACAAAGTCATTTTTATCACTGGTGAAATATGTCATTTTTTTTTTGAGCTGTAAGAAGGGTTTGGAAGCTACTATGGATAATTAAAGCCCTTCAAAACAATAATCGTCTCCCAAAACATTAATTAAGAATAATAAACTTTCACAAAACCCCCCCCATGGTCCAAATGATATTCTGCTAATATGTCATTTTGTACAAAATGTATTACTTTAAAGTACACTGTATTAATCTACTGCATTTGGTCTGGTTTCACACCAAGTTGTGAAATGTGAAATGCTAGGAAATGTTAACTGCCAGATGTAAAAACCAATTTGACACAACTGTGTTAGCAGAAGTACAAAGAAACAAATGTATTCTTAGCTATTTGTATCTGCTGTGTTTTGAAAACGTTCCTATTTTTTTGCCACCGTTCACATTTATCTTCAGCAATAATTTTGAATGGGAAACTAGGCTCTAAAATGCAGTTTATAGCATTTCCATTTCTGAACTTTGTCCTGTGATCTTCATAACCTGACCCAAGCAGCTTTTAAAGAACTTAGATACAACCACAACTTCAAGCAACATTTTTTAGCTGTTCATCAGTTACCGGGACAGAATGTCAGCTGTGAAGCATTAAAAGGAGCAGTTAAAGCAAGCAATTTAATCCAAAATTTATGGAGTTATTTGAGGTGGGTGAGGAAATTTGTGTCTTTTGGCTTTCTTTTCTGTTTTGCGGAAGGAAGCTGTGTTCACTTTGAGGCGGTTGCTCTCTAATCTGGTGGTCACACTCTAGATTTATTTTTTTAAGCATAACATTGCTACCTCCTCCACTTCAGCTTTCAGTTCTGTCCATCAGTGGTCTGTTTTTGCATTAATAGACTTGACCTTAATCGTCCTGACTTTCTGTGAGTTTTCCCACTGAAGACAGCAGGGTTGCTTTTGTGTGGAAGTCTATGGCTCCAAGTCAGCATTGAAAATGAGCAGTTTCTCTTCTAAAGATACCAAATGAAAACAAACCTCACAACATCCTGTAACAAAATTAATTTTAAAAAACATTGTTTAGATTTTCAGATAACTTTTAAAAGAAAATTCAGGTTTTAGCACTTTGTTCTGAGCCTTGAAAAGGGATGCTTTTTTACCTGTAGTTGTGCTCAGTGTTTCTTGAAGTGTTGGACATTATAAGAACATTCACTGTCCAAATCCAGCCCCAGTGTGAGTTGGAGGTGGATTTGTCAAAAGCTTAAAACTCCATGGTAAGCCTGTCCATTTTGCCAAATGTGCTTCTGTTTTTATGGGGATGAAACCAGACTATTATGCAAGATTTGATCTGGCTTTTTTTAGTAAGAAAAGTTGTATGAAGACATCCTTGCAGTAAATGGCAAAGATGATGCTGATCTCTGGGGATACCAGAGCTCTCAGGGATAAATAAAGGTGCTATATACTGTCAAGAGACAGGTTTGACTGTCTTTTGTGGGCGAGGTGGTGGAAAAGGCTTTTTAGAATCAAATTCTATGAAGAGTCAGGAGAAGAACCCACAAAGTGTAGTAGGAGCTTCTGCACGTTTGATTTCTGTTCTGCTCTAATGAGAGATTTTTTTGGCCCAGGAATCTTTGTAGTCTTGGATGAGTAGCTCTTCTCTAGGAACATACATCAGAGCCCTGTTGTGTGGCAGAGCAGCTGTGGCACAGAGGGGAGTTTTGCTCAGCTTTCTTGAAGTCCACACAGGAGCGCGGGCTCTCCCTTTTCCGCTGTCCCCCATGAAAAGCAGGAAGAGTTTTATGCCTGAATATTGCTCAGACTGATCCCTTTTGCACAAGTGAATGGTGAAAAATACAAGTGCAGGGTGCTACGCTTTTTATCTAGAAATACATTTAATTCAAAGCAGGTGAGCAAGGCAGAGTTCCTATAGTTTCTTGGGATGAAAAGCTGCTCTGACTTACCATCAAGATTTAGAAAAAAAAGTAAAGCAATAACAAATAAATTTAAGCTAAATGTGTACTAAAATGGAAAAAAAAATCTTGGCATTTTGAGAAATGTATTTTTGGCTCCTCTTGTAATGCTGTGTATCTTTTTTTTTTTTTTGAAGTGGATGACATTTGGAGCAGTGTTCTTCAAAAAGATCTTCTAAAACGTTTAATAAGTAAGACTACCTGAGTCTGCTGCTACATTTTCCTTGTTGGAGCAGCTGTTAGAGTTGAGCGGCTCATAGATTTCAGTGGCCTCTGGACCAAAGTTGGGGACTGGAGGGTTGGTTGTCATACAACCTGGCTGTGTAACCAGATCTCATTTTTAATATCAGTAAACCCTGGACTTAAAAATAGCAAACTCCTTACTATAATTCAGTAGTTAGTTCAAATTATTAATTTAAAAGAAACAACACTTCAGTTGTTAAGAACTCCGTGCTTTAGGGTCTGGTTTTGTGGTTTTTTCAATACTGCAGTGTCATGCAAAGCCAGAGTCCAGTCCTCCCAGACACAGAATTCCTGCAGTTCTTCCTGATATTGTAGGAATTAAAATGAGCTTATTGCCAATGAAAGCTTGAGCCCTTAAAGCATGAATACTCACATGTCTGCTTTAAATTGAAATACAGATTGCAAGAAGTAACCAAAAGAATGCAGCAGGAATGTGCACACATGGAGCTACAGCATTCAAAGAAGAAGTAGCTGAGATAGTTTGGAAGAAATTCTTTTGTGAAAGGACAAAACGTTGGAAGTGGAGAGTGAGGATTTGAGGAATGGCTGAAGGCATTTGGAGGAGGATTTGGAACATTTTGTATCCACAGTAGAGCTGCTAGAAGGGTTTGATTCATATGGTATGTTTTTCATGGCGTGGTAGGGTAAGTGAATATGTAGTCATAGGTGTTATTTTTACTGGCATTTTAAAATGTGATTTTTTTGAAACTCCAAATATTTTTTTCAGAGGCTCTGTTATTTTTACATATCCTTTCCAAATGTATTTAATGCAATCTGTCAGCTCAGTCTCTGTTTACTTATTAAAGGTCAGAGTTTTCAAAGCATGGTCTCTGGTTTTACACAGGTGAAGTGCAGGGGGAATAGGCATAAGTGCAGTTTTGTAGTGATAATTTCGAGTGGATGCAGGTGAGATGATTTGAAAGTCTAAATACTTTGTGAATGCAGCCAGTTTACTGTAGGTGCAAATTGCACCAGGTTAAGGCTGGGCTGAAATTTTGGCTCTTGAAATGTGGAATTTAACATGTGCTCAAAGTTACATTGCAGCACAGCGTTTGCAATACAGTGGTATTAAACTAATACTGTGCTGTGCTGGGGTAAGGGAAAAATCTTGAACTTCAAACAACTGTTGCAAATGTGTGTAAAAAAAAAAATAAATAATTAAAAACCAATAAATATTTCTTAGTAAGGTCCTGTTGGGGACCAGCTAACTCGGTGCATTCTGTGGGCATCACGTATGTTCCTTTAAGGTCTATGGGGGCTGAAAAAAGAAAGGATTTGTTAACTTCAATGAGCATTTAAAAAAACAGTTGCTAAATGGCCTTTGGTTCTATTCTCTGCAATTTTCCACGTGATGCTGCGTTCAGTGGTGAAGAATAACCTCCAGTGTGTTTCTTCTTTGGAAGACTATTATTCAGCTCTAATTAGGGAACGAAGATAGAAATCAAATGCAAAGAATCTAATGAATAGTTTCTAATAGACCCAGCCTGGGGTAAGTGAGAGAGCAAGGCTGTAGGTAACGTAAAGTTATTTTGGATCAGATACATGGCAATCCGAAATACCAAATTCTTAATTTTATGAGCACAGTTTTAGAAGGTGCCTGACTTTTATAAAGGGAATTTAAATGCTGTTTTTCCGTTTGGAAATATTTAGGTAAAATATGGAGGCTCTTAAAATACTTTAAAGACTTTGCAAATGCCATTGATTTTTAGAATGGTGGGAAACTTGATGAGGAAAACCCATGTAAAATCCTCCAGTCTGTCAGACTGGCGTGTGTGCTCTTTGCAAAGATACTTTCTTAAATGGCTTTGACATCCCCAAGGTCCCTTTCCTCTGTATGGCTGGTCTGGGGGGGACTCGGATGGAAATTTGGGAGGCTTGACCTGGCAAATCAGTGAGTGTGTCACCTCCTGCACATCGCTGATGTGTCACCTCCTGTGCATCGCTGAGATCTCTTCCTTCAGTTAAAGCCAGTGGGCGTTTGAAGCCCTTTCAGCAGTTTTGTAGGATTGAGTCCTTAATGTCAGAGGAACGCAGGGTCTGGCTTCGTTTTCGTTTGAGCCAGTTTGCAAGGATTTAAACGGGACTTTGTTTAAACAGTAGCATACGTGAAGTATTATTTTCTAGTACTAAGCTAGTGGTTAACATGTCTATTTTTGCTGTCTTGCCACCAATACTGTAAAAATGTATAATCAAAGCAGCTTTAATTCTTGTAAAACTGAAATTGGTTTGTAAAACAATGTACAAATTGTGTTTCATAGACAGAAAAGCTTGTATTACTGAATGTAATATATGTGAAATGAATATATTATAGTCTATTTTTGCCATGGAAATAAATATTTGAAGCAACTGTGAGTTTTTATTGTTCTGTTATTAAAAGAAAAAGCAGCAAAATGTAGTTTTCATGTGTAGTCCTAGGTTGAGACTTTACCTTCTGTACACAAAGGGGCTATTCCTCTTCTGAAGCACTGCAGGTACTGTCCCGAACCTCAGTATGAAGATAAAACTTTTGCTGTCAAATACTAATAGCTGTCGTCTTTGTGGCAGGAAAGTCTTGCCCCAGCTGCCCTATCGTTTTGTTTACAATGTTTTGCATTTTCTGAAGCTATTTTTGTTACTGAACATTCAATTTTCCCTGTAACCTTTAAGTGGAGGAGGGATGAAAAGATTTTGAGAGTTGAAAAACCCTTTCCAAAACCATGTGAGAGAGGAAAGAGTTGGTTGTAGACTTACTATTTATAGTTGGAGCTTTTAACTAAAATTTGTCTTCTAGGTATGCTCAATTTGATGGCATTAATCAGCTTAAGGTAAGATAGTGACAGACCAGGTGTCTATGTACTTCTCTGATCAGTTCCCAAATCCTGGGGAGTGTCCTGTGTGGTGTCAGTGTGGGCAAAGCTATCTTACCTGACGTGGGTTCAAAATCAGAAGAGGGAAATGTGAGTCTTGGGATTCTAAACACATGGTAAAACCACCCAGCAGTTCCGATCAGACTTCTTATTTATACTGGTTTTAGACCTGGGGCAAAGGTCTCTTCAGAAACCTAAATTTCTGCTAAACCTGAATCGCTCTAAACTGTAGCTGTTTTTTTCCAGCCACGGTAAAATCCCTGTTAGAGCCTTCTGGTGGCCAGAGCTGGCTGATGGAGAAGAGGCTAGACTCCTGGATTTGGTACAGCCAGCCAGCAGCTTTCTTGGGCAAGAGCTCCAGGACTTCCTACAAGAGAAACTCGGGGGAGCTGATGAGAGAGGCTCCTCGCCTAGTAATTTTTTTTGTATTTTATGCCCATTCCTTTTCTCTGTGGAGTCAATGACAGCATATAAATGTGTGTTCTCTCTCTCTCCACTGTCTTTATGAGCACCCACTGGAAGGCTGGACTCCTGAAGACGCGTGAAGACAGAAGGTGCCCAGTGCCACAGAGATGTTGCCTGTTTAGAACTGCTGGTGGATGATCACAGTCTGCGAGTATGATGGGAACATCACTTATGGAGGTGCCAACGGGAGAATGGTGTTGCAGGAGGTGGGTGAGGACGGGGTGGTGCGTGAATGCTCCTCAGCCCTGAATTTCATGAGTTACTCAGTATCACTCTGTATCTCCTTGGCTCAGTCTGGCTCTTGGGCAAGTCCAACCTTCCACCACCAGCACTTGTGTTTGAGCGATGGCACTTGTGTGGCTCCAGTGGAACATAACTCCTAGGGGAATGGTGGTTCTGATACTTAACGAGCTAATTCTGTTATTACAATTGCTTTAAACTGGTCTCACTAATTCAAAGAAAGACCAAGCGTAAGTAGGAAATGGGTGAGCCTGGGACTATTTTACCACAAAACATCTTTAACTTTGTGGTGCCCAGGTTTGAAGACATGTAACATTAGATTTCGTGGTGTTTTGGGGGAGCTTTTCTGAAGCAAGGACTTCAGGGCACATGCATGTTCTTGGGCTCTCTGCTTGCACAACATAGATGTGGGAGCTAGAAATGGTAGAGCTTAGAAAAATTCCATCCTATTTCTGATCAGTCACAACATCTCCCAAAAGGATCTGCAGGACAATCTTTCAGATGGCCACCTAACTTTAAATCAAACATCTGCCATACCCAACATATCAAACCCATATTTTTTCCTGCCCTGCTTATTCTATAGATTTGAAATACCTGCTGTAATAAACCAAACAACCAGAAAAGACTTTGGAGGGCTTGCAGATGAGGTTCAGATTATCGTTATTATTAACCATTTCTAAAATGACGATCATGTGCCTTAGGTAAGTTTAGAAGGACATCAAATCCTTCCACGAACAGACCCTGAATTATCATACCCAGAGGCGAATGAAGAATTTTCACTGGTGTTAAGTACCTCTGGAGAAAGCCCCTGTCAAGCCTGGCTAATACTGATAATCAGTGGTCTGAAGGAACTGCATACTTTGTGCATGTGTGTGTATCTGATTTCTTCTGCCTGCTGCATGCTGTGCTAGTCACGACCGCTTGAAGCTGAAAATGTCCTTCCGTTGACAAAACCTTCAGCAGAAGCCTTCAGGACATTAGAAAATAGTTTGGGTTTAGTTTGATAACGTGGAAGATATTGTTTTAGCAGATTTGTCAGTGTTTATTGAGTTTCTTGCACCACAGCAGTATAGGAATAAATTCCTTTGTTCTGAACTGAGTGTCTCTAAGCATCCAGAAATAGCAAGTGCTCACTCTGCTCACTCTATATTTCAAAAATTTGTCTCCTGAAGATCAGGAGCTGCAGGTCTCTATCACTTTAAATTCCATCAGTCACCAAGTGTTTATTTCTCTCCCTGAGTTAGGAGAAGCAATTTAATTTGAAACTATAAATCTTAGGGAATTGTACTGCCTCAGTTTTCCTTTTTAAGCCATCCTTTAACTGACACACTAAAAATATGACATTATTTTTATTTCCCAATTCTTGTGGTCCTGAAAGCTATCTTGCAGTGGCAGGCCAGTTATAATAATCAGTAAATCTGATTAGATTTTCTTTGGGGGTGACTTCTGGCTTGAAGAGCAGACGTATATAGACAAGAACCAAGTCTGTCAAAACTTGGAGGTTCCATTCAGTTCCTGACCAGCAGCTCCAGAGTGATGAGGTAGAAAACCACACACAACACAGGCTCAGCCAGAGAGAGGTGGCTGCTGATCCCAGTTGTGATGGTGAAATATCCCCCCGGGACACTGGGCCCAAGGACTTGTTCCTCCCGGGGTGCTGGGAGGAGATTCTTTTTCCCTCTGTCCTGCTGAATGGCTCTTTCAGCCTTTCCCTGAAACGATCCCTTCTGGAGATGCTCCCTGACTCTTGCTCAAGTCCATGGGTTCCTGTAGCCTGTGGTCATCTGTTTTCTCCTTCATAAGGGGAGGGGAAACACTGCGCTATGCCAGTAGTCAGGATCCAAATGTAATTAGGAAAGAGGCGGAAAGTACAATTCTTCACCAAAAATAGAAAGAAACGTAGCTGGTTGATGAAAGATTTGTCATCTTCCCAAGTTCCTCATAAGTTTTAAAGGGCGGAAGGAGCTGTTCCATGGCCACCTCAATCAGAATCAGTGGTAGGAATGCAAACAACAAGTATTAGATGTGGGAACTTTGGTGCACTGTGGAAAAAAAACCCCACTCTACCTAAGATGAGGAGCATTGCCGAATGTGTGCACTCCCTGCAGTCAGAGCAGTTTTTCCTTAGTGCCCTGGTGGTCATTAGGAGGGGTGCCAAGGGGAGTTACGCACTTCCAGTGCATTTATGCCATCAAGGTGGAAGCAAAATGCTCTGTTTGAGCCTGTTTTCAGGACAGGTCAGTGTTATCCCTCTGCACAATGGACAGGTTGACATAGTGCTTAGTGACATGGTTTAGCGATGGTTTCTTATCAGGGTTAGGTTGATGCTTGGACTAGATGACCTTAAAGGTGCCTTCCAATCTAGACAATTCTATGATTCTATGACAAATAAGCAGAACTGAGGCTGATTTACATTCTCTGTTGAAAGAGACCAGAAATAATGCACTAAAATTACAGCCTGAATTGTCCTGATACCTGTGATGCTACCTTTGGCCATGAGCTGGCTCGTCCCATTCCTCACCTGCCCCATAGCTTTGTTACTGGAGCGTGCCTGAGACTGTGTCATGGTGCTTTATGGCAAGGGTGTCCTCTCACCTAGCAGTGGCTTCTGCAGGTCAAGGGATAGACAGCAAGAAGCTGGTTGTGGAGATGTGCCCAGGAACTCTTTGCAGAGATCTCGATTGCACCATGAGGTGAACTGAACAGAGGCTCTGAGAAGTTCAAGTATTGAGGACCAGCCATGGAGAAAACACACGCTGTGGAAGGCTGCAGCAAAAAGACCTATGTTTAAGCTGAAAGCTCCTGTGTAAGGCTTAAGACTTCCAAAGTGGGATGGGAGGACTCACCCATGCAAGTTTGTTTCTGGGGAAAGAGCGACCAAGCTGAGAGCTCGAGGAGCTCTTCTGTCTTTCTCTGACAATCCACTGTTATCTGAGACGGTTGTTCCTAGCATTTGGGAAGCCTCATAGCCAGCTCCCAAACCCACGCTATCGGTATCATCTCTGGTCTTGCTTCTGTCAAACGTCAGGAAAAAGCAGGGTGCCAAATGCCTCTGAGCTGGATTTCTGGTTGGAGAGGCTCCACCTCCGAGGTCCTACAAGGAATTCTCAGGCTGACGGGAGAGCTGATGGCCTTTGACACGTTGCTTCGCTTCTGATTTGGCGTGCGAGCGTGCTGATGGGCGAGAGAAACAGATAGCTGGGAAGAGCTAGTCCTGTTACTCATCTTCTGGAGGCTGTGGCTGCTGTGAGCTGTAAGGCACGCTGCCGCCCTCGCCCAGATACTGTAAGGGGAGTCCTAGGGGCTTGCTGAATTCTTGGGATAACTGCGGAGAGCTCTGCACCTCGTGCTGCAGATCACGCTGCCCGTCCTCTGTGAGAAAGGGACGGCGTAGCCCTGTGGCCTGCCAGGCTGAGGCCCTCTTCGAGTTTCTCTCTCTCTCTCAAGTTTCATGTGCCTCCCTACTCCATTTATGTAGCCTTTACTTGTCCTTCTCAAGGTCTAATTTCATTCCCCGCTGCGGTCAGACTGGATAGACTGGGTGGGGGGAGACAGTGTGTGCCGAAGCCTGGGATCTACGGGAGCAGGGAGGGCCCAGTGGGGATGGGTGTTTGGCGCCTCTGGCATTCTTGCAGCCCAAAACGTGGTGCTGGGTTGGGACCCCACACCTTTTTCAGGCCAGTCTCACAATTTAAAAGATGAACGTGCTTCTGTGTGTTGTCACCTGGGTGTCAGGGACACACGTGTCTGTCTGCTGGCATTAGCTTAGTGGATGAGCTAAAAGGATCGGTCCTTTTAGGAGACCCGAAGAGAGAGCCCAGCTGCTCTGGAGGCTTTCTGAAGAGAAAAGAGTGACAGCACTCTCAATTTTGGTTCCCTTTATTTGAGATAACTCTTCTTGTTGCTACTGGTGGACTGCCTGACATCCTAGAGTTCCTCCTAGGTTTTCCTGAAGGCGCTTGAGCTGCGGGTGCTCTGCAGCGCAGCTGATGATGTGTCTCACCAGCGATAGCGGCCGATTCTTCTTTCCCTCCCCAGGGATGCTTTATCCCTGTGACGTGCTCGGCTTCCGCTGGCCCACGACCCGCCTCAGGCTTTGAAACGGAATCCCTTGGCTGGTTGTGACCCACGCTGCTGCGGCGGATTAATTTACCGCTCACCTGTTTGCATGTCGCTTGCCTTGCCGCTTGGAATAGAAACTGAAGGGGGTTGTTTCTGAATGAAGAGGATTTCACTATGGATAAAGGAAAGAGGAAGGTTGGGCTGCTGGCGGGCATCTGTTCGGTTGTTTTGGAGGGTGAGAAGTTGTTTTTATTTAAATCACTGGTTCTGTTCCTTGTAACCCGTGTTCATACCGGGTGTTAGCTCCCGAGTCATGGGAACAAGCGGGTGAAGTGCCTGGGAAGCTCCAGAGAGAAAGGTTTGGTGGCTCTAGGGACATCCTGCATCTGCAGTGCCCTGTGCTGGCTGATCAGCCTCTGCTCCTGCCTCGGGTGGCCAAAAAGCTAGAGTGGGATGCTGGAGTTTCCCATTGCTCCCTGAAGTAGACCCTGAGTTACAGTTTTGCGGGTTTCCCCCCTTTCATTAATTTTTAGGTCTCAAATACAAACACTACAATACAGAGGTGGAAAAATTGTGGGAGCTCTAAAATATCTTTTGAAGACCAATGTAAACAAGTGGCATTTAAAATTCTGCTCTGCACCTGTCTTCTACCTGACAATAGGTCTCACCTTTTTTTAAAAGATGGAATGAGTAACAATTTCCCTTTCCCCTTTCCTTCCTGCATTCCCTTTAAAATTCCTTTTCCCATGCCATTTCCTTTTCCCCCAGTTTGTGGCCCAGCGATGCTGCCTGTTGCTGGTGCTGAAGGCTGCGGGGAGGGCTTGCTGGTTAGGAGCCGCGCTGTCACTGCATCGAAACACTTTGCATTAAGTGCTACAAATGAAATTCCTGGACCTAATTTGTATCTTTGCTGAGGCTTTAGTGCTCTTGTTCATTCTCCTCACACAGATTGCTGCTGAGAAAAAAAAGTAGCTCCCTTTTCACCCCCACTGTCTGATTGAGCCATTTCTGCTTGAATTATGGAATGTTATCAGTTGAGCTGCATCGTTCTACAGCTACTCTTGCGTAGCTATAAATGATGTAAAAATGTACAGAAACACCAAGAAACAGGACCCTGGAGTCCCTGGAGCCTAAGTGAAAGATGTGTAGTTGTCTTAGACACAGGGTCCATCAGGGATAAATGACAGCTTGCGGTTTGCCTGCAGGGTTTTGTTTTTCTGGTCAGCCCTAAGACATTCAAGCACCTTTTTCTTTCATCACATTAATCTTTACTTCACATGACCAAAAGCCCCACTCTGCTTTGTAAATAAACAGAATCCTACCTTTGAAAACAAGAGCAGTGATGGCAAAGCTGTAGCTTTAAAGAGAAGAGACTGGTTTGTTAGAGAGCAAAGTAGCAACAGCAGCCTTTTGTCCCTTTGAAGGAGACATTGATGTTGTTACTACAGGTGGGCTCGTTGCCCGCGTAAATCAGGGCAGAAATAAGCCTTTACGTTGCAGATCACAGCTGCCCACTGCTCCGGAGCCTGGGACTTCTGAAGCATCCAGATTTGTGATGGTGTCATAACTACCTTGTTCTGCCGTTGCTTGTGCCAAGACCCGAGTGTATCACCAAGTAAAAGATGAAACAAACCCAACCACCGAACCCCAAACCAAAAACCCTCTGAGGAAACCCCCCCCGAGCTCTCACTGGTGATTAATCTCATCGGTGCTGTGCGTCAGGCTTGTGTATCAGCTCCTTAAACAACTGCTGTTTGAAGCACCACCTTAAGGTAAATGTGAATAAAAGGGAGAAAGTTTTAAGCTCTGGATAAGCCTGAATTTGCTTTTGGAGCTTTATCGCTCTCTACAACTCCCTGAAAAAGGAGGGTGTAGAGAGGTGGGGGTCGATCTCTTCTCCCAAGGAACAGGCGAAGGGACAAGAGGAAATAGCCTCAAGTTGCACCAGGGGAGGTTCAGGCTGGATAGTAGGAAAAATTTTTACGCTGAAAGGGTTATTAAGCCTTGGGATGGGCTGCCCAGGGAAGTGGTTGAGGCACCGTCCCTGGAGGTATTTAAAAGGCGGGTTGACATAGAGCTTAGTGACATGGTTTAGTGATGGTTTTTTATCAGAGTTAGGTTCATGGTTGGACTAAATGATCTTGACGGTCCCTTCCAACTGAGACAATTCCATGATTCTGTGATCTGTAGATAAACTGATTCATTTCTATATAGGTAACATTTCTCTGGAATGTTTTTTCCCAGTAGTGGTGGGGAGTGGCTGTTCAATGCAAACTGACTGCTCCGGTTGCTGGGATTCTGGAGTGTGGGATCTGGTTCTTCACCCCTCTGGGTCCAAGAAATGTTCACATGGTTCAGGCAGACGGATGCGTTCTTTGTGAAAGGTCAGCTTTAATGGGAGCATTTACTCTTTAAGTTCCATCTACCCACAAAAAAATGTCCTTGACGTTCAGGCAGCTCATCAACAGAAAATATGGTCAAGGAACTGGCTTTGTCTATTTTGGTGTTGCTCATACTGCAGGAAATGAGTGTGTTGGTATTTGCACCTGTCTGAGGTGATGTCATGCCCACTTGCGCTGCTGTGGTGGTTTGGTGGTTTTATTTGTGGTATTTAAATGTGAAATTCTTATTAATCTTTAATCAGACTCACGTTAACCACGAGCCAAACTTTGCTGAGTGTTATTTTTTTTTTTATGACGTGCAAGTGGAGTGATAGGGAGGAGGGAAAACCCACCTAAATTCCAATATTGACCCAGATTGGAGAACTCAGGCCCCAGGAGTGGGTGAAGTCAGGCTGAGGAGCAAACAGGCTTTATAATGAAATGTCTGACCCCCCCTTGTTTCCTGAACGGTCCCTCTGTGTTGAAATTATTCATCCCATAGAAACAACAGTTCCCTTGGTGTGTCAGGAATAGAGGTGGCATTTCCTTGGGGACAGGAGAACGGCTTTGATGGTGTGGGATGGAGGTCTTCTCCATGAGATGAGCTCTGACAGAGGGATGTAAGGTCTTTACATTATCTTACCTGCTTCCCAGCGAGCCAGAGCCCTGGAGCTGAAGCCGGATTCACGAGACGAATGGCGAGTGCCCCTGGCCCAGCGCGTGGACACGGCCAAAATAAACCCTCCTCTGCTGTCACGGGGCAATAATTGATTATCGGGGCCAAGGTAGCCAGGAAAGTGCCTTTTGCTTTTTTGGGGAATTATCTTCTGCCTTGCAGCGCAGTGCCAGAAACGCCCCTTCTGTTTGATTGGCTTTCTCTAGAGGATTTTTTGAGATTTCTTTCTTTTTTTTTTTCCTCCCCCCCCCCAAAAGTTTATGTTTCAGAAGTGAGCAGTGGCCCATGACTATTGGAGGAAGACCTTGTCTGTTTGTCTGTCTTTGATCCCGATCCGGGCATTTCTGAATTCAGTTCTGGAATCCAGTTCCTATCTGTCACTGAGTCCAGTCTGGAACTTTCCCAGTGCTTGCCGATGACGTGATCGTCATCCTGGGAGCTCGATACTGGTTTTGTATGTATTGTGTATATATGTATATTATTTTCTTTTTAAAAAAATAATATTATATTTTCTTTTTATTATTAATATTTCATTAAAGTAGTTTTAGTTTTTTTTTCCAGCCCATAAGTCTCTCCCTTATTCTCTCTCCCTTCTCTTCTGGGAAGGGAGAAAGGTTAAAGAGAGCATCTCTCATTGGTCTTGTGGCCATCCCAGCCCAAACCAGGACAAATTGTAACCACTTGGGTTTCTCCTCAGAGGAAGCAGATTAAGACCAGCCCTAAGACAACTAAGCTTGTTCTGCAGTATCGTGGGTGCCAGGTACCAGCTGTACTGATTATACAAAGAAATTGGGGCTGATTTTGTGCAACAGCTCAAGAGCTGGGTATAAAACAAACAAACAAGCTGTGTATTGAATAGCTCAAGAGCTGCCACATGCAGCAGCTGGAGATCGATGTCCTTGTCGGGCAGGGAAGTTGGCAGGAGGTTACCAAAAGATTCTTATTTTCAGCAAGTTGCCTATCCACACTCATTCCTTATTCCACCCAAGGTAATGCATGGAAAAGGTTTGTTGCTTATGTTCTACAGGTATTGTAAAAGCCAAAAAAAAAACCTGCTTAGAAGAACTTCCTGCCTTGATGGGATTTAACATCAAAAAATGGACTGAACACTAAGAGAGGAAAAAAATGCTGGACAAACAGTTCCATCCCCACTCTCCAGGTATGGTCTATACCCCGTTTTGAGATGGATACATTGAATTCTTGCAGGCTAAAAAAAAGTCTTGGATCTTTATAGCAGAACCACAACTGCACTAGCAATGTGTTACCAATTAATTTATTCATTATAAATAGAAAACAATAAATATTTCAAAACATACTATTGCAGCTTTCTAAAAATATACATCTATTTCAATATTCTTAAAAGTCAGTTCTGAGTTATACAAATATAGGCAAAATATACAATATTTGACAACAGAAATTTTATCCTTTACAATCTATATTACTACAGTTATTAATTAATGCCCAATTAATAATACCCTGCTAGAGAGACTTGAGTAGTGTTTAAAGAGAAATAAACTGAAAATAAAACAAATAATTTACTACTATTTAACAAATGGCAGTTCTCCACAGAGCTGCCTCTGGCCCTATTTTAACAGCTGTATTTTGGCTACCACTATGAATAGTCACGTGAGATCTGAAGGGCCTCTGCAAAGCTTTCTTCAAGATCATCAAGTTCCCTGTTGGCTTCCAAGTCACTGTCAAAGGTAATCAAGTTTAAAGTTGCTTCACGTGAGGGTGAAGTGTCTGGGTCTTCTTCAGCTTTCACACAAGAGTGAGACTCTGTCCCTGTACACGTCATTTTAGTGACACCTTCTAAAAAGTCATCCTTGTCGTGTGTCTCCTTTGAACTTTCCCCACAGGCTGGTGATTCACAATTGCTTGGTTCCTTTAAGGATAATTCCATGGTCCCAAAGAATTCTTCACTTATTGTAGCTTTTCTTTGCCCCTGACTTGTCCTGGTAAACTCAAGCTCTTCCATAGTGTCAAACTCTTGCAGATCCAGCGAGCCCAAGGTGTCCCAGCCTGGGTGGACTTGCTCCCCAGCGCTGCCCGGGCTGCAGCCGAGCTCCGCTTTCAGCACATCCAGCACGTGGCGCATTTTGCCCTAAGGGGATGAAGGAAGAAAAGGATGAAGCTTCTCCAGCCCCGGGGCCCCCATCTGCCCAGAACTCAGGGCTTCACTCTGAGGTAAGGAAAGGGAGGCTGCTGACGATCAGGTGGCTAAAGTTATACAGCAAGTGTCACCAAGCTGAGTTGACTATTGTCCCTTTCTCGTGACTCTGCCTGTGACTCATGGATCACGGCAGATCAGGAGGCTGCAAATCTCATTTCTGGAGAGCTGCTCCCCACTGAGCATTCCAGTTACTGTCACCCTCAAATACACCAGTGCCCTTCCACTGGACATTGGGAACGCTGCTGAAGTTGGACGCAGAGGAAGACACAGGGGCAGCACCTACCTCATCCAAACGCTTCTTATTTTCTTGGATGTGACACTCAAACAGTTCTTCCAGAACTCTACAAAGGAACAATTAAATGACTTTACAGGAAGAAAACCAACTTTTAACAGATCTATATAAATTAATGACCTTAGGTTTTTAGTTTGATTGCGTAGCTGAAAGGGACCACGAGGATTGTTTCAATGGTGCTGTCTCACCAAGAGGGGTGCCCAGGTCTGGGCAGCCTGTGGTGACCACGGGGTGATTCCTGGTGTGTTTGGTCTGTTGGGTCTATGTGGTGGGAAAAACCACCAATCTAATGGCATGCTGAAATACCCAAAATCTCTCAGGAGCACCTCCGTGGCTGATAGACCCAAGTGTAAATAAAGGCAAGGAATGAAATCCAGCTTCAGAGAAAAGCCCTTAGTTCCAAGAGGTCTCTTCCATTGCTTAAGCAGGATAACAAAAATCTCAGCACAGAGGAAGCTTTCTGGGACAACTGAGGTACAGAGTCACTGGAACAATTTCCAGAAGGTAAATGAATTTAATCTAGATTACATGAGAAATTATTGGAGAAAAAAAAAAAGTAGTGCAAAAAGGATTTTAAGGGAAGACCACATTACTGTAAAAAGGAACCAGTGGGGGACTGCTCTTGGAATTTCTCAAAGATTAATTTTTACATTTAGCTTATTAAACATCCTTGACATGAGCTAAAAAAAAAACCAAAGGAGAGCGCACAGGATAGAAAATCAGGTGGGAACATTATCAGCCCAGAGGAAGATCAGAATTTCATGCTGAAATTAGACTGCTTTGAAAATAGAATTACAAAAATGGGTTAAAATTCTGTATCAGAAATACTGCAGGGGTTTTTTTTTGCTACAAACAGAGTTCTTTATCAGAAGGAAGTGACATGGAAAACGGGAGCACTACTCAAACACATTAATTGTATCATAACTTATTGTTGATAGAAATCTGATGTAGCAATTGGTGAACCCTCATCTGAAACAGTATGTCATCCTGACAGCCCGTCTTGAAGACTGAATTCATATTAAAACAGGAAGGAGGACAGAAGGGAGATGGAGGATCAGTTGTGTGAAAGATTAGTAACTTGGTTCATTATCAAAACAGATGCTGCCGAGTAAAATGATTTCTTCTTAGCATTCCTCCACCCAGGGCTGCAGGTCATTTTCTAACAGAGGCTTTATCTCATGGTACATGGCAGCAGATCAAAGACCCACAGGTCCTTCCTATCTCTCTTTTCTTACAGAATGCAAAAAAGAAAAGGGAACAACACAAAAGCAGGAGGTAATGGTGTATCTATATATTCTTAAAGTCAAAGAAATGATTACTGAACACTACTTTCCTTTCTTAGAGTCCATGTGTTCCTGACACAGCATTACAGATTTGAAAACAACTGTAACCTACCTGTTAGAAAACAGCCCGAGGCTCAGAATATCATTTGTTACATCTTCAATGAAAGCTAAATATAAAAGCTCTTCTTCTCTGCAGGGAGAATAGAAAACCCAATATTAAATGTCTTAAAATAGAGACCCACATTACACAATGCAGTAGGGTCCAATCACCTTTATGGGAAATGCCATTAAGAAGATTGTGCAGTTCTTGGCACCAGCTGCTATTTTTCAGAAAGGTAATTCTGTCAGGAAAAATGGAGCCTTTCATTCAATTTAAGTAATAATAGAAAAAACCCTGTATAAAATATCAGACTGTTAGAAAGGTCACTGTGGTGCTTCGTGTTTATGGTAACTTTCTGTTACAGTGTAAATGAGCAGAGAGCTCCTGAGTGGGGAAATGGGCCGGTCTGGGAAAGCGTTCAGAACCTGCTTTGCAATCCAGAACAAAGGGGCACTAACTGGGAAAAAATGTAAAATTGCGGTTTGTTGCTCTGAGTAAAGGCTTCCAAAGGAGCTTCTAGAGAATCTGACTGCAGCTGAAAATTGCTAGTCCTCAGTGGAAGCTCAGAAAAATGTAAGTGCTTATTTGACACACTCCATTCCTTCAAACAACAACTCTTCGATGTAAAAAAAATAAATCCTCCTTAGTGTGAGATGTGGCAGCTTTCGCCTCTTGGATTGAATTTCTCTCTGTTTTAATACCTCCTAAAGCCTTGTTGATGCCAATTGCTCTCAAGGGGAGACTCTTCAAAAGTTTGGAGTTCTGTTTGAAAAACACCAAGAGAGAAAACCCCAAAAGAAAATATTTCAGTGCTGCTTCTCTTTCATAGCATCTTCTAAATATTGCAAAGCATCCAATCAAGCTCTATCAAATCATCCTCCGGTCTTGGTAAACAGAAAGTAAATAATGGGGCACATCTTACATGACTTTCATTATGTAAAACTTTTCATCCGGCCTGAAGATTGTCATTTTGGTTCCCTCTATCATCAAGAGAGAAAGCTATCTATAGCTGACCTCTGATACCTGCGTCACACCCTTAAGGTTAGGTAAGAACAAGCCTGTCCTAAAGCACAAAGAATCAACTTTCCTACAGTCCCGTGATAAAGCCTTGGCAGTGTTTCTGAACAGAACACAAACCTCTTCTGACTCCCATCAAACTTCAGAGCAGAAATGTGGTAAGAACACCCCAAAATTCGCTACTTTATCTTGCCAATGTTTGCTTCAGACAGATTACAGACCAAAAAAAGCAAAATTTAAAGTATAGCCACTGGCTAATAAGAGAAGTCTATCTTTCTTCCCAAGTTATAATGAATTTCCTTCATTTTTTTTTATTCATGTGGAAATTGTAAAGTATTATACAATTCATAGTCACCTCAATTCTGCTGTAGATTGTGAACAACAATTTATTCTGAGTCCTCACTAACTGTGTCAAGATCATCAGTTTTGAGGAGGGGTTTCTAGCTGCGTGTTGCAAAGTAGCAGAGCAGCAGTTTAAGCGTACTTACTCGGCCTCCAGAGTCCTCCTGGCTGAAGGCTGCTGAGAATACATCGATGTCTCTCTAATAAGAAAATTACAGGGTAAGAAAGAGCAAAAAGCAACATTCTAAAAACCACCCTATATTACCTTGCATCTCACTTTCTCCTAGAGCCACGTTATGCTGATATCCCACCTCCTCTTGGAAAAAACCCACCAGAACAACCCCAAACCTGCTCCAGCAGCAAAATCCATTGTGCTTTGAGAATCTTGTAACACCTCACTAGATGCAGTGCTCTAATACCTCAGAAATTGCTTCAGATACTACACAGACCTCCACTAGCCATAAGAGTGCTCTTTCTCACTCCGAGTACAATTGTTACGCAGCTACAAATGCCTCTGTTTGAAAAGGCCAGAGAGCAAATCAGCAAGTGAAGGATGATGGAAGGTCGGCAATGAGGAGAACCAGCCGGGAGCCTCTCGCCTGGTTTCCAACACTGCCCTTGTATTGCAGAAAATATTCTAAAATTTAGTGTTACATTTTCAGAAAAAAGAGATGTGGGAAATGCCTCTGGTCTGCAATTCTTGCAGATCATGGATTGATGAGGCTGGATGCCTGGAGACCCTTTCTCCTGAAAGGAAATGCCAGCTGGAATATCAATCCACTTCTTAGTTCTCTCCATCTGAGCTTACAAACTATATATTTCTTATAAAGTGGTACAACTAACAGCTGTACTAATGTGCCATCAGTCTCGCTCCCGACAAAAAATATTCATATATTTCAGAGTTCTCTTTCTTAATTGACTTCTCAGTGGAACTTCAAAATTCATTATTTTCTTATGTTAAAGTTGGGATAGGCCATGGATCTGAAAAAAAAATAACGAGAAGTCCTGCGAGAAGAGACTTGGCAGTGAAGGCTTCTGGCCTAGAAAGCAGCTGTAGAGAAAGCAAGAAGGAATGGGTCAAATATTCCTTCCTGCTGTAAATTCAGGCACCTCAGGAAGGAGTACGGAAAAGCAGCTATTTCTCTCTCAGGCTCATCCATGGTGTATCTTCTGCCTTCAGGCTGCAACACAGAAATACGAGCTTCATTACTGGTGCAAACACACAGCTAATTTTACCATTAAAATAAACCTAATAACTATCTGTGAATCAGCAGCCCTACAAATTTTATGTCTTTTCTGAGGAATTCCGGGTAAACTGAGACATATGGCAGCAAAGGGCCATCAGCTTGGACATCTAAAATATTAGTCAGGGGCAACAGGAGATGTGGAACATTTCTGCCCTGACAAGTACGTCCAAGATGAATCCTCTAAAAGCCAGAGGAGGTTGATGTCACCAACAGGAGTAAAATTTGGCACGCAAAAGTAGGACCCAGCACTGTAGATCACATCTCTTGAGCTGCTCACACAAAAATGATGGAAGGTAAAGTTGCTGACTGCCTGCATTTTAAATGGCAATGCTCTGAAAGGGCCACTGTAAGCTCCATGACTTACTGTTGTCACTTTTACAACAGCCAAAGACAGTTTTGAAACGAAATCAGAAGCTCTCCATGGAACTGGAGTGAAGCCTTCTGAATGATCATTTAACTTTTTCTTAATGAGGAAAGCTGCAGATGCAGATCAATCCAGGTGTGGCCACTCTTCTATTTTCAGTAAAACTATAAATGGATATTCTCTCGCACCCCTCTCCTCCAATGAATAAACCATAATTACAACAGAAAGCAAACAGTATCAAGGAAAACTTCACCACCTGCTGGTTTGGGTGCTTCCTCAGAGGCAGGGACTCCCTTGGTTCCAGTTCTTCTGTCAAGAGCTTTTTGAAATACATTATCCAACATAAAAATGATTAAAAAAAATCCTTGAAAAATAGGTACCTTCTGCTGCTGAGAAATAAGGTACCAATTATCTATGTCTTTAACAGATATTTAAGCAATAGTGCACTTGTAAAAACTGTTGGGAAAAAAATAATTGTAATATCCAAAGATCTCTTCTTATGGCTCAAAATTTTTTCTTGCTGTCTCTGCTCATTCTTTTGAAACTCCCTCTCCTCTGCAGAACTAATTCGTATCATGAAAATAAAGCCAATGAAACTTAAATCAGTTGTATACTGCTGGGGAAGAGATAAAGTACATACTCCAAAATGATGGTGAAGGGTGTGATAGATGATTGATAGATGATGATTGAGTTACCTTCAATGTGATCTGCTGCTGCTCAGGCAGAATTTTTCTCTCAGACGCTTTGTCTGCAGATGGAAAGCTACAAAATTTTGAGATGTATTAGATTTCCAAGAAGCCCACTTTCAAAATATGCAGGATGAGAATACCAGTGCCAACGTGGAAATCTCCCATAAACCTGAACAGGATCTAGTATTAAAAAGTCTTGGACAGTTTAGAAAGTTTCTGCCAGACTTCCATTCACATAATAAAACTAAGTTATAGTGCATTTTGAAGGATGACAACAGTCATGCATAGCTCATCCAAATCCATTATTTGACTGCATATTTACAGGGGATAGCTAAATTATCCAAAATAATTATCTCCATTCTCAATTTTGAACAATCCTATACATTAAAATGAAAATATGCGACCCACAGCCAGAAAATCACTAGTTGCAACACAGAGCCAAAGCCATCACAATTCCAGTCATGAAATTCCTACTTTGTTCTAGGACAAACCCAGAGTTAGACACGCAGGCACCGAGGACACACAAGAGAAAAGCTTTCTCTTTATGGGGTAGCATCAGTAAAAACAAAACTAAATCAAAACTGGTTCATTTGCTACAAATGAGTTCCATGCAAGAGAAGGACATTAATTTTGTATAAAATATTTCATATAGGATACATCTGAAGGCCTTTATATTAAAATGATAAAAAGACAATGAAGAGCTGCATCTGGAAAGTTAAAAAAAAAAAAGGATCTTTGCATGATGTGTTAATTGACAAATTGGAAAGCATGAGGCAAGTGTGGGAACTACTTGCGTGCTTATAGTGGTTAATTCTTTAGAAGACAGATAGCGCAACTACACTCTAGAGAGAGCGAAGAAAAGAGAGAGGGAATGACTATTCCCAGCAGAGGTGAGATCCCAAACCCAGTTTGGATTTAGTGGCAGTTTGTATCCAATGTGTATAGAGGAAACTGGCTGCTCCAGAGAGAAGGCAACAAAAGGGGCCAGTGAAAAAAAGAAAAATCACATTCTGTTCTAGCTTTTACTAAGATGTATCTAGAATAATTTCACAATAATTATTCTGGTTTCATACAAATGTAAATGAGAGCAAAACATATTGGTTTTATGAAGATATCATTACAATAACATCTAAATTCCACAGTTTCAAAATAAAGTTTTAATCTCTGTACCTGATCACATCGGTCTGCGTTTGAGCTTCCACATGCTGCTTGCAGTGACTTTTCCTTTTCCTTCGGGCAGGAGTGTAATACCTGTACTCTGACAGGGAAGATTTTGCATCTGATATTAAGGTGCGTGGAGTAAAAGGTTTTCGGCTACCGGTAAAGAATTCAGAGTGCCTGTCTAGAAGATCCCCGCTGCATACTTTGGAGTTGCTTCCTTGATGCCTCTGGGAATGACTAGTGCTCACAAAACTGTCAGTGGAGCAACTGCACGAAAGTCCAGAGCGTTTTCTTGGTGTACTTGATGTATTCCCAGAACTTTTTCTGGCATATTTCACAGGACCAGAGTGAACCGAGCCGTGCTCACCGTAAGGAGACAGCGCTCTCGACAGGTACTGTGCGTGCCGAGCACAGGGGAAGAGACTCTCTTTGTCTTCTGCTTCCAAGAAACCCTAGAAAAAATGAAAACAAGATTTGATTGCTTTGCAAGTTACCAGCTTTGCTCTAGTCACTACCCCCAGCTATTGCTGTCCCCACCCTGGAGGTATTTGCTATGTAAAAATTTTCCATTTTTGTAAAATCAAACTAGTTTCAGAGCAGCCCCAGATTTTTAACAGATTTTAAAACCTAGTCATTGGAATTAAGAGGGTAATAAGAAAACAGTTTGCTTCAGTAGCAAAACACCGATGCGTTGTTACAGAATATTGATGGCTTCATCAAACCAAGAGTTTCAATCATTTTAATCCAAAGGCTCCGACAAGTAAGACAGAAACACAACTCAATACAAGTGACATATTGCTAGCAAGGTGTCAGTATACAGTATAGTATATTAACCTATGTAATTCAGTGTAGATTGTAAATATATGCCAATTTTGCGTTCTGTCATTCAATTCCTAAAAAAGGGTGTTCTTAAAAGTTCTAAGCAATATGACTTCTACTGTGTAAATGTTCTATTTTCTCATAACACTGCTACTGTCATTGCTTTGAATCTACACTATTCAATTTCTTCCTTTTCAGAATCGCTTGATATTTTAAATTAAAACTCAATACAATGAATATACATTTTGTGGCATGCAGTAAATGCTATTTAGAGGATTAAAAAATGCAGATAGTTTACCATCAAAATTAAGTCACTGAACACACTGCTGTCATACCATGGATTTCCTTCACAGCAATTCCACATAATTTTCTCCCACATCAGTAAGACCTGTCTATGCTATTCCAGTAACTCAAAATGTTCATAGTTGCTGATGCCTAATGCAAAGAGGTATTTTTTTTCAGATAGCTGAGCCAAAAATAAGCCCTTCTTGATGGTGTCTCGTGTGAGCCAACTTTATTTTACTACTACAGCATAATTAAATGCTGAACTGATAACATGCAGTAACAATACCAAACAAATGCCTGCGTTAGCGAGCAGTATAATAAGGCTTACCCCTGTGATTGTTTGCATATAAAGTAGTGGCAGTGGTAGCTCAGCGCTATAGAAAACAGATAAGGCTGGAAAGTTTCAGAATCCACCTATATAGATGTTTTGAAAAGCTAAGTCCGTGCCCTTCAGTATGTATTATAAACAGCTTAATTTTTCTGGTGTGCTTTTTACCCTCAGTGATTAAAACGGCTCGTGGAGCTGCAAGATAAAGCAGACTGTAGAAGTATTTGTGAACACACTGGTGCCTCATAATACACAAAATAATAATAAAAAAAGGTATTAAGTGATATTAGCCAACTACGCCTCATGAAAGCCACATGTTCTATTCTGTGGATGCAGTCGAGTTGATCCTAAAACAAGAAAAAGGGACAGGGTAAGCTTGGCAATACCCTAAATTTAAGCATTCCTTATTTATGAGGAAGCTTGGGGAAGTTCTTTTCTTCTCGTCCTGACACATATCATACTTAGAACAGACCAAGTAGCTGAGGTAGTGACTAGATGGAACTGCAAACTGAAGCCCTATTTGTGTCAGTCTTGAGATGTAGTGAGAAAGGAGAATGTCTTTCCAAGCCATTACCCTGGGGTAAACCTTTACTGCCCAAGCAGGTGGGTACAGGTCACCTTTCAGATACACAGACAATACGCTGCTGACTTCGAGCAGGTTTTAAGGAATGTCAGAGAATGCTGTTTGTCTCCAATTTGTCACTAAGTTTTCAGAAAATTACTTGTACACCTGTGTTGGTACAGGCAAGTTAACTGTAAACAAGTATGTTCATTTTCTTCTCTAACCTGTATCTATAAATACATCAGATGTTTATCTGGGGGGGGGGAAAGAAGACAAAAACATACCTATAAATATGCTGACTGAAAAAGATTTTCAGCTCTATTCTTCAGAAACAATCGAGGAAAAAAATATTCCATGGAAGTATCATAGCTTTGGACATTAGCATGATGAAGAACTAGAACTAATGTAATTTGGAGTCACGACTCTTGCCACCTATCTAGCTTACCCATAGATGTTCCTATTCTATTGATTCAACCGTCATTTGTTTTGAAAGATAAATTTACTCAATGATACATATCAGTGATAATAACCCCCTTAAAAGGTTTCATAAATGACATATTGATGCTTCAATTTTGTTAAGTCACAAAACTGTGGGAAACGGAATATTACTTGCAGGAAACTTGTACAGAGAGGACCCCTGAATCTTCACCGAGTCTGTGGAAGAGAACGTTCCATAAAAACAGGTGAAAGCTTACGGCCGTCATCTGATGGGCAAGAGAAGTAGCACCGAGAAAGAATCCAGATTTCTCTCTAAGTTACTTTTACTTTCTAAAAGACGTTTAGCTTTTCAACTCAAAAGCCACTGACGTATCAGCTGCCTTATAAAAAACCAAGCTTTGAAAAGCAACCTTACTAAATCTATTTTTACATAAAAGGTCCAAAAGCACCTCTCACTGAGGTCACTGAAGTTACACCAAGATGTATTTAAGTGTTGAAATTAACTTGCTCTTGTATGAAAAGGTCTTTCAATAGAGTAGTTCATCTACCCTTGTAAAATGAGATGGCAGAGATGCCTTATGAACCGCACTGTCAAGATACAGAAGCTGCCATTTGTAATAAATGAGCATCTGCTTCTTTTAAGTCGAGACAGCTCAATTCCTAAGCGGCTTTAACGGTGCAGTAAGTGGGGTGAGACCTCCCTCCACTGCCCGGACAGAGCAAAGGTCTCCCGTGACAAGTGACGAGCTGCCTTTAGAGCCACTGCTCTCATAACCCCCTTGCATGGCATCTGTTCTTTTCACTACACACTGATAATGAGTTAAGAATTGAGAAAGGCAAGAGAGAAAATTCACATAAATAAGTAAACAAAAAAGACCTGTGTGTATATAATCAGTCTGCACACTGGCATCAAGAATAACCGTTTTTCTCATTTAAAACTCTTCCTGTTACATTCTTCCCATTTGTGTGTGGTATTCAATTGTATATAATATGGTCTGCTCCTCCTTTCATCAGATACTGTGATATCATTAATACAGGTTATTTCTGAACGTGCACTTGGAAATGTATTAATTCAAACAACCAGCGTGAGAGGTGACTGTCACGGTGAAGCCTGAATGGAAACCTCTACTGAACACTCCTGATGAAAACATCTTTCTTTGATACTCAGAAGGTTCTTCTGCTTTCTTTAGTCACTCACATCTCTCATTCTGACAGAACTCATTCAAGCACAATACATCTTCACACTGTTAATACCATAACAGTATAATGAATCTTTAAATATAAAGGATTTGAGTAGCCAACTCACACAGCGACAGATGTGTGCCGCATGCAAAAGGAACAGGAGAGATCTGAAACAGGTAATGGTGTTTCCTAATCTAAACTTCACATGCACAAGCAGATGGCCATAACTTCTAGTCTGAAGAAATCAATAAAGTCTCAAGAAACGGGCTGAAAGAGATCATGAAATGTCTAGACAATGGCAACCATCCTTTAAATGGTTAAAAGAGAAAATCTACCCTCCTACGGAGCAGCCTTCCTCCAACTGACTCTTTGGCATGGATTAATTTCTTTAAAGAATTTCTTTAGCAGCCAGAAATGCCTATTAATAGGATTATCTGAACATGGGATATGAAATACCAAGCCTTGCTCAAATCAGAGACTTTACTCATGGCCAACTGAATTCAGGTTTTCTTGCTTCAGAGAAAAGTCACGTTGAGCTTCATGCAGGTTGATTCCCTGAATCACTCAGATGAATGTTTAAAAACCCAAATCAGGTTTATACAGAAAAACAAAAATTAAAAATCTAGAGATTTCAGTAGGATATAATATTCTATCCCTGGCAGCAGTTGGAAAGACTACATGGAAATGGCATTCTATGCTTCGACGTCACGGTATTTTCCAGCCTGTGTCACACAGCCTTTTCCACTGTGAGAATACGTAAGAGTCATTCATTAAAGAAGGAGTATATATAAGTCATTTGCTAACAGATAAATACTCGCTTAACTATTACATATTCACAAAGACACACAAAGTTAGCAGCCCTTTCAGCATCCATATCTGTGGTTTATCATTGTATTTTGATTAACACATGGTGCCAAACATCGTTGCTACGCTAGAGGGAAAGAGAGGAGCAGCAGAGAAGTACAGCTGTCCCCAGGACACCTTATGCTTTCCCTGTCCTTCTATGTGACCACAAGAGACAAACCACCGTCCCTGAAGGAATTCAGTTGCTATCGAACCCATCCAAAGGCTGCTCCCTTGTGCCACTTGAAAATGAGACAGTTCCTCAGGTGCTCACTTAGGTCTTCTGCTCAAAGTAGAGAAATGCACCATAAACATCTATTACATCTTAACCCCCGCCTCTGGATGGAATACTTTTATCTCTGAGACCAAAATAATCTCTTTGATTAAAATCAGTGATTATTTCAAAAAGTCGGTACTGAAATCTAGGTAACCACAACAAATACCTTTCTCAGTTCATTACATATGGTAGCAGATTTTGACATGACCGTCACTTTACATTTATAAATAGATCTAACAGATAAAGAATTCACTCTTCTTGTGCATTTAAACCCTTCTAAAAACCTGTCAAAGAGCAGCCCCCTAGGATTCAAGACACATTATAGCTGTTCAGTTTCACAGTTGGCTCAGGGTATAATAAAATACACCGACTAAATCACAGAGCTTATAAGAAATGTAGAACATGTCTTATATAATTTAGATTAATTATTTTTACTTCTCTTTGGTTTTACTGTGCACAAAGAGTCTCAACTGAAAACAGTTTCTGTGCTGTAGTGCAGCATTAAATAATAATAAATGCAGCTACATGGAAAATGAAAATGCTGACATGAAGGCACCAGAGTTACCAGAATGCATAAAAAGTGAATACTAATGAATGAAGCCTTTTGAAAACAAAAATTCAGATGCACACATCAAAGCTGTTTAGCACGTATTTAGCCTATCATCTAGTCAGGCATTGACCCTGTCAGAGTTACAAGGGTTATGATATTTTTATATACATATATATGTACGCATGTTGCTCTGAAATTGATACACATTTTATAAGAGCAACAGTTTAATAAGCAAAAAATTAGGCATTATGAAAGTAATTTAACTTTTGTATTCTTACATTTAAATGTAACAGTGGCAAAGCCAGGAGAATTCTACTTATCTCTTTTTCTTCCATTCCTCCTGTAATGTTGTACGATGCTTCTTAAGCACAGGACAGACATCTCACTCGGACACCTGGAGGGTGACTGCTTCAAGTTTGTCCTGAATCCCATCCCAACCCAGGCACATCCCAATTCAACAAAATATTTTTTGGAGCGGTTTCCACAAAAAGAGGATGTATAATCAGCTTTTTTGTAATGGAAACAGTGACAGCAATAATATGATTATTGTGTGGCAAAAATCCTCTACATTATCATATGCTTTAACAGCCATCCTTAGAATTTGTTTTCCAACTGTTACCTATTGATATAGCCTGATGGCCAGAGCAATACAATCAGAATGGCTAATTCATCCTCACAATGCATTAGAGGACATCTCGTCATTGAAGAAGAATCCTCCCTTGGTGTACAAACAAGGACAGGAAATGACAGAATCATAGAATTGTAAAATCATATAATGGTTAGAGTTGGAAGGGACCTTAAAGATTGAGTTCCAACCCCCCTGCCATGGGCAGGGACACC
>JAOXJM010000041.1:46031507-46045819 GCA_026413425.1 Tringa solitaria | reverse complement strand
CCACTTGGGCCAGCCCCCCAGGACAATTTAGACATATTGTACTGAGAATAAGCGGAAAGCATAATTTCATTCCTGTTCTCTGGTATGCTGCAGCTATGCTGTCATCCTCAGCAGTAGAAAATGGTATAAAAACAACACTCCCCCAGTGGATAAATAGTAAAGCTGGGTCAAATCAATTAAAAACCAGGGACACGGTTTTAATAATAATGATGGTGGTTAACTACTGAAGCAACTACAAAAGGGAATTCTGTTTTCTCTATTTCTTGACCTTTACAGCTCAAGACTGCAGGCCTTTCTTGTTTATTTGCTTTATTTACCATGTTCAGTAAAGTTGTTGAGATCTGCATTAGCACAACTGGATTAAATTTTTGGTCTGCTTGACTCATGACGTCAGACTAGATGATCTAATGTCGTTGCAAATACAAACTCTGTGGAAAATGTAATTTGGATGCACTGAATACATATCTAAAATTAATTACCTCTTATAAAAGAAGATAGAAAACCTTTCTGTAGAAGAAACTTTAAAGTAACTTCCGCAGGAAGTAAAACTACTACAGTTAAAAGTACAGGTTCATAAAGATTTTTTACACAGTGGGTTTTTCTGCTCTCCAAAAATTCAGATAAATACACTAGAGCATTTTTCCAAAGACATACTTGATCTCTGAAAACACACATTAGAATTAGCTGAGTGTTTGACTTTAAAGAATTTGTATTAGCCGCTTATAACTTTCATTTTCAGAAATGCATAGGTAAAGACAAGACTCAACAGAAAAGTTAAGAATCAAAGATGGGTAGATTTTGCGAAAGCTTCCTGTAAAACAGCAGCAATAACAAAATAAGGAACACAGTTTTCTATAGCATAAAGGATAGATAGATAGATAGATGCAATGTAAAATATGTGATCATATGAAAGATTAAAATTTAAATGCAGAATTCTATATGAATATGTATTTTTTGACGTCTACTTGAACCTAACACCCCAATAGCAGAAAAACAAGTAACTGATCAGTCTGAATTGTTGTCTCTCCCCATCTCTCAGCCCCCTTCCCAAGTATTCAAGTTCCATCAGGCTAAAATAGATTTCTGGTGGGTAACTTCTCAGAATACTTTTTTGTTCCTCTTTCTTCTCCTTCTCCCCCTCCCTCCCTTCAGCATCAAAGAGACCTGCATTCCCAAGCACACTAATCACTGGGTTCAGGCTGTACTATCAATATGCCCTGTGGAAAAACCTCTACACATATGGGTTGAAAAGTTAGTACTGTTAGGAACCAGGCATGTGTAGCAGCAGCTGTCTTACTTGGCATAACTTTTGTCAAGTTTTCTGGCACAAATTCCACAACCACAGGCTTCTAATGGCCACCGGTATCAATCAACATGCTTGGAGTAATTCTGAACATAGAAGTTTCACATTTCAAGAAGTTTCACATTTTAACAACTATTTTAAGTCAATAAGGCTGATCTAATACAGGAGAACATGCTCACTGCTAGCCCAGTGGCATGGCAGCTTGCCTATTTTGCTGCCAGCGGAGATACCAGGAAAAGAACAGTGGAAACTAGATCCACTTTAAGAACAGAACACATTCAGTCGGCCAGGGAGAATGCCAACTACAGTATCAGGTTTAATTCTTAAACACTAATGACTGATTCATGGCAACAACCCCAAAGGGAAATACTCACCTGCTGTTTTAGCAGTACGTGAAGCACATTTTCAGGGGATGTTTTTTAACACTATCTGCAGGAATTCTGGTTTGTAACTCTATGCTATTAATAAATCTTAGCATTTCAAACTAAAATTTTACTCCCTTTCCAAATCTCTTTTGAAATAGAGGGGGAATGGAAACCTGATTTGGGATGTGATAAGCAGTAAGACAAGGAATACAAAACCAAAAAAGTAATAATATGCTTCAGGCACAGAACTGCTTGTAAAATAAAGCTGTAAACCCCTGTACTACAGGGAGTCCACCGATGCTCAGTCATATTGATGTTGCAACTGTGCCTGGACAAATAGTGTGTCCCATCTCCATCAAGAAAAAAGAAATTGGCTTGAAATGATTTTAAAAAATCCTTTTCCCTTACTTTCTTCTTCAGTACAATTTCAATACTCTTCCTGCCTGAGCTATTGGCCATCATCTCCAGAAAATCTGTTTCATAAAAGACAGAGGAAGAAAAAATATTCTCCAGTGGATTGCCAGAGAGGCTACAAATGATGTCTTGCACTGAGCTTAACACTTGAACACGTAACACTTGGTCGCATTATTATTACAATACAGAAATCTGTAGTTCTTGATGAACAATGCATAGAACAGTAGGAAGAAAACCCCAACCACTCTAATTTTAGGAATGAAATAAATTGAAATAACGTTCAATTTCATTACTAAACATCTAGAGTTTATAAGACTAGTGCAGATAGTGGACTAGGGATGCCTGAGTAGTCTTAAGTACCTTGAAGGCAGCAAGACCAATAATGAAGAATTTGAGTAGATGTGCCCTATGGAATTATCCCTTTGCTAATGCTGCACAAATTTCAGCCTGTGTGGCAGAGTTTAGTCAGATAACAGGTGACAAGAATCAGGTGACAAAACAGATGAAGAAAGCAGAGCAGAAAAAAATACCAGTTTCATGCGTGCATCGAGTAGAGATATTAATACTCAAAGATTTTTATTAAGAAAGGATAATCTTAAGAATCTGGTACAAACGTATACCCCAAAATCCTGGACCTATTGCAGTTGAGACACTTTTGCCATTGACCATCACAAACCAACAATTTCAACTATGGCATCTAAACCACTTGTATTCCAAAATTTGCCTTTTAAACCAGAATTACCAGGATAAATGCTTTCAAATTCAGTTCTAATCCTGACAGTGTTTGAATTGGCAAAACTCTTTTCTCTTACTCTTGCAGAAAAAAAGAATGGGCATCTACTGCAAGAAAAGTGTTTGTAGCATTTTAGGCAGACAATTTAAGATGAAAATGTAATCGGTAACATTTTTCAGCATTGCAAAATAAAAACAGTATGTTGAGGCATATTCTAGATATTGTCTATATAAGTGTGCTTTATTACTTTGCTTTCTATCTTTCAATTAGCACTCTCATTTTTAATAGAGAACATGAAGCACTTCACAAAATAAAACCCGAAAACTGGGGCAGAGACATAACACTGCCCTGAGAAGGCACTTTTAGGGGAAAAACACACAACATTATTTATTGCTTTGTTAAACAGATCTTAAAAAATGGCAAATTCATTGTCACTTTATAATTGCACAATTCCTCTCAGTGCAGAACATCAAGAACACAAGCTGTACTGACCATGGTGTTGGTGCAGAACTGGTCTTTTTTTTGGGTGTTAATTGTATTTTTTGGGACCAGGTGCAGGTTGTTCCTAGCTTGGATGTTAGATGATGGTTGGACTTGATGATCCCAAGGGTCTTTTCCAACTTAAATGATTCTATTCTATGAAGCAAACAAGCTATATTTTAGAATGTTGCTAAATCTAAGGATAAAAACCTCTAATCAGACCGGATACTCAACTCTGGGAGACTGAGAAGTCAGTCCAACATTTCTTCCAAATGAATCCTATGCTAATGACTAGGATCCCAATCCTTGAGCTATGATGCTCTGCTTCACTTCCATAAGCTAGCTCTATTTTGGGAATATAATCAATTTAACTAAGTAACAATTAGCACTCTCAAGCCTTAGGCTAGAGTAACAGTAGATAAATCAAGGAATTTTTTTTTAAAATCAAAGGCTTTATTTTTTTTTTTCAGCTACCTTTAAATTTTTTTCTTTTGTGAACAAGAAACATCTTGTAGGGCTGTGATGGTTACATGCGTGTTCTAATAAGATAAAACACAGCAGCAGCTTTTTCCAGCCCAGTTTGAAAACAGGTGAAAGTGCAATTTAGTGAGGATTTAGTGTACCAATTTTATCAAACAGATGGGTAAAAACAAAAGCAGCAACAGAGGTGAAATGTTTCCATCACACCCTACATTGGAGATTAACGTTCTGTCTGTGAGCAGGACAGAGTTACGTAGTCAGACACCCGTCTGAGTAAGATGAACTGAAAGAGAAACATATTGCACAAAGCCTTGCCATCTGAAATGGAAATTTCCTCACTACAGAACACACCTGCCAGTGACATGACAATGAGCTGTTAAGGTTAAGGGACTGTCGCTGCCTCCCAAAATGAAGTCATTATTCAGGGAAACTCATTCTGATGTGAAACACACAAGCTATCAGCTCAGAAGCATTTTATCTGTAAAGACAGCAGACTCTGAAATAAACGGGCATTTGTTGGTGTAGAGAAAGACCCAAGACCTGAAAAGGTTTGGAAGAGTAATCGTAATTAGGGAACCTAAGGAAGGTTCTAGCAGATGCAGAAAGAAAAGCTACCTGAGGGTTTCATTACACAAACACGTAGGTGTAAATTTTCTTCTTACACCAACCCTACAATTTCATGCTTGTTTCAAAGCAAGTCTTGGTAGAGCTGGAGCATGAGAAGGGTGACTTTTTTTCTGATGACTGCAGAACAGGTGCTCTGAAATTCCTGCTGCAATCTGCAGACCCTAGATACCCCTGCAATATTCTTGCTGCTTGCGCTGCACCTTTTGAAAGCAGGAAAAGGCAAGCCAACATACAGCATCGTTGATCCTGGTGCAGCTTATTGCTTAATTCAGTCTCAATCCATTATGCAGAAATACTGAAAAAATTATAATGAAATTGAGTCTTTCTGCCACAAAGTATTCTGTCCTCAGAAGATTTATCTTCCCATCCTAAAAGAATACTTTAATTTTTTCCCATACCTCAGCAATTATAACTAAACATTGAATTGGAGAAAAAAGAACTTCCTTTAATTGCATTAGTGAAAGAGACGGATAGATAAATGAAATATACCTTTGTTATTTTAACAAGCAGCTGCTATTTATCCCCTTTGACTAATACGCTTCATTTAATATTCTATAAATCAATTATTTGAAAGTATTGCTCTTCAGCTAGCACTACGAAGTAAGGTTACAGCACCAGTATCTTTAAAGAGCATAAAGAAATGAGACAACTCCCAGAAAAAGTCACTGTGGTTTAATCCTGGCTGGGGGGCGGTGCTCTTTTAACTGGCTCTGTTTTCTGAGAAACGGAAGGAGAAGTTTCAGTTCCAGTCCCCAGGTGCCCACAAACCCAAAATTCCTCTTGACCTTGTACTACTAAGCTCTCTTCAAGTTCAAGCTCACATTGTATTAGAAGAAAGGAGAGAGAAAATGCCAAAATTCTCCTTACATGCTCCATTAACTGTGTGGCTGAAAAGAATCCTAAGCAAAATTAATCGTGATCCTAAGCACAACTAATCACTAGAACAGACTAGGTCCATCTCACTCACATTACATTCACTGCAGATTCTTACAAACAGCTGGAGCAGTATATGAAAACTGAAGAAACAAGGAGATACATGAATGCCTTATTAAGGGTTATATTCTATTGTTACTCTTCTATTCAACTGGCTCTTTTATTTTGTTTAGTTTTACAGAAGCTTTTGCAGAATAAATGTATCACAAATACTTACGTTTGATGCTGGTCAACCTACTTTTGGGCACCGAACAGTCTACAGCTGCTGAAAACATAAATGTGAGTGATTTAGTATTTGTGGTGGCTAGAAAAAAGTGATAAACCAACACAGAAAAAAGGCTAATTCAATTAGTGCACGTTAATTTTCCTCTATTTTAAAATATGCTAGTTACTGTGTATTTAAAGTATTAGATTGATATTAATACAGTAAGAGAATTTTTAGGATAAAGATGTTAAAGTGAAATATATATTTGAAGGAAGAATCATCATTTAAATGAAAATTTCTTACAAAAGGTTTCTATACACTTTGTGCTGATGGCATTTAATGCACACCTGAGGATATTGAGTATGTTACATGGTAGAGAGATGACCGTATATTTGTGAGGATGGGCTCTGGCAGAACCCAAAGCCACATTGTATCACTCTTTAAAGCAGATATCAAATACAAAAGTATTATTAAGTAGCAGCCATACTTCCTTGCTGTCATCAGTCTGAGTATGAAACAGGAAGAGACCTGTACTTCCTACAATCCAATTCATTCCCTTGATATAAGCCCATTCTGAAAGAATGAGGTAAATCTGGGAGGATTCATTCATACATGCACATTCTTACCTTTGGCTGAAAGGATTTTGTTATAATGAAACACCATGTGATCTCTGATCAGGTACTGGCTGGTGAGACTTCGGGAGGAGTCAATGCAAAAAGCTGTTAAGATTAAAATACACTTAAAAGTTACAAAGGCAGGCACAAGAATGCTCAAATTTTGAACAGTTATTAACAGCAATTCAGAGCCACAAACTTTAAATTACTGCGTGCTTAACTTCTTTGCCCGATGGCAGTCATTTTTCTTTAGCAGCTACTATCACGTGACATCATCCTCTCTCCTTTGGTTTTTTCCCCCACTGAGCCATTAACTCAATCAATTGCTACAGAAGTGGCTGAAGTTGGACTCTGAAAACATCAGCACAGAAACTCCCTGTTTCTCCATTCTGTGCTCTTTTGAAAAAAGGGTTTGGGGTGGCAGTATGGCACAGAAGCACATACCAGCTCTTGTAAACTACTGACTGTAAGGAAGTATGTTTAACCTCAAGGGTTCTTTAAAGCAGTAACCATATCTATATCCCAGCTAATAAAGATGTGACATCTCTATATATCTGGCTATCTTGCTAACTGTTTCCAGCTAGCAGTACAGGCAAGGCAAAACTCACTTCTCAAAAGTATTTTCAGTAATGAACACTAAATCTAAGTACTTTTAATCTTCACCAATTGAGCTCAATGCAAAGGTTTTAATTATAAAAACATTTTAATCATAAAACCAATGAACTGACATAAAAGGAACCACGTCAACCTTCTGATAAAAGCACATGTGTTACTTACCATTACTCTTGGTACTCAAGTGTCCTTTAAATGGACTTGCTGGACCACATCTGGGAATGCCAACAGCTGGGTACTCACTCACTTTAATAAAGAGTGAAACAAAACAAAAGAAATGTTAAAAACAAGAAAATGCGTATTTTGACGGACAAGATAAAGCAGAGAGTCCTACCCCCTTGCAAATGACTGTAGTGGATCTTCTTCATAGAGGAAAAAAAAAAAAATCACATTTAAATGTTATACTACTACTGAAGCATAACGGTGTAGTTAAGTAACTTAATCTAAACAGTAAGATAATACACCTGTAATGCAACCTACAATTTAAAAATCTGCACCGGAATTAATTAAGAATGTGCAGCATTTTTAGAGCAAATTTTAACAGGCAATATCCTATTACTACAAATACCAGTGTATACAAAGCATTCCTTTAAGGTTTCCAAGACCTTCCTGAAAATGTAAAGCAAAACAAACAAAACTTCTTTGTAACAGAGTAAATACAGCACTGTTTAACATCAATTATAAAACAGTGCAGCCAATTTCTACAAATTCATTATTACTATCAAGGTCCATATGGTCTTCTCGTTCCCATCCTACTTCTCATCTGTCAATTCAAGAGCCTGTGATCCACAATCTGCCACGTAAGCGTCTCCTAGCAATCAGAGGCACCAGAGCTCTGGGCAGTAACTCTACTGACCACCTCCAGCTTTCCACCCTTCAGCAGATGAAGAAGGGAGCTGGACCTGCCCAAGATGAGTGGGAATCTCTTCTCAGTGGCCTTCAGTTGAGTCAACAAAGGTTCACATCATTACAAACTGACTGGGTAGTGCAAGAAGCTGTTCCACACACGTTAAAAGCCCCTTAATTCTACCTCTTGTGGTTTCTTACCTCCTGCATTCCCAGCACCTGGCTTTCCAGTTGTTTTTTTCCAATTTCCCACTGCGATATAATGACTATTAGAGTACTACTGCAATTACATATGTAACTGCTACATTCTGTAGCTCTACTTTAAGTGCAACAGCATGTTGCACAAGATGGTTAACACGCTGCCTGACTATTAATTAGTAGAGATTGCAGCAAAACAAATCGTTCCTTTAATAATGTTTTAGTATCATTTCCCCAAAGGCCTCATAAAACGACTGTATAAATTTCAAGTGACTAGGATTAGTTCGGGAAGCAACAAAATGTGTCTTGAGAAAATAAAATCACCAGCATACATGGAAATTTGCAGAGTACTTTCTTAGGACCTTGTTGTGAAGTTACACTAACTCTGGATCAATAAACTCAATCCCCACTCTTATGAAGCCTAAGAAATATCAAGGCAATTTTGAATTAGAAAATTAGAAAAGGCAGCCTTTATACAGTATGGACTTCTGTGCCTTTACAGTACCAGAGGGGGTGTCTGCAATAATCGTGCTCCCACTACTCTTTGCTATGAAGTTCCCAGACCAGCTCTAGGAAGGAGGAAAAAAAAAAAAAGAAAATGCGATTGCAGATTTTTCAGCCCTGACCTGCAGCTGTTTTATCTTTATACTGTTTTCTTTAAAGCTAAAGGACAACATTCCTATTCATTTGTATCAATTTCAAATGGCTCATTTTAAATTTCCCTAGTGGTACAATTCTTCCTAATCTCTATTTATGATTTAAACGCACATAGGGACAAACAATGCTAAATTATTTTAAAAATATTTAAATTCCAAACATACAGCATGAATTTATTAGATTTAGAATGACTGCCTCCACAATGGCTGCAAATCTTTGTCAATAATGGCTTGCTTTGCTGCTTAAGTATTTCTCTACCACACACTATTACACCCGAGGGGTATTCACAGTCCAGCTGGACACCCACCCTGACAGCCAGGGCTTCCTGAAGTGACAACATTCACACATTTACCAAGTGCAAGTCTTTGGGAGGACCTGAATGTTAGATTATAACATTTCAGTTGATAAAAGTTTGTCCTCATGATAACCCCCCACCACGTATATGCCAGAAATCTGGATTGTAGCAGACACCTGAGAATCAGAAGGGCTCCATTCACAGTTGCTCAAAATAAGCTAAATATTCCAGTATTTTCTGTATTTCAGAGCTAGGTTATAATTCCAGAAGGAGAAACGTGTGACACTGATAGATAAACACAACATCATCTCTAACTCATTTTTATGTGAAAGAATCATAGAAAGGTTAGCAGGGGCATCTTAAAAAAGCAGAGACATTGTTATAACAAGAATTGATTCTCTTCAGGTAACCAAAATGACTTTGCCCTGAGTTAAAGATGATCAGAAACTCTCAGAAACCTGTTGCTTTTACTGTCTTCAGCTGGAGAAGTGTCTGTTCAGCGCTACAGGAAAACCAGACGACTTTGAAATGTTCCCTTGATTTGCATCACCAGCAGATGGCAGACAGATAAACTCTATCGAAAAACTTACCGTCTACTGGTTTTGTCTTTTACAGTTAATCTGTATCAGCCTTGGGGGAGGAAAAAAAAAAGAAGGGAAAAAAAAAAGAAGGGGAAAAAAAAAGCCATCTTTCCCTCTTCCCCCACCCAACCAGCATCATTATTTCATAGGCAAGAAAAACTGTCAGAAAGGGTCAGCAGGGAGAAATATTTCAGTCTCCTTTATTTCGATTATGGACACGTGGACAGCACAGAAATCATTCCCAATCCACACAGAAATCCCCAATTTGCAGAAGTCCCAAACTGGACTGCACTGGAAACACACTACCATTTGTCAAGAAGTCAGGGTCTTTGTGCTGGCGCTCGAGCCCCCTGCACTGTGTTCCCAAACCTCATTCCTCCTGCATCCTCTAACTTCTGTGTCACCAAGGAAAAGTTTCAAGTCCCTGATCTGACCAGCTGGATTTACAACCCAACTCCTGCTAATTGTAGGAGTTTATGCTGAACAGCTTTCTTTTTGGTATCTAATTGGATTTTGGGGGCTCTATCCTGGCAAAACATACATTTTCTTATAGCTTCAATTAAAGAACAGCACAGTCTTTAACTTAAAAATATTTCCACAAACAGCAGAAGTTGTGATGAAGCCTCCCATGGTGCTTGCTCCCACACTCTCTGACTCTCGTGCAAAATAACAGGACTGAGATATTTTTGTAACTTGTTCATCAGTGAGGGCATCTGAGGCTCGCTCGCTCTGGGAACCACCCATTTTCACAAACCATGAGGAAAAATTATCACAGAAAACAGGTCAAAGCCAGCAATGTGGCCGGAATAATGCTTGGCACTATTGAAAACAGAAAAGCCAAAGGATAAGTAAACCTTTGTTTCCTTAGGATAGACGTTCCATCAAGTATATCATTTCTATATGGAATTCAACTTATAATACCCTCCCCTGTATCTTCAGTTTGAAACTCAAACCCACTTTTTATAGTGTCAAATCTTTACAATGAGGACATACATTGCTCATGTCAGAGGAGAAACCAGAGGATTTGGCGTGTAGATGATATCTGATGCATTTTACTGTTTCTAAAAAACAAATGAAGTAGAAAGTGTTAACGTTCACGTTTCACAACTATAATTTCAGGTTGTTTACTGACTTGAATAGGTATTTGTTTAGATTCAGTCTGTGTTTTCATAGTTATTTGCACAATAGCAGAAACTAAGGCTTAGGTAGGTGAAAAGAATTTTAAAGAAGGTGGGATTTTCAGCAAATTACATAGTAACCAAATATAATCCCAAGGAAAGGACCATAACTACAAAGCAGAGTAACTGGAGCACTTGGAGGGCTCCAGGAGCGATGGAAGCTGCATTGGTTTAGGACTGTGAGAGGAGCAGTCTGTATTTAGGCTACTTTGTGTCTTTTTTTCACAACCATGCATGCAAGCGAGAATTCTTGCAGTGAAAAACTTTCTACCAATTTTGATGGTTCTTACGTAATAAATTATTTGGGAATAGGAACACTTCTCTGAACTGAACTTAGGAGAACTGATCCCAGAATTGCAGTATTACAGCAGCTTTTGCAATAACTAGGTTTCCTAAGATGCACACTTTCTACTTCTTACAATAAAAAAAACTGCCGGTCACAAATTGAATGTTTATGTAGATATATTTCCAGAAGTGGCCTGGAAATTCTAAGATAATTTCCTTTTGTTTAAGAAATTATTTTCTGAGATTTAAACCTCTGAAACTGAGACATATAACAGACTCCTATTTTTGCTATACTCTACATGTAACTATGCGATCTAAACATACATTTCCTTACAGATGTAAGTGGACTTTCCACACTGACTATAAAAATCAGGATTCTAACAGTGTGTGTTTTCCTAAAGTACAGAGAGAAAACAAATATTTCTAAAAACTAATTAGATCTTTTAGTTCCTTCTTAGTGTTCCTATTTGCTTGTTGTAAGCTTCCCCCGCAAGTGTGTGACACTACACAACAAAGAAAAGAAAAAATTAAAAAAAAAACCTTTCTCTGTAATTCTTTCCAGCTGGTATCTAAGGTAAGTAATAATTATATTATTCCAAAGAGATTTAGCAGATATTTTGTTTAAATTATCTTTTCATTTTCATTTCAAATGCATCCCATCTTTATTTCTAATTTTACAGTCTTAAAAATTATGGAAATTGGTGGTTTCTATTTGTTAGTTTGTTTCCTTGGCGTTAGTGGATATGGAGAATTCATAGAAATTATTTTTCTACAAAGCCATTGCAGATTTGGAACGTGAATATGTACTGGAAAGAAGCCCAGTCTTTCATTACAATGTTCTCATAGGAAGGACTTTAAACACAAGTATCAGACGTACTATTTTTATAACAAACCTGCACTTCAGACATAGCTAATAAAAAATATTGAAAAATTCAATCAGGCTACCCTTACCCACAAACACTTGTTACTTAAAAAATAATCCATAAAAAATACAGAGACCTTAGGTGGAATATTGGATATGGGGCTCTAAATCAAGCACTACAAACCACAAAACCTCAATTTAACTGCGTAGAGATGTACTAAAACTGTATTTTCCAAAAAACCAGCTCCTAGACCTCAGCTTGGGTGCAAAGAACCCTCAGCCTTGGCTGGACGTAGACCTCAGGTCTCCCCAGATGTCCCAGAAAAACACACTCATCACTCTGCCAAGGGACCAACCCTTTTGGGCACTGCTTTTTTGGTGGCTCCAGGACTCTTGCATTCCCAGCTCAACAGTGGCCTCCTCCCAGCTGGAAATGTAGGAAGCACCCATCTCTAATAGACTAGAATTGCAGCATCTGCATGAGATGTGGGGATTTGATCTCCCTGAGGCTGATAAGGACACTCAACCCAAGGTGACAAACGCTTTGCAAACACACTAGCCACTACACTGATTTATAAAGGTTTGGTGGTGTTGCCTCTTCCACCTTCCACCACCAGCTTCTCTTCTTCTTCCCAAATAGCTCAATGCTCTAAACCAAAACTAGCCAGTGAGACACCTTTGTCCAAGTGGGCAATTCAGGCAACAACATGCAGAAAGGGGTCTGTGCTGGGAATTTAATACAAGGCAAGGATGCTCTGTCACTACCACCCTTGTTCTACCGACTAGTTTAGTGATCCTTTCAGTGGGCTTCCCGCTATGAGTTCACTCTTCTAACTCTGTGCACACTAACAGTACACTACAGCACTAATGCTGTACACATGCTGAGGAAGGAACAGAAGTGGATTAAATAATCTCTGTGAAATCCAAAATGATTTAGGAGTAGTGACGGGAACTCCTTCAAGTATCTAATCTAACACATCTAAAAAAGCTGTATTTAAAGGACTGAAATTAGGATGTGAAATATAGGCTCCTCTTTTTTGATACTATGAGAATTTTTAAATCAAAGTATCCATTATCTCTTTATGTTACATAAATTGTTATGCATATGAATACAACACAGAAATATACAGAGTAAACACTGCTATCTTACAGTATAATATATATATAAGAAATTAACCTGGTTACAACGATGCGCACTGGATTCAAACTTAATTTATTTAAATAAGAAACTAAGTTTTCTAATTATTTTTCTTTCATACTAGCATGATGATATACTTAAAAAAAAAAATAAATTGCTCTATTAGTAGTACTACTACTAAAGCTTGCTTTCCCTTCCCAAGTGGCTTACATTTTTTCTACCACACCCCCTAAATGCCTTTCAATTTCCCCAACTTGCTGCCTTTTCCTTACCTGCAGTCATTCCCCGCCTCACTCTAATATCCCCAGCTGTGGCTGAGGACATGCTGCCGGTGTTATAATTGGTCATCTACTTTAAGCTCCTTCAGTTGCTTAACCTTGGCTGACTAGTTATTATCCTCTAGTTGCATATCTGAGAATGAATGCGGAACAGAATTACTTTCTCTAAAAAAATGCACATTAATTTGTTGGTTTTTCTCCTACCCAGCCACTGACATTTGTACCACTGAGACTCCTTGCTCACAAATGGGTGAAGTTGGTTAATAAATGCAGAACTGGATGGAGGAACAGGCCAGCAGAGAGCAGATTCCTTCTTTAGGGGGTTAAAACATAGCAAGTCTCCACTGCTTTTCTGCAGCACCCATGCAATCGCAAGAGACCTTCAAACATGCCTTTAGATTGAGCTGGTTACTGACTGCAGACAGTATTCCATTTTATTTGAAACTTACAGTGGGGCAAAACTGAGGGCTTCATAATCACATCTGTAATTTTCACCTGTTCATAGAAGTGAAACAGAAGGCTCTTGGACCCTTTTCTGTTTCAGTGACAACAAAACCCCTCTAAATTCTGCAAAATCTTAGATGTGAAGCCAGCTTTAACAGAATCACACTTAAGATTTCTTAAGAAATGGCAGAATCCACCAGAGGAAAAAATATAGTTATTATTTTCTTTAATGAACAAAGCCTGAAGAAGCTACAATACCCCGATTTTAATTAAAGTGCCAAATGTTCCATCTGAATTTTGTATGGGATCATTTGTCAGAGGCAAAATATGATGAAAGTGATACAACTGATCGCTCCCTGACATGCACCATACATAATCTTCTAAGCCACTAATTAGATGGGCACTATTTATACACTTACTGTGCTGGATTACACAAAAGCTCTTCTTTACACCTACTCCTAATGCCTAAGAGTTAGGTCTCTCAGTCCTTTACAACTAATAATCTAATAGTATTCTGCATAAATTAAAATCAAAATTACACTTCAGTTTCAAGAGTCAAACCATCCTCTGATAAATTTAATAGTTCGCAGTGGCACCAGCAGTTTGCTGTTTTCTAGAAGGGTGTGGGAGGGATGGTGTTCCAGAAGTGACTGCGTGCTATTTTTGAGTGATATGTGTAAAACTATCAATACTCATATCACAGTTTAGAAACTTTTGGCTTGAAAGGTTACAGTGCTGGCCCTGACCTTTGATAGCACCCTCTATCAGCCAACTGCTGCAGACA
>JAOXJM010000041.1:45995732-46026591 GCA_026413425.1 Tringa solitaria | reverse complement strand
GGGCCTGGCCCGCCGCGGCCTGGCCCGGCCGCCTCCGGCGTTGCCATGGCTACGGGAGCGCGGCGGCGGGCGGGGAGGCCTGCGCCCCGCGGCCTTCGGGCCTCGCCCTGAGGGGTGCCCGCTCTCGCAGCCCCGCGATGGCCGGGGCACAGGGCGCTGAGGTGCCCCCTCACCCCCCTCGGGCTCGACCCCAAGATGTCTCTTCAAGCCCCGCCTTGCAGCCGGGTGAAAGTTTCACCCCGTCAGTGAAAGGTGCCCTAATTATTTAAGACTTTTTCTTGTAACTTGACAGGAAGTTGAAGGGTAGTGGATGCCAGGGAGTGATTTAAGGCAAATTGCTCATATTTCAGAGGAGCATATGATGAATCGAGCGCCTAAAGCATTCCCGGTGCATTAGGCTGAAGAAATTCATTCTCAGTATCTTTCAAAATAAACAGCACCTTAGAAATGAGCCAAAAAAGTAAACTTCTAAAAAGCAGTGCTTGATCCCATCCCCTATGAATGTATTCATGCAGATATGTTGGATTTAACCTTTTTGAAGAAGTGATAAGCTCCTATTTACCTTCTGTCAGGCAGGTTGCTATTTTCCTTAAGGTGAAATCTCTGAGGATTTTTGCAAGAAACCCCTTTGCATGAGGCTTTTTTCTCACTCATCAGACAGTACTGCAGGCACCTCCGTAGCCAGACACCTCAAAAAAGACTATGTGTCGTCCCAGCCGGAGGGACATTGCTCTTCACCATCTAGAAATTATTATTAATGATAAGCTAATTAGTGTTTTTAATGTGATTTGCTAAACTTCCTTATAATGTGATATGCTAAACTTCCTTACATGCTGAGAAATGTAGTTTAAATGTAGTTCAAAATCATAGTCACCAAAATCAAAGTGATGGTATTTGAAAACAGTTTTTCTTCCTTATTTCTGCCTTGTTCAAAGCTCCTAGTAAGTCACACAAACATCTATGCTGGATGAAGCCTGTAGTTTATCTGCCCTGCTACTTTGTGTACGCTCTACCTAACACTTCAGAAAACTTTTTAGTCGTTGACTGTTGAATCTTAGCTGAAATGTCTTTCTTGCCCCTAGCTGTTGATGGTCAGCCTGTGACTCCCCTTGTAATTTTAGATATTCCCATTAGCTGTATGAAATACTTGCTGGATATTAGTTCTTGTGTTCCACCTTGTAGCTGTCATTTTGGCAATCAATTTCTGTTTTCTGTAAAATCATCTGGAAATACAGTTGGTGTTAAATTTGTCCGGGCAAGGTCAGGAGCAGGAATATGTGCCTTGGAAACCTGTTGGGCCTCAGTCCTTTGGTGGTCTTCTGTCTTTCTGACTGCATTTTTTTGTAAAGCGTCTATTCCCTTGGCATTTCAACTACCATCAACCATGATGCCACAAATACCTTTTTGTCAAAACAAAGTAATTTGATAGCACTTTGTCATTTTCTCTTATGTCTCTTGGATGTGAGGGCAATGTCATGGAGAGTATCTGTTCTCCTGACTCCTCCACATAGAACCTACGAACATAGAAAGCTCCAGATCCAACAATTTTTGTTATTTTGTGGGGTTTTTGTGTATCTTTTTATTTTTTTCTAAAGTAGGTATTTGATTGCATGCAAAATTAGAGATTTGGAGATAGACATTCAAGAAATTAGTTACCATAGTTCTTGTGTTTCCGGGTCTCTGATTTAGACTTCCTTGATATAATCTGTGTAGTTAAATCCGTAGATTGTAGAGGTAAAGGTTGTCTTAAAATGGTTTCCATTTCAGATACCTGAAAATATTAGGGAGAATATAAGTGCATGACATTCTCACTTCTACGTGGTATTCTGTTAGCTGTAATACTCTCTATTGGCTGCAGAGATCATGCTACAGAAAATACTTCTCCCTGTTTTCTTGTCTTTTTTTTTTTTTAACGAGCTGCTCATAGTAATATTTTATACTTTTGAAATAATTTTTTTATTTCATTGTCAGAATTCTGAATTCCAGGTTCCTGAATTCTCAGTGTGTGGTATCCAACATGCAGTAAGCAGGCTGTTCTATCCGACCCAAATGATGGATTTCTCAGTCTCCTCCCTATTGTTCCTATACTTTTTTCCACCATGTAGATAATTAAAACACCCAAATGTAAGTGAGCATTTTTAGAAACATATCACAACTATTCCCTTGGTTTCTAGGCAACGCTGAGGGAATGTAATGATTTCCACTAGTTTTCTCTCAACCAGCAGCTGCAGCATCCTAGAGATGTCCTGAAATTTTTGACCTCCAATGGCAACACATACCAAAGCTTTATGTATTTCTAATTGGCTTGACTTATGGAGCCTTGGCCTTTGGCTCCCTTTGGTCTGTGAGAGTATATATATTTTAAGTGTCATTAAAAAGTAACCCAGATGCATAGTGATGCACTAATACAGTAAGTCCTGTAACACGTACTAAATAAAAGTAAGCCTTAACAGAAATTGAATCAGCCCTGGACTTTGATCCATCCCAATGAATAACACAGATCGCTGCAGAGACTGCCATTGTCAAAGAAGCAATAATATGACAAAACCTGTAAAATTTGTCCTTTCCCAATCTGCAAAGAGGAAACATGGCACTGAATGCTGTTGTCTGTCTTTTTCAGCAGGGCATTTTCCCCCTTTCCTTGGAACGCATTACAACAGAACATGTTTTTTAAATGCACCTACACTGGGTGGGAATGAAAGCAGCAGGAATATATCACAAGAGTCCTGTTTGCAAGTGTAGGTGGGCATCTGTCCCTAGCCTGACACAGACCTGCTGAACTATTGTCCTCTTGTCTCCCTCTGCCCTGTGTATTGTCCAACGTAGACACCCACCTGCTGTGGAAATGTACGGCTAATAGTATCCAGCAACAAAACAGAATTTTTAAGACCAGAGTAGTGTTTATTTTTGCGGGAGAAACAAAGTCGATAGAGAAAAAGATTTAAAAGAAAGGAAATACCTCATACAGTGCCCACTTTCTTTTGCACACTTAGCCCAGAGACAGGACGAGTTTCCTCTGAAAAAGACTGCCTTTCTGGCAGGACCTCAAGCAGTTACCTACTCACTTGGGAGAGAGATCTGTTCATAATGTCAGAATGCTGCATTTGTGGGATTTGGCTTTCTTGGAAATAAAACTAGTATGTATATACATTGGAAAATTCAGGTCTGCAGTTTTTTGGAGAGTCTTTACTGATTTCAAGCCATTGCTTTTCTTTCATGCTTGCTTTTCCTTACAGCTGTCTATCAAAGTAAGCCTACGTATGCAGGTAGGAACCATCCCAACAGCCAGATCTGCACACCATAGTCACAGAGTGTTCTATAAAAGCACTAAATTCATCACTCTGTGTACTTTATGAGGAAATAAATCTCCTGGGTTTACTTGAGTTATTTGGCTTCAGTGCCCTTTCTCAGTTTGGGTTTGTCCCCCACCTGTGACTTGGGGTGTCCACGTTCCAGGCCCCTCACTGCTGCCTGCACTAGGCTGCCTCTGGCTTGCAGCAATCCCCAGCCAACACATTCAGAACATGAACCTTGCAATCCATTCCTCTACAACTATCTGGAATGAAAAATGTTTCCCTGAAAGATCAGAGGAGGCAGGGCTTTCTAAATGCATTTAAACAGCCTGTCTGAATAGGTTTTTTTGCTACCTTCTTAGTAGATTCTTCTGTTGAACAACTGGAGTAGTTCTCACGCAGCTGGTGTGAGGGAAAACAAGAAAAGACTTAAGAAGTAGTGAAGTAGGGTTTTTTTAAAAGCATACTTTTCCAGGAGGAATAGCAAGTTCTTTTCTGCCTCATGTTTGCAGCATGTTCTTTGGTCATAATGGTTCTTTGAGTTATTTAAAATCATGTAGAGTCTTGAAATATCATTGAAACTTTCTAGATGGTAGAAAGTTATGTGTTCTGGCAGGACTGGAGACTCTTTCCCTTTCTTCAGAGCAATGCATTTAGTTGGTTTGTTATTGTATGTATGGAGGTAGTAGTCAGAGATTTTTGTTAAGCTAGGGCTCCAGTGGGAAAGATGATGCAAAAACAATTCAGAGGAGATGGTCCATGTCTTAAAAACTGCAGGTTCTAATACCATGTAATTTAGAATGCAATAAGGGAGCTAACTTAAAGAGGGAATGTGATAAGGAAGGTGAGGGGAACTATAGGAATATTCAATGACTTAAAGTTCCTATGAGCGCAATGTTACAACGCCATACTATTTATCAGCTTAGAAGAAAATATCTCCCCTATAGGATGAATAACTACTTCCAAAACCCCTTCAGGAGGCTGCTGTGCAGACGTACTCTGTACAACAATTCTTTCTCTTCAGATCTATACAGTCGTATAATGCATCTATCTCCATGTTACAAGAGTATTTTTAAATGTGGCAAGGAAGAAACCTCTATAAATTGTATAAGATGTTATTCTGAGCTGTAATGTAAAACCTAGTAGCTGGGCTGACTCAGGATCTGCTTATATTTGTTTTTACACTGTGTCATTTTCTGTCTATCTACTGTTCCCATGGAAGTCTGCAGAAAAAAGGCTTGTATTGTGAAAAACTGTCCTTTATTAGGGCTGACTGATGAGGGCTGTTCTGTTCTCATTACTTTACCTGAACTATTTGGTGTTAAAGAGTGAAGACTGCAGTAACTAATGGATGAACTGGAATTTTCACGGGAAAAAATTATGTAAATGTCATAACTCAGTTGTCTAGACCATAAGAAATGCTTTATTAACGAAGCTGGTGAAGGCTTTAGAGCACAAGTCTTATGAGAAGCAGCTGAGAGAACTGGGACTGTTTAGCGTGGAGAAAAGGAGGCTAAAGGGAGACCTTATTGCTCTCTACAACTCCCTGAAAGGAGGTTGAAGAAAGGTGCAGGTCAGTCTCTTTTTCCAGGTAATAAGTGATAGGATAAGAGGAAATAGCCTCAAGTTGTGCCAGGAAAGGTTTAGATTGGATATTAGGAAAAATTTCTTCCCCAAAAGGGTTGTCAAGAACTGGAACAGGCTGCCCAGGGAAGTGGTCGGGTCACCTTCCCTGGAAGTATTTAAAAGATGTGTAGATGTAGTGCTGAGGGACATGGGTTAAGTGGTGGACTTGGCAGTGTGAGGTTAGTGGTTGGACTTGGTGATCTCTAAGGTCTTTTTCAACCTAAATGATTCCATGATTCTGTTGTGCCACATGGAAATGCTTCCTCATAGGAATTAATGACAAACAGGATGAAAACATACTTTTAATATTTCAATTAATATCAGAAAATTAGGACTCAGATTAGACATATATAAATGATGCAACTCCATTAAACCCAGTGAAGCTATTCCTGCTTAGGCTGAGATGGATCATCTGTGTCTACCCAGGCCGTGGTGGGCAGACAGAAGAATGAGTGTGGTGTTTTGTGCAGCCCATCCACCTTCTACTGAGCTACTGCCACGTGCTCACGCTTGCCTTGCAGTGCGGTGATCCATGCACGTGCTTGACCAAGTGGGATCCTATGTGCTGAAGAGAGTTCTTTCAGCTTTGCCAAAGTTAAGAAGAGGAATTCATGAGGGCAGCTTTAGAATTGCCTGCAAAAGACAATACAGTTATATTCTGATTTTCTGCTTTGAATACATTTTCAGTACCTGCATGAATGTGAAATGCAGTTTTAATAGAAATAGGCTGAAATTCCCAGCTGGAAGAGTTTGGGCATTTTATTTTGATTTTAGAAGTTACTGTAAGGACATTGCCTCTGTGCTTATGCACACTGGAAGATGAAGAAAACAGACACAAAATCTCTTGCATGCTGTTTTTCACAAGTAATAGCAATTTTGGTCACGTTAACCACTTGTGACTACGTGTGAAAGAAAGCGAGGGGCAAGAAAATGACAGGAATCAAAATGGAGGGTGTGAAGTTTAGCTGCTGCAATTAAATCATCTAAGACTAATTTTTCTGTAGAATAATTAATAGTAAAAAAAAAAAAGTCTTAGAAAAATTACCATAAGTACTTTCTTTACGTGGTCTAGGCCCAAGAGTCAGGATGCTCGGGATCTGTTTATAGCTTCGTCAGCGACTCGTGTGACCTTGCGTACACCAATCCAGGTGCCTGAGTGGGCTGCAGTCTAAATCACCTTAATGTGATTCATACTTGGTAGTAAAAATGGAAACACTTAGAATTAGTGCAGTTGTCTGCATTTTGGGGATGAGTCTTTTTGTGCTGTGCTTAGAAATTACATCTATCCTTGAATAATAAGTTGAATAATAAATATAAAACTATAGATTACATCATATGGATAAGACCTGAACATAGAATAATATTTATGCCTTCTCTAATGTCACAGAAGCCGGTAGAGCCAATGATTTGTAATATTAAACATGAATATATGTGGTTTTAAGAGGGTAGTGTTATGAAGTATAGGAATTCAGCACAAGACTAGATTTTACTCTGAGTAAGCAAATCAGATACAGAATGTAGAAATAAAGGAAAATAGGACTAGGATAGGAAGAAATCTTATGTGTTATACTGGTTTCTTTAATGACAGGCAAGTCATATAAATCTCTTCTGTAAGCTGTTCAGTCTCTGTCTTAAAAAATTATGCTTTTATTCTTGCAGCTCAAAAATTCAGTTCCTTAGATGAGTAGAGACCTCTAAATTAGTGATCAGTGTATACTCAGTTAATGTTGTACCATCATTAGTTTCATGATCTTCTATTCACTTTTCAGAAGTTAGGATTCCCATTCCCCCCAGTCATGTTTTTCTTTATCTCTTCTAGTAAGATCTGTGCTAGAAACATTTACCTGATTAATTGGAGTTTTATTTTCCAAGACTTCCTATGTTCAGTTAATATTCCCATGTTTTTTCCTCCTGTATCATAATCTACTGTCCATAATAACAATAACTCTTTGTCCTCCAATGCATGCCTTCCCACTTGGTGCTAATAATACTAATTGTGTTTGAATTTTTACCACACAAATTTTCAGTGTTAATAAGTACTTTCCAAATTATAAGCTGTTCTTTCTCAGTATTGGTAATACCTTCCAACTTCTGTCATTCCCACATCCCATACATTATAAATATGCACAATTAGCTATTTTACAAAATGTACTGTGAAAATATCAAAAGTCTTCCAAGATTTGTCTTCCAGAATCATCACGAGTAACCTCTCTCCAACCCTTGTAATTTATCTGTCAAGAAAAACTCTTCTGTCTCCCTTCTAGTTAAGTGCGTGTCGCAGTTTGGGCTGGGTTGGCCAATGACAAGACAACAGATGCTCACTACCTGGATTGTTTTCTCCTTTCTAGATTAAAAATACTATATTCACATTTTTCCAGTTAATTGGTATCACCATGGTAGCTTGGTTATTGCTCATCATCTTTCTCTCCTCCACACATTTTTTTCTTTTTCTTTTTTTTCAGTTTTCTTGGAACTATGGAATGATTTCTGGAGAAACTTCATTGTGTTGTGAAATTTCATAAGCTCACTCTGTCTGATAGCTAAGGACCACTGCTGTCATCTTCATCTGTAAAGGGCTGAGACACCTGACAGCCATAAGGCAACACACTCTTCAGTACTGAAATACCCACATCAATACCATGAGTTAGAAAATATTAGCAGATTCTTTCCACCTCGGCAGAAGTTATGGGGCAGGAGTTTCTAGTCACTTTAGTGGAGGTGTAGTGATTTGATTCTCAGTGGTGTTTGTTAATCATGGTTCTAAGTCAAGGGATTGAGGAGATAGTAGTTTAAGACACAAGTTACTTGATTGACTAAAGCTTAATGAAAGTTTTAAATAGCCTCAGTTGTTCTTGGCCTTAACAACATTAGCAATTTTTTAGGTGGACTATAATATCTGAGAAGGAGGATGACACTTATAAAACAAAACACTCATGATTCATCTCAAAATGGAGGCAAATGTGAGGCTTCCTGCAAAACAATTATCTTTAGATTTGCAGATATGGAGATATATTTTTCTTTTTCCTTTGGAAATGATTGAAGAAAAATTGGTTCTTTTAGTAGAAGTCGAGACAGTAGCAAAAATATTTAATTTTCAAAGTATAAATGGGGATGGAGGTAGTTCAGCCACAGTAATTCTGCTTTTCCTTTGCATAAGAAAAAAAGATTGTTATTTTATTTGCTGAAAAGAGAGGTAGTCTGCCCCTTTTTTTTGGGTACTGATAATTTTCTTTTCATTTGAAGATTTCAGTGGCCATTTCTTTCGGATCTCAGCAGGTTTTGAGGATTGCATTACTGGTAACTAGCTCATGTGTACTGTATTGTGGCTGCTGCAGCGTTACTGATCTGAAAACTTGATTCTCCAAAATAATGAAATGTATAGCTATATTGGTTTACTATTGTCAGTTCCCATGGCAGCCTCTCCAGCTCTAAAGATCCTATGGGCTGTCAGACTGTTGTGTATCCAGTATTTGCAGCAGCTGGATTTCCTCCTACCACTATGTGTGAATCAGAGACAACTAACAAAAGGAAGTTGAGTGCCTTTTATTACTAACCCCTGATTAATGAATAATGAATGTCAAGGTAGAGGATAATGTAAGCCAAAAATAGATGTTTGGTTTAATGACATTATTCCTAAAGCCAAGAAATGGAAATATTACTAATTTTGGAAAATTTCATTAAAAACAGCTACGATCTTAGAGAATTTTCATGCACAAAGCACTAATTCGGTCAATCACAAAACTTAGTTTGTGTTTGTTGCATAAACAAAGGAAAAACCACACTTGTTTAAATATCCATCCCAAAGCAGAGTGAAGCAGAACCAAACTAAGTCCTATGTGCCATGAAGATACCGCACTTTTAAAGCAGAATAAAACATGTTGAAGAGTCAAATACCAGGTATCACCCATTTTTTAAAACAGTGAGGTTGTCACAGCTCAAACAAGTACCGATTTCACTGCTTCAGTGAGTTTCCTACAAGAAATGAGGAAGCAATTGCATCCCATTTTTTTTGTAGTTTGCCTTGAGCATGTGTCTTTGCCCAGCTATGAGAGAAACAAAATGCATTACAATGCTGAAAAGCATGGAAAATAACACACACACAAAAAGTTTCCTTTGTATTTAAAGAAAGTTGCAGTAAATCTGCAATGAAAGTATCTTTGTTTCATTCCGTTTTCACCACTGCTTTTCAAGACAGCAGAATAAAGATCGAAAAGACAAAAAGAATTATGGGAGTGAGAAAAAGGAAGTTGACACACAAGAATAAATTGGCAGGTATAGGTTTCTGTGATTCCACAAAATGAAAAATTAAAGAGCCCTGGTGATTTCTTCTTTTTGGAGTGTTACAATATCAAGAATGAGATATTTATTATAATTAAAGGATGATGCTATATTGCCAGAAAGTGATATGAAATAGCCAGCATGTATAAATTCTAGATGTTTGTGGTAATTGAGAGGGAGGGTGGGTTTATGCAAAGATTTTGTATGGAATTAACTACTGGAATAAGAGGTATAATTTACCCAGCAAAATGATAGTATATGTCTTGATTCTTACCCCGTTTTTTTAACAATAATATTTTTCAGCATGCCAGTCTGCATTCTTACATCATCAAATTATTCTTTTTTTTTTCCAATTAAGTGATTGGGCTTTGGAAAATCTCATTTTCATTTTTCACTGTATTCAGGATTCTCTTGAAATTAGATGAGATGCTAGACCGTTCTATATATCAATTACCTCATCTGTAAATGGCCATAATAATATTTATTCTAAAAGGTTTCCATGATTCACTTTTGCTAGTAGAATGTTTTCAGATACTCAGCTGGAAGATGCTAAAGAAAATAGAATTAGCTGTATTATATTTCTCCTTGAAATATCAAGTATGGGCATTGGCAAAGGCAAGTTATTGATCTATCTAGCAAGGACCTGTAGTAGCGAACTTCCACACCTGTTTATATATTTAGAAGCATCTAATGTTAGTAGAGTCAAATTTCTGTTGATATTTTTATAACCATAGCTGCTTGGAGTTCCAACTTGACATTCAGAAAACTTGCACCATAAATGTACACTTTTGCCCTACTTCTGAACTCTTGGGGAGTCCATTTTTATCACTGTCTGTGCAGGTAGCTAACTACCACGGTGACAGCCTTCATTCATTCCCTCTCCTTCCTTTACTCAAAATGTTCACCAATATAATTCTGCGCTACATTCTTTTCTTCTTTAATTCTGTTAGCATGGTTACAGTACTGATGGATCAGGGGGTGTTTGCTTAAAATCAGTTCCAGAAGATAGTTAGGTGCCCAAATCAGAGTTGCTTGCCTTAATACCTTTGGGAACCTGTTCTATAGTCAATGTAACTATCAATCAGGACTAATTGTCTTGGATCCCTGAGTTCTTGAATGGTCAACTGGACATGATTTAAAGGGGCATCTTGTTCTTAGAATGAATACTCAGCACTGTCTGAAAACTTTTTTTTTCAAAGTGTCTTCAGCTGGGGATGGAAAATCACTTGTCACTTTTGAAAGCTTTGGTTGACAGCTGCTATAATAAAATAGTCACTAATCCCCAGTACTCTTTAGTATTTCAAAGAAGTGTTCTAAATGAGGGGGAGGTCTTTCCCTTAATAGCCTTGTGAAACTCTTTCTTTGTGCTAATAAAAAAAAAAGAAAAAAAGGAGAAAAAAAAACAGTGTGCTTATCTGAGTTGTACATGCTTTTTGTACTACAGGTGATTTTCATCTGACTGTTCAAGAACCATGTTAAGTCACTGGGAGCTAGAGATTACCTGCATCACATTATTTTGTGTAATAAGGAAGCAGATGAGAACTACTAAATGTGATCTTTATAGACAAATGCAATATAAAGATGTAAAAGATTTATAGTGGTTTATATTGTTCCCTTTAAATGGAATATCCCAACACTTCTCTATGTATTATGTGTAGAAGTAACCGCAGCTGGTTTAGAGGTGTAAGGATGCATTCCTGAATTATTCCATAAAAGGCTTAAAGAATGTGTGCATTGAAAATGTAAATGGATAAAGGGAGGCTGCTTGTAGACACCCTGCAACTGTTAGCTTAGAAGTTAATGTGCATCACATTTTTCCATTCTTCAACATAAAGATATCTCAGTACAATTCCCAACTCACATAATCTCTTTGTTGCCTTTATATATTTCCAGACTACGTATAGTCCAGAAGCCTACTAGAACTATAAATAGTGACACGTCTCTTTTCATGGGTAACAGAATGAAGCGCGTGTCACCTGTTGGTCTGTAGGCTGTAGCGGATCTGCTGACTGTGAGAAGCCACTGCCTATGGGTTGATTCACAGTGAGCTTCTCACTTTGCTGAGAGTATGCCATGTGTGAATAACACTGCAGTCTCTTGCCATGTCGCATCTAAACTGTTGTAATTGCACTATATCTTCTCCCACAAAATGCTATGAAATAGTTAATGAAATGGAGAACGTGTTCATCAGGGCAGTTGTTGTAGAAGGTGATGTTATATTCTATTATAAATCTAGTTTTTTGATGGCCTTCTATTTTACCGCATCCACTAGATTCCACTCACAGGTTTGTATTTATGTTTCTTGTTCATGACTATATATGTTGGTGTAGTTTGTGTAGAAACTCAAAGTGGGATGCTCCTCCTGTCAGGTTATGCATCTTCAGAAATGCAGGAGTAGCTTTTTCCTTGCTAGTATATTAAGACATGCAGTCATGAACTGTTTTCCTCATTGTTGTTACAGTGCCTGGCATGCTGTTCCTATAATTAATATTAATGTTTTCTAATTTACACTCAGAACAGAGCCCCCACTCATCCTACGACAGAATAATAAATTATTGATTTGATTTTCCTTGAAATATCATCCTATTTTGAGGATATTTTCCTCTGATAGCTCCAGCACTGAAGGTGCCAGTGGTGTGCAGATACAGAGAGCCAGGCAATTCAGGGTGTTAGCCTTTCAAACAATGGCTAAAATACCGGTTCCAAAATTTCTACATCTGTGTGGCTGAAAAGATGTATGTCCTGGGCTACAAAGTCGTGGGGAGGTGGGGGAGAGTGCTGGGAGCAGAATTGAATAGGAAGCCTCATCTCATTCCTTATTCCACAGCTCCATACTAAATACCATTGCTTTTGTATTTTGGGAACAGCTTCTTACTACATGAGCCCCGTGAGAAATATGTTACCTAATTTAGAAAGTAGTAAAACTCTTCTAAGTTCTGTTAAAATGACAATGATTAATGCAAGAGCTGTAGTCAGCCCTTTAAATGCTCAATATATCCTCTTTCTTCTCTTGCTGCTCAGAGTAGAAAAGAAATAGGCACGGCTGAAAGCGACAGGAGGACTGGTCACAGTGAATGGTGTCTGTGCAGACTCTTCCTCCCTGCTTTAACTATTCAATAGCTGCATTAATCCCTGCATTTAATAGGCTGCTGAGACGATACACTGCAGTGGAAAAACCTGAAAAGAACAGCTGCAGTTAGTGGCGTACTTGATTCTAAGAAATGATGAAAGTTTTTAGTAAAATAGGTGGTAAGACCTTCTGAGACCAGCATTAATGTCTTTGGTGTGTATGGCCCCTGGCCCTGCCCTGCTGGCTGATAAGGCTGCTGTTGTGTCTCCAGGAAGGTCAGAGGAGAGGGTAAGCATCCTTCCATGTAGCTGAGATAGTTCTACTAGTCCTGTAGACTAAGAAGGAAATAGTCAGGCTATGCAGCAATACAGAAAATAATCTGAAGTCTTGCCCGAGATCCCTGCGTGTTCCAAGTACAAAGCTTCTAAGTGTATTTCTTACACCTCCAGGCACAAAAAAAAAAAAAAAAAAAGCATTAGAGCAATGAGCATGTATATAAAACCATGTTACTTGGCTCTATTTTCCTTCATCTACTCAAGTAGTGCAATTTTATACTACTCCTTGAATGATTCCTATACCTGCAGGTGTGATTTAATATATTTCTCTAGTGCATTAAGCGCTTCCACTCATTTATCCCCACATTCTGCCTTCAAGCTATAGATTCTGTGTCCCACCCATTCATCCTTACCCTTTTCATGTCAAGCCCATCTATTCTTCAATCCTTCATTTGTATCGCAGGCTTTGGGGTTTTCCCGTTCCCTTTTTAACCCGTCACTAGCATGGTTGCCTGTACCCCTCTTAGGATGTTCCTGATGTTGCCCGCCCTTCATCCGCTGCGCCTCATTTTCCCTCTCCAGATATTTTTGTGGGCTGCTCTTCCCCTGTGCCTGCTACAAAGTCTGCATTGTCACTGCATTGACGCTGCATTGCCTTGGCAGGCCGAACTCTCGCATGGGGCCAGGAAGATCATGCACTGGGGAGGCTCATACCCATGTTTTCTTGTCTCCCTTTGGTTCTCCAGTACTTCTCTTGGCCCGGTGACACCGGTGGGCGGATGGACAACCGGGAAGCAGAGGGATGCTGTCCAGGGTCCTGAAAACCATCAGCAGGCTGGGCTGACTGCTGCCTGTACCCCCTGTAAATGTCAAAGAAACATAGGTATCTCGAAAGCTAACCCCCAAATTTCCTGTTTAACATAGAGGAAACTTATCAACCTGCTAAGGTAAAGCACCGTGTATCTATCTAGTAAGAAATCTTAAAAAAATGACGTGGGGGAAGAGAATAGCACTGCTGTAAAATTAATTTGGTGGCTTGTTTTTATTAATCAGGCTTGCTATTTTTGTCAGATATCATCCCTTGATCTTATGAGGATTCTTCAGGGACATCATGGAAAAACTAAGAGCCAGATTGTAATTCTCCCATGACTATGATTCAGGGGTAATTGTACTGAAGTCAAATTAAACTAATGTGAAACAGATGTAAGTGGGTTCAGACAGAGACTCAATACTATGCAGCTTGAGTTAATAGTTTTTTACATGGCAGATTTTTACTGAAAAAAATTGCTACATTATACTATTACATTAATAATGTGCATGTACTGTACTTTTCCAGGTAGAATAAAAATGTTAGGTAACTACTCACATTTTTGCATTTTTACATTGTAGCCCTTGCTGGTGATATGAAGGGACTGATATAACAGTTGTCTGAAAGCTGGAGTCTGGCTAATGAGGAATGGTTTCCAAAAAATAACTGAGGATGAAGAAGATGATTACAAACTGTGAACCAGGTACCCCCTCTCCTGTTCTGGCATTTAGAGGGTGGATGATTAAAGTGGGTCTGAGGATATGAATGATGTGTTAGGATATGAGAGGCAGGATATGATATTCTGTTTAGCATCACGGGCCAAAGGAACCTGCAGACAGGCTGCGGTAACTCAAACAAGTCACATCTGAGAAGATACTGTCCTGGCAAAGGCTATTACTGAGGTATAATTGCCTCAGGTAGACTCACTGATTTCACTGAAACCATTTCTGCCAATAAGTAAATTTTCTGTTCTGTGGATTCATCCCCGAATAAAGACACAGCACTGCATGCTACAACTTAAAAAGTACTGAGAAACTGCATGCAGTAGAAGAAAATGAAAACCATAAGTTGCTTTTCCTTGCACAGTGCATAGTAGTCCAGATTCTTAGTTAATTTCTTGATTCCTAATTGCACTAAAGCTTCTGAAAGCCATCTGAAAAAAAGATCTTCAGGTTATCCTAGAGAAAAGGCTCTTAGACAGAAGGCTTCCTAGAGAATAAAGAAGTTATAAAAGGATTCTGCACTGGATGCTGTCCAAACTCATACTACTGAAGGATGGGTCAATAGTATATAAAGAGCAGGACGCACTTCACTTGGGTCATTCTCTGGCTCTTTTGGTCTGAGTGTAAATAACAGCAGTCCTGTGGCAATAAACTCAATGAAGAATGATCTTCACAATCACAAATACCAGATTTCAAACAACCATGTAGTTAAGCATAAACTGAATAGTTATATACACAAGTGAGCGTATAGCAAAGTGATGCCAAAAAGACTGTCTAGACTTCCGTCTAAGCACGTCTTTTCAGTGCATCCAAGAAATGGAACATACAAGTTACAGAGGATTTCTATCTGCTATTGATGCATTTTCCTCTTCCTGCTCACTGGATTTAAGTAGGTATAAGAACTATTTATTCTGCTATGGCTTTCTTTGAGTTAAATCAGAACAGCTTCTGAATCACTCATGCCGTATTATTAATGAACAGTAAAAGGGCACTTAGCTTTTTATTTTTCTTTCAGTGAGATTGCTTGTAATAGAAAGCCTCTTGTCTATTGTGTTGTGACTGTCACAGGCCCAGTGCTGTAAGGCGCTGATTCTCAGCTAACAACAACTCTGAGGGCATTAAGTCTGCACAATAAGCCCTAAATGAAAAGGCAGGTCAGTCTGATAAATTACCAGTAGCACTACTAGTTGAGTTGTGAAAATTCTCATGCACATACTAAAGTAGATTGAGTATGCTATATGTAGTTTTTCGTCTTGGTGGTCTTTCATTTAAATATTAAAAATTGCTGAATCCACTTAGCTTATAAAAGTTGACAGAGTAACAGCTTGAAACACTATAGCTTCAAGGCACTGGTTCTCCCTATCATGAGAATTTGACATCACTGAGGGGTGAAAGGCCTTTTATTTGCATAAGATAATAGTTACGTTTCTATGCAACAGCTGTGCTGTCAGTGAAAGATGCGCTCATTGTGCCAAATCCATCTCTGGAGTAACCCCATTGATTTTAAATGAGTTACTTTGGGAATAAATTGGCCCACTAGATAAAACTGCAGGTCTGAGGCATCGAAATAATTGAGAAAGATTTCCATGATCATAACATGGTAAAAAACTGCAAAACAGTTACATGATGTCCTGCATTTATGTACCTGACAGATCACAATTGCTTTGCCGCAAGGTTTATAAATCCTATAGCTTGAGCAAATGTTTATGTAGAGCTTACAGAAACTTTTTGGCAATCCAGGAACATTAAGAGGATGCAAGAAATGGGAATATGGTATTGTGTCATTATTATCTAATTAGCATTGCTGTAAGTGAAACAAATATGAGATGTCTTTCTAAGGTCAGTTTAATAATAAAGGATTCATGTGCGCACTTGAAAGTTCCCCTTCTTTAGACAGTAAGAATCAGGATTTGTTTCTGGTCATGAGCTACCTGCGGATTGCACCTATAGACTATCGACTTCCTGCTTATGGTAGCGGGAAATGAATGCTGTTGGCTTTTCAGCAGCCTGTTTGAGTTTGGTGATCTCACCCGAGGTCTCAGTGGACAGTTGTCTTTGGCACATTTCCCACCTTGTTAGTTAACTGCTGATAATTATGGCACAAACACAAAATAGTGCTTGGGTTAGGGCGACTGAGCTCCAAGTCACAATTGAGTAGTATATGCCTATATGTTAGTTTTCCCCAGTAATGTACAAGGAAGATACCAGTAAACTCGAAACTGTTTAGAATGCTGAGGAAAAGTTACATACATGCATATATAGATGATATATTTCTGTGTATAAATATATAAGTAGTTCTTTATTGTCACATATTTGATAAGTGATCTTTGGGGGGGTTCAGAAACCTTCTTTGAAACCATTTTGGTTATTAGAATAATGAAAAGATTACCCAGTCATGATTCAGGTGATCGCACGGCACAATTAGCAAAGCCTACTCTCACTTTTGTTTCCATTCAGTTTGCAGAAGTAACGTCAAGAGGAATCCCGGAGCCTGTTCAGAATGCATCGTGCTCTGCTTGCGAAGGAAATACCTTGTGCTCCTGATGTCATCGTTGCAATCATCTCAAATTCAAGTCTGCCCAAGCAGGCTCATTATCATTCTCACCATGTCCTCCCTCAGAGCAGCCTCTCCCGCCTCCTCCTGTACAGCACAAAACAAGAGCCACGGGGGGTGCTTGGATTAGGGAAAGGAGAGACACCCTGCACCTCCCCCCAGGAAAACTTGCTGCACTTATACCCAGTTCCTTCAAACTACATGCTGCATTACAGGACCTGGCACGCTGATGCTAAGTGAAGGTGTGGATTCACAAGTATTGATTTCCCCTTCCTGTTTGGTGTTGAACAAAGACTGGGGACGAGCATGGATGTGTGTATTTAGCTTCTGAATGTGGATATGAAAAGAGTGTGACAGCCTCCACAGTAAGAGTTTCCTGAGGAGAGCCACGCATTTCAGACTGCTTTTTTTGGGTTGTTTTGGTTTTTTTTTTTTTCACTGGGGCAAATTTCTCCCTTTCATCTTACAAGAATAACTAACATCTGAGCAACAGATAGGAAGGCAAGACAGAGAGAGAGCAGTTGAGCAAAAAGCGGGGAACAAAGTGTCTCAGGCACCAGGTTTTAGATCACAAACATGTTTCCTGAAAATTCAGAAGGTCCCGGCCATGGACATCAGGACTGATTCTGTCTCTGAGCCATGGCCCACTTGGATTTGTGGATCTCTCCCCCAAACCATCCCCAGCCAACCATCACACAAGGAGCTGATTTCCACCGTGGAAGAGAGGAGGCAGGACAGGGTTAACCCTTGAACAGTCTTCTTTCAGGCCCCCAGAGGGGCTGGGGTTTTGTTTTCCTGGCTAAGGGAGGGGAGCTGGGGCTTGTATAGTAACTGGAACTGGAGACCTTTCTGGTGTTACCAGCCTGGTTTGGGTTTGAGGGAAAGCCTGGAGCAGGAAGGAGAGAAGAGAGAATGCAGACTTGGAAAGCAGCGAATGTCTAGTAATTACACGAGGTAGAGCCAAGTGTCCTCCATTTCCCCGAAGCCCCTTGAGAGCTTAGAGGGGCTCGGAGAAGCCTTCAGCCTCCCTCCCACCCCTCCTGCCCCCTCCCCGCAGCCTGGACGCATCTTTCAGCTCTGCCGTGCCAGCCTTTTCCTTGACTCCAGGTGTCCATCCCTGTCCACAGAAAGGACAGAAAGGGGAGCAGGAGTCCCCTGCCTTTCGGGGTGCCTGGTTCTGGTCCCCCGGAGCCTGCGGGGGGCTCGGACCATCCCCTGCCCTTCCCCTCCCCCTGCGCCGCAGAGGCTGTGGATGCTGCCCTACTCCTGCCATGTGCTGCCGCCGCCGCCTCTGCTGCTGCTCGTAGCTTAAGTCGAGCGTGTCTCCGGCTCCAAACTCCGCCAAACAAGCCTGCATCCTCCTCCGGGGAAGGATACCCAGTAAGTACCAGCCGGAGCCTGCCCCCCTCCCTAGGGCACCCCGCCACCGCCTCTTTACAAAGGGACTCGCAGCCTCTTGCCCCCGCTTTCTCTCCCCACCCCCTTTTTAAGCCAGTGCAGAGAGGGGCTCCGTGAATTCCCTCCAAAGCTATAGGGTGGCTCCCTCCTCCTCTTCCTCCTCCTCCTCCTCCTCCTTCTTCTCCTCCTGCTCTCCTGGGCGAGCCAGGCTGCGGCTGCATTCAGCCGGGGTGGTCCCCAGCCTCGCCCCAGCCATGCTGCTGCGGCTCACCCCCCACGGCTGACTTTTGTTACCCCACTAGTGCCCGGGGCGAAGTGAGGTGGGCTCATTTTTGGGGGGTGGCTGAGGCTAGAGAGGGTGCGCTGGTGTGGGAGGTGTCCCCGGGGGCGCAGGGGGGGGCTGGCTGACTCCCCCATCCTTGCAAGCCCGCGGGGTCGCCGGCCCGGGTGCCCCCCCCCCATCCCCAAGGTGGGCGCAGCGGAGGGGCCGGGCTGCAGCGGGGACCCCGCCACCCTGACATCTGCAGGTGGACTGGGCGAGCCAGCGGCATCCTGGACCCGCTGCCCATCTCATCCCGCTCCGTTCCCGCTGCCCCTGCAGACCCTCCCCGGCCCTCACTCCATCCCTTCTCCCCCTCTCTCCGCTGGGGTGCTTGCACCCCTCCTCACCTCCCCGGTACAAACCCCTCCACTCCACTCCCTTCCCCGCCCCTCCCCACCTTCTCTGATTTATTTGTGTATTTCTTTCCTTGGCAACCACCAGTTCCCCTCAGTCAAACAGCGCAGGCTCCCTATAATTTGAAATTAATTTGTTTGACTGCAGCATTGAGACAGGAAGGTTGGGAATTTATTTAATTCTTTTTCCTCCCTGTGCAAAAAGGAAGCGATGAAATTTCCAATCGAGACTCCAAGAAAACAGGTGAACTGGGATCCTCAAGGTTGGTGATTCTCTATTACTATCATTACTATAATAATAACAATTATTATTATTCCTTGTGTCTACTGACTCGTAGGAGACTATTTGACTCCAAATGGGAGGAGACATTGGATGCTTGTCTGCTGCCCATGTGCACTGCTCAGTCTTTCTTGCTCAATCCTAGCACTGTGTTAGAAAATGTGAGGCTGGGCGGGTGCGTGGGTAAAACCTCTTCTAGGTGTAAGTTTTATAGTTCTATATTTGATATCTGTCTTCCCTCCCCTCCCTTTTTCTTGAATATTTTCATGGCAAACTTGCCTGGGATGGCAAGTGGTCTCTGGCTCACAGCATTGTTTGTTTTATCTGTGGCTCCTTTGTTGTTTCGAGTGATCATTGTTTCTGCTAAATGGGTGGTACAGGAGTGGACACAGATGTGGCTGCTCAGGGCTCCTCGATGGCAAATGTTTGTTGGCAAGCAACTGGAGCAAAATGCTGCTGCGATATAACCCATAATGTGGATGGTATAAAAAGACACATTAAATAATGGAGCCCAAAGGGACCTTTAGTCCTTACTCTGTCCTGTTAACGATTGATCAGCCCAAGTGGGTAGTTTGATTAACTCTATAGTTAGGTTTGGAGACTGTCTGGGGGAGTGTGTTTGTATGATGGTGGAAGGAGATTTACGCCAGTGCAGTGGTTTTCAATAAAACGATCCAAGTGGTGTTTTAAAATAAACCATAATGAAAAGCTCTCCTTTCCTGCCATGGGGAGGAGGCTCATATGCAACCTACAGAAGAAGTGACTGAAAAAAACCCTGCTGGTAATTTGTATACCGGTGTGTCGTATTTCTGTGCATCGGTACGGGAGCAGAGCAACTTGAAGCCATATGCTCAGGTTTGCAGCAGAACTGCTGGCAGCCGGTCGCTGTACAGCAGTGCTTGCAGGAAGCATGAAGTGAGAGCACGGGCTTTGATTATTCATCTTTATTCCGCAGGTTTGGTTTTAGTGGTCAATTTGTCTGTCATCCTCCGTGCCCTCACATCTACAAAATGAAACGTTAGAAACAGTTTCTCCCGGTGTAGAAGGAAAACAGCAGAACAGACATCTTTCTGCTGAGCAGATCTGATGTACTGTTTAAAGAGTATACACAATTAAGCTTTAGTTTAAGCCTTACTACATCTTTAATTAGGTAAGGACTGAAATCAACGCATCAGCCTCCGCCCTCAGCTTCACAACGAACATATGGATAGTAGTGCTAACAGAGACGGCATTATTTTAATAACACTATATTCCTTATCCTAGGGTCAAAATTCTGTGTGGTGAAAACTTACTCTTCCCAGGTGCTTTTCTGAATGTGTGCTTGCTGTTACTTCATTTTTAATTCATTGTATGTTGCAAAATGTCTTTTAATGCAAAAAGCTCTTTCCTCCCTTCCGTGACAAGGCACACAGGAGGCTGTACTGATGGCATTCTGTATGCAGCTCCTTTGCTTGGCAATCAGCTTTAGAGCATATGGATCCTACAGGTGGTTGGTCACAATTTACTAATGTGTCCAAAACTGTAGAGTACTGTAACAGGTAAAAGACCTCCAACCCAGCAGGTTTCCTCTCCACCAGGCTGAATCCCTGCTGAGCACTGCAGAATCCTGCCTGTTATTTCTCCTCAGCGTATTGACTTCGTTAGCCAGGCAGCAAGGATGGTAATGTATAGGCAGGAAGGAAGCAAAAAATGTTAATTTCTAATTCTCCAAGGAACTCAGGAAATTGATAAAATTTGTTGGACTGGAAAAAGGCAAATTGGTAAGGAAAGGTTGTGTCAGGCCCAGTCCTTTAACCAATTGTACTCACATAGTCCCACTGAAGTATGTGTGATGTGGGTGGATGACAAGGTAGATCAGAGTTCCATTCTTTCTAAAACAAAAATATATTTATGTAGATAAAAATGTTAGCAAATATCAACACACAAGTAGTTAGAGCCCTAAAATGAATTTGATTTACAGTCACAGATGTAGGCTGTTCTCTGCATGTACATGTGAAGACCGATGTTATGTTTTGCATCCTATGTGATATCCTTGGAGTTAAGAATTGAAGTAGCTTTTCTCAGATACAAACATGTAGAAAGCTGGTGGTGCAAGGATACAAGGAGTCCTAAGTATTAAAAGCAGAGCTCTTGTCCAGTTAATGTTCACATGCAAATACCAGGCTCATTTCAGTACGTATTGTATGATTGTGCCCTGTTCTGGTTGTCAGACAGAGAACGTGCAGTTTCCACAGTTTTGTCTAGTAGGAATTGTGCTAACTTGTGCTCACAGTGCTTGAAATACATCAACTGATGTTCCTGGCAAGCAACGATGTAAGTGAAAGCTATGGTATCTCAAAGATTGTTTAGAGCTGATTATTCTAGGCAATATTTTCCTGAAACGATACTCATTTCTAAAGGCCAGGGCCCTTGTTGTGGAGACATGGCTTCCTTGGGACTGATGCTGCTGCTGGTTTGAACCCAGGTTGGAATGATAGTTACTGAAATGAATTAATGCTCAAACTCCGTAATGCTGACTGAACTATAAATATTTACATAGGTAAATAGATTATAGAGTCTGCTGGTAGCTTTCATCTGGCATAAAACTGGTATTCTCAGTTCACATCAGCGAAGATCAATATACCATAGAAAGACTTTGTGGAGAGAATTGTTTTAAAAGAATAGAATTGACATGAGGGATGGTGTCTGACAGACAGCTAATGGGAGGCTGATTTCTCAGCCATTTAACTGGAACAAACAGGGCGTGGAGACTGACCTGTGCTTTTATCTTGTTGTGTAGTATCTTCACTTGTCTTGGGTATAGATTATGTCTCTGTGTTCCCTCTAAATGCTGAGTGCATTTTCTATATAAACCGACTATTTCTTAAACCTGGAAGTATATAGGGTCCAGATTCCTCCAGTGAAGTCCCCTACTATCCCAGGCAGTCAAACTGTATAATCCCATTAACAAAGAGATCAAACACCATCCCAAACGTCCCTGGGACTTGTCCCTAGCACTCCAATGTGAAATATGTCCTAGAATTTCATATATATTGATCAAAAAACCCATACTGTTCATATACAGTGAGTGAGTGGGATAAGAAATGAGTAAAAGACCCAAGCTAGCACCTCAAGTATGTTTTAGGGAGAGTTGAACAGACACAGGATCTCACATGACCTGGCCTTACATTTTAAAAAACAAGCCTTCAGTTTTTGTTTCTGGTGGAATCAGCCTGGATATACACAATCATAAAACATTTGATCTTCCTATCATGGATTTTTGCTTCTCCCATTTGGTGCAATTCAGGTAAAGCAGTAATAACTGAAATTAGTGAAAGATGAGATTTTCAGTTTCGTACCTTGTGCAACTTCCCATCTATACTTTTCAGAATATAGGATTGGGTTTATAGCAGCATATGAAGACATTAATTCTTGTAATTGCTGTTCTCATCTCCCCTCTTTCCCACATTCCTCCTGCTGTTTGTTACACCCACCTGTTGTCTGTGCTTAAATTGGCTTATAATCTCTTTGCATATATAAGTTTTATACAGTACCTAAACCACAGTGGGTCCCTCATCTGACTGAGACATCTGGATGTTTACAGCACTATCATTTTTTTTTTCACCTAAAAATTATCTGCTCAAAATTTCTGTTTCTTTGTAGAAAAGAGGGGTAAATAACACTGTGTCAAATACGCTCAGAAACTATACTCAAGCATGACTGTGTTACAGGATGATGGTGAGATGTCTTTTCCAAAGAAAGGATGTCTATCCTGGTGACGCCCTTAGTAGGCAGAAAATGGAGTTCAGTCTTGTTCCATCCTTTGTTTCCACAGTTTTTTGCTGTCATTGCAGTGATAAGGATTGTCAAAACATTTTGAATTTCCAGGTAGATGTTTATCTCTACACTGACCTTTTGGAACTCTGAAGTTTTGATACAAGTTCCCGTGTCCTTTCAGAAAGACATTGTTTGTGTAGGATGGCTTTCTGCAGTTTGGAACCCTAAAATCATGCATTTATTATCATCCTTACATTTAGCGTAGGAGTTAGTGGTCTGTGGGGAATTTGAGCTGTGGTTGACAGTCTGGAGTTCCTCATCAGATTTTGCCACTGACTTACTGTTTAACCTTCAGTAAACCACTTACTCTTTCTTTTCCTCCCTTTTTCCTTGGCTGTAAAATAGGAGTATTAATACTTCCCTAATGCACAAGGGTGTTGTGAAATATAATTAACTTGTTTAGAGCAATCTAGGATCTGCTACTGAAAGAAGAGCATATGTATTGCAATCAAATGCTAAAACAATTAGGAGGGAGCAATACAGCCTGTCATCATACACAGATCACATCAATTAAGAAATAAGGTTATCTCTGCACTTTACAACTAGAGGAAACTAGTATTACTTGCGCTTCTTTGCAGGCACTGAAGACTCAATTGAGTTTCCCATTAGAGGTATCTAGAGACGTTTGATATTCCCCAGCTGCCACTCCAGAGTGGCTCAGGTCTTCCAGAGGTCCTGTGTCACCTGCCATGGGATTTCTCATGTCACACAAGACACCTCAAGCACCACTGGACACGTATATGTGGGGCAACTGAGCTGACTCTCAAATGCCTTCATGCAGGTGACTGTTGGAAAAATCTTCAACATCAGCTACTTAGTATAAATTAAACTGACACTGCCTGCAGAGTGTCACAAACTGCTTCAGTTCCTGCTTTTTCTGTCCTTTCATTCAAAGACACCAATGCAAGGCAAACTTGATTATAAAGACGTAGAGGAGTAGAATGAAGGTGTTCATTTCTGTCCTCTGTTTGCAAGAAGATATATGAAAAGAAGTGGAGTGTAACTGTGAGCTAAGCAGTATCTTTCTGCACTCAGAAGTCAGTAACTCAGTGTGAGAAGACTGCCATGGAAAGCTATAACATGTGAAAAAGAAGCTCTGATCCCAGCAAATGACCCATGATCAGCCGGGTACAGACCACGTGCTACTTGTATCACAAAATCATATTGGCTACTGACCCATCTGATAGACCAGGACTCTGCTGTGCCTAATAAGCATGGGCTCCAGAACAACTGTGAGGAGTTTATTTTTAAGAGAGATTTGAAGGACAATAGAAATTGGATATACAGGAGGACACTCCTGGCAGTGCATGGTATAGGTGCAATAATGCCAAATACAGTAAGGTGGAAAATTTGAAGACTTTGGAAAACAAATAAAAGCGAATGAAGAAATCAGAACTTTACTAGGGGCTATGTGGATCCTGCAGGGGAGGCAGATGAATGCTTTGGATCCTAGTGTGGTAAGAGATAGGAAGATATGATTGAATTAGCAGGAGAGGAAGAGAGCAAGCAATTAGTTTCATCATCATTGTCTTTAAAGTGCCCTGGAAATGGAAAAACTAAGGATTCAGAAAAGTAAAATTAGTAATAATAAAGTGTTAGAGTGAAAGACTGGACAGCAGCTTCCTTAGTAATAGCAAGGAAAGTTTGAACTCTAGTCAGGGTAAGAAAGAAGGAGGGTAGGGTATCATTAAGATGACATCTGTACTGTGAGAAAAAGGCAATGAAAAGAATCAAAGGCAATATGAAGCTCTAAGTCTAAGACAGGGAGAGCAGTAGAGCTGTCAGCAGTGGGAGAGGCTAAGACAGAATTATTATTTCAGTAAAGATTACCAATGCTGGTTTTTACCAGACATGTACAAGCATAATCCATTAATAGGCTTTTGGACTGAAAAGTCCCCTGAGCAACTCTTGAAAAGTGATGCTACCTGAAGTGATGGAGGTTCCTTTTGGTAGAAAGATATATGGTATCACTTGTAATTGGGTAGATTTTGTTTCGGCTTTTGGTGTTTATGTGGATTTATGTAGCTAGTGTGTGGGCTATATCAGCTTGAGACAGATGAGTGCATATATATAGTGATACATTTTAATTGTTACTCTTTTGATTTATTCCAGAGCTAGAAATTTTACCACTCACTTCAGTGTGAGCAACATGAGATTACTCATGTTAAAAGTATAAAAACTGTGTTGTCCCTGGAGGCTATACTGAGTTAAAAGTAAAGCAGTGCCTGGGATCATTGAGAGAACAGGGGCCCTGGATGTTGTAAATGGGGTAAGTACCTGGAGTGAAATGGGGAGGGAACAATGAGGAGGTCAGGATATGAAAGGGATAACAAACACACTGCTTTTCAACAGGTAAAGTATTGCAGAATTCAGTGTGATATAAGTGCCTAACCTTTATTTTGTTGTAATCTCAGTGTAATAGCAAAAGCCAAAGCAGAGAGTATAAATGCTGAACAGTTGTGTGTTTTTTATGGACTTTGTATGTAAAAGAAGTGACGTACAGGAAAAGGCTAAATACTACCTTTTTTATATGAATGCTGTTTTTTTTTGTTTTCTGTGAGAAATTGAACATCCTGGGACCTGGCCTTTGTCAGACAGAGGCTGCTCATGTTCTAGTTCCTGAGATGTCAGTTACACTTCTATTGTTTGTCTATAAAGCATGTATATGAAAAACATTTTAACTATAATGGAAAATGTACTCTAAGATGAGCCTACTGACTTATGTAAATAATGTGTCATGCAGTTCTCACTGGTTACCTCAATTAGATAAAACAAGTGAGAACAGCACACAGCCATATACCTTTGTACTTCAGGGTGGTGGTACCAATTGTTTTTAGTCCATGGACCGTTATTATTTTCTCAACATACAGTCTGGGATGCTTTACACAGTTACAATCAAGCATGAACTCAGATTATTTAAACAAAATGATATTTCAAAAGTGAACTATGAATCTCTTGCCATCTCTTAATGAATCACAGAATTTAGGAGATATTTCCTTGGTCTGAGTATGCTGAGACCAAGAATTCAGATTTCAATTTTTCTTTAACCGCTAATACAATTCTTATGCTATTACAAATCTTATTATTGGCAAAGTGTCCCAAATGCATGTATTATTTTGTGTTCAGATGTCCCAAAATACAAGCATAGGAGATCACTGGTAAGATTTTGAGGTTAGGGTGGAAACGTCAGTGTGGATATATCTCAGTGTTGGGAACGAAAACCAGGAAAGTGATAGAATCTGTTATCAAAACCTGAATAGAGGGAAGGAAAAGGTGGAAGAGAATACACAAGCCTGGCTTCATTTTAAATTTCTCTTTTTAGAATGGAAGTGGAACATCCTGCTGAAAGCTGGAGTTGTGACAAGGGGTGTGACATATAAAATATGTTAAAGGGATTGAAACTTGTTCCACTTAGGATATAGAGTCCTTAATAGAGGTAGTGACCAGCTGCAAAATTTGGGTATGGGTTCAGGTTTTTTTTAGAAGGACAGATGTAGTTAGGTCTAGCATTCTGTTTCTGTTTGCTATTTGAAATTTTAGAGGACAGTTGAAAGGGAATAAAGACCTAACAAAGAGAGGCAAAGGAAAGCTTCTTCAGGTAATGCAGATTACTAAAGAATGGACCCAAAATGTGCCAGAGTCCGATCTGCTGCTGGAAATTCCAAAAATGCAGAATGAAAAGAGTGCACCTGTGGTAAGGCTGAAAATGTTCTGAAAAAAATAATGGGTGAACATAAGGACAAATTTGGCTGCCTCCAACTAGAATTCACTGCTTTCAAGCACATGAAGTTCTTTCTACCTTTTAGAAGTAAGCACATAACCTAGGGCATATGTAAAAAAAAACCAAAAAAACCCCTAGTATCTTTTGTTTTCTATTGGTTGCTCAGGCATGTATCAGGGTCCTCCTCTGTGAGAAAAATTCAAGCACAGTATAAATAATCTTATAGACATATTACAAAATGTCTGCATCTCATGAAGTATCTTAAGTAGATGATGATCTGTTTATTTGGCTAGTACTTCATTGGAGAAACACGCTTATGTTTCTTATGTTTGTTCCTCAATTCTGCCCCCAAAAGACACATTCAATAGATCTTTAAATTGATTCAGTTCTCTGTCTTTCTGATGACCCATAGATTATGCATGACTGTGTGACTGTTGTTTGCTGAAAACAATAGACTGTTTAACTAGTAGGGGATAACAAAAGTTAACACCGACAAAACATCTTCTTACAAAGCAATACAAGTTATTTTGGTATCACTATCCTACAGGATCATCACAGTGCTTTAAGGATCAGGCTTTGAGTACCTAGATTTGTTAGAGCCATATGTTCATATCTCAGCAGGACTGACTCATCTTTTCTTCCCTAGGAAGAAAAAACAACATGTTTCTGACTTTACTGGATGAGGATTTTGGATTTTGGCACCTTAAACTTGTGCCACTGAGATTCTTAAGATTTGGTGATATGCTGTTAAAGGATGCTTGGATTATTTCTCTCTTACTCAATATTGTAATATAATAGTACTGGCATGATTTGAGAACAGCAAATACATACTGACAGCTTGTCCAGGGCTTTTATCCTCTCAAATTTCAGCTTTCCATTTTAAAGAAACAAAAGGCAGTCACTAGATACCATGTGTGAAAAACCTCAGTGATGAAAGAATTATAAAATAAATGGAACTGCAGAAATGAAGGAAGCAGCTCACACATCTCAAAGACATTCCTTTAGATTAATGCATATCCATCACTGATTACTTAAATGTTAAGACTGCTAAGTTTGGATTGCACAAGAAAGGGTCGTGCAGAGAGGCCTTGGGTAGCAGTAGCCATGACAGCTACAGAAACACCACCAGAGCCATGTCTTCATGATGGTACAGCCACCGTACTAATTTATCTTCATGAGAGGCAGAGTTCATTACTGGGTTGCAATGATATACTGACATGTAACTCTGTGACCTGAATTTCTTATTGCTAGCAGACATTATTTGTTGGTGCAGTTCTCTAAAAATAGGCCTCTGCTGCCATTTAAGGGACTGTAAGGCAGCAGAGACATTTGTATAAGCCTAGTACTTTTTAACAGACCTAGGGGGAGACCTCTGCCCTTCTGGAGCAACAGCTTAAGGCCAATTAGGATATCCCAGGATCCCTAACTTGGTACTATATAGTATGGATGGGCAACTGAATTATGACATTTGAGTGTGACTTAGCTGGAGAATAAAATACCTAAATATAGGTAGGTATATGAAATGCAGAGTTATTCTAAGTTTCTAAGGACCTCCTACAGTTAGGGGAGATGTAGTCAACTATGGTTCAGGGACCCTGGAGAACTTTCAGTAGATGTCTGGTTTAGGGTCAGCAGAATCACTCTTCAGGCTGCACTGACCAATTTTAAACACGTCTGTTTTAACTTTACTGGGATGTACTCCAAAGTTACAGCAAAGGAACAAAATGAGACAAGGGTTATTCCTGCTCATAATTTGAACTTCAACTCAAATGGCTTTGGGTAGCATCTCACTAGGAGGATTTAGGGCAGGTGTACACCACTTTTTCCTGGTGGATTAATTCTTAATTTGTGCATGCTTTGGGCTTACAAGAATTTCATGGTTTGTGCAGCTTTGCTGAAAGTTATAAAATGCTACTTTGAGCTTGGCATGATTAGCAGTGATTTCATGTGTTTTGAGCAGCTCTGAGCACAGGAGGATGAGTTCATGTCCACACTGTGGAGGCATACTTTTGCTTAGGTGAACCTTAATTCTGAGAAAAACTGATTAGAGGGCCACAGCTGTCACTTTCTTAAGTCTGATTTGTGAATGCATGTAGCTACACATCAGTGATGCAGCATGGCAACGCTGTGAAGTCCTGCGAGATGTTAGAAGCCATACCATATCAGCAGATGCCATTCTTGTGTAACTATACAATTTTATCATAGTTGAAATTACAACTGTATTTTGACAGTATTATCTGAATGGAACCTGAGCATGAGATAAATCTTGTGTATTTCTGTTGTTGTACCAGACTCCTTATCATCTAAGATACCCTAAATTATATACTGTATAGTGAAGTCCACTGCCAGAATCCAATGCCAGAATCAACCTGGCATGACCAGGAGCTCCGTGTGCCTGATCAGCCTCCCAGTGACACTGTTCATCTGTTCTGTTTATTATATACTGCCGTGAGCAGCGTAATGGATCTTAAGTCTCTTTAACCTGCTTCCTTTTGCTTACCTGAGCTCTTTTTGATTCACAGTCACTTTCTAATAACTGTCTTACATGCAGACTGGACAGGTAATCCATTCTGACTGCTGGAACTTTACTGGTGCAACTTACACACCAAAAATGTAAAAGAAAAATATGTATGTCATAAAGAATATAGAATGAGAGAAAATAAAAATGGTTAAGATGAACAAGTGCATTTCAAATAGCAGCTTTCTCTTCCTCGTGAAAGATCTTTTCTGCATATTGTAATTTTGTAATAGCTGTCCTATATTATAGGTATTCTTCATCCTTTTCCAGAGTAGGTTTTCAAAGTATTGAAAAGCTTTTGTTCACTTTAACTAAGACTGTTACTGTATGTAGGAACCTTAGACCGCTAAATAGACTGGATCCTCAGGATATGCAAATAGTATAGCTCCAGTGAGCTAAAAATTAGCCAATTGATGTGTTTTTTAGAAGATTTCTGACCATTACCACACAATGAAGGATCCACTTCTATTGCTGTTGCCCCCAAAAATTGAGAAATTATCACTTAATTGAAATGGTGGATCATTAATGAAATTTGCTTGATTTTGAAATACTGTTCTATAGATTCCAGTCATTAACTGGGTTGGAGAAGACACCAATAGACTGATGCAGAAATTCTGCTTGATTTTACAGAGGAGCATCAGTAGAAGCTCTTTAGGTATGATCAGTAATGTGAAGATACATCCATAAGGATGCCCCAAGAAATCTTTGAAGGCGAACAGTCAGTACTAACACTGTTCGTATTCTGGGGCTAGAGGTTATATTGCATTTTCTGGCCTTACTTATATATGAAAGATCTGTTCCTTGGCTATTAACCCAAGAGAGTCCTGCAGGAGACGTTGTACTGCCCCAACTGAGCGATGTATTGGTGTCTCACAGTTGCAGTCTCTGCTGCAGTCAGTGGTGTTGCTGAAGTCCCCTTCGCAAGACTGAGGTGATCAAGGGATTCCTTCACTCCACTGGTCGGCTGTACCCCTGGCAGACAGCCAGCATCAATCACATTTCAAATGGAGATTAGACAGCTTCCTGCTAGGAAGGGCAGCATGAATCTTTGCCTTGTTGTATGTCTCCTCCACTTGCTTGTTTTACCACTAGGTGTCTGTCAATAAGAATGTTCTTCCCTTTGTACGCAGGCCTTCTCATGCTAAGTTGTGAGACAGGTTTCTGTCGCTGGTTGGTCTGGCCATGAGACCATTGGCTAAATTTCTTCTGCGAATCCTTGAGATAGGCTATTTGCAAGATCCCAGTCCAGTTTCTGTAGCAGAGGGGCAGCAGCTAAAACCCTAACTCTACATCATCATATGAGCACTTTGAAACAGAACACCTTGAATTTCTGTGGTGGGAGATTCAGACGCTTCCTAAATGTTACTGGAATCCTGGGATGCTTCCTGGTGAGGAAAAGTAATCAACTCTGTTCATCCAATGGCATGTCATGGTGAAATGGAAATTATTTTTATTATTCTTTAAAAAGAAAATTATGGATAAGCATCACTGCTTCAACCTGTCTGTTATTCATCGAAGGGTGAAGTCTTCAGAGAACCAGAGAGCAGCTATTTATTCCTTAATACTTGTACTTGAGGTTTGTGATATATTGGCAAGAAAGCAGTCTTCCTATGTATTACCTAATAAGGAAAACCAATATCATACCAAAGAATGGTTTCCTGAGTGGAATGTTCATCTTTACTGACAGGAACTCTTTTTCACAAAGTCATCTCTATACCCCAAGATCTTGAGCCAAAGCACTTGCTTGTTATTTGGCTCTTGCCAGAGCAGAAGCAGAGACCCGCATGAACTAGAACTCACAATTTTAGCAAGAGCAAGAAATACT
>JAOXJM010000041.1:45982342-45995632 GCA_026413425.1 Tringa solitaria | reverse complement strand
AAGCAGAGACCCGCATGAACTAGAACTCACAATTTTAGCAAGAGCAAGAAATACTCATCTCATGCTAGGGAAATGTTTTGGGTTTTTTTTTTTTTTCAGTGATCTGTTGGTTTTAGTCGTATTTCAGAAAGCGAAAGGTGAGAATTTTTCTTGGGTTTCTCTGTATTCGGTTTCTCTATAAATAGCCTCATAAACCTGGTGGTAGCACTGCTGCCAGTGAGCATGTTGGAACAAACACGGTCACCAGGCTTGAAGCAGGAGGGCTCCTTATTTGGGACTTGCCCCTGCCAATCACTTCTAATCTCCCCTCAACTCTTCCTGCTCCTCATTGTAACGCTCTTCTACTCGATTTTACGTTTTCCAATACCTGAAGTTCATTGATGAATCCCGTCACGTGTGAGCGTCTGCTTTTGGCTTCTTGCTCTGGGCTCAAGTGTCAGAGGCAGCGGGGAAGGTAGTTGAGCGCTGAGAAGAGAAACTAAGCAGCAAGTTACGGGTGTGCTGCCTCCCACGCTGCCAGCACGGCTGGAGACAAGTGAGGGACAAGAGCAGATGGATGGATTTGGAGGAGGGCAGGGTGGAAGAGAGGTCAGGAGAGAGAGAGAAAGCAAAAGAAGGGAAACAAAATTCGAACTGCCCTCCAGCAGTGTGCAATCTCACTCCAGCACAGGATAAATCTCCCTCAAGTGTTCATCAGGACTTGGCAGCTCTGTAAGTAGTGCTACAAATGGTGTCAGTAGCAGTGCATCTTCATGTTAATGCCAGTAAGTGTTCGCTGGGAAGCCCCTGAGGACTTCTGTCCTGAAGCCAAACCCGAAAGGAAAAAAAGAAGATGCTTTCAGCTGTTCCTGGAGTTCACGTCCTGCCTTAGCACATCCATTCTTTTGCCCAGTGAGCTGTCATATATGCCTTAGCAAATTGCAGTGCCTGGGAGAGGGAGGAGGGAGGGGAAAGTATCCCAGCATCCCATGACCGTGACTTTTGCGGAGATTTTTTTAATGTCAGTGCATAAATTCTGGCTGATACCTGCGCAAGCCAGCCTTGGGCTTCCCGTTGTTTCCCTGCCACTTGTGTAGCCTCAGCAGGCAGGAGCTCTAAGGCTGTGTTTGCACGGGAGTAACTCTTGGGCTGTCCATTTTAGGTTCATGGGCAGGCTCTACTGTGTTTCTGACAGCAGAGAGGCTGGGTCAGAATCTGGAAGTTCTTGTAAATAATAAGCAAGAAGAGCTTACACATGGGTATCGTATTTTTCCTTCATAACCAACAAAAGAAAGGAGTCTGATTTATGGCTGCCTATTAATCTTGTAACACAGACCAGTCTTTTGTCATGTATAGTGGAAAAGAGCATGTCCCCTAAAAGAACTTAAAGATTTGCTAATATAGTGATGACAAATCATTGTACCTGCTTGATGCACATATGACAAAGACCTTGTTCTAATCAAGTTTTGAAATGACTCTTGCATTTAATTAATTCGCTAACATCTCTGTGGCTGTATTTACATGAGACAAACTGTGAACACGTACAATATTGTTTTTCCTCAGTGTCACAGGGGTTTGTCTATTACTTGTGAAACGCTTTGAGATATTTAGATAATCATGAAAGTTTATTACAGGCTTGGCACAACTGATGCAGAGAGGAATGTTGAGATGTGTTTGACTGTCTTACACAGAAGGGGCGGGGAAAGGATTTCAAGAGCATTTTCCTGGTGTGAGTTGGGACTAGAATATGAATGATTCTGAGTTTATTTTTTTATATATATATATATACATAAAAATATACTCTTAACATTTCACCACTTTATTTACAGATCCTGGATGATGAATACAAAGGCTGCAACATTAGATTGTTTTCCTTTGTTACCCTTCACTGATAGCTTTTCTTCTTGGGTCCATAGGGGTATGCAGGGCACATATTGAAAACGCTGACCTAAATGTTTTCTGGCAGATGATTTTATGCCCTGTTCTTAGATACTTCCAATGAAGGAGATTTCAATATTGCAATGGTTGTTCCCGTGTGTAGCTATCCTTGTAGCTAGACTTTTTCCTAATATATCATCCCCTACTTCCTTTGTACAGATTAATTGGTAATTTCTTCCTCTATTCTTAAGGGATCTAGGGAAGAATTCATCACTGTTTTCAGTTAGTCAGTGTCTTATTTTCATCTGTGAGACTACAGTTCACATTTCTACACTTAGTCCAAACCGCACTTTCATTGATATTAAGGTAACACTTTGGAAAGGTGCAATGAAAATTGAAGTGGGATGTTGAAAAGACGACTGTGGTGATAATCATTTTGTGTCATGGACAAATGACATTCGAATATGTGGTGGAGTTTGATTTATTGTGGTTCAAACCAAGATGAGAGATGTCAAAACTGATTGAAGGAAGAGACTGGTATTTCACATATTCTTTAAATACAGATCCAATGTTTCCCTACTGTGGTTTGCTAACTCATTCTCTCCTTCTGTATGGGTGTACTCTTAACAAGCACGTTTCACCACCATTCAGTATTTTGGTGCCAAGTGAAGCAGAGAAAGATGGTGAACAGAGCAGCCTTTTCTGTGCCATTCAGAGTTTGCTTCCCTTTTCTATTAGCCTGAAGAAAGAAAAACATATCTTCATCTTCACTGGTTGCTAACTATATGCAGTCATATGAAAGGTTGTGCGGAAGGCAGAAATGGTCATAAATTTAAAGCAATAAAGTACAGATGTCCAAAATAGGAGTAGCTTTTTAGGGATAGGTCTTGGAACACACAAGTCTGGGAGCAGGCGAGTGGATTTCTACTCCAGCCTGTCGTTTGTTGTGTGATGTTGGTTAAGCGATTTCTTTTTTGTCTTTTTTGTATTCAGTGAGAGTTGAATGCTGGTGTCTGGGCCAGGCCAGCCCAAGGAAGCTGTGAACTTGAACCTATCTGGTATAGCACTGTTTTGAACCAAATATGTCCTGCTAAGTGGCTTGGCCTGTTATCAGCAGCTCTGCACTGTGCTAACAAAGCTACTCAGCTTTTCTTGGCTTGTACCTGGTTTCTGTGAAATCTTAATGAAAGTTGGATCAGTCTGCAAGAAGGAGCCTAACAATACTTTGGAATTCTTCACATGAAAGATGAAGGAATGTTATTGTTGTCCAGCATCAGATTTTTCCAGAATTATTTGAAGGACAGTGATATATGGTAATTATTGCTATTTGTAATATATTCAAAGCAGGACACTCCTGTTCTAAGCACTGCTGATGTTAGGGCCCCTGTTCTGAGGAGTTTGTTCTCTATGAAATAAATAATTACAATATGTAACTATTAATACGGACATTTGCAAAAACTGATTTAGGATTTGTTGGCATAGTGAGATTTTCTGGGTTTTATATGGTTAAGGGCACTGAGATTTTAGTCCCGCAGAGCTTTTATTTTCTTAAGGAGCCGTTGTGAGTTTTTCCTTTCCCGGCTTTGAAAGCTCCTTGTGAGATGGATGCTTGAACTGCCATTCTTCTGTGCTTTAGAGAATTTACAATTAGAAATGGCAGCACCTTTCAGAAATACAATAAGTATAAAAATGGCATTCAGACCCTCCTCTCTCACTGTACTTCCTTGACTAAAATTAAATTAGCTTGTACATACTTCTTTTCTATCTCTTTAGGGAGTCTAAGTTCAGAATTGCTAAAGTGAAATGATAGAATACCAGTGACTCTTTCAACAGCCTCACAAAATCTGTTGCAAGCAAAGAAAAGGGACATGGCATAGCTCAGATGAATGGTAATTGCATAGACTTTTTAATCTTTCACACACTTGTTAAACTGGATTAATAAGTAATTCAACCAGTCAAGTTTACCCAGTGCCCAATTTCTAACCATTTAACATCTGCAAGCAGACTGTGATTTTCTTATATTTTTAAAAATTTTCAGTCAGAGATATCACATTGTATTACTGCTTCTCCTTGATTGGGTAAGAGTGTATGCGCTTCCTGACAGCATGAAATATTTAATGAATTTGACATTTAGCATTATGTGAAAATGTATGCTGCTAACATCCATTTTCTTAAATGTATATAGAAAATGAGTGAAATGAAGTGCTTATATATGGGAAGGAAAAATGAGAATGAAAGATGATAAAAACTGAAAAAGTCAAATCCACTCAACAAGACAAATGAATGTTTTTGTTCCATATTGACCCAGCTCCAGTAGAGAGTGACAAAAAGGCATTATTGTTGGAAGACTGCTTCCTCTCTCTGCAGCTAACTCATGCTCATCACTCTAGTTTAAGTCCTGATCTATACATTGATATTCTTGGGGCATAATTGTAATGGACTTAGGACGTTTTCACCAAAATCCATATGTACTCCATGACTGGTGAGACTCAGAGGAAGAACAGTGCTGAACAATACAATCTGAGTCTTGTGTCATTTATTGCCCCTATGCAACCTGTCTGTGGTGGGTTGACCTCGGCTGGCTGTCACATGTGAACCCAGCCACGCTCTCACTCCTCCTCAACTGGAGAGGGGGAGAAAATAAGACTGAAAAATTTGTGAGTTGAGATAAAGACAGGGAGATCACTTAGTAATTACCATCATGGGCAAAGCAGACTCGATTTGGGAAAAATTAATTTAATTTATTGCCGGTTAAAATAGATTTAGATGGTGAGAAACAAAGACAAAGGTTAAAATACCTTTATCCTTCTTCATTTTTTTCTTATGCCCAGCTTCACTTCTTCATTCCTGACTCCTCTTCCTCCTCCCCATCCCAAATGGTGTAATGAGGATAGGAAATGGGGGGTACTCTGGTAGTATGGACAGTAGAAATTAAAGAAGATTCCCATAAGATTTTCCCTTGGAAGAAACTGCTGTCAAATAGGAGTTACAATGTCCTTTAGAGGAAGGCAAGATTCATTCTGATGACTTACTGCATAGCTAAGTTTCTTGTCTGCCACTAAAGAGGTTCTCCAGGAACAGAGAAGAGGCTTAAGTTCCCCTTAGTTCTTCTGATCCCCAGTGCGCCAGCACCACCACTCTGTGAAGACTCTCATAGATGGGAAGCTCTTTCTACAGAAAGACCTTAACTCAAACCACACTGATTTCTTAATTTCTACCATGTTCCAATTTAGGCTGTTTCAGATTTTTTATTTTTGCCTAAACTATAGTTTTCTAATGAAGAAGAATGAAAGCCACATTATAAAACAGTGGTGTTTTTTGTTTTCTCCTAACAACTGCATTCCAAATCAATTAAGCAGTTGGGGTATTCCAAGAGCTATTAATTAGTATGTTTCAATTATAACTGATGAAGCAGAATTATGTAGATTTTTTTGGAAACTTATCAAGATTCATAAGTGTGAGCACTAGCAGGGAATATATGACAAATGATAGAAAAATTGCAGAAGCCTTTTTTATATGACATTTTCCCCAAAGCTGCTGTCAGGGCTGGCAAAGCAATGGTTAGACGTAATTCCCCCTGGTACATATCACTGATATTTCTCTCCCCACCAACAGAGAGAACTCAATATATGAACTTTTACTCTTATTTTACTAGCATTATCCTATAATAGGAAGCAAACAGTGACTTTATTCCTTATGCACTTTTGTAACCTAACATATTCCTCCCTTCTCCCCGCCCCACTCTGGGAAAGGAGCAATTGGGAGCAATCTGTGCTGCTTTCTTTCTAACAGCACATTCAATCTATTTCGTTTAATATATGTTGCCCTTTCTGCCTTTACCTGTCTCTCTCTTTCCATACTTTGTTGAATGCTTTGCCGCTGATGACTGCATTTGCAGCAGACTGCTGAGATGTTGCTGAAGTCAGCAGCGCTAATACTGCATTAGAGAATCCACTTCAGGGAAAACAATGTTAGATTTAACCAGTGGGGTACTGCTGCAGTGAAAAGCTATGTGCTCTGAGGCACTCTGTGCATTTTCCAAACAAACAATATGTCAAGCTTTGCTTTCACCAACGGTAAATGTAATAGTAATGCTTCTCACTCCAATGGCAGTTTGCAGCAAAATGCTGTACAAACAGTAGGGTGAAATTCGCTTTTGTGGTTGAACACCTTGGGGATATGCAGGGGGACCAGGGCCAAACCTGTGTAAGACGTGTCAGCACTGAGGGCAGTTTTCTTGATCCACTGCTGTAAGGATCCCGAGGTCCCCAGGCAGCAGTGCTTATTATTATGCCTCAATCCAGAACAACAGCCACAGGGATACTAGTTTTCTGCCCCATATGTAATCGTAGCCTGCAGGCAGGATTTTGTCTCCCATTTCTTGATCACAGCTGAAATGTCACCTGTTAATTAGCCCATATCATGCAAAGATGCTGCACAAACACAAAGGCAGACACAAGCATTGTCTACTGGGATTTTTGCTCTAAAAGCCAGACTTTCTAAACCAGCGTCAGATTTTTGAATGCCCAGTGTGTAAAAATCTGACGTTCATTGTGTTGGTTAAATGGATGCTCTCTACTTTACAAAACCTGTTAAAAAATACAACAGAGATAAGGAATGAGAGGGGGGAGGGGGCTGGAATAGCAAGCAAAGCAGGTGGTGGAAATAATTAGCCATGTCCTCATAATGCAAAATTTTAATGGCTTAATGATTTTTTGGTTACACATGGACAGAAACTTTCACGTTTCATTACTTCCATCATGCATATAGTAACCACCCGCTTCCTGTTGGACATAAAAATTCCTTTCCTCCATAAACCCCCACGTATTTTCTCTTTGTGACATATTCATAAGAAGTTCATATGGCTGAGACCTTAATACACCAACTGCCTCAGCTCTTCCTCTAACGTACCTCTTATCCTTGCTCTGACTTCCAGGCACGGTCCTCCTATCTTAACCCAGGCAGCCAGTAGCTGAAATCACTTTGGGGAGTCTGTGGGAAGGTTGTGAGATTGGAAGCAAATGCTAGACACCCATATCCCTCAGGAGCTTCTGTGTGGAGATGAGCCAGAGCCTTGGAGTGCAAGATCATACGTTATCCACTGGTGGGCTGCTCATTTTCCTGCCTTTCCACGCTGTTCAATCGGGAAGTCTTTTGATGTTAACTTCAGTGCGTGGCCATTTCAGAAGAGGGGTGGGGAATCCAAACAGCAAGAATACTCTGTAATTTGTGAAAACGAAGTAAATGATGCTCGTGCTAGGATGTTAAAACAATTATGGCCAGTGGAGTCCCTTCATCCCCCAGTCCTTTGCGATCCAAAAGAGAAGCTAGATCCACCTACTATTAGTGGCTGATTCAGGGAAGCTGTAGTGGACTTTGTTGGCACCTTTCCAAGCCTTGGTCTCTGTCCTGCAACTTCACATATTTGACAAAATATCATATTTCTAAATTACTTCAAGAGGAAATGCTGGCTTATTAGCTAGTACCACAGGAAGGCTGGACAAGTGCTGATAACCCGATGCAGAATCTTGTGAAAGCTGTACAGAGCGTGATTTGCTCATGAATTTTTGCAGTGAAACTGGACTGTGTGATAAGATTACTTTATAATTCAAACTAAACTTCTAATTTTAAGACAAAGATAAGGAAAACTCCATGGGAAATTCTGAGTGCTTGACTATGTAAATAATTGAAGAAAGCATAATTTCCTTTCTTTAAAAAGCCTCCCATCATATTATGAGGATTTTTGAGAAACATACTGATACTTACCTTCGGGTGCACATCAAAGAATCATTTTGCTTGAGCTGAAATGTTGTCTTATTTGGATGTGCCCACTAAAATGGGAGAGGAAATGTCCAGTTTTATTTTTGATCAACTTGGGTATTAAACTTAAATCCAGCTGCTGGGTTTATGAATGCATAAGTATATATGGCCTCAATCTAATTCTATGCTGAATCCTGTGAAAGCAACACTTGTGTCAGATGTGTCAAGAATACCCTATTATACCCTCATTAAAATGTACATACATTCCTGTGTGCTCATGTAACACAGAAACATGGAAGAAAATAAAATACTAAATAAGACAGTCTATTAAACCTGACTTAAATTTCTTCACAGATAAAAATTGTCACAGCGGTATCATAGAGGAGGGTATGTTAATTTTTAAAAAATGTATTTGGTTTAAACCAGTTGAGAAACTCTCCTCTAAAACCAGATTTCTTGGGTATCTCCTATCTTCTTGGCATATTGAGTAAGATAACTGCCAGGATGTAGGTCAGTGTGGCAAAGCCACGCTTAAAGTTTTCATAGTCAGAAGCCAGTTGAACATCCTGTCAGCTTTTTGGCTTATTTGAAGCTGTCCTTCTATGGAGGCTGTACTTTGAGTCTCTCTGTCTGGAGATTTTCCCTTTAAAGCAGAACTATTTTCACAGAGTCGTAACAGGTTATCTGGTTCACCCTGCTGCTGTAAAGCAGGGCCAACTGTCCCTAAATAGTTCTAGCAGAAATTACTCTAACTTGTTCTCAGAAGCATAAGTCTCTGAAAGCAAAGCATACCTGCAGTAATAAAGGGCAATTCTTAACCTGAAGTGATGTCTTATGGTGCATCGTTTCGATGGCTCCAGTGTTTTACATTACAGCGCTTCGCTTAAGAGGAGAATATTTCAGTTGGAACCTACAACGGTCATCTAGTCCAACTGCCAGCTGCCTACGTTGGGTTAAGCTTTGCCGCAGTCTTCTTGACAGTCAGTGAATAAGAGTTTTGATTCCTTAATTCTCATCACTATTAGCAGAAATCGCAGGTATTTAAGCTCCTTGCATATCAAGGGGAGGCCTGACAGTACATGAGATGCAGGTAGTGCGGTACTCTTGGAGGTGAACAACTTTGCAGATCTTAACATTTTAATTTGACTTGTAACGTCAATATATTCAGTTGCTTTATTTTGAAGCTTATCCAAACATACAGGAACTCACCTTTCTTTCCCCACTGGCATCCTCTTACTGGGATAGGGCCTGTGTTGAAACGCTGGTGTGTTCGTTTGAGGGTACTTGTTCCTTTGAGGTTACCTGTCTACTAATTTAGTGCATGCATGTGAATGCAGATGCATCACTGCTTTCACTGATTAAGTCGTCTTCAATATGATTTAACAGACACATGGATGAGACTCTCTTCTGGTAAAAGCCTGTTCTGACAGCAACTTGTTTTGAAAAAAGGTGGATAAATAAGGCAGGGATTGTTCTGCCTTTATTGTATACATATCCTCTTCTCTTTTGCTCACTGTTTGTCCTGAACTATAATGTAAACTAACTCTACAAATCCAAGAATTTATGTAGTCCTTCAGTTTCTTAAACACTTTCTGTATCTCTGCACATTGTTGAATTGCCACTGTAGTTCATCCTCTGATTTTCGTAAAACTATTTGTTAAAATTCTGGAAGTTTATATAGCTTTTATGTTTATATGTGTGTTAAAAAATTGTACAAACACAGATTCTTATAGGACACTTGTGTTAGAAAAATAAGCACTATTTTATGTTTTTCTAGTTGGTGAAACCATGTTTTAAAGGCGAATGGTAGCCCTTTTCTGAGAGCACAGTTTGATGGAGGCAGAGTTCCAATTAGAAATCGGGCCTTCTGACTTCTTACCATGTGCTCAGGTCGGTAACCCCGCTCTCGTGTTGTAAGGAGCGCGGTAGCTGCTGGATGGTAGCCACCAACTGCTGCTTAAAATCTCCCCTGACACATGGCTGGGGCGTTTTTGGCCGCAGCTCTGCCTTCTGTATCGCCTCGGTGAGAAGACTGTCCCTGTTACACATCAGTTGCTCAACGAGCTGCTTTAGTAGAGTCTCCCTGTGTATTAATTTATAGCATACAAAATAAGTTAGGATCAACATTTCTACATACGCTTAGGGTAACTATTGCTAGTAGCAGAAAATGAAAGACTTTAACACAGTTCTTGGAAAAGAGTTATCTTTTATTTTAGAGATAAGCAAGCCGAGCACAGTAATCCATTGAGCTGTGTAAGTGACACAATATTTATAAGAACATTTTAAATTCCCTACCCTGAACTTCCCATCTTCTTCTTAAATAAGTACAACACATTTTCCTTTGAAGACGGAATCAAACAGGCCATGATTTTACTGTAAAGCTGTTACTAACACTTTGCCAGAAATATGATTTCAATAAGAAACAACATTTATACTAGAAGAGAGGAAAAGAAAACTCACAAAAGCTATTTTCACTCTACCAGCTCTTGACTTATTTTTTGTGGAATGTCAGTGTCAGGCATCTTTCTTCATTGAAAGGCTCATCCAGCCTACACTGGACTGTGCCCTCAGGCTTGCAGGTTTTGTGTTGATTCACAAGGTACACAGTAGTTATGGGGTCTAGCTAATGTAAATTGATCGAATTCCATGGAATCCATGGAAGTTATGTTGCACTGATTTACATCAGCTGAGCCTCTTCTGGGAATACTCAAAGTTAATTAGTTTAGTAAGGAGACATTGTGAGTCAGATTTAAGATATTTGCCTACAGAGGAAGGGAGGTTCTAGCTGCTTTATACAGCCTCTCTATTTTACATTTCTTCCAAATACTTTTATGATGTTTCCTGCTGAAACTCTGTGTATCTATTACAATAATCCTTTCCTTTCAGGAGATTTAGAGAATGAGTCTCTTTTACAAAAAAAAAAAGTGACTTCTTTCTAATGCTGCCACTCTTTGCCCTGTTGTCACTTCAGTTTCTTAGAATTTACATGAAATATATGTGGAGGTAAGAGAAAGTGTCCTTTTAAGTTTGATGCCACTCCATCCTGGCTGATAAGTGTTGGAAACCATAATGACTTTTTGATGGTCAAACTGAGCCACTGGGTGTTGCAAAGCTGAGATACGCACAAAGGGGATCAACCACAGAGGCTTTTCCTCTGATCCTGGATTCTTCTATTTAGTATCTGAAGCCTCCAAGTCACATATGAAAAGAAATATTAACTGTAAATCTAAGGCAACAATAGGTTTCTGTAGTTTATTAGTTAGCAAGTAAACTGGAACTCTGTCCTCAATGCAATACTTCAGAGATGTATCACTGCTAGGAATATGTGACTGTAGTAAACAGCTGAGTTCTTAAATTATTCAGTATAATAAAATGGTTTCTATTGGGACAGAGTTGTAGCCCACTTCAAACTCAAGGTGTGATCACGTATGTTCAAAATGTATAGAATCAGTTTACTGTGCCACTCTGATCATATGTTGTCAATCCTTCTGCTTTAATTTCTGAGCAAAATATCAAAGAGACTTTGGGAATAAGTTCAGACAATGCAGCTAAAGTGACTCTATTTTAACTGTAATCTGATTTAAATCTTATATGAATAAATCAGTCCAGTTTCAAAGAAATTATAGGCCAGTGACAGCTGCACTATGGTAGGATTACAACAGGGATTTGGTTTAAAATGAATCCAGCAGCTTTAAAGCCTGCATGTGGTACCGTTATACCTTCGGATGCTGAGGAACCTGGCCTCATCCCACCATTGCTAACACTGGCAAGAGAGAGTGGGGAAGTGTGGTGCTAAGGCACCGGGGCCAGCTTTGATATGGATGCCTTGGTAGCTTGACACAGTGGTCAGCCTAATAAATCTGGCTGGGCGTCAGGGCTTATTAGCTCTGATGTACTGCTAGGCTCATGTGGGCTACACAGTGTTTCACTCTCAAGCTGGGAAGTCCATCGTTGTGCTTGGCATGACTGACTTTGACCTCAGATATCTAGTATGCTTTGGCTGAAGATTGATTTATGCTAAAACTTGTGAAGCTTCCAGGCTTTGAGTACATTTTTAGAAGTGAAGATTTTGTGAATCCGTGTGAATTAGAGTCCTTTGATTCCCATGTGGAGAGACTATGGCCCTGCTTCTGTTGGCGAGACAGACAGCATTGTGGTTTGCAAAGCATTTTCTGTCTCTGCCGATACCAGGACAGGTAGTGGTCACCAGTGATTAACAGTTCAATTTCCTAGCACTATTAATACTATTAGTATTATGATTTAAGGAAATAAATCACTGTCGGGGTCTCTCATCAAACACCACCTTGTGTAATTTATATCCTAACTAGTCAAAGTTTTCATGTTCTTATTGGATAAATGGTTTTCTGCATCCTTGTGAAATTTTTGCATATGCAGCTGACCTGTCCAGTTCTAGAGGTAATGGTTGAAGGAAATTCTTGAGGTGGCTTGTGTATGGATGATAAAAACACACATGGAGCCTTCCAGATGAGAAGAATCACTTCTTTGTGAACAACATGGTTTATGCGAGTCCTGAAAATGGTATTTAGGAAAGTTATATATGAAGATCAAGGTTATACTCTTAGGGATTTGGTTTTAAATAAGATTTTTTTACTTTGTGTTTCAGTGGCTGTTCCCTCACCAGTGCCAGCCTGTGAACCTGAGCCCAAAACGAACGGGCACTACCCAGCTCCACGACTCTCTGTTTCCTCCCGAGCCACTGTTGTTGCTACCATGGAAGCCCCTTCGCAAGGCCTGCAGACAGTCATGAAGTGGAAAACAGTGGTGGCCATCTTTGTCGTGGTGGTAGTTTACCTGGTGACGGGAGGACTCGTCTTCCGTGCCCTGGAGCAGCCCTTTGAAAGCAAGAAGAAGAACACAATTGCGCTAGAGAAGGCTGACTTTCTTCGGGAGCACGTTTGTGTAACCCAGCTAGAGCTGGACACGTTGATTCAGGTAGGCCATTTGAAGAAGGCAGTACTTCTTGCAAGTCAGGATAAACAGCTTGGTGATTCATTGATCAGTGAGTCGCTGGGGGACAAAATTTTTCACAGAACCATCACAATGGGCAGTGTGAGGAGTAGGCTCTTTCCCAGTGGTTTTAAAGTCCAGGAAACAAAAACATTGTAAATAGGGGTTAAATGTATTCATTAGAATAATGAAAAATGTGTGCAAAGAAAATCTGGTATCTGGAAGAAATTTTTGTGAGATTTGCTAGAGATTTGCCCATCATCTCTGTAAATTTTCAAATGATGTTAAGGTCTTAATTCTTCCTCCAAAATTAAACACAGCAGCCATGACAGCAAACAGAAAATGACAGGTGGGAATTCTGATATGAATATTCAGCCAAGAATTCTGAACTTACTGCTATATTAATTTACAGGTTGACTCCTGCGAATTTTAGGTAAATAAATGATGATGAAGTATACAATTAAAAATAGAAAATAATTGGCATTTAAGAACTACAGAAACTTTAGTCTGCTCTAGTAGGCAAAGCTTTAGAAAAAATTTTGAAGGAAATAAAAATCAAGTATGTAGGGATACATGGAATATATAACAACATGGTAGAAAGGTCTATCAGGGATAGAGTTATCTTTCATTGATTAAAACTCTAGACAAGAAAAGTACTGTGGATCTTACAAGACTTCAGTAGAATATTTTCTGGGATCCCATATA
>JAOXJM010000041.1:45966528-45982242 GCA_026413425.1 Tringa solitaria | reverse complement strand
TGAAGTATACAATTAAAAATAGAAAATAATTGGCATGTAAGAACTACAGAAAATTTAGTCTGCTCTAGTAGGCAAAGCTTTAGAAGAAATTTTGAAGAAAATAAAAATCAAGTATGTAGGGATACATGGAATATATAATAACATGGTAGAAAGGTCTATCAAGGATAGAGTTATCTTTCATTGATTAAAACTCTAGACAAGGAAAGTACTGTGGATCTTACAAGACTTCAGTAGAATATTTTCTGGGATCCCATATAGAAACCTATCAGTTAACCTGAAGAAAATAGAGATTAGATAGGAAATGTGAGATACCTAAGGAATTTATTCCAAAGTTGAACTTCAACCTTATATTTTAGACCTGAATTTATGTCTGGGCCTTCCAAGAGCACAATGAGTTTCCCTCTGGGGTGTCACACCCGAGCTCCATTGTGATTTCAGGCTGTTTGAAAGAACACAGAGCTATCCCCTGGATTCTTGTGTCCATCCACCCAACTGTGTTATAAAACCCTTTCTATAAGTAAATCAAATATATAAGCTTAGTATTTCTTTTAAGAAGCTGTAAAGGATTTTTGAAAACTACTAAAAGCAAGAAGCATGTATTCCCTTGTTGAGAATGTCACTATTAAAAGGTACGCAAAGTGCTTTCTTTTCTAGCAGAACACAGAACACATAATAGGTTCAACAAGCAAAGCTTCTCAACAAGATGGTAGACTCCTGCATGCCAACTGCAGTACAAAGGTTTCTAAACAGCTCCTATATCTAGCCCAAGCTAGGTACTAGTTTTAATTCTTTATTTTACACAACATTTTTCCTTCTTTCACCTCAAAAATGGTGATACTAGAATAAAAAACAGGCCTACTGTGTCATTAGAAGGCAGATATTCTCCTGGGATTCCCGTATGTCCTCAGGCATTGCACTAACTGGAAATCATTTTGCAAAGGTAAATTAAATGGGTTTAGCAGCTTAGAATGTCTTAAGGCCAAGTGATGTGAAATATTGAATCAGATTTGTCAATAAATAACAAGTTTCTGTGGATTCTTCTGTGTTTATGGGGGTTAAACTGGCTCCAGGGATGTAGTTGGGTACGTTGGTACAGAAAACTGATTGTAACCGACTTACATAGAAGAACAGTGAACCACTGCTTGAAGATAAAGTCGGGGGGTTAATGTTGTGCTTTCATACCTTCATGTCGATGATCTCAAAAGTGATTATCTCCCTGGATGGCACAATGCATTTCTGTGTTGCACCAAATGCTGCATCTGCCTTTCCAACAGTGATTTCAGACTGATGTGGCAGCCTCCACGGGTCCTGGCTGCTGTGCTGTGTGCAGTCAGCACCTGGCTACCACTAAGGGACCTATTTATAATTAATGTTTTTTGACTACCTTAAAGCCTATAGATGAACACAGATCATATTCTCCAGAATGACTGTCTTGATTAATTTCACTGCTTTGGAGAATATGGAAAAAATACAGAAAGAGAGACCTTAGAACTGGCTTGTATCTTTTTACTGTAGGGGTGGCTCTGGAACAATCTGTTAAGGAGAAGAGGAAAGGATTGTCATGGTCTTTACAAGGCTAATGATGGAAAAAATTATCCCTTTTCCCCTTTGGAAAACCTATAAAGAAGATATACTGCACCGTATGAGGAAGCTGTTAAAATTTAGTGCTGATGAGACATCCTTTCTAACTTGATCTCCAATAACCCATTGCAAATACTAGCACTGGTAGCACAAATGTGAATCGCTGAGTCCAGACTGTGAAGTTCTTTCATAGACTTCAGAAGTAATATAGTGATGGAATCACTAGGAAGATTCAAAGTATTTTGAATTTGTATTTATCTCTTGGGTTTTGGTTCAGGTCTGTCTAATACTAATACAATGATACGTAATTTTTTCTTAAGATAGCAGGTATTTCACAGTGCAGGCTATGTTGTTCAAAGTCACCTGAAGTGGAAGTTCTTAACTGTAGACTGTTAAAACCCACTTCTGCTTCTGAAGACATTTGTTGCGGTGAAGCAAGTTCATTATTTAATGCCTGATGTGATCTACACCTTGGCACAATGGTGAATGCCAGAATAAGAAAATGACAAAATTGTGTGCTCTATCTCGACACTTTTGAGTTTTCAGAGTTAGAGAGAAGTGAAATCTTGAATATGCTAAAAGGCAATGAAACATCAGGTGCTTCAAGTACATTTAGCTGCATTGTATCCATTTGAACAAAGAGCATAAGGCAGTGGAACTCAAGTGACTGGACATACAGTTGAAAAGAAAAATAGCGTTGGTAGTTACACCTGCTAACGTATTACAAAACTTTTTTATTGTTCCTATATGCCACAGTATAGGCTTATTAGTAACTGGGGTCAAAAAGAACTCCTCTTGCCTTTGTAATAAGTCACACTTAGAGTGTATAATGGGGAGGTTATGCCTCTCAGAAAGATCAGATATTCTCTGTCATTAGGAGAGGTAGACAGGAACACCATCACTGTCTTTTGGCAAAGAAATTCCTGTGGAGCTGATAAGGGTATTCATATTCTGTTTCTATGTAGCCTGTGCACTGTGTATGAGTAAAAACTTCTGTAATGAGCCCTGCTTTCATGAGCCCTGCACAATGACGTAAGATAGAGTGGCTTGCTACTGTAAAAAGTTACTTAGGTTATTGGTTGCTTCCTTCTTCCTTTTCCTTCAGGGTTTAATTTAGGAGTCTGAGTGATTATAGAATATAAAAAAAAATAAAAATCACCCACCTGGGAACTAAGTCGTATTATCAATGTCCACTAATGACTACAGCAACTCATTAGAGTTAGCCTGTGAGCTGAAAAGGAAGCAGAGCTGGAATAAGGTATTCAGGCTTTACTGCCTAATTATGTTAGTAGGAGTTCATATTTTGGATAGGCACATTTGATTAGTGTTCTGAACTACTTTTGCCCTGAAGGTAAGCAAGAAAGGGAACATCCTGTAAAGATGTTTCAGTTTCAGCTGCTTGACTGGTTCACTAGTGTCATAAAGCCAGCTTGTCTTTTCAGGGCATTTCCTTGCAAAATGAAAAGAACTTGGATGACTTTCATGTACTAGAAGAAAGCTCTAGATGGAGCAGAAAGTATTTGGAGTTAACTATGGGGAAGACTTGCCTGTTGCTGAAGACAGGAAAAGACTATTTGAATTGTAAAGAAAAACAATGGTAAATACCTGATTACTGAACCTTCTGCCTGTGCCTCTGGAGGTTGTCCTCTCTATGTCCCAACTTTCCTTCTGCTCCGATCTTTATTTTACTTTATTCCCCCTAGAAAGATATGAAGAAAAAAATTCAGATCTCTTGGGTCCTGTCTAAGTTGGTGCAGGCACTCCAGTTTGTAACTTCAGTCCAGACATACTCCAGTCTTATAGGAGACAGACTGAGCCTAGGATGCTGCAGAAGTCTGCAGCTGTCCTGTAGCTATATGGCTTCTAGAACTTAGCTAAGGAGCTTGCAGGGAACTAAGAGCTTGGAATTAGATCTCTGTGCTTGTCCCTTGTTGAATGCTGTAGCTCTGCTCTCAGACACAGTGCATGCACGACTGTCAGATCACTGTAAGTGTAGGTAGATCACTACCTGGTTCATTGACACCTAAAGACCTTTATAGGATAGGCAGAAATATTTAAGGGATGGGCTTTCAGAGCTTATTAGTTTTGATTATACCTGGACAAAAATTGCTGGTCCTTTGAAAATGCTGTTGTGGTAAAGTGAATAAATGGGAATTTTTAATGAGCATCCCTTACTCACTGTGTTGAGGCGTGGTGAGAATAAGTAGAGAGGTAAGGAGTATAGAGAAAAGTTATTAGATAATAAGTCTTTAAAAGATGCTTGATAATGAGAAGCATCCTAATAATCGTAATGGAGAAACCTCAGAGCATGAAAGGCATTTGAAACAACTTTTTGTATGCTTGATAGGAATCTGCTTGAAAAAGAATTGTATAGGGAAATAATCATTATTGGATTAACATGATCTGTGGAGAGGTTTTAATGGAACTAGAAAAAAAGATGACAAGAATTTTCCTTTCTTATCAAATTCTTATCCTTGGTTACACATACAGTACATCCTTTGAGTAGCTTAGCACTCAAGATGCATATTAGGCTTGTCCTTGGAAAAGATTTGTCTTCTTCATGCCTGGGAACTTACTGGAGAAATTAAAGAAACATGAACAAGCGAAACAGATAAAAGTCTTTTTTTTCCCAGAGAAAGTAGAAAGTTTCTTTGGTTCCTGTCTCCTCATCAGCTGCTCTAGCTCCCAGCTATCTTGGTGCCTATGGGCACAGCTCTAGAAGTTTCTTGATATAATTGTCTTAAGTAATGATCAAGGTACCTAATACATTAGTGAGGGCCGACATGTATGTACTCACTCACCAAGGAGGATCAGACGTGAGTATCCGGGCCCTGTGAGGACCACATGCACCCCAGGGGACAGGGAGCTGGCAGCTGTGGACCCCACCACTGCCAGCCAGGGAGCATGGCTGGCTGGGGGCAGCCAGGGCCATCCCCTGGCCCAGGCACCTCCCTGGGGACACAGACGGGCTAAGGCTGGGCTGGGGTACCAGCCCACAGGTCAGACCCCAACTTGGTGGAGGCTGTTTCTGGGCAGGGCAGGGCTGCAGGAAGCTGGAGCCTGAAACTTGTTCAGCATCGCTGGGGTAGGGACTGAGATGGTGAAACCTCAATAGTTTCTATTTGGTATAAGGAAAATATAATTGATTTTATCCATAGAGATGAGATACTATTTTTATCTTATGTTGGGGGGGGCAGAACTCTTGACACCTGGTGAGACAAGTTAGTGTGAACTGTACCTTTCTTTGGACTTTGAGTCCTATATGTTAACAGCTAGACAGCCCAGGGTGGGCCCATGCCTTTTAGCCCTTAAATATTACTGCCTGAACATCAGCAGGCAGTATCAACAAATTGAGAAAGCCTATTCCAGATTGAGATGGAGTCTGAACTGCACTCTCTTTGGGAATACAGGAATCAGTCATCCCAGTATCACTACATATGCTGGGATTTTGCTATGGGGTTTGCCTTCAGTTCTATGCAGATTCACCAGACCATGTCCTTTGACTGTAACCAAACTGATGACCTGTTACTTTTGACTATACTTCAACTATAAAAATATCTGAAACTGCTAGTTTGAAATGTCTTAAATGTGGAAGGTTTGCCAACAGAGCAGTTACCAAATTGGTTCTTTTCCTACTCCAAGATACAACCTGAGGATGCAGCTCTTTGGGTCATGCTGCAAAGCCTATCTGAAGTTTCACAGATGGGAAACTGCTGTAAAATTTCACGGTCTGTGTGAACTGGGAGGGTCTTGCCAGTGACAGTGTCCTTGTTTGAATTTTGTGTCAGTCTTCAGGATACTGCTGCATAGGTGGACTTGTGGTGGTAGTAAGGCATCCTTTACCCATGCATGACCATGGGTAACCATTGCATGACCATGCATACCCATTGCATATTTAAGTGCTGCTAACTGCAGGGCTGCTCTCCTCTTGTTGCTCACTTTCTACCCTCCATTGCTGTATGCAAAATGCTATGTATTAGGAGATAGCGTTGGGATAGTTGGATATTTATAAATGAATGAAGTCAGTCAAGCTTTAAAGAAAAAATGAATTTGTTCTGGATGAGAAGGGAGCCTGAGAAGCTCAAAGCTACTTAAGGCAACAGCATGCTCCTTCACTTCAGGGTTTGGTTCTTGGCCCTAATAGACTTGCTAAACTGTCTAAACTCAAATGTGATTAAAGTGTTGTAATTAGCTTGCTGACATTCACACACTCAAGGGGAAGGCAAGCAGCATTCCTTGGCAGAAGTAACATGCCGGGGTAGCTGACAGTGTGTCATGGCCTATTTAAACAGGCAACCTGTCTGTTACCCTGATTTACGATCTTCTGGGTAAACAAACAAATGATCTCTCTGCTTTCACACCACCTGCAATATGCCAGCGACTGGTACAGAAGCCCTTTCAAAGGGTTCGGTCTTAGGCACTTCCTTTCTCTATATCCCTGTTTCTTGAGATGTGGGCAGGTGCTGAGGAACCCTGGCTTTCTGCCCACGTGAAATGCAACCGGTCCAGTCCAGAGCTTGCTCATGCTGTGATTTCACAATCAGCTGAGCCTGGCACGTACCAGCTCTGCCGTTAAAAAAAGCTGTCCCGGACTGATCTCTTTAGACATACCTGGCCTCTGCTCATGCCCGTGCACCTCTTCTCCCACTCCTTCTGTTTTTGGGGGTCAGTGTGATGAATAAGTAACAACTGGGGGGCAGAGCAGGTGAAATTAGCCGAGGGAAAAAATACAGCAGAGAAATATTTGTGATGATTAAGTCAGTTGGAAATATAGGCAAAAAATGAGTGAGGAAAAGTGCAAAATGGAAGGGGAAGAAAAGAAAAAATGTAATAAATGAGCCATCAAAGGGAAGAGGTGGATGAGGAGAAAAGTGTACCATTAAAGCTAGGGATATAAGAGGTGTTAAATGCTTGTATTTAAAAGTCAATGCTAAAAGCAAAAGAAAATATAAGGCTATAGAGGAAATCATGAGAGAAATCATAGACATGAGCAGCTGAGAAGTGGGGCAGTGGTAAATAGAATGGTTAACCTTACTTTGCACGTTGACTGTATAGAAAAAGTTGAAATAAAAAATCACAGTAACAAGTCAGAGGTAAAGGAGAAGTGGTTAAAGAAATGGAATACAAGAAGTCGAAACGAACTTCTATTAATAGTTGGGAATTCTGTGTTGAACAAAGTCACAGAAAGAGAGGATGTAAGAGGCCACACTGCCTCTCTTGCTGAGCCCAGCAATCAGCTCACTGAAATCACCAAGGTTGCAGGTGACAATATTTAGGAGGAGGAGCAAACATCAAAGCAAGTGAGAAGGGGAAGATCTGGCAGTAGCGTGAGCAGCATGTTAACAGCAACATGAAGTGAAGCTGGAACAGAATGGGAGAAAGGCAAAGAGCTGGAAATGGTAAGAGGCAGAAAGAGAGAAGCTTGCTTCCTTTGCATTGGTTTTATGGAAATTAATCTCAGTTGGGAAGATTGGGGAAGGGGAGGTTTACTTTGAAAGGCAGTAATTTTCAGTGCTATTCCAGAGTGGGGTCTGAATTTCTCTATGACGGGCAATAGGTTGCATGAGATCTACAAGCAACTAGAGAATATGTACCAAAGGGCATCTCAAAAGTGAATTTAGAGCAATTCAACTGAATGTGCCACATGCTGATGAGAGATTTATTTCTGTGCTTTGGAGGCTGATGCATTTAGCTGTATCTTCCTTTGGACTGTGAAGCTGCAGTGAAAGGCAAACGCGTATGTCCCCGTGATACAATATGGTGCATTTTTTGAAATTCCCAAGGAAACATTCAGCAGGCTGGTATGTCTGCCTGGTTTTATTCAGTGCTGTGTGAGACATAGAACAGTGGCCTGGAAGCAGTATAGCTACCTCCGCTTCCGTTCTGGATTTAATTCATTCAGGCTGGGAGTCTCTGTACCCTGCTATGTTTGTGGAAATGTGATCGTGTCCAGTGTCGCAAGTGGCAAGTTCTAGCTGACCACAAAGTTGTTTCATGATGTTTCCATAGCCATCCTATTTGCTCATTTAAATTGGGAGATATATATATCCTATTTTTCCTTTAGTTAGCATAAAATATAAATAACTTAATCAATTATTAATTGTCTGGGAATTAAAATCCTTGGCTGACTACTAGCTTCAGTTGACTTCACGAACGTTATTTGTATTTACCACCCTTCTTGCTGCTTCTAACATCAGCTGTTCTCATTAGGAAATTTTTCCTTTGGCAGTTATTGCTACAAGAACAATATTTATGTGTTGCTTTGTGTTGTCCATCCTCTGCTTCTCAGTTGCTTTGTGTCTTTTGTCATTTGTCTATGAATTGCATCTTTCTTCCACCTTAATGGCTAATTAGTTCAGTCATATATTCAGTGGGTGAGTACAGAGGATGCTACTATATTCTGAGCAGGTATTAAAAAGTTTAAATCTAAGCTGTTCCCATAGTCCTAGATATTTCCCTTTGGAGCCTATACCAACATGCATAGGATATGGTAAGGCATGTGTAAGGCTGATTTGTTGTCTTTTTCTTTGCAGCATGCTGTTGATGCTGATAATGCAGGAGTCAGTCCCATAGGAAATTCGTCTAACAACAGCAGTCATTGGGACCTCGGAAGTGCCTTTTTCTTTGCTGGAACAGTCATCACAACAATAGGTATGTTTATTGTTTATAGAATCGTAGAATTACTTTGGTTGAAAGGGACCTTAAAGATCGTCTAGTCCAAACCCCCCTGCCATGGGTAGGGGCACCTCTCACTAGAGCAGGTTGCTCAAAGCCCTATCCAACCTGGTCTTGAACACTTCCAGGGAAGGAGCATCCCAAACGTCTGTGGGCAACCTGTTCCAGTGCCTCACCACTCCCTCTCCTCAGGACTGCTCTCAATCCATTCTCCACTCAGCCTGTGTTTGTACGTGGCATCACCCTGACCCAAGTGCAGGACCTTGCACTTTGCCTTGTTGAACTTCATGAGATTTGCACGGGGCCATCGCTCAAGCCTGTCCCTCTGGATGGCATCCCTTCCCTCCAGTGTGGAGGGATGCTTGCTTGGTGTCGTCAGCAAACTTGCTGAGGGTGCATTGAATCCCACTGTCCATGTCACCGACAAAGATTTTAAACAGCACCTGTCCCAATACTGGTACATTAATTAATTTTGGCTTATGCTCTGAAGTTTGATGTAAGTAATTCTTCTCATACCCTACTCCTTCTAACTGGAAATGTATTCACATAAGTATCACATCCTTTTTAAAATCCTTCCTTGCTTTCATACTAATAATTGGAAGGAATTCCACAAATTGTACATTGTACGTGTGTGAAAAAACAATCACTTTTTTTTTTTCCCATGCTAGAATTCATGGCCTGGACATATTGACACATTTCTCTGCATTAGATGAAGTTACTGAACTACTCCATTTACTTTTCTTGAACCACTAATTTTAGAAAGTTCATTATTCAGGCCCTTATCATCTGTCCCCACTGTACATTGTGTCCAATGTATTTAGTCTCTTGATCTCTGAATGCTGGCCTTAAATATGCTAAGGTTTTTATCCTCTTCTCTGTGAAGATTTTGTAGATTGTTCAAACAGCTGTGATTTCAGAAGATGGTCTGAAGGAAAAAAAAAGATAAACTGATAACATTGATGATAAAGTTAATCTGCTGATAATTATACAGTGGTTTTATAATTTAAAGCTTGATTTCAGTGCTGTCATGGTTAGAGGTCAAGAGATCTGATTCTTTGGAAATCACTTGCAAATTGTTACTTCCTATTTGCATTGCCTTTGAATATTCTTCTCATTTGAATTTTGGGTAGTGTGTTTCTCCATATTACAACTGTGATACACACACTAGTGACTGTATAGACAAATAATCTGACAATCACATAAACCTTCATTAAAGTGTGAGAATCTGACTGAATTCTGCAAGATCTTTATGCAGGTAATGCAACAAAAATACCCTGTGGCAGTTAAAGTCTTGCTGTGGCAATCGTCTCAAACAGTGGGGTCTGTGCCTTTGGCTCTGCCTTTTCTTTGTCGTCAGAGTGAAGGTGAAAGAGCGGTTGTAGAGAGCGTGCTTCTCCCTGTGTTCCTCTATATACTAAGCTACATTACCATGTATTTTTAACAATAGCATGAAACCAGCGGGTGGCGAGAAAGAAAACATTTCTGAATCAAATGTAAGAAAACCCTCCCTTAATATTTGTTTACTCAATAGACCCAAATGACAAGCTTTTAAATTACTCATTAAAATAAATGCCACTATGTAGGCATAGTTTATGTAGGCATATTCATTGACATCTGCTATTTAAATAACTTATTGAAAAAACTTGGATTTTTGCCCATATTTGCTTTAAATTCTCCATGAATGAGATTTTTATAGGCTGCATAAAGTCTATGTATTGTGTCTGGGCATGGAAATTATTTTATTTTATTCACCAGAGCCCTGTTAGGGCTCCTCTTAGGCAAGTGCTCAGCAGACTACTCATTGGCCTGTGGAGCTTGGACTTTCTTGGACTTTTAGGAGAAGTCTAGGATCAGGGATGCAGCCATGAAAAGGACCGTGGGTTGGGGCAGGGGCAGCACTGTATGTCAGCTTAGCCTTTTCACCATCCCATGACAGAGAGATGTATCCAGCCCCAGTTTCACAAAACTAACATGATTAGGATCTGGGAGCCCAGCCTTAGTCCCCAAGGACCAGGAGAAATTACTGTAGATGAAGCAGACACTTTCTTAGATCTACATCTCTATGGATGCTCTGTGTTTCCACTTTATTTTGTCAGTGTTTTGTGATTGTGTGGTCATTTTTAATATTCAAATAATTATGTATAATCAGAATACAAATCTCTATAACATATGAGTAAAGATACCTCATCTTAAATAATAAGGTGCAAATATTACTGCCACAAACCCCTCATGAAATATAAATGTTAGGCTCTTTATTGTCAAATTGAAAGAGGAGCTGAATAAAGAGTTCAAGGGTAGATTCGTGTAGTGTGGGTACAGTTTGGAGGTGATGAGGGGCTGAGGAAATTATCAGCCAACCACTGAAAATGAGCCTTGTCAGGTGAATCACACTCTCACCAGGATGTCATTGGCAATGACTCCAAGAGGAGCAGCAGCCTGCAGGCACCAGGGATTTTTGTGCCATGATAAATCAAGCTAGATTAATTAATCAAACAAAAACTAGATAGGACCTGAATCTGTAGGAAACATGGGTAACTGAGACTACAAGAAGAACTGAATCACAGTGGGTAGCTCACCTGGGAAATAACATCATGCCATGGAAACTCTTTAAATAGGAATTCCATGTGGAACAAAGCTATACCTGCAGGAAGAGCAATTCTTCTAAACCCATTAGTTGTTCTAAACAGTCCTGTATAAGTTCTAAGACTCTGACAATTGTTTTTCTCCTCAGGGTACGGAAACATGGCACCAAGCACTGTTGGAGGCAAGGTTTTCTGCATCTTGTATGCCATCTTTGGGATTCCACTGTTTGGCTTCTTGCTGGCTGGGATTGGAGACCAACTTGGAACCATCTTTGGGAAGAGTATTGCAAGGGTGGAAAAAGTTTTCAGAGTAAGTTCACTGTCAGATTTTGCTTGTGTTGTCTAATTTGCTTTTAATTCTGTTGCTACTACCTGCAGTCCTTTTTACATGTTGGGAACCATGAAATATTTACATGTCTAGTTGAGATTATGCTTAACATCCTTAGAGGCTTCTGTGGAGAGAAATAGACTTCTCTAGATGGTGATGTAGAGATTATAGATCAGACTCTGAATTTCATTCTTGAGGCTATTTCTGGGGAATGTATCTCCTAAGCTAGGTTCCTTACAAGGACTGGTTGTAAACACCTTCAAAACTCCACAGGTTGCTTTGGATATATGCATATATATGTATATGCATTCACTGAAAACAGGGAGAAGGTAATGTAACTTCTGGAGGAACAGGGATGCAGAGTAGGTCCTGACTGTATTACTAATAATGCCTGAAGGACTTGAAAAGCAGGGCTACTGGAGTGAATGTGAACTTGGGAAGAGAGATGTCTGAGTGATATGTTTTCACTGCAAGAGGACAGATGCATTGGAGTAGATCTGCAGCTGCAAAAACTGGCAAAATGCCACTACTGGAATAATTTTCATGGTATTTACCTTCCCTGCCTCCCGTGGATACGTCCTACACTAGATTTCTATATAGACTCTCATACGTAGTCTCCCTTCATGTTGCCAGTATCCTCTATTTTTAAGTGTATCACTGTAAGCAATTCTTTTGCAAGCAGTGCCTTAGACCTGGCAAATGCTGTTTTTCTCATTTGCCGATGGTTCACTTCAGGGATTCTGTCTTTGAAGCAGAACTTCTAGAAGTGACCTGTGTGATGCTTCCCTTGGAGGCGGCATCACTGGCAGTAAGTCTTTCTAGGGACTGAGTAGATGAGAAGCTATCCAAGCTGGTTAGTTTAATAGGCATCTATTTCTAGAACATTCCCACAGATGAGAGCAAATTACTTGTAACTGTTTTTGAAAGGAAGTAATTGAGTATTAGACTGGAGTATGAACAATTTCCCTTTTGATTAAATTACTGTGAAGTGTCCCAGACCAGCCATAAGGAGCATCTCAGGCTAAATGCGGAACAAGGTGACTGGTGATTATGGGTGAGTAAGCATGTGCAGGTCTGACTGGAGAGCACTTGAAAATGGCCCACATTTTTATGAAATGAAAATAAGGATATTGAAAGATGGCTCAGGTTGGGCCTGCAAAACCAGAAGTAGATGAGATCCCTACTTTCTTTTTACCTACCTTCTTATTATACCTGCTTCACTTCAAAGGAATCTCTGAACCTTCCAGCCTACTTCTGCCCAAGAAAAGCTACAATCTTGAAGTCATGATATGAACTGAGAGTCAGAAAATTCTTGATTAGTTGACACCTCTAGTATTGGCTTTCTGGGTGACATGGGCAGGACCATTTAACTGCCACTATGATAGTTTATGAGTAAAACAATACATGCCCTACTTGAAGTATTTTAAAATTCACAGATGAATGCTGATACTAATGTTTCATACAGAATATAGTCCTTTGGCAAATAATGGGAGTTCTTTTGGTATTCAGAGTACTCCTTCCTTTTCTTGAGTTAATGCAGTTGCTTATTGTTTATAACCATCTAAACTATTTCTTTTCTTCCTTGGTGTTTTTTCAGCTTCCATAGTAATTTAGAGATCTGTGATCTCCGTGTTTAGCCAAGATGTATGTTTATTCCTTTTATTTTGATTATCATAAATCCATTATATCTGTTCTTTTGTGATTTGGCGGATGGAGTTATATATAATTTCCTTCAATATTCCTAGTAATGAGGTTCAGCTATTTGAAATATTCCTGATACAGTTTACCATTTACATGCATCTTAGAAACCAGTCTTAATATCAGTTGATTCACTTTATATGATTATTTACATAACACTTTACATACTATAAATGATCATTAATATTGTATAAGTGATATATACTTTATATTATTAGCTAATGCAGCATATAATAAAAATTATAATTTTTGTAATTAGATAATTTATTATTACTTTCTGTTTACATTGTTAGGCTCCATAAATGTTTTTAACCTAATCAGATGAATCCAAAAGTGGAGTAACAGTTCTTGATATAATCCTGAGTAGTGAACAAAATTTAGTTCAATATGTAACTCTTTTCTTACTTTATAACTGCCTCCTAATGAACTCAAATTCAGCATGTTTGTGGTAGTTAAGTAACCTTCTATAACCTTTAAAGAGAGGACATAAAAATGAAGAGAATCTAGCTGAGGGGTCACTGAGTGTGTATCAATAATCTAGTGATATAGCAAATTGAATTTCCAGAAGATATGCCCCCATAGCCCATGTAGCTGAGTCTGTAAGATGGCATTCACTAGTTACCTGTAGTATTTGCTTCCCAGGGGGTCCTCAAGGGCAATTTGAGCTTCTAGTCATGGGGAAGGGAATGCGAAGAAATGTTGCATGTGTCCTGGACATTATAATATGTCAAATTTCCATGTGCTTATGCCTCAACACTCTGCTTCTGTCTTGTCTGTTTCCAGTTGCCTCTGTTTATCCCGTTTGCCCTTAGGGATGTTATGTGGCTGGTGTCAGGGTTACCAAGAGTCCCTGAAATCCTTGCAATTTTGTCATCATCTGTGCAGGTAGATGGGATTTGAAAGCAGGTGGGAAGGAGAAGAAGGTTTCTCTGTCTGCACAGCACTCTTTTTCACCCAACACTTTCCAACCAACAACAGGTCTCTTGCTCCACCCAACAGTGTAACTGTGAACATGGAGCCCCTGGCACACAAGGGACAGCTTGCCCCTGGCATCCCCCAGCATAGCTGGAAAGATGAAAGGAGGGTTTCTCCCAGTGGAGTTGTGCTAGTGAACTTCTGCTGCCTGTGATGTGACCTGTGTGGAGCCCCACCAAACCTACACTAATTAGCAGCACAAATTACAGGCCCTAAGAATGCTATATTTAGCTATTGCAGTGATCAGCCCACGCACTCTGTGGGAATTTTAAGAACAATTTGAACTCCATAAAGGGGAAAGAGAACTGCTCTTATCAAATGCACAATACCCCCACAGTATCAACAGTATTGCTGAATGTTTCAGCAGAGGAGCTGGATGCACGTCACTGCTTATCTTGTAATCCAAAATGTTGCCACTATATCAGTATGTAGATAACCAGGAAAACAACTATTCAGTTGCGACTAGGTAGGGCTGGAAGTATTTAATTGCAAAATAATGCTTTGTAAAAACAGGAACTTTTCATGTACCATTTTAGGAAAGGGAGGCACTGGCAGAGTGATACTGCCTGCATTACAAGAAGGTATCCCAACACATATTGCCTAGTCTGTGCCATCTGTCCTACAGGAATAACCATGCTTGGTACAAGTAAATAAACATCAGCCAGGTCACAGGCATATTCCAAAGCATCCCCCATGCTCCATACCTGCTCAGCTACTGATTATTCTTATACGTCCCATCTTCAATAACCTAGGCAGAACCTGGGTGCTAGTCTGTTCTCACAAGAAAATTGATATGTACAGGGTCATCAGATTCACTATATGCACTGATCACAAGCATTCAATGTCTGGGTTCAGTGATCAGTAAGTTTACCCACCCCACCAGAGAAAACCATGGAAACACTCAAAATCTACTTAAAAAGATGGTAATTCTTATAAACAGTTTTCACCTAGCAAAGCTTTCCAGACACTACAGAAATGAAATATGCATTCCAAGGTGACATAAAAACATAAAAGTAGTCTTCTTATCTTACATATGTGAGGGATCTTATGAATGACCTGAGACTGTTTCTATAATAAACAGCAGAACAAACCTTTGTCTTGCGCTGTACACACAGAGGCTGTAAGCATCTAAAGATAGAAAGGAAAGCACCCCATAGACAGAGTACACAGTTATAGAACACAGCAACTGTCATTATCATGAGTTAAATATAGGCTAAATTCAGATAGTCTTTATTCAAACCTTGGAATGAGTGTTTAGATTCTCACTGAAAGTAGATAAGAAGAGCATAACCTGACAGATCTTCCCTCATCTTCCAGTTCAGTGCAGATGAAGGCATTCAGCCTCAGCAAAACATGCTTCTGAGAGCACTCCAGGATTTTCTGGCATCTAAGGTAAAGCCAGTGGGAGCAGTTCCTGGACTTGGTTACTGCTTTCACTCCGCTGGCTGACAGCATGAGGCTGAGGACAGGTCTGGCAACGCAGCTGGTAGGGTGTGAATCGCAATACAGGGATGTGAGCGAGGAGCCAGAGACATTGATGGTGGCCAGGTTCCACCCCTGAAGCTCATGTCTCAAGAAAATACACTACTTCGTAAAAAATCAACACAATTGCTTTTATTTTGTTTTATTTAATTTCATTTCTAGCCAGCACCAGTGTGTTGTTACATCAGCAGCTAAAAAACAATGAGGATATTAACACCCTATCTTTTCTTTTTTAATAAATCTAAATTTATAAAATTTGGTAAATCATGCTTGACCAATCTGATAGCCTTCTATGATGTTATAACTAGATGGTTGGATGAGGGGGGAGAGCAGCAGAGGCCATCTACCTTGACTTCAGCAAGGCTTTTGACACTGTCTCCCATAACATCCTCA
>JAOXJM010000041.1:45909161-45952130 GCA_026413425.1 Tringa solitaria | reverse complement strand
AGGATTATAAAATGTTGCAATTACACTGCTCATATTTGTATTCTGTTTATAGCAACCGGTAACACACATACTCTTTGTTCAAGAGCTTTCCAGTGTGGATTTATGTAGGTAATTTTATCTCAGTGGGTTTGGTATTTCACATAAATCCTTTATTTCTGGAGTAAAGCGATAATATATCTATCTATTTTTGAAAAGGAGATTTAACCTTTGCATTTGTGAATGAAAGCTGGAAATCTTGAGTCTAGACAACCCAAAGCATGAATTATTTCTACATAAAACCTCAGGTTTTTAGAGGAAAAAAGGGTTTATTTTTGTCTTTGTCTTGCTTGTTGAATTGCTTGGTGCTGGTGAGGCAATGTGGGTGTACGTATACATGTATGGAGGTGTGAATTTCACTTTTTCTTACACATTGAACCTGATTTGGAGTGGACTGGAGCCTTTTTGAAACTCAGGACTGTTTTTCCAGGCTGTGTTTCTGACAGGTTTGTAACTGCCTAGTGCATGGGAAATAGGAATCACCATTTTCTGGGGCCAGACATAGAGGTTCACTATTACCCAGGCAGGGCTCTCACTAATGGGGAGGGAGGGTTGTATTCCACCTAATCAGCTCACAAAAGGCAGAAAGAGACATACCGGGTGACACCAGGAAGATCGGTCTGCCATTCACAAGGTATGCAGTCCCAGAAATCCACTCAAAAATATGCTTTTTTTCTTTTGTTATTTCCTTTTTCTAGAAAAAGCAGGTGAGTCAAACAAAGATCCGGGTGATTTCTACCATCCTCTTCATCCTGGCAGGCTGCATTGTCTTTGTGACCATTCCTGCAGTTATCTTCAAACACATCGAGGGATGGACAGCCTTGGAGTCAATCTACTTTGTGGTTGTCACTCTGACCACTGTTGGCTTCGGTGACTTTGTAGCAGGTGAGCAGCTTTGAGCCTAGATGCTGGGCACTAGTATCTTGGCTCTTAGAATTTGTTTTCTGGTGTAGAGAGGAGGCTTTCCACAATGTATTATATCCCAATGAAATGATGCCAGGTGTTTCTGTTGGGGTTACTGTGCAATAGGACACTGGGTTGATTTAAGGTCCAGGTGCTTTGACAACTGCAGGTTGCAGGCATTCAGCAGTGTAGATAACAGGGGTCTGGGAAGTCCTGATTATCCTTTGTCATGCAATGAATTATGCACAAGTCAAATGACTTCCCCATTGAATTCAAGGTTTGTGTTTCCGTTACATCTCAATCTGAGGCTGACTGCAGAAGCAAGAAGCCAAAATGGTGAATGGATTAAGCTTTTACAAAGTAGGGCTGAGCCATAGGGCTGCAGAAATCTCTGGTTGGATGCAATAGTAGGCTGGTACTATGGGAGCTGCAGCATTTCAGAAACTGTGTTTTTCTCTCTAACCTTGGCAGAAATTTTGGCCTGTTAAAGAAATCTCATGTAGGAGGAGAAGGACTAATGGGATATGCGTCTCAATGCTCAGAGGATACTCTCCAAGATTAATAGAGTAGTAACAGGAACTATAAATATCCATCCTTATCAATTTCCAAAGAAGGGGTCAAGATTGTTGGCTGGAGAGATGAGAGATTTTTTTTTCTTCACACAACTGCTTTGCTAACGAAAAGGTGGTTAAAATAAGTGGATTTTTTCCCCCCATTAGTGCATGACCTCTACTCCTCATGCCTGTTAGTGGTCTTAGTTAACAGCATTAAGATGCCTGCATTACAAACAGCCATATTATGGCACTGTTTTGTTACTTCCTATAAATCAGTGAAATATGAATGAGTTAAAAACATCAAATGAAGCTACAGGGATATACAATTCTTTCTTTGCTAAAGAGCTGCAGACAAGTCTTTTTTGTAGAGAAGACTCTAATCCTCCTTTTTTTATGACATAGTGGTATAGAAGATATGAATTATTGAGGAAAAAAAAGGCACTGAACAAAGAGAGCCCCAGATATGAAAAAGAAGTGTTTTACGAGCATTCAGATAGAAAAGGGATTGTATGAGCTTGGTCCATTTTAACCACTTAAATATGAAGAGAAGCTCACTGGTATTCTGTCTTTGTGGTATCACAATGTGAAATAAAAATAATTCACAGTATTTTTCTTAAGCATATCACACTTCACTATTGTTTTCTTTAATAACAAAATAGTAAAAAAGCTCTGATTATTAAATTTAATTTTTCTATATCCAACATAATTAGGAGAATATAACCCACAGCTGGGTTGCTACTAACAACCAGGATTTTTCAAAAATCAAATAGAGGACCATGAATGAGAAAACTTCAGAGGTGATCTCACAATAAGAGTTTAAGGCAGGTGATCACCAGGATATTTGGGGTTTATTGCTAGTTTTGAAACAGATTTTCTGTCATTTTTATTTTCTGTCACCTTAATCTCTGTGTCTCGGTCCCTTCAACATCACATAAAAAATAATACATCATATTGGTAAAACAGTGTCAGTGGAGCTATGCTGATTTATTCCACCTAGAATGTGTCTGGGAATTTTTGAACTACTGTTGGAGAAACAACTGTGGATGGAGCCTGGAAGAACAGAATATCTGATAGGCTGAAGAAAGTGGTCTCATACTTTTTCAGTTGCCTGATTACTCTGTAAGATAGACCTAGACAATCTGTTTCATAGCAAGCTTCCTCAGGGACATGTATGATCAGAAGAGCCTCATTGTAACATAGCAACAGCAGTCCCCACCTCCCATTGTTTCACACTCTTAAAGACTGGGAAAAAGAGAGCGATTCTTGTGGTCTATGGGGAAGGATTAACATCAAAACTAACATTTGGGTCCCTGCCAATTCTCAAATGTCTGGCCTTCCATGGAGATGTTCAAGCACCGTACATATACTCATACTGAGTCTGAACAAAATGAAAGAGTCATAGGAATGTTTCAGACTGCAAAAATCTCAGGGGGAGGATGCTGAACTGTGTTGTCTGGTGATTTTAATGGGCAAAAATCCCCAAATATCTCTGTAGCTATACAGAGATACAGATTGGTGTCTATCTCTTGTCTAACCAAGGCTGGAGTCCAGGAAATACACAATCCTCTGCCCAAGTCCCCTGGTAGGCTTGCTCTTCAGGCAGAGATTTACACAGGAACCACCAAGGTGATGTTTGTTCACCTGCATTCAGGGATATGGCTGTGCCCATGGGGCTCTGCAGACTCCCTGCTGCTCGCTTTCCTCAGCTCAGCCTGTGCCTGCTTCTCGCTGGCTTCCATTCTTGCAGCACACGTAGCACTGTGATAGGACTGGGACTCTCAAAAGTGAGATTGTGGTTGCTTTCCTTTGGAAAAGTTTATTCAGTTCTGTTGTAGGCAGCAGCCTGGCTGCTACTGCACTTATTTTATGGTCTTCGTAATCCGTTAGATTTGCCAAATGTCTTACAAATATCTTACAATATCTTATCTTATTTGTTTTACCAGCTCATCCTGAGACTTGCATGAAGATCATATAGATATTTGTTGCTTCATTAGATCCGTATCTCTTCTCAAGTCACTGGCCAGAGAATGCACCACTATAACTGACCCCAAGCAGACAGTATATCCTTATTATCAGTTGGCTTCCTGTCAGATGTCCTGATTTGGAGAAGAAGATATAGCTACTTTTCTTTCATCTGCACATAGGTCTCTCAATCCTGTAGCTAAACCCAAAAAAATCTGGAAACTCAATAACCTGAGGGGGTTGAACTGTAAATATTCTCAACTACCAGACTGCAGGCAGTTCAGAATAAGGAAGACTAGCTGTATTAAACTTTTTTTCTTGGAAATGTGTTCATGCTGTTGTGAGTACTATCAAAGCAGTAATTTCAGACTTGCTTCGGAGTATGAGCAATATAAATAAAAGTGTTTACTAGCTACTCTGGCAGGTCACATAGCAGTAGAACAATAGGTAATTTTGAAGAGTCTTAAATTAAGAACAGACTGTGTTCCTCCCATCTGACGTGCCTTTCGTCTATAATTAGAACTACAGTGGTGTTGGCAAGAGTCAAGAAACACTTTCAGGAATTTCTCAGAATTGCAGCTATTTTGTCATAACTTTGGCATCTCATGATTCCTAAGCACAAGTATTTGCTTATTTCAGGGGGAAACGCTGACATCCATTACCGGGAGTGGTATAAACCTTTAGTGTGGTTCTGGATCCTTGTTGGCCTTGCCTATTTTGCTGCTGTCCTGAGTATGATTGGAGACTGGTTAAGAGTCCTGTCCAAGAAGACAAAAGAAGAGGTATGACTAGTAACTTCTCAGTGCTTTGTCATTTTATAAGAGAGCTTTAAGTGCCTGATTCCTTTGTGTTGAAAGAAGGATGCTTCTCTGCATGACCAATGCTCAGTATTCCCCATGGTTTACTCCACTGGGTGCTTTTCGTATCCAGTTACCTCTGATCTTTACCTTCTTCACAAAGGGAGCAAAAAAAGCAACTGAAGCAACCTAGGTTACACCTCTATTAGTACTACCAAGTACAGAGAACACATCAGTAGGTTTGCAATTATGGAACAAGAGAGGCCAGCCTTCAGTCTGAAGCTAGCTACAAAATTGTGATAAAAATTTTAGTGTTCTCTCTTTAGAAATTGGAGATGCATGGGTTTTGAAGACATTAGATGGCTCTCTTCGTTATGAAACAAGAATCTGCCTTTAAACCAGGGTGTTATATTGACTTTTCCCACCTTTCCATATGCCGGGCATTATGGTTCTGAATAAAGGTTTAGATTCAGGCTCCTCACTGAGTGCCATGTTATTAAAAATTGAAGAAACTGAGTAGTCAGCATCAGGGAGAACATGATTAAATTCACTCAGAAAACGCCCCTTGTGTTTCAAAGACAGTATCGCTAACGCTTCACTCAAATAAGGGTGGAAAATAGAAGACAATTGCCATGACTCTAGAACTGAAGCCCATTGTGGAGGATGTTAATAATATAATTCCAATTTGTAAGACAATCTTGCCCTCCATTACTAGCAAAGCTAACGTGGCAGAGTTAGTCAAAGAGCAGGCATAGACAAAGTTTGGCAGAGGGGTAGTGCTGTTTATCATTTATGAAGGCATCTGCGCTGCCTGTGGCCCAGTGCATCCCCAGTGCATCTCCATTAACAAAGTGGGCTTCACAGAGAGTTTGGCTGTCAGGTTGATCATCAGCAGGCACTTAAAGGTAGGAATCTGATCTCTCGTGGTAGATGTGAGATGCCTGCTGCCACAAGTAATACAGTTCTAAATGGACGTCTGCTCATCTGGCAGGAACCAAAGATGACTGCCTTGTTGGACTACTGAAAGCAGAAACTGAACTCTGACTACAGCAGCCCAAGCAAACCATTGACCTTGGTAGGCTTCTGCAGACATTGTACTCCTGAATATGTTTAAGGACATGCTCATCGTTCCCACACAGAATATGTGTTGAAAACTCCTCCAGCTGGCTTGACAGGGTTATATTTGGACAGTTATGTAATGGAAACCTCCATTAAAAACAGCTACATTTGTCCCTGAGAATGAAGCCTAGACTGGATCAGTCAGAGGTCCACCTGAAATTATCTAATGGGTATTTCTAGTGTTGATTATTCTGTAGCTCTGTGGCACTGAACAGAACCTTCACTGGGACTGCACAGCTCCATCTATGAGCAAGACAGGGGTCAGTACTGACTCTGGTGCTGCTTAGCATCTTTGTTCATGACATGGACAGTGGGATAGAGTGCACCCTCAGCAAATTTGCTGATGACACCAAGCTGTGTGGTGCGGTTGACACACTGGAGGGAAGGGATGCCATCCAGAGGGACGTGGACAGGCTTGAGAGGTTGGCCTATGCCAACTTCATGAAGTTAACCAGGCCACGTGTAAGGTCCTGCACCTGGGTTGGGGTAATCCCAAGCACAAATACAGGCTAGGTGGAGAATGGATTGAGAGCAGCCCCGAGGAGGAGGACTTGGGCATGTTGGTGGATGAGCAACATGACCCAACAACGTGGGCTGGCAGCCCAGAATCGTATCCTGTGCTGCATCAAAAGAAGCATGGCCAGCAGGTTGAGGGAGGTCAGTCTGCCCCTCTAATCTGCTCTGGTGAGACCCCACCTGGAGTAGTGAGTCCAGCTTTGGAGTTCTCAACACAAGAAGGACATGGACCTGTTGGAGCGAGTCCAGAGAAGGCCGTGAAGATGATAAGAGAGGTGGAGCACCTCTCCTATGAAGACAGGCTGAGAGAGTTGGGGTTGTTCAGCCTGAAGAAGAGGAGGCTCTGAGGAGACTTTATAACATCTTTCCAGTATCTGAAGGGAGCCTACAGGAGAACTGGAGGGGGATTTTTTACAAAGGCGTGTAGTGGTAGGATGAGGAGTAATGGCTTCAAATTGAAAGAGGGTAGATTTAGATCAGATACTAGGAAGAAATGTTTCACTATGAGGGTGGTGGGACACTGGAATGGGTTGCCCAGAGAAGCTGTGGATGCCTCATCCCTGAAAGGGTTCAAGACCAGGCTGGATGGAGCTTTGAGCAACCTGGTCTGGTGGGAGGTGTCCCTGCCCATGGGCAGGGGGGTTGGAACAAGATGATCTTTATGGTCCTTTCCAGCCTAAACCATTCTATGATTCTATAATATGGGAAAATATATTAGTGCATTGCTACACTGGTTCTTGTGCTGTTCTGAAGCATGTTGGTATAACTGTATGTCCTTAATTTTGCTCACTCCTGACCCTCTACCACTGACTTTATAAGTCAGGAATATTGTTCTTAACCGAGGAGGGATTAGCATGAAGAACTTCCATCACGCAACACAGCTATAAAATGTGTGGCAAAATGTGAAACAGGTGGACAAGTTCTATGCCACATAAGCCATTAGCTAGTTACTAGTTAGTGTGTTTAGAGCTTGCCCAGTATAAACACTTTGCTGCTGAAGTTTGAGTCCAGGTGGATGCATTGGAACTAAGACCAGTCTTCGATTTTATGGCAGAGAAGAAAGCGCTTGTGCTGCTGCTCTGTAGGAAAGACTATGGCTTCATTTGGCTGTTTCTTTTTATTATTATTATTACTATTCATTTCTCTTTCTCATTGCTGTAAAGGTTGGAGAAATAAAAGCCCACGCGGCAGAGTGGAAAGCGAACGTGACGGCTGAGTTCAGAGAGACACGGAGGCGGCTCAGCGTGGAGATCCATGACAAACTTCAGCGGGCAGCCACCATCCGGAGCATGGAGCGCAGGCGCCTGGGCCTGGACCAGCGAGCCCACTCCTTGGACATGCTCTCTCCAGAGAAGCGCTCTGTCTTTACTGCCTTGGAAACAGGACGCTTCAAGGCCTCATCTCAGGAAAGCATCAACAACAGGCCTAACAACCTGCGCCTTAAAGGGTCAGATCAGCTCAACAAGCACGGGCAGGGGGCATCTGAGGACAACATCATTAACAAGTTTGGATCGTCTGCTAAGATGACCAAAAGGAAAAACAAAGACCTCAAAAAGACCATCCCTGAGGATGTGCGTAAAATTTACGAGACCTTCCGAAACTACTCCTTGGATGAAGAAAAAAAGGAAGAGGAGACGGAGAAGATGTGTAACTCTGAGAACTCTTCTAGCACTGCAGTCCTGACCAACTGCATCCAGCAGCACTCAGACCTGGAGAATGGAGTGATCCCCAATGAAACCAAAGAAAGGGAACATGAAAACAATGCGTTACTTGAAGACAGAAGTTAAATGTAAAAGATGCTTGACTTGAATTAACAATGTTAGTGTTTTTATATACATATATATATTGAGACACGTGCCTTATACAGACTCCTTATTCAGTCTGAATTAGATAGCATCGAAGAATATTTCACTGTGCCATAAAGACTCGAGCTTGCTCTGCCAAAACAAATCAGGAACACAGCACCGCAGAATGGCAACAGAAAGCTACGCACATGGAAATTTCAGCCTGTATAAGATTACCAGGGCGAGACACAAAGGAAGAGATTGAAGCATGGCAATATCACCGGAGTGCTCCTACCATGGCTTAATAGTAGACAAAGGGCAGCTATGTAAGAAGAGCCTTTCAAAGGGATGGAAAAGAGCTTGTCTTTGTAATGGAGTACGCATCCATAAAGCCTTCCCCTGGTGATTAAAAAGAGGAGAAATGATTGGACTGAACTAGAAACTTTCAGTAAAGCTTAGTTTACGTTTTGGCACGTGATCCAAGCTAGATTTTTTTTTTTTTTCCATTTTTGAATCAGATGCATTATCTTTCTAAACTCCAGAAGAATGTCCATAGACACAGCCACCAGCTGGGTGCTGGTTTGAAAAATCAACACAGACATATTTAAGGGTCGGATTGCTCTTTTCATTAAAAAACAAAAACAACAAAAAAACCTCTGTGGGTATTTATCTTAACCAGTGACAAAAAGAAGGAAAAGAAACAAATGGATTTTTTTTTCTCGTGTAGGAAATATTCAGTGTAAAGTCACAGCAAGAAAGTGCATATGAAGAAAATACAACATCTTGTGCTATGTTGTTTTGTGGAAGAGAAAAATTAATTTAATGATATTTGGCTAGGTGTACAAAACAGTGGGTCAACTGTTTTTTTTTAAAAGAATTTCTCATCCACACTTTCTACCACTGGAAAAAAACCCTTCAATTTTAATGCTGTAAGACTATGAAGACAGAAGGAAAGCTCTAGCTTTTGCATGTCAGCAAACTGCTGTTCTCTGTAGCTGAATCTGAATTTTTAAAAATAGACATAAGAGCATATACGCTATTCAAATGAGAGCCAGGGCAACCATAGAATCTCAGGGCTCTCTGCCCCCTGTTGCTGGGTTTGGGTTTAGACATAAGCTGCAGTCATAATCTCAGAAAAAAAGAAAGAAGAAATTTTGGAAAAAGAAGTTGAGAAAATTATGGTGGTAATCTTTTAAGTGCTTATAGCTTTAAGTGCCATTAATGCTGTCATATTTTGTAACTTTTTAAACAAATATTTTGAATTATTGTTTTATTTCCTTTCAGGTACTACCTTTGTTTCATTTGCTATCTCTTTTCTTGATAAAATCTTAACATGAGCTCTCTGCATTTTTAGACTAAAGGGAAATGTAACCAAACTGTAGACGTTTTTTAAAACTCTTTTGTGGTGTCTGGACATATGCATATAAGAAATACAAATGTCCCTAGACTTCACAGTATTTATTCAAAGAAAAGGCTGCAAAATAATTAATGGGAATTGCAAAACAGACTAAAATTTTGTAGCCTCAGCCTGTGGGCTACTGTTTTTGCCATTGCAGATAGAATTTGCATGCTGGAAATGAGATAGGCGATTGCACCAGCGATGCTTTCCCTGCGCCTTCACAAACCCCTAAATATTCCTGCAATTCAAACTGTAGGCTTCTAGGTAAATTAAGCATGGATGTAGATGGCAGAGACGTACTAAGTCTTACAAGCTGGTCAGACATACAGACACTCGCAGGTCAGACAGACACATACTTTGGGATTTGCACGCCCATGTCTGCACACACAAAAACGCACGCTTCATTTTCTGTGATAGGTTCTGAGATTTCATGTGCAATGAGCCAACTCAAAATCTAACTGCTCACCAGAATACACAATTGCCATGGCTATGACTAGAAGCACGGCAATGCAAATGCAAATTTTGAGTCCGCATATCTAATTGAGTCTGCACGATTTGCAGGAGTGAGCCAAATTCCACCGGTGCAGAGGAGGAAAGTTCTTAGTATGCTCTGTCTGCTGGTTCACTTCACTCGAAATACCATATCACCTCCCTCATTTCATTATCTGTTTGAAAATTAAGGATGAAAAAACAATGTTTGAAAAATATCAGGTCATTTGGGATTGCGTTAACTCAGTAAGATCCAACAGAAATTGGATTCTGCTTAGTTCCCCAGTGAATCTCTTCAGGTGTGGGGCTGTGCTCTGTCTTTGGCTTACTGGAGGCAGGGCAATCCCCGGGGAAAGTTTCATCTGCCTCAAGAGCTGCTGTGGCTTCTGGAGGCTTTTGTGCCACACAGCCCTGTGCTCAGCTTCACAGTGACGCAGACGGCCACTTGTGGCCATCCTTAGGTCCTGTCCTCCTCGGGCCACAGGCAGATACCAGCAAGATGTAGGTCTGGTCAGGCAGCACGGACATTTGACTCTCCTGTTCCTCCTGGTTTTGGGCAGGCTTGGGATGAAGTTCAGCCTTGGGTGCCACACGTGAGCAAATCTTCTGAAGTCTCACTCAGAATCATGTCATGCTAATTCTGTAGTTCCATGATGGATGAAGCATACCTGGATGTACTAAGGTCTTATGCTGTTCAGATCTGGGGTTTTCCTGTGGCCTGGTGGGAAGTTAGGAGTGAAAGCCACAATTTAGGATTTGCATTTGAATTCCGGAAAAGGTTCAGAAATGCTCAGACATGCAAATTGGATCCTGGTTACACCATCCTGTGCTTTGCTCGTATGAAGGATCAGGCTCACAAAAGCATCTCATCTGACTCAGAAAGCGTGCAATGCATACAGACTGTGCTAACAGTTCTCTTTGGTTACCAAACGCTAAAGCCGACATCACGCACACAGTGTTATTTATTCCTCAACTGAGTTCTCGCAAGAAATGATTGCTTGTAATGGAAAAAAGTCCTGCACAGGCAGCTGTAAGGATATGGGAGATGCATTTCCTCTGTGTGAAATAAAAGGCTTAGTCAGAGCCAGAGAGTCAGGGAAACCAGAAGTTTGTCTTGTAGGACTTGCCTGTGTAAGCAGGGAGTTGGACGTTGGGCAAATCATGGAAAACAGGTCAATCTGAAAAAAGCAGCTGAGGAGGCAAAGTTTGGTGGCCAAATTCGGAACTGTTTGCTCTGATGGGATAGAAAGATAATGAAATATTGGCATATTTTTAATCTCTAAACTTTCTGAGTTTTCAGTCTATCCCTTGTCCAGATTCTAGCTGCTGGAGTGTGTGTCTCATTCTAGTTTCCGCCTGGCCACGCCATGCCTGAATCTCTGGCTGACATTTTCTCAGCCATATCTTCAGCAACTCCTGTTTTGGGATATGATGGTTTGAGGGACAAAGGGTGATGCTGAATAAACTCCCGGTGAGATACTGAATAGAGCATTTGATGGCCTTTTACATGAAAGCAAAACACTCTTCCATTGCTCTCCATTTCTGTGTCTGTGAAACTTGTTGAGGAAGCTGCCAGTCTGCTACTGGAGTAAATATTTTCTCCTATATGATTTTAAATACCTCAATATATATACTTTTTATTATAATATAGAAAGTGCAAATGGTGTATTGCATTGCGGAGGCAGAGAGAAATGTCTGACAACTAAAATGACATTATGTCATAAATTGCTTCTCCTCTTGTAAAGGCCATCCCTTGGTTTTAGTTGTATGCAACAGCTTGGGAGAGAATCTCAGTTCAAACATCAAGTGTTTTTATGGCTAAAATTCTCATCCTTTGGCATTTAATTATAAAAAACTTAGGATGTGATTTCTAGTGAGGTTGTTCCACCATTATTGAAAGTTTTAGCAAAAGGTAGTCTGAACCATATCCAAAACTCCTTGCTCTAAATTATACCCTTTCACAGCAGCCTGATAATAAAAAGTCAAACAAAAGGGTGACACTGACTTTGAATCTCAGATCCTGCCCTGAGCACAACATGGCTTGACATGGGAATTGGGACCTGAAAGAACAAAGGAAACACGGATTTTCTGTAGCCACAGCCCTCACTCGTAGAGGACGACTCAGCTTCTGTTTTCCTACAGCTTTCAGCTCTGCAGTCCCACTTTCTACTGTCTTGTGCAGGAGAATTCTGGCATGCTCCGTTGGGGATCCTCCTGAACCATTAACTGTCACTGAACTTGTGCAGATTTTGCATGAGTGTTTTTGAAAAGATTTGTAACTTCATCCATGTGACAGTCTGTGAATTTCATTATCCTTTAATAGGGAATATTATTTCTAATAACAGTTATTAGAAATAATAGTAAATAAAATCAGTGATTTATATTAATGAAATCTGATTTTGGTTGTTGCTGTGAAGTTATAAATCATCTGAGCTCCTGCTGTCTGGCTTAATGTCTCTAGTACAAGTGTGCTTCTTCCAAAGCTATTAATGGGCTATGCCAGAGACTTTCTGCAAAATTCTCAAACCCACAATAAATGAAAGTATGTCTGTGAGTTCAGGGTGTTAAAAACCCTGTCCTTATAAAACCTGTGTTTTCCTGAAGAATTTGTGTTTATGCTGTACATGGCTGTTTGTTTGCCAGCTTTGGTTTTCTCAGGGGCTTATTTGTGTTGTCAGGTTGCATGATGTCTGCTGGTCTCACTTTTCCCATCATCCTCTAAAAATAAATACCAGGCAAAGACCAAGCTTTATGTTGAGTACTAACCTAGAACAAGAAGTCTTCTACTAAACGTGAGTTTGAAATGTGATTGGGAACAGCTTCAGTCCTTCCTGTACATATATTTGTTCTGAACTATGCTTTGTCTAATCTAAGGCCAAAATCTGTCCCCATCAAGTCAGTGCAGTAAACTGGAACTAGCTTGTTATTTTTAAGCTTTCTAGAGCAAAGATCTGCTGCTTTAATGGCAGTGCCATTTACACTTAGTAAAGACAAATATGCCCAGCTTCAGAAACAGTTCCTTAAGCAATTAAATTTCAATGAAAACACAAAACATACCGACACAAACCTATGAAACTCAAAGAAAGGTTTATAGTTTAATGTATGAAACTAGTTGCCTGAAATATATCAGTGAAAAAAATGCAGATTTGAAAATTCCTTTAGATTGCCTAATTTTTCCTGAGGTCCCCATCTCCTTTACTACTAGCAGGAGTTACTCTCAATACCGTTGCTGAGCTGGACCATATTTTTTTTCTTCCTGCCAGTGCAACTGAAGTACATAATGATGTTAGACTCTATGGACTCGTGCTGGGGAAATCAAACACTGAGGAAGCACTTGTGAAAGCTTATTTGGGGGCATCCTGATGTAGCCAGCGCACGCTCTGTGAGCTGGGTTGGGAAGGTCTCCCTAAAGGCTGGTCTCACCCACGGTTCTCTGGAAGTTCTGAAAAGGCCCCATACAAAGACATCGCACACCGTACCCACCCTCGCACACACATTTAATTTGATGCCTCCCCGCTCCACGCAGGTAGATGTGAACTTCTCTGCTCCCTCACCTCTGGTTACAGGTCACGTCTGGGATGAGTCTTATCCCCAGTAAATACCAGTGCTGGTGCTTTCGGGGGAAAGCGGACGTGTGTCTAGCAGGTGGCCTTTTGAGGCAAGTAGGATCTGCCTTCCTTGGCTGAACTCCTTGAGAGCAGATCACAGGCAGGTGATATCTGGCACGTGAGAGAGAATACTTTAGTCTCCCAAATATATTCCACCCACACGATCTTTTTCCCTTGTGAGAGCTGGGTGCTTAAAGAGGAAAGCTTACGGTGCCTATTGTGAGCTGTAAGGCAAACACACAAGCTTTCAGCCTACCATTTAGCAGTTTCTCAGATCCTGGAGTCATGTAGTAGCTATAATTAGAAAATGGCAGGGTTTGTATCTGGATCACAGCTTCCCAGCAATTTAAATTTATTCAGGCCAGTGTTTCAATGTAGTTTTAGACCGATTTTTTTTTTTTTTTTTAAGTTATAATGGAATTTGATCTGGACCTTTTGGACAGGGCTGAGAAAGCATTATTAGTCATTTTCAGCCTTGCAGTTGAAATAGAACTTTCTTAAAATTTGGGGAAACATTTCAATGGGACGCTGATCTACTGTTTTTCCTGATCAAATTATGGTATAAACAATCAGTAAATCCACTTGCAAGGATGTTGTATCTACTCTCTTGTCTCTGTCCCTCTTTCTCTCTCTCTGTAAGATTTTATGGTGCTTTAGAAAGGCATTTTCGGAAAAGGGACAATTTCATATATGTCATTACCAGGGTACAGAGCAGAATGTGCTTGTACCATCTTGATAAGTTTTGCTGCTATTGTCTTTATTTTATGATGTAATGTTTTACAAAGATGGAAAAAAAAATTGCAACAAAGACCTTCTGGATGATGAAAATGCTTTTCCTGTTGTGTTTTTATTTTTTTCTCTCGTCTTGTCATCCAGCAAGGGCAGAGGAGCTGTAATTAAACTTCCCCTTTGCATATCCCTGTGGAAAAAAAAGGTGCATTGCTGGTAATCTCACTGATGCCGAATCTTTGTGCTTGTTTTTGCCCCTCCTTCCTCTGCTCTTTGGTTGACAATCCAGACCCAGTGTTTTCTGGGTCTCTAATGATGGGAAGAAATGATGCTGGGCTGGTTTCAAGAGAGAGTCACAAGCTTCCAGCCATACCTCTACTCGTACTGAGCTGTGTTTCTGCATCTGGCGACCAGTCAGTAGGGAAGCCAGAAGCAGAGCTTGGAGGAGGCTCTGTCTCTCTTTCCCCATCTCTCTCCATAGAAATTGTTTGCTAGGATGTCTGTGAGAAGTCACTAATGCAGAGAGGAGGGAGGAGAGGAAGCTTTTTGACACCGAGAAGCGCAGATATGGTTGGGGTTGTCTTTTCCTGTAAATTCTTTTGTCTTTTTGCAGTGTCTTCATGCTGACTACCTTCTATGCGAGGCCTCGGTTTCCCCTGCAGCCTCCTTGTTTTTCCATCAGCTTGGGAAACCGCAACAAGGGCCAGTCACCGTGCACTCACAGGGGGTGCAAACTCTTGAACTGTGGTTCCTTTGCCAGCAAATGGGGGTGACAAAAAATTCCTGCAAGCACGGTTGATACTTATCTATAGTGTATAAAGAGACCCCTCATGGCCGCCTCTTGCCTTTGAGAAAAAATGAAGAAAAAAAGCCTTCTCTAAGCAAACTAAGCAAAAAAATCTCCCCTGTTTTTGTGCTACTCTTTATATGCTGTTTATGCCACACAGTCCATACTGGCTCTTGCTGCTTGTTGTGTATTAACTGTGTAAGTCAAAGACACATTTCTCCAAAACCACCCCCTATTTCCAAATTATCTCTCTTCCCCTATGAGTGTGTGTCTCTTCATCTGACCCACTGTAGCTGCTCTGTATCACTCTTGTTTTTTCTTGCAAAAAGGGTTATTTGCATTTGCTAGTTTATGCCCATTCTCATTCTGCTCCTTCACTTGATTTCCATTTCCAGGGCATGACCTTATCTAGCTACAGCTGTTTGCTCCGACTTCCCGACCTATTGCCTAGGATATAGAGAAGCCTAATTTGTTTTTAAAGTCCTCCAGCAAGCTGCTTTATCCAGCCAGGATTGTTCCTAGAGGTGATTGAGAAAGACAATGAAGAAAAAAAAAACAAACAAAAAGCAAGAGGGTGGATGTGTGACAAGTTGTGAAATACTTTTTTCTGCTCCAAAATCTGTACGCAGGATGCTAAGGGTTGCACTTTTTCTTGCTGAAACATGATTTTCTCCGTACAGTCTGCTGTTTTGCATAACACCAACTATTTTTGAAACAAATTGTTACATGGTAGAAAAAAGATTAAAGTTGCATTAAAAAAAAACCCATCAAATTTAGGACTAACATACTAAAAATGAACAGCGCAAGAAGGAGGATCCCACTCAAATTTCACAGCACATTGCTTGGGCTGGCAGGTGTCAAGCTGCTTCCCAGCAAAGCTTTACATCATTTCCATGGAGGACACTGGAGGCTTTTCCCGCTGTAGGAAACAGTCTCTGGGTCATCCCTTCCTTCCCTTCTGGCACGAGGTGCTGATGTTTTTCTTGATGGTCCTCTCTTGACGGTGCCATATTTCTTGGGCAGAGCCTCCTTCTCCCTTTAGGGAAAATGTCAATACTGACCCAAATTTAAACAGGATGGATGGACACCAAAGTTTTGCATGGAAGCAGGTAGATAAATAGACCTGTGCCACTATTTCCTTCTAAATATTGTTATATGACTAGGAGGAATAAAACAGTAAAATAAGGTTTTATTATGTTCCAGAGCAAGTTGGGACTGGGAGTCTTGCTCGTGCACATGGAGAACTTGTTTATGATACCCACTTTATTAAACTGAGTGCCAAATACCTTAGTTGTTGGGGGTCCAAAACTGCAGTCCTTCTCTCTTATTTAGAACCACCAGAATCACTGGTGTAAAAGAATGTAAAAAAGAAAGAAAGTGCGAAAAAAGAGAAGAGTTTAAAATGAGCGATGTAGTCCTACTTTTCAGCAGAAATCTGAATATTTATTGAGGTGGACACTTGACTGTCATGTTCAACCAAAAGCCGAAAAACCAGGAAAATTGTAATTCCTGGTAGGGGAAAAAAACCCCAAAACCAACCAAAAAAACCCCAAACAAACAACAAAAAAGTGCAGAACAAAACCTTTTCCCTAAGCCACTGTCTCACTGAACGTATCTGGACTTCTGTGCATTTCATGCTTTTGCAGGTGGCATCAGCGAAGATGAAGACACGCACACTGCATTTTGCTCTTGTTAACCTTCCAGAGCTAATCCAGGCAGGAACAAGTCAGCTGGCCATGAATCCCTTGTATGCGCCGTGTACAGATCTAACGATTGCAAGTTAATTGCTTCCCCTTGCACGAATATCTGGCCAGAAAAATTGACACAGAAAATTCCACCGAGCTTGGCCTGCAAATCTCTTCTTCCTACAAGGGTTGGTGTGAAAGAGAGTGCCCAGCATGTTCCAGAACACCAGCTGGGAACGCAAGGATTGAAAAAGAAACAAAACAGCATGTAAACCGAGGCTGTTTTGCAAAGAGTCATTAAAGACAGACGGGAACCTGACGGGGTCATTTTTATGATGTCAAGTTACAGAACTGGGGAGGACTTGAAGGTGTTGGAGCTCCAGTGGTCATTGTCACATCTGTCAAAGCGTGTTGGGAGGTGAGAGCCAGGCTGAGTGATGCTCCTCTCGTGTGAACGCAGCAGCCCTGCTTTTCAGGGGATTAAGCACAAACGACAACACTGTGTTTTGCTACAAGGGAAATAAGCACTGTCTGAGTAACAAGAAGATTTCCAGTCAGCCTTAGGTGCAGAAAGACCCAAGTTGTGCCGTCAGGTTTACACTGAAGTGTTTAGTCTTCCAGCTGAGAGGGGGTCTCAAAGACGACGGCCTACTCAACTCTTCAGCCCAGACTCTCCCCTAGAGCAGGTCCATATTGAGGGGAATGCACGCCGTGCTGGGAAGCCAATTATATTGTTTCATTTCCATTTCTCATTCTGATGTAGCTCAATTTGATAAACTAAACATAGTTTGTCAGGTTAAAAAGCCCCACAAAATAGCAACAAACCCTTCCGTTCTAGTCTGTAATTGTCACCTTTCTCCTTGGAATCCCTTCTGCACAGCTGCCTGCTGAGATGGTTCATAACAAACAGCACAGTCTTGCTGGATTTCTCACGGGAAGGAAAAGAGGAGGAATCCCCCTGAAGCCTGGGCTTGTCTTAAAATAAAATTTTTACTATCTATCTCATCCTGCAATTATTAATGCCTTTTTAGTAGGAACTTATTTTGTCTTTCACAGGTTAACAAGAGCTTTAAATGAATAATTTCATCTCTGCTTTTCATCACTTAAGTGTCCTGACTTGCTAAGTCTGCTCTGATCTACCACAATAGGAGTTTTCCTGTCAGTAGACTGGACCTCCCTCACTCAGGGCTGAGCAGTAATAAATTAGCCGTTGCCCACTTACCATCCTGGATGAAGCAATTTGATCTAATTAGCTCTTATTTAGCAGTTCCCAAACAAGGCAATTTAATGCAACAGCAAAAGAGGTTCGGGCTGTCCTTGGCAATTGCTCTTGCCCATCATCAGTCACACATCCCTCCCTGGGTTTCCTATTCCTGCTCGTCTGCTCCTCATTAACACCCACAGCAAGGAGCCCACCTGCAGTAAGTTTAATCTAAGCTCTCTGCAAGGTAGTTGCTGATTCATGTTTTCTCATGTGTGAGGGGAAGCTGTGAAGGCCAAGAAAACTGAGGTACTTTCTATAAATATGATGATGACCATTAAATTTGTGGTCCTGAGGCTGTTTGTTTTAAGCAATGACCATCTCAGCCACTGCGTGGATCTCTGCATGTTGGTCTAGACAGACTAATCTGTTATTAACATATAAATTCCCATCGAGGATCCAGATGATGGGAAAATGAGCACACTGACGATGCCCTCAGGTGCTGAGAAAAGTTTTGAAGACATATAGTGTTATATGTCTAAAAAGGTAGCTCAATGACAGGAAATAGTCTTTTCCTCTTGGTGTGGACTGGTATTGCTTAGCTATTTAGTCAGTTTACTGGTCAGTTTGTACTAAGAATTAAAGGAGACCTGTGGGTGCTTGCACACCCAGAAAAAGAGCTTTGATTAACAGCCTGGTGAGCTTTGGAGAGGAAATTGGGCTTGTAGAGAGAACATGCAGACTCTTTGGAGGAGCTTTGCAGGTCCATTAATGGCATCATTAATCATGCATGTCGCAATGAATATGTATGTGGAGTGCAGAAGGTCATGGAACATTGGTTGAAATGTCAACCTGTTCAGCAGGAAACTCGGGTATGTCAGTGTCCCTTGGCCAGGCAAAGATTTGAACCTGTTACCGGCTGTGAAACAGGCGGATGATGGGACACTGCAGTGCCAACAGTAAATGAGGAAGCGTGCAGAGTAGACAGGTGTTGGGCTTCTTCTTCTACTGTGCTGGGGAGCCTTATTTGGCATCTCTGGTCCATGTAGAGGACAGAAATCCTCACTTTGTTTCTGACCACAATGATCCAAGTCTTACCCTTTTTCTCTTTCTTCATTGTAACAAAAGTTCTATTATGTCTTGAGAGGTACGAGGAATAGTTTTCCAGAGATGCTAACTCTGCTAAAGAATAAGTTGTGGTTTTTTTTCAACTTTAGCAAAGGAAAATGGTAGTGGATTGGATTAAAGGATACAATGTTTGGATCAAACTTTAAACAGGGGTTTGATCAAGCATTAGGTGCAAAATTGCACAAGGCTAGCAAAATACTATGGAAAAACTTCAGTTCTTGGGCTAAGAACAGACTGGAAAAGGGATGAAATCTTGATAAAACTGGAGCAGAGAATTACTGATCTTTCAGTTCAAAGGTAAACATTCCAAGACAAAAAAGTAACTTGATTGTCAAAACAAAATGAAGTATTATCTTCTCAGTGAAATAAAAAATCAGCAAAAAAACTCCAGTCAAATTCAATTTGCATTAAACCAAAATGTAACATTTTCATTTAAAATAAACTTTTCTCTAAAAGTTAAAGGAAACATCTATTACTTCAAATGAAAAAAAAATTGGCTTACGAAGTGAAAAACACTTTGTCTTTTTTTGTCTTTTTTTTTTTTCTTAGTTCTGGATGAGATCACTGTATGCTGTGGATCAACCTATTATTCAACTGAATTTGATTTGTCAACCCAACGAGAAGAGTCAAACGTTCTAGCCAGCAGGAAGCATATATAGTTCAAGGAGGAGAAGGCTACTTCTTTCCTGTTGTACACCAAATTTCTGAGCAGCTCTGAAACCTGCTCTCACCAGTATGTATTTAATAAAAACACTAGAAAAGACAAGCTAGTATTTGGGAAATGTATTCTTTTCCCAATAGGAGTTTAATGTAATGATCAATCTTCATGTGAGTACCCAATGCTAAGGTAAGGGCACATATGAAGTCTTAAATCACTTAAATTATTCTGGTAGCACAGTGAATTCTGCCTGATTATTAATTTCAGCTGTGGGCAGACAATGTTTTCTTCCTTGAGGTACTTGTTTCAGCTTCATATTTAATGTATGAGTAAGTAAAAATTAATTCTTGTCAGAAATACCTAGGAAATATCATTATTCCTAGGAGAGGAAAAGTGGGAAGTATAGGACAAATTGTAGTATTGTTAGTGATGATGGCTAATGGGTTTTTTTTGGGTTTTTTAAGATTTTTTTTTTCAATGGAACACTTCCGTGCTCGATCTTATATGTCAGGAAGTAAAAATTAATGCTTGTCACAAATACCTAGGAAATATCATTATTCCTACTTTATAGCATAGGGTATGAGCTATCTGAGGTTACATGGCAACCTGTGTCCAAGCCAGGGTTTTAACTCTGACTCACCACTGTGTGGTCCAGCAGAAGGCCAGCCCTTCTCTCTTGATTATACCGTGACTTTCTCACAGGCACAACTTTCCCTATAACTAAACTCCTAAACTAAACTTTGACAGTGTTCCAGGCACTGTTCTTGTTTTTTCAAATTCATTGCTAAATTTGTCCTCAAGTTTGTGCTGGATTTGTCCTGAAGTTCTTTCCAAAGTCCAAGAACTTCAGATAAAAAGGCCTGACCATCGTGCCCCATGACAGAGCAATGGTGCAAGAGGAATATCAGTGCCTGAAGATATTAATTTGTCTCTAAGAAGGAAATACAGCATACGGAGTTTACAAAAAATTGCTTTGCTCTCTCACTTGAAAAACAGTAGCATGATGCAAATATTTCCCTGGAATGAGAGTGAACTTTGGGTGATATATTATGAATATCCATCCTTTCTGTTCCCTGGCTGTATTGCATACTGCTGCTTTGTTTTCAAGCTGGGAGGAAAAGATACATACATAGATAATACCATAGATATCTCAGAAAATGCTTTTGTGAGTGCAGTTCAGATTTAATCCTTTCTTAAATTTGCAGTAGATAATGTATTATTAATGGAATGAAAGAAGCTTCACAAACCCATCATGTTTGCTAGTTAATCAAAAACTCAATGGACGAAAAACAAAAGCCAACTTTCCAATTGGAGGAAGTCATAGGGTTTCAGATTTCTAGAAGGACATTAAAGTGAGTGTCTACATGCATGAAGATCAGCTTCAGAAATGTTTAGACTCCTTTCTCTTCAAGCAGAACTTTCTTTTTTGCTTTGCAACTAGAAAGCAGCATCATTTTTTTTTCTCCCCAAAGTGTTTCACAAGTTGCTCATGGATTTTGAGTTACTCTTTGATCAAAGGTAGAAACCACAGCTCAGTTTTGCAACTGCCTCTTGAATTCCCTTCCACACTGTCAATGCACTGAGCCCTCACATTTCTTAACATTCTGTCTCCACCTCTGATACTACTTCCATCTTTTCCTGACTACCTCCTTGTGTCCTGCAAAGGCTGGTGGAACTGATGAAGTAACTGAGAAACAAAAGAGGTCCTGAAGTAGGACTCTTCTTCAGAAAGTCCTACTACATAAGTGTCGTGTACACATTTTTTCTCTTTTGTCCTGCCTACTGCAATATTTTTTTTGCAATACTCTTTCTTTTTTTTTTTATCTTTTTTTCTGTAGTCTTTACAAATACCAGATGGTAACAATGCAGAGGGAAAGTACTCCATCCAGTGAACCTAACACTTAGAAGCGGAAGGATCTATTGGGTTTGATATAATAGCTTGATTTTTTCATGGTCAGTTGCCCTGGCAAGTGGGAAAGAACATGAGCTTCTGGCAGAAGAAAGGATTACAGTAGGGTATGAGAGATGCTCTCCCAAGTCAATGTGGGCAGTCCCTCTGGAGCCAGGGACTGGGCTCCAGCGCATTCCAGTATCTCTTCTGCTGCTGCTGTTCTGTCCTGAGCAAATGCTTTTGGAACAATTCTGCAGGAAGTGGGGACCCTCACATTTGTCTCCCACACTGTCCTTTTATACACAGTTTAGATATTTCTGTGTAGTACACCACCCTCTAAGCTTGTTAGTCAAAGCTCTCGTGAAAGCCCCTCCTGTCAGCTAGACAGAGCCGCCTTCATCCTTCTCAGAGAAGTCCTTTGTGACCATACACCCTTATGGCAACAGCTTTACGTTGAGCAGCAGTTTCCTTTTCTTTTTATCCCTTTATTGTAGTTACTTGATAAGCTCAATAGATTTTCTACTGTTTCATTCTGCAAAGGAAGAAAAAATTGCATTGAGTTGCTGTGGAAGTATCTTTCTCTTCCAAATCAATTCCAATCACAGGTCTCAGTGAGAACTGGATTTGGTTTGCACTTCTGTAATCTGCAGTAAAAACTTTAAGTAGTTCAGCAACATCTTGCTTTGAAACTAGAAATCTACAGCTTGGTCACACTTGTTTATACTTCATTGTATTACCTTCTATTCATACGTAATTCTTTCTAAATATAGTGACAATCTGGTTTTTTTTTTCTTCAGTACATCTCTTCTTCTATGGGCTGTGATTAGTTCTGCTTTTGTTTTGTGGGGATCTTTTTTTTTGTTTGTTTTTAATTACTGTTAAAATGCCCCAGTTCATCCTCTGGTGACCCTGTAGAAAATGTTGCTTTTAAAATGGCTGTTGCAAACTGGGATCTTGAAGCCTTTGATCTGGAGCATCACACAGAGTAATTTCTTTACTTCAATAGCCATAGTGAAGGTCTGTTTTTTAAAGCTGTGTCAGCCTTAAGAGGCTGCCACCTCTTCCAGCCCAAACTCCTGTGATGACTGAGCCACTCCATTGATCTCAGTGAGGTTCAAATAAAATACGAAAAAAAGGTGAGTCCAGTTCCCTCTCACTCGGTGGCGTTAATTGCGCTGGGCTAACAGGAGTAAGAAACAGAAGGTATTTAGTTTTGATACTCGCTGTGGTTTTGAATACACACCACAAAGTGGTCAAGTCCAATTACCAGTTTTATATAGCAACTTGTCAGAGTAGAACCACACCATTGGCCCAACATTCATTGGCTGCTTTTGAGACAGAGTCACTTCTGCATCGATTTAGTCCTTTCTAGGTGTAAAAATCTCTACAATGAAGAGGGTAGAACGTGTTACATGCCACCTGTAAAATTGCAAGGAGAAAAATTCAAGGCTCATCCTGTAATTTTTCAAGGTCTATTAAAGGTATTGTAACTTCAAGGATTTGAAATGAAAAAAAGAATTGCATTTTCACCTAGCTCCAATAGACTGTGTTTTGAAAAACTTTATTTCTGAATCCAGTAGGCTATTAATCATGGAACAGAAAGCTTTGCCAAAGAGTTCTGATTTATGTTCCAGTTAGAAAATTCTATACAGTAAATGTTTGGTTCAATTTCAAACTGGGGAAATGGCTTGGGCATAGTATTATCAAAGGACATTTCAATCATTTATGAACAATGCGGAGGAAGCAGGGGAGTAAATCTCTTTGGAATTTTACTTCTTATATAAGTTGCTTAACTTTAATGTACGGATTTGTAGACCTCTGTGAGCAAAGAGAAATGGAAATTCACTCTTCAGTCCCAGCAGGAAATATTCTGATTTACAGCCATAAATTGCAAAGGCATTGAAGCAGTGTTTTCAAAGACCTTTTTATGCACTGCATTTTCATGTTTGGCTGACGACTGAGCACACCAAAGCTAGTGTGATGCTTGTCAGGAAAGGGAACCTGGATCTCCTTAGACCCAGGAGTTATGTTTCCATTTGCTGACCCAGACAATATTTAATTTATACTATACAAAATCAACAATTGAAAGACCCCCATTCTAGAAAACTGGCCAGGATATTTTTTTTTTTTGAAAATGAGGGGAATGAAGGATAAAATTCCTTCCAGGTATATCCCATAGCTGAGATTAGCTCTGTAAGCAGTGAAGCACTGAATATACATCCATCCTTCTTGTGTTTTGCGGGAAAAAAATTGTGAGAGACATCTACTTCCAGATGAATCTTCATCTCTACTTTCCCCTTAGAGCAGTGAGGTCTCTCTGGGACTCAAAGCAAGATATCTAAACATCTGAAGAGACAGGATTTTTTCATGTGCTTCCTCATCCTCGGTCTGAGCAGTGATTTGCCAGATCTTCAGGGATGTGGCAATGAAGTTGGGACCACTAGTACCTGTGTGTTTCTCTTTGCTGCTTTTGACAGGACTCAGGCTGCAGCGTCTTTTGACTCGACACCGTTTGCTGGCAATGAACTGAAACACGCAGGGATGAAGATGGGTATTAAGGCCAAAGGAGAACCACAGCAGCTTTACTCACCTGCAGGGTTATGTCAGGAGTCAGATTAGTTTAAATTGGGAAGAGGACATGTTCTTGCACAGCATCAGCTAGAAAAGCTCCTGCAGGCACTGGGGAAAAATCCTACCAATCCTACCAGTCCTACCAACCTGGTAGCTCTCTTCAAGGCCCAGTATTCACAGGTCTTTCTTATTCCTTCTGCTGACAGCACTGTACTGATTTCTCTGAAGAGTTTAGAAGTAGGAATGGTGATAGGAAAACACATATTTCAAAATGAGAAGTTTAAATATGTATTTTTAATTAAGTTTCAGAAAATATTCTTGTGGCATTGATGGATAAGGGCTGGAGGGAAAGCAAAACAGCTGATAGCCTTTGCTACATATAAAATGAAATACTTGAAACAAATTGTCTTCTTTTCAAGTGGGGTCCTGGAGTAGCGTGTAAAGACTGCATCCTGTACTCTTAGCTGTGTAAGTCCAAAATTACACTGCTGGATTTACAAACCAATGTAAGTATACAGTGTTGTGTCTTGGATAAGGATGGGGACTTCATTTCAATATGGCAACCTGTCTCTGAGGACCTTGCTAATGGTAATAGATATTTAAAATAGGACTGCACATGTCATGTTATTATGCCATGCCCCTTCAATGAGATCATCTGTTAATATATGCATCAAAGGGGAGCAAAAAATGTTTAACTTGCTTCAGTGAGCTGTAAGCAGAAAGAGAATAGCTGAGGGTGTGGAGCGCACTGCATCATACAATATCTCATTCAGGAAATCTTCTGAATTATTGATTACGTTTTTCTTTTCTTTTTTCATTTTGCGAGTCCCTCACCACACTCCTGTTAGCCAGCCGTAGTCTTCCAAGGTGATCTGCATTAATTTACAAGTGGCTTCGAACTGTCACGCTAGTTCAAAGTGGGATGAGCCCCTTTTTTTTTTTCCCTGAGATCCTCAGCAGCCAGTACGGAGTGATTAATGTGGATTCCTGCCTGCTGCAGGATGGCTTGACACCAACGCTTCCTTTCTGCTTCCTTTCTGTTGTCTCCTTAGCGGGGGAAAAAGGCAACAAAGGCTTTTGGTTAATGAAAGGAGCCAAATTCAAATATGTCATTTAGAGGTGTTCACGTCTGCCTCTTTCAACCAGACCCAGGAGGCTGCCTGTCTCCCTCCCCCTCCTGGGATGCCATACATTTTTACTGAGGATTAACTTCAAAAAGGGCTTGTGCTGTTTCATGCAGAGGGACATACTGTCACCGTGCCTGGCAGGTGCTGACTGTCAGTCACGGGGACCAAAGTATCCAGAAAGTGAGGTCCAAAGGTAGTAAGAAGCCAGGACAGAGGGGATGAGCTCTCCCGTTTGAATGCGGACTCTGACATACCACCTGGGACCAGCTCTCCTTTGTGGTGATGCTGGATGCTTTGTGCTAAAGTGGTTTTAGGCAAACAAGGAGACGACAAACCTGCTCTGCCCTCCCTTGCTTAGTGCTGTACATGGCTGCCTGCTACTCCCTCCGCTCCGCAGCGGTCATTAGCTGTGGCTCTGAAGCGTGAGATTCCCCAGTGCTGAAGAAATAAATGCTGGCCTCCTAAGCTCGAGGGACCCACAGAGAAGGGAGAGAGAGAGAGACAAAACTGTCTCTGCAGAAGTGTAACTGGCTCCTTGAGGTCTCAGCATATCAGCAAGATGGTTGAGTGATTCCTGATGAGCCTGCAGATAATTTGAAGGACTGGAAACCACATGGCTTGGTCTTCTGCTTACTTATTCTAATACATTTCAGTCTTCACTGTGCAGTAAATACACAACTAGCAGATGGTAGGAAAGCAGAATCTACTCACCAAGACGAGATAATAATTTTTGCATGAATGTGCCCTTCCATGTGCTGGGGTGGTTCTGGGCTTTATTGCCAACCCTTGGTGAGAGTGGTCCTGGGTGGCTGCTGGGCTGTGCCACCCGGTGCTGCTCAGTGGTCCTCTTCTCCCCTTTCTTGGGGTGGCAGCTCGTCCACCACCTGCCCTTTCCATGCTGTGTCCTCATGACTCCCACAATGAGCAGTGAGAGGATATTGGATGCTCTTCTAGTCACTGAAAAAAACCCTCCCTTTTTGTAGTGTGTGGAAAAACACAGCCATTGTCTGGCATTCTCAGAAGCACAGCAAAGAAGCCATTGTTCCTTGGGTCTTATCTTTTAGAGTACTTTTAACGTAGCTTTTCCATTATCTTGTGGAAAGGCTCTAGTCAACATGTGTCAGATTGTATGGATTTTTCTACCCAACTTTGGATGTTATTTCATGTTGTTCATGATATACTTCTTTTAAAAGAAGCTACTGGGAACTTCTCATTACCTCCCTTTAGTGTTTGTTTTCTCAGAGGAGACAGATGAAATTCCTTCTCTGATCATCTTTGCTAGAGCTCAGCCACTTACTTAAGGATTTCTAAATTACTTAGCCCACCAGCTGATGGACAAAAGCCTTTTGCCTCAGGCTCCCAAACCATCTCTGCAAAGTATGTTCTGCTCCTCACTCCTAATTACATTACAGCTAATTGCAGTGCCTGGTGCTGCATAAAATGGAGCTGGGGACGGCTGCCACCTGCTCCCAGGGAAGGTGACTGATCACCAGACTGGTGTGTGGATGGAGACCCTGCTGGGGTTAGAAGGGGAGGGAGTACTGCCAGGACACGCTTGTCAGCATCCTCCTGGGTAAAACCCATTGTGCTGCTGGGAGTCCTCACCCCTTTAATTCACAAGCCCATGGGAGAGCCCAGGTATCATGAGGCAATATCCACAAGGTTTTCTACTCCAGGAGAGGAGTGAAAGTCTTTCTCAGGCATTTAGTGGAGTCCTTCAGCGAGCAGACTGACTTTTGAGTGCTGAGCATCTATTGATTATGTATTTACCCCACAGTCAAAGGGACTGGTGCAGTTTAAGCTGTCCCATCAAAGAAGATAACCAACACCAGGGGAGCAGGGTTAGCACTTCAAATTTAGTCGCATGCTAAAAACTATGAAGACTGAATTAATAAAAACTCTCAGCTGGGAAATCAGATGCACGATATTCAGCTGGGGAGATCCAACTACTACCAAGTGTCTCAAACCCACTGCAGCAGCACAGAGCATCCCCACCAGCTATAGATGAGGTTGTCTTTCCTCTCCCCAAAGTCATTGTGCCTGGGTCAGCTTGGATGGTTTATACTCCAGTCTAGTTGGGGTGCTCCTCATTCAGTTTGGAGAGGAATGGGAGAGCAGCCGTCAGGTGGCTGTGCCCATCCTTGGGGTTAGGGAGAGCTGTGTGGTAGGGAAGGGACTGAGCAGGTGAGATGGCTCTAGCCATGGGTGTTAAGAGGCTCAAGTGCCCTGGACTAAACTCTTCCAGCACAGCTCTTTATAGCAGTGGTGTCACTCGTAGCAGTAAAACCAATGCATCTCAACAGGAGAAGAGAGATTTTTCACATTTCAGTAAAAAAGCTAATTAACCTACTTACTGCATTGCAGCTAGTCTGGCGCCTGAATTCTGTAACAGGAGCCTTTGGAGATGGGTTGAAAATCCCCGTGGTCTCGCATCGCTCTGTGTTTGATCCTCCAGGGCTCCATGCACAGGGCAGCAAAGCTGTGCCTTTTCCCTGCTGCTCGGGGTGCGTGGAGCTCACCCCAGCCACTGCTGCTCCCGCCAGCGCTCAGGACTTCATCCACTGAGTGATGGCACCACAGCGATGTCTCCGCTCCAGAAACATCAGCATTAATCACTGTGATAGCCCCCGGGGAAACCACGCAGCTGAAGCTGACTGAGGACCAGAGAACGACCGGATGGTAAATTATAAAGTTCTCCAGGGAGCGGAGCAGCTTCTCCGCCTGAGCAGCCTGCCATAATGGGCTCTTGTTTTGCTAATCTTCACTCTCTGGTGCTTTTCAGGCTGATCCCTGACTGAGATTAAGACAGAGTTCCAGCATTCACCCCCCAAATGGAGTGAGTGTAGGTAGATATGGAAGGGACACCAGCTGCACCATCTCCCCCACCTGGCACTCAGCACAGAGGTTGCCATCAAAAGAAGAAGAGGGAGCACTGCACATTGCACAAACTAAGGCTGTCATCCCCTGGGGCAGAAGATTGCTGACCTGTTCAGTCCCTTGCCTGAGCATCAAGATAAATCCAAGCACCTATGAAATGATAGAATGGTTCAGGTTGGAAGAGACCTTAAATATCATGGAGTTCCAACCCCCCTGCCATGGGCAGGGACACCTCCCACCAGACCAGGTTGCTCAAAGCCCCATCCAGCTTGGTCTTGAACACCTCCAGGGATGGGGCCTCCACAACTTCTCTGGGTAACCTGTTCCAGTGCCTCACCAACCTCATAGCGAAATATTTTTTTAAATATCTAATCTAAGTCTCCCCTCTTTCAGTTTAAAACTGTTACCCCTTGTCCTTTCACTACTTGAAATAAGTTTGGCAAGACCCAAGTGGCTGGTAGTGGTGTGCGGTCCTCAGAGGTACAATCTAAGGAAAATAAATACTGCACTAAGGAAAATAAACTACTGGGAAGCTAATTGACTTTTTGAGGGTCATGGAGCATTTTAGAAATGTGCTTCAATTCTCCATATCAAGCGAGAATATTGTTGTGCTGGGCCAGACCAGGTGTCTGTCTTGGCTTTATGTCTCTCTAAACTCCCTGTTACATTTCACTTGACAGTACCATGGAATACAGAGGTAGGAGTGGAACATACACCAAATCCTCCTCCTGCTGCTGCTTCTCCTCCACCTTCCTGTTGAAACTAGCAAGCAAAACAGCTCCGTGTTTTCCCATTCCCGCTGGGCCCTCCTGGCTGATTATTACTATTAGCAAAGCAGCCTGACTGTACTTTTCTCCTCCTTGCTGCGTTTTAGCAAAGGTCACCGGGGTTAATAATTGAAGCAATCATTTATATTACTACTTATCATCCAGATGGCTCAAGGCAGTAGTGTAAAATACAATAGAAAACAACCGAAAATGAATTAGGTCCTTGCTAGATTTAACAAAGAAATGTTTTGACTCTGATGCTGCAAATAGCAGGAGCTGGAATTTTGGGAAGTAATGCAGTGACGGTGAACCTTATAGTGCTAAAAAAAAAATACGGCAGAAGCCATTTCAGGACAGTGAGGCATCCCTGTAGCGGCTTCATAGCAGCTAGCACAAGTGAATAGGAGCAGAGCTAGGAAGTGGAGGTGAGATACACCTTGTTCCTTGGGAAGTGAAACAAATGATGAGAGCAGGTAAATAGGCTGCTCGGTGGAAATTGGCTTCCCTGGGGGAAGGTCTCTCTGCTTGTGACCCCATCTGAAGCCAGTTAATATCACAAACATAAAATGCACTTGAAATCTCAGCTTCCATCACTCTGGACTGTCATAAATAGCTAAGACTTCTAGTTTGTTGTTTATGTTAGGTCTTGCCCAAACTCTGAAGGAGCTGCCTGCTCTGAACCAGAAAGCCTGCAGTGGCTGAATGATAGTCCTTGGAGCCGTGCATTAACTGGGTAAATTGGGTGAAATTCCTTGCCTTGCCACAACTTCGATTGCTTTACTTCCTCATGCTTCTCATTTCCATCAGGGTGTTGTGAAGAGCAAGATACTACAAGGAGTGGGATGGTATAAAGAGGATACAATGGCTGAAAGGTGGGGAAGTGAGGGGGTTTCATTTCAAGTTTGGGACATCTGTGATTAGAAGCCTTGATCAGGTGAGAGTTTATACACCCAGCTCCTGTTCCATGCTACAAGGAGTACTGAGGTCAGAAGTCGGTAGGTGTCCGCTTAGGGCTTGGTGATGCAACCTGCTCTGTTGCTTGTGCTTGCTGGGTATCTGATGGCCATAACGTGTTTAGTGCTCCAGTAGACACCTAAAAGTAGGTGTCCTGATTGCCACCCACTGCCTGAGACATCCCATCCCATCCCATCAAGGCTGGCTCAGTAGGCTGCCCCTCGCCAGCTGCGGTGAAGTTTCACAACCAGCAGTTCCCCCACATGCTGTCCTAAACCAGAGCCTCACCAAGGGAGGACACAGGGCCACCTGCTGGCCCAGGGGAAGGAAAGAGTTCAAGGGCGGGATCAACTCATTGCTTGGTTGCTCCCCTTGTGTGAATTAAAGACATTTCTTTCCCTGTTCTCTTTTCACTGTTGGGTTTCTTTTTTCCTCCTCAAAACATTCAAGGGCTCATTTATCACATTCCTCAAGTGCTTTCTGTGTATGGGGTGGTGTGGAGTAGAAAGCGCATATGGGTGTGGGGAAATCAGATGGAGCTATGAGCTGGCAGTGGTGGCAGGAAGGAGGGAAGGGTGCCCATAGGTGGGTTAGAATGCTACGTGAGATAAGTGGAGGGGGACAAAGCTGGTAAGGCTGCAAAACAGTTATGCTTTGTCTGATTGAAAAGGTGACATCTGGGAAGACATTACAGTACAAAGGACTCATACTGTAGGGTGTGGGTGGTTTTGGTTGAGTGTTTCTTTCCAGAGGGGATGGTGATTTCATAACTGTGTTCTGCGATGACTCGTGCACAAGAGATTAGAAGTTGTGAGGGATCTGAGTTCCAGTGCTGTGAGCAGAGATAAAAGGCTGGTCTCTTTGAAATGGTAAACACTGGCGTGTTCATCCTCCCTGGACGTGCAAGTGAGGGAGAAAAGTCGTGAGCACCTTTTTTTAGAACAGAGATAATATTGCAACTGGAGTCTAGACAGGTCTGATGGCTGAAAGGCAAAACCTCCCAATATATAATGAATGGACTTTTTTCAAAACATGGTGAATATATGGATTTGGGAGAGAAAACTCCCATCATATTTTTTATGTTTCAAATTACAGTTAGGGATGTAGATGCCTTTAAGGAACAGTTAATCCTGTGATTGCTAAACACTGCTTATCTCCACCTTTTTCATGCAAGTGAGATTTTCGCATAAACCGAAAATGAGATTCCATTTTTTTATGAAATACAGAAGCTCATTGTAAACAGTAATTATGTTGGATGGACCCATTTGAAACTTCTCCTGAGAGATCCAATGATGCAATCTGGGGAAACTCACGTGACTCCAGTGTAGCTAGAGTTTAGCTGTTTTGCAAGTTATTAGACGTAGGTACAGCTGTATTATAAAGGAAAAAAACCCTCCAAACTCCTCTCAAGAGAATTGTGGAAATGTAATAAACTCTTGTGTTATTGGCAGAGAGAACATTATGAAGGAAATCTGTGTACTGAAACAATCTTTCTTAAAAATTCAATCAAGGGCAGATGAATTCTGCTCAAATGATCATTTTAAGCAAGGAAAATGCTATGTGGACTTGTTTTCAATTTAAACCAATTAAGAAAAAAACTTTTGTGCTTGAACTTACCTACATATCACCCGTTTTCTTCAGATAACCTGCCCAAAGGAATTTATGGGCCTATAGTTTCAGATTCATGTTTGTAGATGTGACATTCAGGGGTACTTTTGTCTCATGACTCTTAAACAGCTTCTTTAGAGATCTCGACTCTTTTTCCTAGTCCCCAGGCAGGTATTAATCCACTTCCAAACATCTCCTGTTTGCCAGAGTTGAAATGCTGTGCTGATCCCAGATATGGGCTGGGGACCAAAACAAAAGGATTTAATGTCCCAAGAATCTCCCAAGTACCCCATAGAATTGACTTTATGAGAACTTTATGGAAAGTGTTAATCATTGAAAATGGTGAATTGAAATGCTGTGAAGCCAATATTGTAATAAAGAAATGCTCAAGGAAGTATCATGTTCACACTTAACATGTGAGGATGAGCATCTCATGCTGGAATATTTATAAGCTTTACAATATTGAGAAGTTCTAACATGTGTCTAAGCCATGCTGCACCTCACCCAAACTGCTGGGCTTGCTAAATTGAGAAGTGGCAAGGGCAGGAGCCTCAGCATGACTTGCCATGAGTCCAGGGCCACAGGAATGCTGGGCCTGGACACAGCCCATCGTTATTACCCGACCTCTAATGCACAGCTCCATCATTACAGGCACAAGTGGGTGTGACTAAATAATCAAAGTGCTGATAAGCAAACTAGTTCTAACCGTCAGGCTTATTTTCATATCAGTGGTTGCCTAAGCTGGTCAGATCTCATTCTGGGATCCTCTCTAACGTGTAGGTGAAAATTTCACTTCTAGTGCTTCCTCTTGCTTGTGAACATATTCCTTCCGCTGAGGTCAAAAGGAGATGATAGAGCTTAAGCTAAGAGTCTTATTAAGCCTTAGTTTATAAAGCAGCCTAAAAAAAGAGACTTTTAAAAGTCTGTCAGTGCTACACGTGCTGTAGCATTTCCTTCTTATTATTCATATTAAGAGCAGCACAAAGCACTACCCTGTGATTTGGGCTCCTGATTTCTGCCAAAAGTGTAGAGCAGGTGGAAAATAAGTGCAGACCTGAGGGCTTTTTTATTGCTAATACTATTCAGGGCATCTCTTCACATAACAGACATAGTCTGTTTAGGCAAGAAGGTATCTGATCTATACCAAGCTGGGTCTATGCTGGCAAACATAAAGTTCATAGGTTGTGAGAACTGTAAATCTATGCCACGATGCAGGAAAATCAGACCAACACAAGTCTGCCCATAACAATTTGTTCATAACAGACATCAAGTCTTCTGCAATCACTAGAAGGCAGACAGAACTATTTGGCTGTTTTTCCTTCATGTTTTGATGCTGTGTCCTTCCAATGCAAGGAGATCTTCTTTTTGCCTCTCTCAGCTAAAAATGACCAAACTGAGATTTGGCAATTAAACTAAAAAATTTACTGACACCTATCGAATATCTTTTGATCTGAACATTTCCTTGGAGAATTTGCAGAATGAGAGGCCATTCTATGTTTTATTAATCTGCAAAGTCTAGCATTATTTGCCCATCCCTTGCCTTTCATTTTTTTCTCCTACCATCAAGGGTCCTTCAGTTGGAGGGTGGAGGTGAAGGAATTAACATCCCTTCCACGCTACCCTCTAACCTTAATAGGTTAAAAAAGCAAGAAGTGGGAAGCTAAGGACCCTCCCAGCCTCACTGCTATGGAATCACTTCTAATTTACACCATGGTTTGTTGCATTCACCTGAAAGCCTTCCTGTGGCAAATTCAGTCTCATTATTCTCTGGGTTGGAGAACTAATGGGGCAGGAGAGCAAATAAAACTCATCCAGCTTTATTCTGAGCTGTGGAGCATTGAATGCTATTTCATTAGGACACATGCAAACTGCCAGCCTGCTGAAACCAAAGCACTAGAAAAATTGCACTAAACTCACAGTAAAAACCTGTGACTAACCCCTACAGTGGTTAGTCAGAGGAGCAGGGAGAGGACAGATTGACTCATAGCAGGCTTCCCTGTAATGCTTCTGGAGAGAAAGAACATAGGTAAGTAAGCTTTGATTTGGAATTCTGCATATTGCTGCCAAAAAAAAAAAGGGATTTAAGTTAGAATAGGTGCAGATAAGTCCACTAAGATGATTTGGGGAACCTGATATTTGAGGCAAACCCTGATTTGTTTAGTCTAGTTAGCCAGAGAGAGGGTTAGAATGAGTTGTTGCAAGTATATTTCAGGGACAAGATGGGATGATGGAAGGAGACTTATGTTTAAAGAAGGAAAAGCATTTAAGTTGGGCCATAGATGATAAATATGACTGGGGGGAAAAAATACGTGATGGAAGTTATTGTTATTTTGTAGAGTCAGTTCCTTTGTGTGAACTCCCAGAGTGTGAATCCTTCTGACCTGAGAACCATGTTTGTGCTTTATGTTTCTTGGTGCTTGGGCACTTCAAGATACAGCTTGATTTATAATAGCAATAACTTATTTAGAGACCTCTGGCATCAGCTGTGGTATCCATGTCTCCTTATCATTGCCTGTGGCACATCATAGCTGTGATTTTTTTTTTTGGTCTTTACCACAGATCTTGATTTTGCTGTTTGGTGGAAGATGATGTAGTCTTCCCCTTGATGCTTCTCAAATAGATTTGTGTGTAGCATGTGGTAGCCTAAGAGGGCATCAGTCTGGGTGTGATTCCTTGTCCTGTTCTGTCAGTAAAACTTCTGATGTATAAACCTTGGCGAAGTGGACAGAAATACATTTCCTTGATAGAAGCAGCCTACTCCTGCCCATCCTTTTCCCAAGCTATTCCTCCGACCCAAATAGGGATCGGGCTGCCAGCCGGAATAGATATATACAGAACTAATGTTTTTCATGTGTGTAATAGATCACATTAAAACCAATTTATGATATTTTTTGTGGATTACTGTGTATGTAGAAGTTTCCAAACTAAGGCCTTGGTATCGTTTCCCCACAGTTTCACTAAGTGCTTGCATACATGACCATTACATTGCACAACTAACAACAATTTTGACCAAGTTCTTATAAAAAGCGCTTGAAAGACCAGAGTAAAAAAAAACCCAACCAAACAAAAAAACCCAGTCCCTGAGGCTTTCCTGAATGGTGATTCATTTCTATATTTACTTTGATGAGGAAGCATTGTACCTTTAATAATGACCAGGAAAAGGAGATTTGAGGGGGAATTAATTATTTTGTGGAGTTAATGGTTTGTCCGTTCATCTAAGCTGGTAATTAATTCCCAGGAAGTGGATCCATAATACTTAAACAGTAGTCATATAAAATTTAAATTAAAATTACTTTGGGAAACTTAATTCAACATGAGTGACTGTGGGAATATGCTACCTGGAGCTCGAGTCCAGCTGAACTGCATTCTAAAGATTCATTTGAAAAGTCCTGTTACAAGCACGTGTCCCTGGGATACCCACAAAGTCACTGATTTGTTATTGTGGCTGGCATTTTCATAAATTTACAAGCTTAGGGCAAACAGGTACGGCCAGTTTTGGTATGATGTAAGAGCTCAAATACAGGTTATGCCTGTTTAACTCAGCCAACAGGAACTGCGTTGTAGAGACACTCCTGCAATGACCTTGCTAATACTCCTCTGTGTCATCTAGGGCTTTTTATGTGTGTCAAAAAATTATTATATATATTAATATATATTATAAAAGATTATTAATATATATTATTATATTTATATTTTGAGATGAAATGGCAAAGGGGTCTCTGTCTAAAATGGCAGGTGTTACGTAACAGTTCTCAAAAACTGCCTCTGAAATTTGTGTAGTTTTTGTGGATACATGTCTTTTTCTATGAAGCCTGTTTTCTCACCTGTGAAAAGAAAGTTTCTAGAAGTAGCATGATGATTCTTCTTCAAAAAGTTTGTTCTGTGTTGCCTACACAGTTTCTTTTTTTCCCCCCAGAAAGCAGAATTGAAGATCACACCGCATTGCTCTTTACATAAGCTCCTCTCTTCTCCACTTCTCATTATATGATGTTATGTTGTTTGCAACCCAGACAAAAAATGGCTTGTGCCTCCCCTCCAGTGGAACAGAGGGATATCGTTGCAGAACGGAGAAGAAAGACTAATCCCATCTCAGTTTTGGGCCACCAGTGTGCTGACGTAAGGTTGATTTAGAAGGGCACTACAGGAACTATAGATACCTCTGGCTGAACGGGAAGCAGAGAAGGAGACAGCTGAAAAACCACCACAGAAAGTAGTGAAATCCCCTCTCGTATTGTTCTGCTTAGGTCACAAATTGCTTTATTTCTGGGAATAGGGTCTGTTCCTTCCTTTCTGAGAACTTTTGGACTTAGTCGCAGGCAAGGGTAGGCTGTCCAGTGCAACCGCTTCACTGGGTAAAGGAGCAGGTTACTTCTTTCTCCAGCCACTAATACTTGGTGGCTTTCTATCATCAAGGTCCCAAACTGAGCATAAGTGTAGCAGACAAGGATGTTCAAACAGGCCTGAGTGGTCAGAGGCTGTTGAACGAGTCCGGCTAATTTTTATCCTTTAGAAACTATTTCACATGTACCTAAGTCAACATGTAAAGAGGCTAAAAAATTCCCTTAAGATCAATAAGGAACGCTACCATCTTATGGTAAATATTTTAAACCCCCACAAAATTAGAAGGTAAATATAAGGCAAACATGCTTGCATTTTCCCAAAGCTCAGGTTTTCTGCCAAAAAATTCAGATGGTCAAATTTTAAACAGCGTTCTGTGAGATGCCTTTTTCATGTGGATTGGAAGCAGAAACAGAGAATTCTCACTCTGTAAGACCAGAAAGAAAGGATCTTCCACTCTCCAAAGTGCAGTATTCACTGGGTTGTCTGATTATTTGTGCTCATATATATCAATCCTAAAATGGGTGTGTGTCTTATAATGTGTATGCACACGATGAGAGGTGCATTTATTTAGAACTCCGTTCTCACCTGATGTTGCTCACATATGCAGTCAGCAGTTTGCCACTCTCAGCTCTGGCAGAGAAGAAGCATCTGACAACAACTGAAAAAATACAGGACTGGAACAATGTCGCAAATGTGGAAAGCATTAAAGATAAATGTCAGTGTAATAGTCTTGAATATCTGCTGGTGGGCAACAGTGACTTTAATGGAGGTTTGATATAACGGAAGTTTAGGATGTTTCTTGCCTGATCTTTCTTTTCTCCTAGCCAGAAGCAGCAGATGAAAAATGAAGTTTCTCAGCTCTATTAACCATTGATCTTTGTGGACTGTGGAGACATACTTTACCAGGCTGTTTCAGCTGCACTCCTAAGCAAATAGGCTGTTCTGTTGATAAAAATAATTCTAGAATTAGGTAAAACAGTTTAAAAAAAATACACGGTATGTATTTCAAGACTCCTTTTTGCCCTAATTTCTTTTTGAAAATTTTTTTGTGGAGTAAAGAAGCAAATAGTTGCCTATGGCAATAGCAAGCTCTTTGGCAGCTTCCTGGGCTGCATTCTCCATCCATCACTGAACAGTGACAGTTGGGCCACTGTTGTTCCTTCAGTAACTCCATTTCTCTGCAGTACTTCCTAATAGAGCTCTGTGTTTCAGATAGATGGTTTGATGATAAATACTGCAGCGACGCTTGGATTGTTACTAAATTTTCTTTCTCTGGATAAAGGATTCCAGATTTGCAGCCACAGCGTTTTCTGAAAACAGATACTGGTAGCTCTTCCCTGCATTCTTGTCATGGTTGTAACTTTAGCTGAGACTGTACAGAAAAAGAGAAAATGTGTCTTAAAATTTCTTTTTGATGTCTGCTTCTACGTTCAGCTTTCTTTTTCTATGACCACTTGTTCCAAGATGCTCTTTGGTTTCCTCAGATCAACACAATCCTGCTGTGTGAGCAATAAAATTTGCAGCAAGGGCAGGAAACAGAAGGGAAGCCGCGTTTCAAAGCCAGATGAACCTGAGCCCTGTATTTTGTGTCACTGCAGTGATTGCGAATGTCCTCTGATGCTGAACATATTTGAATCTCTTTTTTCATTAGTGCCATTTTTACATGCAGTCTTCTCTGTGTTTAGCTTTTCAGTGAAGGCTTCTGACCTTTTCTGCAGTGTTTCACCTCTTCTGGTTTGTTCGGCTGTTTCAGTGGGCCACAGTATTGACGTGGCAGATGTGTCCAGCATGGTTATTCACCATCTCACCCTTCAGAGCTTTGCCTGGAGAGCAGATGATTCGTCAGGTTTGCTGTTGGTTTGAATCTTCAAATACTTCTGGAAGGGCCAAGCTGCAGAGAATTTGGACTCGCTGACAGCAAGTTGAGAGATACTTTAAGTTCCTGTCTTTCTGCAGTGATGTTCAAACCCCAAAAGCTCCCTATTTACACATCAAAAAATGGATACCTACTGTGTGAGGGGACAACTTATTTGTGAATAATAATAATTGTTTTACAAGACACACTGCTTTTGTTTTAAAGGATTTAATTCTGTGACAACCAAAAAAAAAATGAAGGAAAGGTGGGAGGATACTCCAAAATATCTATAACTAGGAGGAAAAGGGAAAAGATCAAGGAGATTTTAGTGAAGTTTCGTATCAAGATAACTTACTTACAAAATCAAACACATTCCTTGTTGTTGTTTATAATTCTTTCTAAATACCTGCCTCTAACCTGTAACTACTGCTCACGTCTGTAACGTGCTTGTAAGATCCTCTGCAGTTAATCCTTATGAATGGAACTGTGTTAGAAAATGTCACTAAGATTTAGAAATACCAACTGATATGGGCAGACTCAAACATAGATTGAATACAGGAAAAATATATTAGTAAAATTTTTATTTAAATTGCAAGTGTTTCCATGGTACATAAATATGGGAAACAGGAAGTTCCCAAAATCCCACTTATCAATTTTGGGTGAAATATCATTGAGAAATATCACTGATCAGTGTTTCAGGTGTCAGTGGCAGCCTCAGGTACGTGCTGCTGTTCTGCTCTTGCTGGCTGTGAATTACAGCAATACTCAGCCATGGTTTTAATGAGTATTTTGCATTTGTAGCAGGAAATAATGGTTAATTTTGGTTGTCCGTTGAGGCATTTCCTATTCAGTACCAAAGCTGGTTTGTATCGACAGAGTGTATTTGCTCCTGGTCCACTGCTGGAGAACACCCTGTTCAAAGTAGGGAAGCAACTATGTGTGTGAAAGTCTTTCAACAGTAGTTAAGGATCAGTATGATGCTGAACAGAGCTGGGGGGTTGCATGTTTATACATTTTAAATGTAGGCATATGTTCTTAATACTTTGCAGAATTAAATACTACAGCAACTTTTTCCAGAACATCAAAATATGCTTACCTATATAATATGCTCTGACAGCAAATCCTATAGGTGCAGTGAAATATCTGAGGGTAACTGCTGACTTTATAACACTGCAAATGGAATAGCTATTTCCACAAAGGTATTCCTCAGTGTTAAAAATTTAATAAATGATCTTTCTCATCTCATAAAAAATTGGAGGAGTTCATTACAGCACTGATTCTCATGCCTCCCCCAATCCCTAATAATTGTATCCAAATTCTCCCAGCTGAATGAGAGGGGAATATGGTTTATTCTTGCCAGCCTGCTGGGGCACTGCAGACAGAACTTTAATAAATGTGTGGTTAAGTTCATCATTTAAACATCATTTATTTTGTCAGGACTTTATATTCTGAAGTTCTTCTTAATGCCATTTGATTGTAGTAGTAGTGTGCCAGTTAAATGAAAACAAACAAAATACCCCAAAGGTATCTCATTATGGCAAATCATAGTTCCCTCTGGATCACGTAAATGAGTTAATACACTACTGTATGCTTCCAAATGTATTTATTAGCAGTTTACTTTCAACATGTTCTTCAGTGAGCTGTTGCTTTTACTAGCCAGCTGTTTAATTATATATTCTCTGTATGTCAGCAAATGATATCTTCTGTCACTTAAAATGTTAATGGGTAGCACAGGACTGATACATCTGTTTAAATTGGCACGAACGTAGGAAGAATCCCATACTGTGCTGGTAGGTTCCTTCGCACGACTGTTCCTGCTTCTTTAGTGCAAACAAACTGTACTAATTTAAAAGATTTGCTATTATAACATTCAATCTAGATGAATCATAAAATTGCAGCTTTGGAAAGCTGTAATGCCAAAGTAGAATGGAATTGATGTAGAGTAAAAATAACTTGGGTTGGGTGCTCTGTGAACTCTAGACAGTGTAGGAAGCTGTATCTGCTCTGCCTTAGCAAATGCTGCCTGTGACTGGACTCGAGTTTGCAAGCCATGAACGAGGGTGGTGTCTACCATTCATTCTAGCACTGCCTGTTCCACTCAGCCTTGCATTTCTAATCACCTTCCCTTCTTGGGACTTGGTCACATCTCATTTGCCTGCTTTGACTGGAGCTGGTTGTGATCTGTCTCTCCAACAGACCTCATAAAATGGGCTACCAACCATGTCTGCTCTGAGGTTGTGTCCCTGCTGCACTGCAGCCACCGCTGGCAGATGGGTGCAGCCTCTCAAATGGATGGATGGGCCATCTCAGTGTTCTGTGTGAACCAGGAGGTCCCATGGTGAGCAACTCCTCAACTTCTACTTCACCTTTTCCTCCTTCTAGGAGGTATGGCATATTATCTTTCTGGGAAGCAATTTCTTTCATCCACCAGTAATATCCTGAACTTTTATTGAGTCCAGTCTCTCCTCTAGAAGGTTTTGCATTAGGAGATGGTCTGTCACTGTTCACTGAAAGGACCCACTTTCCAGCATGCAGTGACACAGGCAGAAAACTTCTGGATGAGGTAGGTCAGGCTCAATTCCAGGTACCGGCCCTGCAGATGCAGCACTTTGCACATCTGTCTCAATTGTAGGTTTTCCACAGAATAACTCCAAAACAACTGGTAAGAGAGGCAACTAAATTTAAAAAAAACAAACAACACCAAAACCCCCAAAAAACCACTTTACTGTTTTAATCACACTTTCCACAGCTGGATTCAGTCTGAAAATGGTGGTGAGGCTGGGGACAGGAGGCACGAAGTCCAGGGTTTGTTAACCTTTGCTGACTGGCTGGAGTTTGGAAGGTCATGTTTTCTCAAAATCAACTGACTGCATATCTTGTGCGCAGACTTCACTGTCAGTTGTGTATTGTATTGATACTTTTTGATTAAATCAAATTATCTCTTAATTTACTAAGTGGCTATTTTACTACTTTATTCTGGTCTGAAGGCTGTGTGATGCCTGAAGACATGATCATGAATGTCTTTTTAATAAAAATCAAACACTCCCTCCATAAACAGTTCCCACAAAGCACTTGGGTTTTTTGTTTTGAATAATTTAGTTTTACAATATCCAGCCTTATACTATGAGACACTGATTCACCTATATTCAATGAATAATATAAGACCAAAGCTTTTCTCTTATTCTTCTCTTCCCTTCCCTAAAATACCACCATAAAAGTAAGCTTTGTCCTGAAATTCTCTACTTGCATTATTGTAAAGGCAAATATTGTAAGGCAAATATAATAGTTAATCTGTTTCTGCTTTTCAGCATCATGCAGTGGTGGCATCTTTGATTCAGTGGCATTCTTGTCAAGCTCATCCATGCTGGTTTCTTGCTTATACTCTCAGAGAGAGAATTGAAATCATGTTGATGACTTCCTAAAGTGCAAAAATATATGGTAGTCAATGGACAGTTATTTAACTCATATAGAGGAAAAGAACTCCTAGTGGTAACGATGCTGGTCAATAGGGATTTTAGCAGATGAGGATTCCTGTAACATAAGAGGACCTATAACCGACAGCCAACCTTGTACCACCTAATTCCCCATCAAGCGTAAATGCAACAATGATTTGAAGAACACAGACACAAAAAGTACTTAACACCTGATGAATCACAACAGCTCTTGGGCTTCCCTGATAAAGGAAACTGTAGAGGCAGCAAGAGGAGATGGGTATCTTTGGGGCCGGGTACCTTATTTACACTGCTCTCAAAGGAAAATGAAATGAGCAACAGAAGTCATGAATCTAAACTTGTTGCATGACTAAAGCAGTTGGGTCGTGACTAAAAGCTGTTATGGGACTCCACATTCCAAACTGCCAACGTTTAGTAGAAGGCTGAACTGTGTTCCTAACAAATGCACAGTTGCCAAATATGTCTGGTTTGCAAAGTCCATTCTGTTTTATTCTAGCTGTTTTGTCCCTATCCTGCCCACTCACATCCCCTGTCATCAGTAATCCGTCTGGAGTCTAGAATGATGACAATTTTGTACCACTTTGGGGATAATGAAATCTTGATTAATAGGAAGCTTATTGTGAAGGTTTCTTTTATAGAAGACCACTATGGAAACAGCCTGTACGTGCCTGGTTCTGCCAGCTTGAAGGTAGTCACTTAACATCCTGGGTGCTGGGCAAACGGAGAACTGGAGAATCTACCCAAAAGAAACAGTGTCTTTTTGACAGTGTTTTTCCCTTGCTCACTTCATCAAACCTGAGTTCTGCCTTCCATAATTTCATTTCTTTCCCAATAAGAGTGTGTGATGCTTATATCTTTCTCCATTTTTGTATAATGCTTTGCAGATTTGGTGCTCTCTTGGTGTTCAGAGACTGAACTGTGGACAGAATGGTTGAGATGAACAGTCCTAACGGCATGGTCTGTGTGGCAGGGCAGTATTCTGATGGAAATGAATTTGAAGAGTATTAAAGTTCATTGAAGAACAGTATGCATGCAGGAAATCCCTTTACTGGCTGCTACTGCTCAACTGGATAGACAGGCATTCTGTGGAGACCAAGACCAAAACCAAGACTCCAATATCTTGAAATTATGAGGAAGATGTGCCCAAAGTCAGAAGGTAGTGAATTGAAAGGTAAGGTGAGTTCAGTGCAACAACAAGCAGGAGTTTCACCTCGGGTTCTAAATGGAAGCGTCACACAACATTTGTGTTTAGACAGAAAGTACCGGATTCAGGTAATGAAAGAACCAGAAGAAAGTCCACATGAATGTGTTGACTTCATGAATGAATCGTGCAGTGTGTTTCAAAGGTCCATTAAACCTAAATAGTCTGTGACAGGCACATTAAACTGCTCATGCGTGTTCTCACCACAGAAAACAAAGCACAGCCAGTGGTTAGGTGATCCTGTAAAAGCTTTTCTTTTAGTTATAGATCTTTTTATTAAACCTCTCTTCTTGATGGAGGAGACCGGTAGAACAAGAATTACTTTGGATAATTTCTATTTACAAAGATTAGGTGATTACATAATTTTTTTTTCTGTGCTGCCTTTTCTGGTTTAGCTCTGATCTACCCCTCCCACTGTCACCTCCAGATAATTTGGCCATTGCCAAAAACGACCACTGCTCAATACAAGCTGCTAAAAAATTCCTGTATGCAATGGAGGAAACAGGATTTCACAGAACGATAATTTAAAGATTTTCACTTTTCCTGAATTGCTGACTGATGGATTGCAAAGTCTTGGATCTGTTAATTATTAGATTTGGGAGTTTCCTTATTGAGTAATTCTCAGGCTGCAATTTATGTGCAACGCAATAAATAAGCAACCGAGTGCGTGAGGTTAGTTATGGGAGTTGTGTTCTGTCCCTACGTAGGCAACGTGAGATTTATAGAGCAGCTTGCCACAGCGTGCAAGCAAAAGCAGCAATATATGAAATATTGCCTTTGACAATACTTGGGCTAATAGTGATCTTTTCACACGTTACAAATGCTACTAGAGGTCAAGACTGCAGCCTGTCCAAACCAGTGCGTGTCACCAAAATGTCTCTAGCTAATAGTAGGGAGATGTAAGCCAGCAAATTAAAAGAGAGATGGATTATTTGATGCAAACTCTTAAATGTGATCTTCTCTCTTCTTT
>JAOXJM010000041.1:45877690-45891830 GCA_026413425.1 Tringa solitaria | reverse complement strand
GGGGAAGGGCCATCTGTCGGTCTGGTTGCGGTGATTTCGGCTGAAACCACGACACTCATTTAAGATTTTATCATACAAAACAAGCAGCCGAAGATGCTTCTCTCTTATTGTGGACTCATCTGTGCTTTGCTACTAATAAATTAAAATCTCTCTGTTCACTGGTGTATTGCCAAAATGTCAGAGCAGTTGGATATCCCATTTATTTAGCCTTAGTGTTGCTCATTAGACTTGCTCTCTTTAGGAATTACTCTGCCATAGTTAGTGGTACTAACAAAGATTTGGATTATGCCTCACGTATCGACTTCCAGTCACACCAAGAGGAAATGCATTATTCCACAGGTACTCCCTCTCTTGTGTTACTAATGCAGACCTAGACTCTTGCCTTTTTTACCTGAAAGGTCAGTAATTTAGTAATGTCAGCTAGCTGGCTCTTTTCTTACTAACTCATTAATATAACAAAGGGCAGCTATATAAAGAATGGTTTTTATGGAATATATGTTATGCCCATCTGTTACAGTAGGACATCGAGAGCCTAGAGAGAACGATTCATAATTCTGAGGCACTGTCCTACAAATAGTATAGAGCGTGGCGGCGGATGGGAAAAGATGGATCCAAGCAGATGGATCTGGGTATGGTTCCCGTTGCACACACTGGTTTACACTGGGGCAGAGCACTGGGGCTAATTTCCCACCAGCAGGAACAGGCTGCAATGTGGCACTCGGAGCAATCCCCAGCAATTTCCAAAATAATCCCGCTGAGAAGGCAGGTGGGCTCACAGCGCTGGGTATCCTGGCCCGAGCACCGGCAGAGCAGCTGCACGGGAATAGTCAAGGGCAGCATTTTACTCCCAGAATAGTACAGCAGAGTGAGAAACGATGTAACCTGTTCAGGTGTGACTGCTGATGGTGTCTAGGTTAGTTTTGGATTGATTGATGGGGCCTCCCAGATGCCCACAGTTACTTGTCAAAAAAGTCACTCTGCAGTGACTGAGGTGACAAGCACCACTGACGGCAGGATGTGCTGTGTGTACTGTATCCTCTACTGAAACTGTGACTTGTACAGGAATGCCAGAATTTGCATGAAAAAGGTGGCTCTCGGTAATGCTAAAGATTACAGTTAGATTTGCAATACCGTGTTTTCAAAACAATGTAGTAATACTTGAGATACTCCAAAAAAGCAGCCTAACCTAATGAAACCTTTAGCAATGACACTGTTTTGGAAAAGTGAATCTCACACTGATTAAATACTATTTTGCTATTTAAAATTTGAACTTGCTGTTATGAATATCACAAGTGCTACTCATTCTATGAAATAGGATGGAGCCTGGATCTCACCAAAGTCACTATGAATCTCTCCTCGCAGTCCGATGGGAGCCAGCTTATGCCTTTTGTACACTGATATTGATTTTGGGAAGGAAGTTGCTCCATGAAAAAAACATTTACAAGCTGAGACAAGATGATGAGAAAGAGAAATAAGCAATATACTTACTACGGTTATCATTAATCACTTGTCTTACCTGATTTCTGTTCAATTCACAAATTGGGTTTGAGAAGGGAATATTCCTGATGTACCCTCTGCAGGGGGTTTCAGGCAAAATCCAGTTCTGGGTAATGGTGTAAGCTTCCAATAAGCTTATTTAATTGAGTCTTTCCACTTGGAACTACATTTTCTTGCTTTCCTTTGATCTGCAGGTGGGAACTATCAGAATTCAGCAAGTATATTTTAATCAATAGCAGGGTTTGGCAGTACAAATACGTAAACGGTCATTTTGACAGCCTTCTGGAGCCCTGTGAGGTTATTTCCTCACCACTATATCCGCCTGCAAAGAGACAGCTTGAGGGAAGAGAGAAATAAATTTGAAATATGCCAAAAAGATACCTACGCCCAAAGGATGTCCGCAGAAGCCTGTGTTGAGGCCCAAGGGTATACTGTGATTTAAGAGGCACAAGTTTGGCGCAGAGTTTGTGCTCTCCTTAGTGTAGGCAGCAAGAGCCCGCTTCTGCCAGGTCCTAAGCATCTATCAGGAGCTCAGCAGCTCTGTTCAATGTTAGCACCGTGGATCCTGCTCTTCAAAGCTTCTGGATAAGCTATAATTAATGATTTAACAAGATTTCAACGACCTGTCAGGATCTTGGCAAACAGACTTCAGCTGGAGTCTCAGATGCTCAGGACCACTCAGAATTGGATTGTAATGAAAAACAGCATTGTAAAATGGGCTATATTCAATAATTTTGCACACTGACCACGATAGTATAAGGTTCAAGAGAAGCTCTGAAAGCAGGAGGCAGATGCATGTTGGTTGTATAGTCACATCTTGTACCTTCCATCCTCTCCCTTCAAGAGGATTTTTATAGCTACTTTTCCCATTCTGTACCTTCTTCCTTTACACCTATATTATAACCCCCATCGCCCCGAGCTGAAGAAATCAACTGTCTAGCAGCCTTGTCTATTTTAGGAAGTCTAATGATTTACCTATAAACAGAAAGGCACTTGTCTGCAAGGTTCATCATAGTAAGCCTTGTGCTTCTAATAAAATATTGATTTCCTCTCATCCAATAATTTATGTCTTCAATTGGCTTGATCGGGCACCCTGCTATTTTTTCACAAGATACAGCAATCACCAAAAGGTCTTTTTAGAATAAGAATGTGCTCCTGGCTTTTTTTTTTTTTTTTTTTTTAAGATAGTATATTCATATGCAGCTTTGAACAGAGTGTTATTACAGAGAGATGAATCCCTGCAGGGCAAGTACTGTTGTCATACCCAAGGGAAACACAATTTTATTTTTACACTTAGGCTGAATTAATTTATAGAATTGGTGCACGCTATAGTCAAAGGTCACTATGTACACATAATTTCTACTAGCTGAAACATTTTATGTGAATTGTCAAGTGCCAGAGACAGAAAAATGAAAGCCAAGTTGAAGACAATTAGGTTCTCTTATTCTGTGCTGAGCTGAAGACTTCTTCAATACCCTCTTTATAAGCACCATCATTGTTTAGCACCTCATACTAAAACTTAATACTTTTCCACAAATAGCTGATAGCAAGGAAGAAATACAATTACCTCAGGACAAAGAGGTTATTTTTGGAGCTCTACATTGTCTGCTTGGCATCAGTTTTCTATAATACTTGATATTAACATGACATACATAACGTGTATATGATTTGACTTCTTGCTGCACTGTATTCAGACTCTGATTTTATTTATATCTTTGCTGCGGGAGGTTTATATCCACATGTGGTGACTGACCAGCACAGACATAGACTTTTTTCTCTGAAAAGCCATTTTCCAGCAGGCTTAGGTGTCTGTGACTGCGCATGTGTGACTGCACGCACCCTGCTCCCCTGCTGACCCTGCGCAGCACGTCCTTAAGGAGAAGTGATGCCTGACACAAGAAAAGAGCGTAACAACGTCCCAGAACGATGGCGTGAAAGGAGAGGGGAGAGCATGGGCACAGTGACACTGGCCCAGCAGATAAGCCTCTACCTTAATCAAAAGTCCTGTGGCTTCATATGAATGGCAAGTGCAGCTATTGCTAGTGCTAATTACATCAACAGACAGCTCTGCGCAGGATTGGGCCTGTACGGTCCTTTAGTGTCTGTTTCATTTGTTCGTGTTCTCACAAAACCAGAAATTTCAGATACCTTCCTTATGGAAAAAACTTTCTGGCACATATTTCCTCATTCTGTCTTGAATGGCATAGATGAAAATGATTGGAGTGTCTGTTTTTCTTTTGGTGAATTACACAACCACTTGTTCTTGAAAAAAGATCATGTTACTGGGAACAGATAATGATAATAACAGCAATAACAATTATGTTGGTAGGAGCTATTGAGAACGTTACCAAAATATATTCTGACATTAAAGACTAAACCTGGTTCCAACACATCAAAGACTTCTTGCAGGCACAGAGTCTGAAGCTGAAATTGTGTTTTCCTGCCAAGGATTTATATTCCCAGGAGCTGAACGTACCACTGGTCCTCCTGACCCGTTATTGATTAGTTCTATTTTTGTTGCCGATAAGTGTTGTTGGCATTTTTTACAACTACAGACCATGATAGAGTCAATACTAATTGAGGCAAGAGCATGCATCCTCCCTGCATTCAGCTCTGGCACAAATTGCTATTCCTAGATTGCGAAAGGGAAGGATGAAGGACATTTTTCAAGGATTTTGCAAGGAAAGTATAAATTGAATTCAAAAAGCCTCCATTTCTTTGTTTTAATTCTTGATTTCCTTACTTTGTCTGAGAGTGTGAAAATGAGTTTAGTCCACGGGTAGGAATGACAAAGCAATAAGACAAAATAGTGTGTACATTTTTAAAGCAAAGACACACTTTATGGAATACACAAATACCAAGGAGTAGATGCTTTAAAACAATCTGAGGACAGACAAATGTGTGGGTACTGACCCATGAGTTATAACTGGATGTTTGCCTCCTCTTCCTCTTGTTTATTGAATTGGCTAGGGGAAATACTGAGTTGCAAGGTTTTTTATTCTCAGAAGACTTTGGTAACTTTAATTAAAGGAAGCTTTAGATAAGAGTGATAGCAGGCTATATGCATACAGACCAGTTTTGGAAATTCCTCTGTGTTTCTGGTAGTGCTCTGAAACCCTCTGACAGAAACTATAAGCTGAATATTCAATACTAGCAGTGGGATCTAGAGCTAGAGCCAATACTTCTTTCATCTTTGCTACCTACATGCTCTCCTGTCATGAAAGGAGAAGTTCTGTCATGGCTCAGACAAGTGCTGTCACCACTTGGTATCTGAAGTCACAGTGTGGAAGCAGAACAGGTTAGTGGCAGATGTCACTGATGTGTCACCAGATGAAGCACCCTCGGAAGTGGCAGCTCCTAAGCCTTTCCAAAGCTTCCTCTGAATGTCCTCACTACTCACCATAGGAAGTTTTTCAGCTGTGTGTGCAGTGCTGTCCACGTGTCCATCCCACAGCAGCCTGGCTGTCCTTGCAACTGTGCTTCCTTGGCAAGCTGTACTTAGAAGATAAACAAGCAATGATGTGCTCACTCCTGAGGGAGCTGGAAAGGCTTTCTGTGGATCTTGCATCAAACTCCATAGTCAACAGCTCAGAGAACTTTTAATTAGGTATAGCTCATTTAATCCTTTGAGCACCTCATTGTAATGCTTGCATATCTATGAACACATTTCAAAGTAAATTAATACTTCTTTCCTCATATTACTACTCATATCTGAGAATATGAAGAAAATTTCTTAACAATAGAAACTGATTATAGATTAGCCAGCTTAATGATAGAAACTTCTTCATGTGGTACTTATGAAATGAGACTAATTAAAAGACAGTGGGGAACAAATCCGTAGGAGAAAGGGATGATGGAGTCATGTCATTTTTACTTAGTGATATTGTAACTCAAGTTCTGAAATGTGCATATTTACTTGTATTTTCAATAGTCTAGATGTAGATTTCATATTTATGTGTTAGAAAAGCATTATTGACTCCCTAATTGGGTTTTCAAAAACAGGGTTTTTGCCAGTGAATTTACCTCATGCATAATTAACTTGCACTGGTATCCCCGCAACCTGATTTATGGCTGAATTTCTAAAGCATGGTTTCATTTGATACCCTGGCCTTTATCAAATGTCTTTTACCTTAACTACCACTACAATGATAGATTTCCTAAAAATAGCTTGTGAACTCTTTATCAGTCTTTGCTGAGTCAACAAAGCTAGTGGAAGACTCTCAGCCCCAGAAATTTACACTCAGTAGATGGTGCAGGACAAAGAAATTATTTTTTTTATCTGAACTAACACAAAACTCATCTCATTCTCTGGCAATTCTTCTTTTTTCTGCCTTTCACTGCAGAGAGGAAAGAGCATCCTGTTTTAAATAGGTAGTTGTTATTCCTGCCCAACATAGCACCCTACAGTCATTCATACTGTGTTTATTCCCATATAATTATTAATGTGATGTAAGGGCTCAGCAAGAGTCTTCTCATTATCCTTTCCAAATGAGAGCAAAATGAACTAGCGCTGAGCTACCAAGAGCTAGAGCAGTGTGGGGGAGAACAGTATGGTGCTAAAAGGTTAAGGATCTGTCCTGCTGGCCCTCTGAGGATGCATCTGACAATTTTCCACCAGAGTGCTGAGTGGCACCTAGCACTTGCAGGTTGGAAGCTTTCCTGAAACAAAAGCCTGACATGAGCTGATGGAAAGAGCCAGAGCTCCTCATAGCAGTAACAGGAGGCTTCACTATCCAAAGGCCAGCTTCCTTATAGATGTAAAGCTGCCTGGCTCCACTGAAAACGTCTTCTCCTTATGCCCAAGACTCTTCATTTTAATTTAAATATGAAAGCAAATTGAGATCTCTAGGCAGGTCTCCTGGCAGACCACAAAATCAATCGAATAATCTTTTTTATTATTGCTGAAAGCAAGCAGTATTCATTTTAAAAATATTTTCTTCTAAATTATTTGGTTTAAACTGATATGAATTCATAAATGTGTTATAGTTATCTTTTTTTTCTAATAAATATTTTCTTTTGCCTATCTCCAAAAAAAGAAACATAAAAGAAACACCAACAATTATGTTGCTCAAAAAAAAGGTACAAAACCAGGACTTTGGAGAAAGGCCATTGGGCCAGACTGGAATCCTTGTAACCAAACTACTGCTAACTGGAACTGCCTGAATTCAGAGACGAGCCCACTGACTTTCTGAAAAAGTGTCTCGGAAGGTAAGTAGAGGTAGGTGAATGTGGCTCCAGGACCTAGGGACATCCCAAACATGAGAGGATCACAGGTTTCTCACAAACCACTCAATTAAGTCAGTAGTATGTCTAAACCTGTACTTTTCTGAGCAAAGCTGATTTATCTGGGTATAGTAATTCCTTGAAATTTATTGTGAATTCAGATCATGGTCACAGTATCCTAAAGTCAGGTAAAGATGTGATGTTTATTCTAATAAATAGCTTTTCATGTTAACACTACATTTTCCAAGTTACTTCAGTTGCATATTATGAAGTTCTTCAGAGAAGGAACTACTAGGGACAAAAATAACCCAAACAACAGGAAACACAAAAAAGGGGAAAAAAAACCCCAGACGATTGCAGTAAAAAGGAACCTGGGTTACATGACATCAGTTTATTTTGACATTGGATGTACATGAGACTTCATGGTGGTTGGCTCTGGAGTTCATTCAAGCTGAGAAAATTCTGAATCCTGCTTGTGGCTGTCATTGTGGTAAAAGTGTCGTTCTGACCCAGCCAAAATAATGATACTTAATGAGCTTTTTTTTTTCAATTCCCCAACAACATGACACTTCTCTGTATTGTGCAGTGGCTCAGAGTCGCTTATGTTAGTAAAAAAGATGGGAAGACATGAGCAGAAATTATTTTCTAAATATTCTTCTGGACCTATAATGGAGGAAGGTGGAGCAATATAGAATAATGAACTTGGGAAAAAGGGAAAAAAGAAATGAAGGGAATTTGTTTTCAAAGGCTAATGAAATGGTGGCAGATGGAAAAGAAAGAAGAGGAGACTAATGCTTCATATTGGATGGACCTTACAACCTAAAAATTTAATTTTTTTCTTTGTTAAATTTAATATTTAAATATATATGATTGAACCAGTGAAATGAGAGCTGAGCTGATGGTGTACTACAGGACATTATTTGCACGTTAGCGGCCAAGTATGTCCAGATGGCAAAAAGAGAAGTACATATATAGTTCAATGCAGGGTTTATTAGCTTTAGTTCCTTGTTTTATGTGCAGACATTTGGAATGTCTGAGTATCGTATTATTGAAATGTCATTTTTTCACATGAATAATATAGCTTAGAATAAAAACTGAGCACACAGGAACAAAGTTAGTAAATGATGAGAATTTAATTCATTCCATGCTCCTTCCTGAAACACATAAATCACTTTGAAATGAAGAACAAATTGTTCACAAAGCTTGCTAATTAACAAGTATTTTGACTTCTGGGGCTCTGAAGATTCATAGGTGTCACTGAAGTAATTAAAAAAGCTTGTGTAGTTGTTCTTTCTGGTCTTAATACACAGAAAGAAGCAAGGCATGAATATAGCAAAGGATAAAAGAATATTGATTGTGGTTACAGGGAGGAGAAGAAAGTAGTAGCATCAGCTAAAAGTGTAACAGGCCTGGTGCACTGGTTTGGGCTCCGATAGAGTTCATTTTCTTCTCAGTACCTTGTATGGTGCTGTGTTTTGGATTTGTGCTGGAAACAATGTTAATAACAGAGGGACATTCTAGTTATCGCTGAGCAGCACTTACACAGTGCCAAGGCCTTTTCTGCTCCTCACCCTGCCCCACCAGCGAGGGCCAGGGGAGCACAAGAGGCTGGGAGGGGATACAGCCAGGACAGCTGTGACCCCAACTGACCAAAGGGATGTCCCAGACCGTATGATGTCACACTCAGCAATAAAAGCTGGGGGAAGAAGGTAGCAGGGGGACACACTCAGAATTAAGGCGTTTTGTCTCCCTAATGAACCATTTTGTGTGATGGAGCCCTGCTTTCCTGGGGATGGCTGAACACCCATCCACTGATGGGGAGTGGTGAATGAATTCCTGATTTTGCTTTGCTTACATGTAGCTTTTGCTTTCCCTATTAAACTGTCTTGATTTCAATCCATGAGTTTTCTCACTGTTTCTCTTCTGATTCTCTCCCCCATCCCAGGTGAGCAAGTGGCTCTGTGAGGCTGAGCTGCCCATCAGGGTTAACCCATGACAGCTGGTAATAAAGTTAATAGGAGGAGCAGGCTAATCCTTCTGGGAAGCAGATATGGTGAATGGAAAGCACATGAAAAGCTTAAATCTGATGTGAGCTATTGGGATAAAATGGGGAAGAACCAGTACTGCTCAGGACAAGAAGCTGGATAGGGCAGAGATTAAAGTGATGTGGAAGAACATGGCTCTAGTGCAGCAACTGACAGCTCTGATCATTGATAAAACATGATTGGGGAAGTGAATTCTGCAAAGAAATAAAAAGGTAACGTGTGAATTTCTTTGGGGGTGTTATTCAGCAGCACAAGGCGTATTCTGATGTATCTGGAGGCTGACAATAAGAGAGCTGCAGCCTTGGGAATTCATCTGCTATAAATGCCTGAGGAGAGGAGCTGACCCAGCAGCTCAGAGGGAGCACTGGTGGGACCCTGGAATTGGTGCTGGTCTTAAGAACAGAGCTTGGCTGGGACATCAGAAGAAAAGGGCTGGCGGGATGAGTGGGAATGAGGGGCTTATTGGGCTAGAGGCTGGGAGAGCCTGTTTTGTTTAGCAATATAGAGGCCTGTTGCTTGTATACGTATGTACATATTTATACTGAAATAAATACTGGGAAGAAAGGAGGCACAAGTAAAAAAAAAAAAGTTGTTAAAAAGAGATTTTAGCATAAACCAGCAGTTAATAAATCCAGGCTGGAAGAAAGCTCACAAGGATCTGTGTTAGGCCTTTTGTTTTGAACTCCTGAGTCTGATGATTCACAGCCTGACAGCTCAAGGCAGAGACTGAAAGGACCATGGTGGCTCAGCCCAGCTTCATGGGAACTTGGGGCGCAGTGGCCAGCTTTTTTCCCTGCTTCCCCTTCCTTTTGTATAAGAAATTAGCTTTTAAACTAGGACCCTTTTTCTGCTTTTCTATGAAGCCTGGGTAAACAGAGCAAAATCGCCACCTAGTGAGGGTAGTCCCTCAGCTCACTCATTTCAGACAGTCTGCTGTAAGTACTATTGTGACAATTGTCTCTAAGTGTTATTTTGCTGCATTTCTTTGAGTGAAAACACTACAAAAATGCTACATAACGCTTTGCAAGAACGAATCAAGCGTTTAAGGAAAAATGAATTAGCTGAGGTGACAGGAAAACAGGAAATAATATGTATCCAAGATCAGGGATTCCTACCATCTTTAAGGTCTGCAATGGGTGTCTTATGCCTCCTGCACCCTTCAAAGGGTCTCCGAGTTCTTGTTTGTAGTTTCTTTGAATGAATTGCTAAAAATAAACAAATTGCATAATTAGCTAAAACCCAAAGAAGTATCCAGAAGTGGTTTCACTTGTAATATGTCTGGAATGAATTAAAATGAATGCACAACAAAGAAACGACAAACCTACATGTACCATGTTTGCAATTCTTTGCAAAGTCTTCCAGTTAAATCCATTTTGCAGGTTCTGCAAAACTTTTCGTAGCTAGCAAATCATTCTTGAAGTTTACACTTTTCTATTATTTCTACCCTGACATTCTTTGTGGGTGGCTTCCTGTTACAGTGAAGAATGGTAAGCTTTAAAAAAGATCCATAGCAAATCACTGTCAAGATTTTTATTAAAAAATAATGACATTTAAAACATACTATGTTTTGGATACTTTTTTCCCCCTCCTACATGTAGGCATTTAAAATTCTCTTTGTCAAGATTCTTTGTGCAGTGATAAACATAAAACACAAGAAAAAGTAGGGGAAAACAATAACCTACAGATACAAGAGCTATGACTTTTGATTAACCACATAAAAAAACTTCTGAAGAAATCATGAGTATAATGTTGACACAGGAAGAGTTGCTTTTCTTCTCAAGTTATTTGCCTTGATTCCCCTTGATAGAGATGGAGTTGTGATACTCACTGCAGATAAACATTTCTAGATATTTTTGAAACTGTATGTGCCAGGCTTCCCTAAAGTAAAATTTTGAATCTACTAGTGATGTAATAGGGACCAAAAATAAAACTTTAGTCCTGAATTTTTCCTTTCCAAAAGGAGCTAATTTTAAATTGCTAACTGCTACTGCCTAAATTTATTTCCTGCTTTCCACAAAAATAAATCATCCTCTAAGTGTGAATGCTAGACTTAGTGATGAAATGTGCTGCTCAAGCAGAACATGGGGAATTAGAGCGGCTACAAATTTCAATGGGAGGTTAAGTGTTGAGTCACTGGCAATGCCTTCAAAATATGTTGTATCTTACTACTCATGTTATGTGGTCCCGTAGCAATACGTGGGCTGGACCGAGACACGGCATTGTGCAATAAACAGCCATACAGACGTGGAAGGAAGACTGGCACTGATAACATCAAAACAGGTGTCCAAGAAATTACATCCTATATTTCACACATGTCTGGCACTAACTCTGTAACAAATATGAATGCAGTATTGTTTCCCTGCACAACATCTCAGGATGAAGCTTGTTCTTAGGTTGGTTATGCTATACAGAACCTGCAGTAGCTGACTGAGCTGTCAGACAGTGACAAGTGCTCATTCTCTGCATGCCAGGAAGGAGAGCTCACTTCTGCCTGCATGGGGTTACCATGAACATACCAGCAGTCATCGATAGTTTGACCTTTTCTGGGTTTTTCTGCTGCGATGCATTCTGAGAAGGAGCAGAAAGTTTAGTTTATGGAGGATTATTTCTGGTGTTGCACTCCGCGAGGATAAACAAAGAAGATGAGTGAAGCCATGCATCTATTCCCTCATATTCCTGAGAATACAGTGAATCTTAGGAATTGTTTCATAGCTATTTGGCACAGTTAGAGTCCCTCTTGCCCTCTAAGAACAAGGGCTTTTTACCTTCCTTCCCATTTGGGAGTCCTTGGGCCTCCTAAGGTGAAAAGATACCTCAGAAGATGAGTTGCCATAATTCAGCCCACCTTGTGAGACCTCGAAGATCTCATCTGTGAGACCTGGTACCTCAAACTAGGATTCTAGTAGGAACAAGTGGGGTGTCAAGGGAAGGAGAGGAAAACAGTGGGGAAGAGCTGTGTCCTGAGGCTATTGGCTGCCCGTCCTCACATCCAGTAACCATCTCTTGTGTGTTGGGATGGACTGCGCAAAGTTGAAGTGGAAGAGACCGTAAGAGGTGCAGAGCCAGGAGGGTGACCTGATGTGGGTGCTGAACTGCTTTGGCACAGTTTTCCATCTGACACCTAGAAGTAGTCTGTTCAAGGGAATACAAGGAAAGGATGCGCTTTCACTGGAGTCGTCTTTTCCAGCCCTACCTTCTTTCTTTGTGTCCATTGGAGGGGAGCTGCTAATCCCTGCAACTTCCCCAGAGGAGACAATCTTACCAGTTGTGGCTCCTTGGTCCCATCAGCTAATTTCCATTAAGTATGTGAGCCTAAAGGATTCTGCCCACCCTGTGTTTACATGATGAACTGCATTTTCCTTACAGTGTCTCCTCACAGATCTAATTAAGTGTTAAAAGGAAGAAAGCTTTTAAACAGTGAGAAAAGACCGTTACTAGCTATCAGAAGAAGGAAACCGAGGTGACAGTTTTTCCAATAGCTCAATATATCCCTGAGATAGGGCTAGGATCAAGACAAATAAACTCTGTGCTAAAATGCTAGAAACTTGAAACAAGTTTGGTGTAGTTCTTCAGGCTGGGTTGGAAAAACAGTCATCGCTTTGCACATCTGTTGTTAAAAGGAAGGAAGCTTTTAAACAGTGAGAAAAGACAGGTAAGGTCAAGATTCTACAACAAATCCAAATCAGGCTTCAGCTGGGATGGAATATAGCACATATTTGGGGATATTAGGACCAGCTCTTGGGAAAAGGTTGTGAAAGTTGTTGCTTCTGATAAGTGAACGCCAGTATCTCATCTGAAAGGCAATGTGCCATATCTAGATGATCTGAAAAACCATAAGGAAAACCATATTAAGGCATGACTCGCACCCCTACCTTGTTGACTTTACCCTCATAGGTAATGAAGATAAAACTAAATGTGATGTTTATATATAGATTTATGTGATTGGACACTAGTACAGTATCTGGGTGTGCTTCTACCCAATCTGTCACTACCTCATTCGTTCATCCAGGAACAGATCTTGACTTTACCAGGAAAACAAAACAATGGAAAAGAAAAGAATCTTTTGTCCCTGGTATTGAATCTTTAACCAAGTAGTTGCTATAGCAATAACATTTCTCAAAATACTATATTTAAAGTAATAGCTCCCGAGAGCTACCTCAGCTCTTGTGAGATGACACCTTTCTAATTATTTTTTTTCAGTTTCTCTTGAGCTCCGCTTAAAGAAGCTGGGAGTCTATACTCCTGTCACCAAAATACTCAAAGTTAATTTTAGAAATGGAAAAAAAAAAAGAGATTGACCTATTTTCCCACTTTTTTTTTTTTAATTTCAGGTTTTACACTCTGCTGACAGTGCCTCTGGGTTGGCACAGGTAAGGATCTGACTGTGTCTTGGGCAGTGTCTTTGTAATTCACCTGGATCAGGCATTTTACATGTCACTTGCCACAGCCTTTTCTTTCCTGTTTGGTTTTTGTTGGTATTGGTTTGCTTGTTTGTGTTTTTTTTTTTCTTTTTTTTCCCTGAAGACCCAGCCCTAAACACACTTTGTCTTTCTAGGATATTACAAAATTTAGGTGAAATATCTTGTTTAATTTCTAGCTAAGCAGCCAAAACCCCCCTGTGTCAGCATAGGCTAGAAACTTATCAGTAACACAGCCATAAAAGGAAAACCTTTACAACATGCACAGGGTGTTTCACTCCCCTTCCCCTTATGAGCACCAGAGCATCGCTTATCAGATGCCGCCTTGGATCAGTGCAGCCAGGGACACTGGAGGTGCAGCAGAGTTGGGGCGAGCTGCCACCTTGCAGGGCTCTGGGACCACAAAGAGCTGCCACCTCACACAGTAGGAAAACCCTGGCAACTGGCAGCCCTGGGCTGTGGGTGCAGCAGATGCCCCTGCCTCCTGCTGAGCTGAGAGCCACACGCTTTGGTTTCCATCCCCGCAGCCGCCTTCTGCGCAAGCAGATGTGCTGCTTTGCTCACACTGGTCTCAAGTGCCCTAATACTCCCACCCATGTTCTCAAGCTACGCTCTGTTGAGGTGGGGAGCAAATGAACAGTTTCTTCCTTTACCACCTTAAAAATAGAGAACTAGACCGACGGTGACATGGATGAAACTGATAAGTAATACGGAAAGTGGCACATGGCTAAACTGTGCCCCAATGCCCCCTTCTTTACTGGCATTAAATTAGGAGCAACACTGCTGAAGATTGTCACTGGACTGATCAGAATTATTTTAGAAGTGTCGTTTTCCATGAATGGAAACAGAAAGTGGAATATATTAATCTTACAACTCAAATTCACTCTTACATTCGTGTTTCTCAGTGGTTATGAAGTTAGATATATATGTTAGAGACTCAAATAAAAAAAAAAAAAA
>JAOXJM010000041.1:45863849-45877590 GCA_026413425.1 Tringa solitaria | reverse complement strand
TATGAAGTTAGATATATATGTTACAGACAAAAATAAAAAAAAAAAAAAAAAGGGGGGGTTGCAGGAATCTCTCTTAGACTACAACCATGTAAGTCAGGATGGATGCCACTAACATTAAAAAAGCAAAGCTGATGTGTAGTTACATCAGAAAAGAATAATGATCTGCATCGTGAACGTGGTGATGCAGCTTGTGGATAAGATTCCAGGAAAAACGGATTAACTGATGTCTGAAACTCCACCAGCTAGGTCACCACAGTCCACCAAAAAACCCACGACTTACAAAGGTGAGCTATATCTTTGCTGGACTTTCAGCAGATGAATTCTGCTTTAAGTGAACTACTGACATACAAATTCCCCTCCGCTGCTATTATGCCGACAATATCATTTGCCACTGGCACTTCATAACCTGTTGATATTAACTAAATTACCACAGCCCTGTTAATTATCCATATTCTCATTGTATAGATTGAGAAATGAGATAGAACTACAATACCTCACTGAGGTCATATATTAATGCTTTTAGGCACTGTCTGTGAGGACAATGGAATCTGAATGCATGCATTACTTCTTGCCACTAAAGACACATTTGGGTTTTATAAACTCTTTTCTGTGAAGAACGCCCTTGCTTTGGGAAGAGTTCTTGTGAATTTGCATTTCTTTTTGGCTGCAGAGCCATCAGGAATTTTAAGTGGAATATTCAATAACAATAATATACATTAGATTGGAGCTTGGATGAAGACATTTACTTTTTGCTATGCCATTTTTGCATAGTGAAAAACACCTCTCCTGTAACACTGCAATTTTAAAAAGAACATAAATGTTCACTTTCATGTGGTAAATTTGGTACAGCTGGGACAAAAAATTGAGAGAGAACAAAAAAAAAGTGTAAATTTTTAGCTATGTAAGAATAACGAGGTAAATGCACAAATGATTGAAGTACAGGACATTGTAGTCTCTACATCTGAAAGATTCCTCACTTCTTCAGAGAGTTGTGATTTGAAGACAAACACTGAGCATTTCAGAACAACCTAAGGGATTAGGTGCCTACATTTTATTATCCTAAAGTCATAGGACCCTGAACTTCTCTGAGGTTCAGGCCTCAGCCTGTAGGCCCAGCCTACAGGTCAGCCTTTGTCTATCTTTTTGTTCATCTTGAAGTGCATCTTCAGCAATGCGGGATGGCACTGTAGGTGCTATGGAGAACATCCACACACTAATGTAAGCTAGACCAAGCTACAGCTTCCATGAGCATTGGTGAAATATTAAAAATTGTAAGATCTCAGGGTCAAATTTTGTGGAAATTAAGCTCTTTGCACAGGGTCAGGGCCTGAATAGTTTGGCCCTTTACCAAAAGGGTTTGCAGTGTCTTCTCCTGCCTCTTTGGGGTTTGGCTGGACATGTGGAGTCCAAGGCTGACGTGGTGCAGCTGTGCCTGGCCTCGTACCTTGCTGATCTTGACCTTGCCTTCCTTAGTTGGCTTCCCGGCTTGACCTCAGACCTGCCTCATCACTGTGGATCTGTCTGGTGATCACTGAACTGTAGGGCAATGCTGGTTACTGGGCCTGCTCTGTGTGCCTCATTGGGGTGATGAGGGACTGCCTGGCTTCTCAGTGAGGATGCTGCCCAGCTTGCCTGGCTGTCACCCTCGGCTCCTGGCTCCCCGTCCCTTGCAGGGCAGGCAGCTCTCACTACTCCCTGTCACACAAGTTAAATTTGACTTGGTTTTGTTGCTTAGTTTTAGTTTTCATTATTCTTTATTTGAAAAAAATAAAAACCCCAATGGAATTAATTTTTCAACTTTCCTGGCATGTGAAAGGTCAAGAAATGAACCACTGAGTTCTTTTTTCCATGAAGTTACAGTGAAGCTTGGTTCTGCTTTTATTCCAGTGCTGCAGTGAAATTTCACATTCTGTTGCTAAATACATAGGTCAGCACAGGAACAAATCTGCGGTGAAGTAACTTGCACTGCTGCTTGCATACTTCTTCCTTCATAACACATAAGAAAGTATTACAGAAAAAAACCAAACAACAACCCTCAAAACAAAATCCAGCAAATGGAAACAACGAAGAGCAAGAAACATACTATTTTAGAGAGGAAGTCAACAGCCAGAATAGTCACATACACACTTCATAGGATCACAGGGCAATTCTGCTCTGGAAAGAAGTCTGTAGTCCTGCTCAAAGGTTGCTCAGGGCCTTGTTCAGTTGGGTCTTGAAAACCTTTCAGGATGGAGCATGCGGAACATCTTGGTGCAACCTGCTCCACTGCTTGGCAGTCCTCTGACCCTTCTTGCTTCAAGTTTGGCACATGATTTCTTGTCCTCCTGCGGTGCACTCTTGTGAAGAGCTTGGCTCCATCTTCTCAATACTCTCCTTGCAGGTATTGCAAGGCTGTCATTAGGTCCCCAAAAGCCTTTCTTCTCCAGACTGAACAAGCCCAGCCTCCTCAGACTTTCAAGTTCCTTTCTCAGAATGTGAAATTAATTGAAAGTATAAATAGACACAAAGAGGAACTCGTGAGAATTAAAGTGGCTCTTTGTAATGGAGAGATTTGTTATTTACACACAGAAAGATCTTCTCAGAAGAATTTCCATGTTGCTTGTGATCACTGTATGTTCATCCTTCAAGTATAATGTCAAACCTAGAAGTATTCTAGTGTCCACTACACAGACTTGCTAAAGGGGATTTTTTTGATGGAAAGAAAATATTTTTCCCTATGAAACTTGGCAACCACCATAACCAAACATTCTTCCTGGCAACTGAACAAAAGTGAAAAACTTGTGAGAGGAGAAAAAAAAAAGACTTTCCATGGTATTTTAACTCTTTTCAGAGGGTCAGGTGCTCACTGCTACCAGGGAACCACACAGCCGTTACAGGAGCCTGCACAGGAACAGGCGCCTGAATTCACAGCTGTACTTTTCATTTGTGCTAACTTCAGCCCTTTCAAAATGTGGGTTCTTTTGCTGTCAGTGTTATTGTTTGTTGGTACATTTGTGTTCTTTGCTGGTTTGTCAGTATTGCTTGTTGCTTTGTTGTTTGATTTTTATTTTTTTTTTTACAACTGGCAGACAGAGAGCCTTGGAACCTCTAGCTGAGGTCTCCAGCTTTACATGCTGATAAATGGATATAAACCTTCTTGCTCTACAGACTCTGCAAGTGCAACCTTGCTCCAGATTTCAGTCATAATAAGCAAGGCTAAAGGCTGGTTCTCTACATTGTGGAGATGTGGAACCTCACCTTTTAATCCTTCCCTTTCCTCCCTGCATACATCAGGAAAAATTTCATTCAAGTTAAACCACTGGTGGCTATAATTTGGTTCCTTATAGGCACTCGAAGTAATAAATCTTCAACTATCTCAAACCCAATATTGATATTGTAATGAAACTGCATGACATATGGTTATACATTAGAACATACATTTTCCAAAGAAAACAGAAGTTGAGAAGCTTAAGAACAGGTTAAGTACCTGTCCACATGTGGTAAAGAATTTTAACCAAGGAGAATTTGAGTCATTACTGAAACACAGGAACCATCATAGCAGCATAAATTACACCATGAAATTAGACAGAAGATTTACCATCCTCTGTCTGTCTGCTCTTTTGTGAATCATTTGATTCTCAATGTGTGTGTGTGCTTTGCTTTGTTCACTTCTGACACAGTACTGATTTGCTAAAAAAAATCCCTTTGGGGGTTCTTTCCCAGCTAAGCTTTGGGTTTCTACTAAAACTGAAAAACAAATGACTTGGTTAAGAGGACTTCAGCCTTCCTCCATTCGAGTACGTATATGCCCAGCACAGGGAATGGCCGGCAAGCTGTGACAGGAGGCAGTTCTGTGGGGGATCCTCAGTAATTCTGTCAGCATGTCATGGTCATCATTCTTGACTGTGAATTTGTTTGTTGACATTGGTTTATGTACCATGCCTGATTTAAAGATACATGTTGATGCTCCATTGACTTCACTAACCCTGTAGTAAGTTATTAGCTCCAGATACTTAGATTAGTATTCGTGACTTTTGGGGTAATTCCTAGGTACAGACTGGGGAAGAATTTTCCTTTCTTCCCCCTTTAGGTTACCCAACGTTGCTTTGAATGTCCTCACTCAGGCCTTTCTGACAGTCTCTATTTCACAGGAAGTTCCACCCTTTAGAGCGGAACTGTACAGAGCATGGTGTTTCGCTTGGTCTCTCTCGCATTTTCGTAGGCATGAGCAACACCTGAACAAATCTAGTATGTCTGTTCGTGCAGTTTCACTCACAAAGCAGTAAAGAATGGGATCGGCAATACAATTCAAACTTGTTAAAGCCTGTGTGATTCTGTAAACCTTATACATCAACTGCAAAACCTGTGGGTCACTGGTGTGAGGTTCTTTGATGCTGCGAATAAACAACATAATGTGATAAGGAGTGAAGCAAACAATGAAAGTAACTGTGATATTCAGAATAAGTTTCCTCACTTTTTTCTTTTCTTCATCTACTGTGGCTTGATTACCTCTCACTACTCGGTAGATCTTATGGTAGCAAAACACGATGATTATCAAAGGGACCAGGTACCCTGAGCATATCCGGAACAAATTTATCTGTGTCTGCCACCATTCCAGGGGGTATTTATCATAGCATAATGTATGATTAGTGAAATTGCAAGGATCATTGAATACTTCTTTCTTCACCAATATGACTGAATTCAAGATGCTTTCCAGAAACCAAACAATTAGGCTGACAATCAACGAAAATCTTCTTGTGCGCAAGTGCTGTAGCTTCAAGGGGTGAACTAACGCCAGGTACCTGTCAAGAGAAATGCAAGCGAGGAACGCAGTGCTGGTGTAGAAATTCATATACATCAGGAAGGCAGAAATCTGACAAAGCAAGGCAGAGAGCCTCCAGTTATCTCCATTCCAGGCATAATCAATCCACAAAGGCAGAATCAGAGAGTACAAGAGGTCAGCCAGGGACAGGCTGAAGAGGTAGACTGCTAGCTCATTCTTCTTCCTCACCTGAACGCAAGATGCGTAGAGGGATAGGCAGTTGGTGGGAATACTGATCATCATCACAGTGCTGTACACAAATGGAAACAAATACTTATCCAGGGTGTGATCATCATGGCACTTAGCAGTGTTGTTCATTGTCCACCCTCAGCAGTATCTTTGGGCTAACTCCAGCCTGAATGCAAGAAAAAACCCTCTGTAGTCTGATGGGTAGTCCTCTGTTAGTTCTTCAGGACTTGGTTGGTAAGATTCCAGCCTTCTGTTACAAAAAAGGAAAAACGTCAGCTATAACATTTTTGTTTGGTTTTTATCGGCTTCTTGATGGGTGTCTTTTTTTTTTATTTTTAGAAGAAACTGTGTTTGTACGAGACCAAAAGTTTTAAACACTCCTGCATTTTGGAGATCATAAGAAGAGGAACCCAAATGTCTAAGGTGATCAAGGTCAGTCAGATGCAAGCTTCTACAGCAGAAGGAGGATGACCGCACTTTCTATCATGCTGGTGAACAGAACAGGGTTTTGGCCATATGTATATGATAGATTTCTTATCTGCAATAACCTCCTCCACTCTAAGGAATGGAGAGGCAAGGACAGAAAGACAAGGATTCAGGTACCCCTAGATGCTGGGATCTACTCAGGAGAATGTGTGGCTGGTATGTCTCCCTGTTGCGAATTACTCCCTTGTCTTGTCACATCCTCACACTTTGCCACTTCTCCTCCCCTCCTTCCTATGCGATCCCCCCAAAACTTGCCATCAACTATTCCGGCATTACTATTCCAGCAAAGCTCACTGCATGTCCCAGGAACCCTCATGTGAAACCTGGCAGGCTACTGGGTTTCTGCATGCACAGCAGAATCTGCCAAGGTGTCAGACTCATGTGAGGTTAAGATTCTCTGAGTACAATTTTTCATTTATATTTTTTTCCCCTAAGAATTGCAGTTGCCATGTTTATAAAATCATTAGCAATTAAGCTTATCTTAGGCACTACCGGGGCTGTGGGTGTCAACAGCTTCACCATGAAAATACCAGTAAAATGGCAGCCATGACTAAAGCAGTGGGACTGGAGGAGTTGCATGTGTGACTGTTAGAAGTGCTTACAAGAGCTGACCTTTAAGTTAGAAGAGCTGACCTTTAAGTAAGAAAGGGTGTAAAATCATAGCCATGAGACTGCCAGTACTCATTGGTTATATCACAGCTCTGACACTCAGTAATTCTCTCCACCAAAGACGTAATTGTTATGTTCAGGAAATACGAGAATGGGGAATACTTGCTGTGGTCCAGTTCTACTCTCAAATACACTAACTGCTTCACAGACTGCCTCTCTAACTAATAATATCTGCCTGTGATAACTAATCTGTGGTTTGAGCCTAGACACCAGCAGAGGAGGTGGAAGAGGGTGGAGAGTGAGCAGGTTACAAGATAGCACTGTCTACAAGTGCTCCCACACAGGAAACAGTTCAAACTGAAGAAAGCTCAGGTGCAGGGCTTTTCCCTTGTCATAGACAAATTCATTCTGCCTTTTATCAATTTGATGCATGTGTGTAGGTTTGTGAGTTTACCAGAGAAACCCAGGTACGTTAATTGCCTCTTTTGGATCTCTTTTCCATAAAAAAACTAACTTTCATGCATATTCAGAGACAAAACTAGTCAAAAAGCACACATTTAATTTTACTAGCCACTGCTTTATTTGATCAAGTTGGCTAACTTTCACAGTCAGAGCTAAATTCATTCACAGGCTTAAAACACAAGGAAAATTCTTGAGAAGGACTTGCCAATTTGGTCCATTGAGCAGTTTCACTTAGATGATGACTAATTAAAAAACTGCAGTGTATTTCAGAAAAAAAACCATAAGAAATCTGCTTTTCAGTGTGGTTTAATAAAACCACACAGTAAACAGGTCATCGTAAGCTTACCAGTATAGATAAGAATCATGAATTAAAAACCTAGACCTAGAAACTGGATCCCAGGGTTTTGATGACCTACTTCTCAACAAAAGCAAAGCAAACATACACAGACGGACCAGATGAGTAAAAGACAAAATACCTACCTCTTCTAATTGCATTTTAGCATTTCTTTTCCTATGACAGGTCTCTTCATATCTAACAGGGAAACGTGCCCTTTCAGAAGCATGTGTGTAGTGTAACAAGTGTTTACTAGTCGCATGACTGAGAAACTGGAATTCCTTCTCCCTCCCCCACAAACTCTTTCTCCATTGTTAGTTGACTTGTTATATTACAGATTCATCATCCTTACAAGCTCCCAACTTGTCTCCTTATTACTCACAACAGCTCCTCTCACAGTTACCTTTATCAGCTCTTTCATACCTACTCACAGACCAACATGCCAATTTCTTCACACCGCCCACCTTTTTTTCTTCAGCTTTCTCTTTTCAGCTCGGTTTCTAAAAGTTTTGCTCTGTTGATATCACGGATAATAACGTAAAACACTTGTCCTTATATTGCACTTGCCTGAATATACAGCATGTTCTTTTGGGAAAGACTATGCTTTGCTCTTCTTACACCTGCCTTAAGGAACTAATATCTAAGATACAACTGGCTAACGGCAGGTTGGGACACTGAAGATGGAGTTCAAAGAAGAGAGTTGAGACCATGTGAAATAGGCCACCTTGGCAATTTTTTTCTGTCCTCCTTGTTCACAGGCCACTGTACCCCATGGTTTTCTTTTATTTTTAACCAGTATCATCAATAGTTTCTATGAACGAAGCCCTGGAAGCTGTCCGAAATTCCCCAAGTAATATCCATGTCCCAGCTTTTATACGAGGCCATGCTTTCAATGAGAATAATAACAAGTGTGTCATTCTGGCATGTACTGATGACCTATACTGAAGTGTGTCAACGAGCCAGCAAATGCAGTGTACAGTTTCTTGCACAGAAACGTAAAAGCAGAAAGCATTGTTTTGCTCTCATTACAACACATTTCTTTAGTTACCCGGGGCCTTATCTCAGGGTATGTGGTCCATATCATAATCCCTTGCTTAGGGTTTTTCTGATAACTAGGGTTATGTAATGCAAAAAAATGGTATGTCTTGCCTGAAGGTGTGGTCTGAAGCATTCCCAGGTTTTCTCTCAGCTACTGAGTGTACCTGGTGGTATCGGTTTACAGCTACCCTGAAACACAATATTTGATAATTTTCCCCACCAACTGTTAATTTTTTTCTAAAAAACTATTGAGGACATAGTCTTAGTGGTTTGACTTTCATGGTCCAAACCATTGTGACTAATTCTGTAGACTTGTGACTTATTTTTATAGACTTGTCTTGGTATCAGATATAATCTCAAGAGTAATTTTATCTTTTAGACACATTATTAAATGATTATCATTGTCCCTGTATCTTTATCATTTTGCTGCAGAAAACCTGCTGTACAAGAACTCTGAAAAGTTAGTCAGATGTAAAACTTAGAGAAATGGACTAGCAAATGCTATGCTTCAAGAACTGTATGCAAACAAGCCCATAAAGGAACCTTGTGAAAGTTTCTAAAAGAAAATGCTCATTACACGTGTATTTGTATTGATGCACTCCTACATTTCAGATTCAAAGAAGGCTTTATGCAGTCTCTCCATTTATGACATTTGGAAAGTAACAAAGTGAGTATAAATATATACTTTCATAAGCACAAATGCAAAATGATATTCCATACGCTTATCTGTAAACAACTTTCTAAGGGACGAATGGAAGAGTCTTTTTTATTTTTCAGATACTTGAATTCTGCTATAGTTTGGGAAATTAGTAAAGATGAAGGTGAGTGTAAGGAAATTGTTTCATTAACAGAAAAATTTAGTCAGTAATTAAAAACAGTAAAATCTTCCATTAGATAATAAACACCATTATAATTTTGGAAACATCTGCAACTAATACATTCCCCTTTATTTCAAATTCAATTTCATGAAAGGGCAAGTTGCTGTAAGTAATATTCATTATAAAGTGGTAAGTTTTTTACAAGTACTTTGTCTTTTAGTTAAGTTTCAGGGGGAGAAAGCAATGTTGTGTGAGCTAGTGCAGTAGCTCCTGTACTGGTGTTACTGTATATGAGCCATAAGCTGGAAGGACAGGTGGCTTCTTGATTTCTTTTTTCTCTCAAAGCAATTTCAACAAAGTAGATTGCTTTGTGTTCTCAAAATAAGTTCTAGTGCCAATCTGACTTCCCCAAGTACAAGGACCTTCCATAGCTGGATCTTTTTTCCTAATGAGCAGATCTCAAAACTTAATTCTGAAAAAACTTTAAAGTTCAGGAGAGTTGAAATATGCCTTTCAGTAACATTACTTAAAATAAACTGCATTTTTCCTCTTGAGTACTTTGCTAGTGCTGTAAAATATTAAAGAACAATAATAGCAAAGCTATTGGCTATAACCCCCTGCGAGGCCTGAGGCATTTTTTGCAGTGAAGACAGCTCAAAATCCTGAAAACTCACCCTCAAACACTTTTCTTCTCCATCCTTCCCTTCTCTCCTAAGCAACAGGTATTTTGATGATGGCAACCATTACAAAAATAAATCAAGCTGGCATGTCCACCCTAATTCAACCTTTTGGTGTCATCTGCCCTTTTGTCTCACATTTCACTTGTGCTGGGAGTGAAACACTCCTTCTCCCAAAGCAATCTTTCCCAGCCCCTTTTGTGTCCCTCCTTTTTGTTGTATGATGTCAGCATAACATTAAGAGAGAGCCAGGTTGAAATCTGCACCAGAACATAAACTGTGTATTTGAGTTCTTGGATTCTGAACACTTACCCAGGCAGCCATGTGTCCCCGCGTAGCCGTTTCGCAGTGATGCCATGGGTCGTGAAACCCGTGTCTGCGTCTGAGAAGAAAAACGGCTTCATCAGATAAAGCAAGAGGAAGCAGCTCTTGAATACACCAATAAGGCAACAGCTCACACGTGTCTCAACTCCTTGTATTATTATTATTTTTAGACCTCGTTAATCTAAACTGATTCATGAGAAAAAAGCTAACATTCTTAGGTAGACGTATGCACAAAGCAACCTTGCTAAATCTAGCAATACTTTGACTAAGTTTAAAAAAGTTTTATTGAAAATATTGCATAATTACATGAGTATATTAAAACCTTCTTATTTAGGACGCGATACATTCTGCAGAGAAACTACTCCACAGAAATAAAATACTGTGGAGTGTATATGTATTTATTTGTGTTTACTTGTATATGTTCAAAATATAGGGTCTTTTTTTTGACTGAAGGACTTGTCACTTGCCTTTCCCAACAGACTTATCACAGAATCAAATAAGAATCCACTTAAGAAGAGCCCCTAAAAATATATCACAATGACTTTAGGAGTTTGTCCAAAAAAATTTAATTATTTTCAGAATTTGTGTTACTGATTTCTTTTTTTCCTTTTGCCTCCCAAAGGGAGGAAGTTTGTGAACAGTTCTAGATAACAAAGGATAACAGAATTTTATGCACTGCAACAGGTCACATATTTATATATTTTTATATAAACTGAATCTGAGGTTGGATGCCGCTTTCACAGGAGTGATTCTTTTAACAGATAATTCTGTTCAATTAGACGGGTGGAAAATCGTTACAAGAGCACAGTTTCTCTCTTCCAGACCAGAATAACTTATTGTGCACTCTGATTTTTTTTCTTGAACTGTTTGGAAGGATTCAGTTCAGTTTCTAAGAAACTGGGTAAAATTTCACATTAGAAGGACATCTATTGAGTAACACAAAAACTGGCCGGTTTGATGATTCAGATGCTAAGGAGAAATGAAACAGATGAGCAAATTGAAAAGCTCCAAAATAGCACATACTGACTTCCTTGAGAATGATATCAAACAGCTCTATAATATTTCACCACTGAATGCAGAGAATTGGTTCCTTCCCTTTTCCAGCCAGAGCATGACTTTTTCATCCAGTTTTTCTACTGATGCACTTCTTATATAAAGCCTAAATTATCAATTCATTCTACTTGTGGTCATTCTTGAACTGATATGCTAGCCCCCTCCAGTTTGGTGAAAGGGAGACTTTCCAGCCACTCAGTCAGATTAATTTTTATAATAAATTTCAATCAAACACTTACTTGTACTGAGGGAAAAGTCATTAGACAAAGACCTGTTTTATCACTTTTCACTTGCCTTTTCCTAACATGGTACCTACTAAAAACAGTGTCTGGTGAGCTGGTTCTGCTGTTCTGTGGAGGGTTCCTATACTTCACTGAAGAAAAAGCAGCTCTTATCATTATTAGAAATAGAGAAACATAGTTGATTGATACATATCTACAGTTCCTCACTGTAACGATTGATATTGGAACTGAAAGATCAAAGGAAGCAAGAGGGGACATGATGCATTTTATACTTTCTGGAAGTAAAGCCATATGAAAAAAGCGTGGGTCCATATGGAATAATTTAATTTCTGATTCAAGCAGCACAGTTTCCCAGGCTTTTTTGGAGATCTGGACATATACGGTACCTCAAATCAGTCATCTCAGAACAGCAGGTGTTTTTTGGGTTGGCTGGGATTAAAGTACTATCAGGAAAGAACAACTGTAATAGAAAAACATTAACAGTGGGAAATTATGTTATATACAAAAGAAGCAATGAATAAATCCTCAATAATTTTATTGGTTATATTTGGGCTTACAAAGGGTCCAGATCACATGGGTCAGGGACAAAGGTGTAAAGAAAAAAACAGGTAAAAACCAAGGTCGAGATTCCTAATGCAGAATAGAAGTCCTCAGAGTCCCACCAAAATGCCCTCTTTCCACCAAAACTGATTCTAAGAATGTTCTTCTATACCAACTGAAAAGGGGAGGCACTCAGTGCATCATTGGTTGGAAATAAGAGTTTTAAAAGCTGACACTTTTAGGCTCCTATGAGTGAGTAAGAGACTGAATTCCAAAGCTGAAGCCTTTGATGCATTAATTTAAGAAATTATCAAAATTAGTCAATCAATAATTCATGATGGTTTTGCAAACCTTCCAGGCATGCAAAGCTGTACAGTCTGATGGAATGAATGTAAATTAGGACCGTGAGCATAATTCTACCTCTGCCACTGACTCATTGTAGCCTTGAGGAAGTCACTCTGTCCTTCTGCATGTAATAATGACAATGTATAGCTCATTTGGGTGTGAGCAGGTTCATTAGTTAATGCTTGATATTGCTGTAAAGTGCAGAATGTTTTGTGAGTGTTTGGTATTGTTATTAAAAAGGAAATAAACAGGAAACATCAGTCAGGTAATGTCATCACTGAGGCATTAGATCCCTCAATGACATGGACAAGAGGCAGTGGCTCGAACAACAGCATTCTTTATGGACAGAAACATGCAAAACCCGGGCTCTTCCACAGCTCTGACACACTGCCCGCATGACACCTGCCACTGCATCTCCCATGGCAATTCCTCCTTCAAGCACAGGGAGCACTACCTCCGTAAAACACCTATCCGTTACGGATTTTTATAGGATAATGAAGCTGATCACCAGCCTCCTGATTACCTTTCCTCTGCACGGAATGCTTTCAAGAACTGGAGTCTGAGGGAACTCCCTGGCCATCCTCATGGACTTTTAACGTGTGGCGTGGCACCATCTTGTATTTTTATGCACCTGCCCTGCTGTCTTCCCAGTGAACGCTCTAAAATATAAAGGCTTGTTCAGCCCTCCTAGTGGGGCAGGTCAAAACCCACTTTCAGGATCCCTCTCTAGGGTCCTGCTGACGCAGCTGCTGATCTAACTGGTGCCAACTGGGGCTCCCAGGGAAGGCCTTGGGGCTCCCCGCATCCCTCTCTGGGGCAGGGCCTCTCCAGGCCTGGCCCGGTGCCCCAGGGCCACTCCCTGCCTCTTCCTGTGCGAGCAATCAAAGGTCTTTCTTACAGCTCGCTGGAGTTTTCTCCTTCAGAGTGCCGTTTTTCGCCTACTGTACAAGGGCTCAGTGGCAGCCTGAATGCAGCCCAAAGCCAGGAAACTTGCTTGGCCTGGAAATGGGAGATTCACTGGGAAACTGCATTTCTCTCCCAAGAAAACTGCCTTGCCTCGCCAGAGGCCCCGAAAAACCCGATCAGTTTGGCGTAGCTCTCACAACCTGGCTGCCCGTACAGCACCAAACGCAATTTCCCTGTTCTCTGTCCCGCCGCGACGCCCACACCCCGCCTCGCCTCACAGCCCGCCAGCTGTCCCACACCCAAGATGGCTCCGCCATAGCTTCACTCGCTATTCAGTGCCCAACCCCAGCATGGCGGCACGCTTCCCACCAACTGGCACTTGCCTTGCCCTTTCTCAAAATGGCAACCGCTAACTTCAACTGAGGGCGGCGGGGTTGCCCGTAAGGGCTGAAAGCTTTTCCCTTTAGCAAAATGGCGGCCAGGGGCGCTCACGCCCCGCCCCCTCCAGGTGATTGCCAGGTTACACGGTCACGTGACGCGCGGAGCCGGGCGGTGGCGAGTTGCTGTAGGGACGGGACGGCGCGGCCGGGACGCTGTCGGCAGCGCGGAGCGGAGCGGCTTGGGATGGGGTGCGCTGCCCTGCTGTGGGGCTGGCTCCTGCTTATCTGCAGCTGGGGCCTGGGACCCCCCGGGGTCGGTGCCGCTGCGTTCTCGGCGGCCACCTACGTGCTGGACGATGTCGACGGGCTGGGCAGGGAGTTCGACGGGATCGGGGCTATCAGCGGCGGCGGGGTGAGCGGAGCCGGCCGGCGTGGGGGTCCTCCGGTGCTGCGGTGGCAGTGCCCTCCTAGGGGCAGCGGTGGCAACGGATGCTTCGCGGGGGGGGGCGGGGGGGGGGGGACTTCCATCAGGGTGTG
>JAOXJM010000041.1:45847503-45863839 GCA_026413425.1 Tringa solitaria | reverse complement strand
CCCCCCCCCCCCCCCCCCCCCCCCCCCCCCCCCCCCCCCACGGCCAGCCGTGGGTGTGTTTGGGGGCTTCAGTGCTGGCCGGCGGGGCCTGGGCCGGGGTCTCTGAGGGGAACCGTGAGGGCTGAGGGGAGCCGTGAGGGCTGGGGGTTTCTGAGGGGAGCCGTGAGGGCTGGGCCGGGGTCTCTGAGGGGAACCGTGAGGGGTTGAGGGTCTCTGCGGGGAGCCGTGAGGGGTTGAGGGTCTCTGAGGGGAGCCGTGAGGGCTGGGGGGTCTCTGCGGGGAGCTGTGAGGGGCTGAGGGTCTCTGAGGGGAGCCGTGAGGGCTGTCAGGGAGAGCTCTTCGGGGAGCTGTGAGGGCAGGGGGAGGTGAGGGGGCTGTGGGGACAGTGGTCCTGACTGTGGGGAGAGCTGGAGCCGGGCCCTGGTTTGTGCCTGTCCCTTGATCAGGGGGCCTCAGTGGCTCTTTCTCGTCAGGCTGCCTGGGGTGCCAAGAGCTGGCAACATCCTCTGGTGCTGTTGGGGAAGAGCTAAGACAGAATGGGATTTTTTCTGTGGTGGGTCTTCCTAGCTGGTTGCCTCCATGAGTTCTAAAATGTTGGATGAGCCAACTGCCAGTTGTCCGCTTTCCAGTGGTCCAGTGAGCAGAGCCATGAGTTCCTGTGAGTTTCTTACCCGCTCTTGGACCTGCTGAGTTGCTTTCCTTGCCCTCCCACCTGTGTGCCCTGTGAGCCCCTATTGCTTTTGGTATGCAGCGAGCCAAAGCAGGGGGATTCGAGTAGAGCGGGAGAAATGGTGCTGGGAAGGGGCTGTGTTTTGCTTACGATGAGTTTGTGAGGTCTCTTTGTTTCTCTGGTCTCTGTACTCTGCTGTAAATTGCAGGCAACTGGAGTACTAGGCAATTGCAATCTATGCAACTAGAAAGGCAAAGCTGAAGGGTTATAAAAGAGGTTTTACAGGTGCTTAGATAAGTTGCTGGTGCTATAATTATTTTTGTAGGTTTATTAGCTATATGAAAGTCCTAGACTGACGAACTGGGGTGCACTTACATATTTCAAAGTTAGTTTTTCATATTACTATGCTTTCTTTCCATTTTAGGCCACATCTAGACTCTTGGTGAACTACCAAGAACCCTATCGCTCCCAGATCTTAGATTATCTGTTCAAGGTAAAGTTGGTTTCAATGCTGCAATAATGTCTAATTTCACGGAAAATTTCTTACTGTGTAATGTGGGAACTGCTGTAATATATTCAGTACTACTTCAGATTAGATAAAATCCCATCTTGCAAAACATTTACTTTAATGTTGATTTATATCAGAACCTTACATTTTAGCTGTTGTTTTTAGCGTGTTTTTCGGGAGCCTATTTCTTCAAATTACTTTGAAAATTCCTTTTATGTTTTCACAATATGTTTTAAAAATAAGTTTTCAACATATTTTGGCATCCATGTGGGTGTAAAGAGGATTAAATTGTTTTTGTGGCTAAAATGAGGGGTTTAGCTCTTCCTAGCAATTGCAAGAAGTTGGCCTTTGAGGCAGTTTTGATTTTTTTCTTTTTTTGGAGTACAGATAGATTCACATAATGTGAAAACGACTGCGAAGACAGCATTGTTTTAATAGCGCATCTATTTCAAACTAGTCTCAAGTATAAGTGCAGTTACTGTAGAAAGGTATGTGAATGTTACTGGTTTGTAAGATGCTTTAGTAAGCAAGTGTAACCTGTGGAGTTACCCAATTTAATATATGGCAAGATTATTGCACCGGACAGTAATAACTTGTTTTGTTTTTGGCACTGTAAATTGCTGGAAGAGGATGTCATGTCACTTTCAAGTAGTGTAATCCGGATAGCTGGAGGGGAATAATTTACTGTCTTGTTTAAAGAATTGGTTGTAAAGGATAGAGTAAGGCATAAAAGGGATCAAAACCTATGTTTTTTGGAGACTGAAGCTGTGTGTTAAAAATACGAGTTTTCTGAAGGAATCAACAGGCATGTGGTAAAGGACAATCTAGCTGAAAGATTGTGATCTTCAAAGAATTTTTGACATGTTCTTTCACCAAAACATCTTAAGCTGTCATGAGATACCTGGGAGGGGTATACCTTGCCTCATTCTCCTTGTCTTTTAATGTCATTCAGGTTTCATGATGGAAGTGGGACAGCAAATGCATTAAAAGTTTAAAATCAGAAATGTCAGGAGGGAAAATGGTAAATTGGGAATATTTGCTTCTTATTTAAAAACAAAAATCTCAAACTTGTAGGCCAAGCAAATTATTATCTATGCAGCATATTTTTTTAATCAAACTGCATTTTCACATCTTAAAACTTTTTTTTGAATGCCAAAATTATACTTGGGTAATGCCATGGAGGAGGTCAGCTCATTAGTGGCTATTAAAATAATGATTAGTTGTAAATTCTGGCTTGAGCAACTCTAAAGCCACTAATGGCTGGAAGAACATGCTAGGAGTAGGATCACCTGTATGAGCTTGAATTTTATGTTCTGCTCTACCAGTCAGATGCCGGGGGAAGAGGATAATGGACTAGGTGGCCATTTGTTTTCCAGTATGGTGTTTTTTTTTCTTTTGCCTGTCTTTAGTTAGCAGGTTATTTCTGACCCATATATGTGCTCTTTCACTTAAGCAATGTAATCCTTTAAATGATACATTTTTTACAAAAATATTAACTTCAATAATTTGATTTCAAAAGAAAATGAACTTGACGTCTAATAGCATTAAAAATATTGTATTCCTCATATAGCCATTGTCCTACTTTTAAGAGCGCTTCAGTATTTTCTTGAGCATAACCATTTTAAAATTTGTACACTTGGAAGAAGTGTCATTAATGGTGCAAGAGTCAGTGAAACTGACTAAAGCTAAATGTACTATTTATTTTGCTTGATTTCCTTTTGAAGCAGAATTTTGTATAATCTCTCGTTGCATCTATAGTGGATGTTTAAAAAAAAGTATTGAATTTTTAGAACGCTTGAAATTATACACTTATTTATTGCATTCTTCTTGTTAATAGCAGGATTCTGTTTGTTTTTCTGTCTCTCTTTTTCTAGCCAAATTTTGGTGCTTCTTTGCATATCCTCAAAGTAGAGATTGGAGGTGATGGTCAGTCAACAGGTATGGATTTTGCATGAGCAGGGCTTAACTTCTTGTTGCAGTGATGCTGTAAGCAACATGTCCTGCACGTGTCACTTAGCTGAAGCATAGAGATGCATTCTGTAGTTGCAGAAAAACATAAACAATGAATACTAACTCATAGAAGAAAAATTTGCACTAACATTCTGGAGACAATTCTATCATATGGTTAATAGGTTGCATTCTAAAACAAACGAGTTCTTCTTCCTTCCTTTCCCCCTCCCCTCAAGATTTAGGAAGCTCTAGTAGCTTTCTGAATTGCAGAGCATTTCTCAGAGACCGGTTTTGTAACGCAAATTAAAACTTGTGTAGGACTAGGTAGTTTAGATCTTAAAAGCATGAAAATAAATGCAAAGACAGCTGGCGAGAAGCAGTTTTGTTTCTTTGGTTTAATAAGCTGCTACATTTCACTGGAGTGGCATTGTCTGACAGTAGGCACTATGGTTTTTTTTGCCTGGCCACAATTGCAAATGAAAATGTCTTGGTGTAATTTGCCTAGCCTACTATATTTTCATGTAGGAGAAACTGTAACTGCTTGTGATTGGAAGCTGAGAAGCAGTAACTAAACTACAGTTTACATCTTCCCCTCACCCCCCAAAGTAAGTCTTGGCCACATCAAAAATAGACTTAAAGCAGACTCAATAAATAGAAAGCATAGCATCTGTCTTTGCAGCATTTTATATGTTTTTTTAAATGTCTATGGAATACTGTTTTTCATTCTGTGGTTTACTTCCCTTAAGAAAAATTAACATGGTGAAAAGTACTATTCTGGGTTTAAGTGCTTGGTATTTGGTCAGTAAATTGTTGGTTAGAGGAGAATGGAGTCATCTTCATGCGTGCAAAGACCTTCTCTTCAAAAACTCTTGCTTCTGGCTAAGGAGAATGTTAAATACTTGTTTGATACCTTTCTAGATTTTTAGAAGGAGAACAAAAAAAGATGCGTATGCCTTAACGGGCTGGACTGCAGTTCTTATCCTGACCTCAGAGGTGTGATAAGAAGTCTGTTTGAAGTGTGATCAAAAAAAAGTCTTAAGTTTGGTCTGTAATTGTTGTTCTATGTCTCTGACAAATAGAACTTCCAAATAGTTAGGTCTTAGTAAGGTAGCAAAAATCAGTCCTATTTTCTGTAATGACATGCTGTTTCAGCAGGCTTCATAAAAAAAAAAAGTGCCTCATCAAAAGAGATCTCTGAAACAATTAGACATATAGTTTAGCATGAGTAATTGTTGCAATTGTGTGCACAAGTTATTAATTTATTTTTTATGAGTAATGACTTCCCATAGAACACTGATTCTTCTGCACTTTTCTAGTTTGTTTAGCTTTGCCTGAGGGAATTCAGTGCATAGCCTTCAATTCCAAAAACTTCCTGCAGTCACAGAACAACTTATAAACTGGATCTTTTACTATAAAAATAATTTAAAAAAAAAATCTCTTTCATGTTCTCTTTTCTCCTTGGACTTGCCTTGCACAAAAGAAACAAACTATAAAAAATTCTAACTTTTTTTTTGCCTTTTGGTTTATATATAACCCATTTCTCCACAAGTTGTTTTGTTTTTTTTTTTCCTCCTCCTGATCTTAATGCTGTAACTTTCCTAGTGGTTGTTGGGATCAAAATAATCATGAATATAGATTTAGTATTATGATAGCTGGGGATAGAAAATGTCCAATCACATTCTGATGTTAAAAGCAGGCATAGTCCCTTAAAACTATTAAGTTTATGCTAAGAATGAAGGGTGGCAAGTCTTGGGTATTCCCTCCAGCTGATCATTTTGCTTTGAAATACGTACCAAAGAATGTGTGAACCATGTTGGAGATATGTGCTTGCATACTATGGCAGTGAGCAATACAGAAGACTTACAATGTGTAACAGCGTATGACACAGAAGATAATTGTGAGCTGTCTGTCTCTTTCCTTCCTAGATGGCACTGAACCCTCCCATATGCACTATGAAAATGATGAGAACTACTTCCGGGGCTATGAATGGTGGCTGATGAAAGAAGCCAAAAAGAGGAATCCAAAAATTAAACTGATTGGTAAATTGCTTCAAACTTTAGGACTTAAATGCTTTTTTCCCCCCTATAGCTAAATTACTTGTCTGACCTTTAATTAGCATAATAATTTTAACGGGCATATGATTTTTTATTTTTGCAGTAGACCAAGTAGAATCAGTAGTATTCAGCAAGCTTGCCTTGATGCTTTACTTAAACTTACCGTGTTTTACGTTGTTACAGTAGCATAACGTTCTTATGTTGTGCTAGTGCACCGAGTAGCATAGGATCATTTACTTGTATCAAGTAACATTAATGCTTGGATTGTATCACAGCAATGTACATAAATCATTTATCATGAAAGGTGAATTTATGAATAATAGAGTAAAAAAAATAGGGAGGGATAAAGTAAACTTACAGGAAGTATAAGTTTGTAGATCTTATTTGCGCTAAATTCAATTATATGTTCTTACTGCAAACCAGTCACCCCCTCCACACTGTAGTGGTTCTTGTCTGCTGATTTGTCTTATGTATGTGGCTCAGTTGTAAGAGGACTTCCCTGTCTCCCTGTTTTGATCATGGGTTGTGTGTGTGCGCTGTGACAGTACAAATGTGGAACTCAAGATTTTAATTGAAACACTTAAAATATATTTCCCATGAAACAAGATAAGAAATCTATCAATTAAGAAGTATCTAAAGCCTCCTTCTCCAGGGATCAGGCTTTGCCACATCCAGCCACAAGGTATGACTTGGTGCAGGATTTGCTAGTCAGGTTCTGTTAACCAAGCACTGTCACAAGCAGTAAGCTTACTCTCTATGATTAATTGTGATATTAATAACCTCTGTCTTCCCTCGGATCAAGCTTTCAACAAAGGAAGGCAGGTTTGTCGTTGAATTAGCCTGTTGTGTCTTACACAAAGTCAGTTGAAAACTTAGATGGATCTGGTTAGGTTAATTTGTTATTCTTATTTATTACAAGATCCAGTAAACAGCTGAGACTTGGAAATGCTTTTTCATGATCCTGATCTTTCTTCCTCTGTTATGATCAGATCATCACTTCTGAAATTCATATTCAGGAGATTAACAATTTTTTGATTTTTGGTATTGATCCCTTGTCTATAACTTTATAAGCTTTTGTCCTAAAATGTTTATAATTTTAAACCTATTAGAGCTAATACCACAGAATAGTAAGATTGCATGTAGTCAGTTGTTCTCTAGTAATTATGGTTTTAGTCATAAAAAAAACCAACGTGTTTGATCATGGTTTCTGTTAGAGCATACTAGTTAAATAAGTTATGTTTTAATGTCTTCACTGGAACTATGTGAATTCGAAGTGCGAATTTACTCCTTCATTTTGGCTAGAACTAATTACAGCCTCCTGTTGAAGCTTATGGAGTAATACAGACCAGCTGCTTATCTTACTCATTTGGTTTTTTTTCTCTTTTTCCAGGATTACCTTGGACATTTCCAGGATGGATAGGGAGGGGTGAAAACTGGCCCTATGACTATCCAGATGTCACTGCTTACTATGTTGTTTCTTGGATAATAGGAGCTAAACAGTATCATGATTTGGACATTGATTATATTGGGGTCAGTAAAGCAAAATCTCCTGTATATTTTATCTTCATTTGTAAAATCTTGGTCTTGTCTCTCTTTGATTATTGGAAGAGGGGGATAGGAAGTGAAATTGTTTTGTAATTGGAGTTTTGGCGTTTTCTGTTGCAAGGGGAAAGGCAGAAGTTATGTTAGTTTACAGTTGTTCTGCAATAATGTCCATTAAAGCAGAACCAGTGCAAAATTGTGCTAGTCTTCTCTCTTCTCAATTCTAGAACAAGGTCCTAGATACCAGAGAATTTGAGAATTCTGAAATCTGTTTGAGTCTTAGGCTTATAATTTTCTGCCTTGCTTGTTCTGCTTGGATTTCAGCAGTTACCAGCTAACAAAAAGCATTATTTAAGACAGAGTTTGTGAAAGTCAGCTAATGTGACTTCTTGGCATAAAATACAGTCTCTCTTTTGCAGAAGGGCATGTGTTACAGTATGTTGTAACTCCTGTATTGTGTTACAGTGCAATATATGGAAGTAGTGAACAAATGTCTGAGAAAAATGTCATAATTTGGAGATGAGAGAGAAGCAGACAATCAAGAAAAACACTTTTCAAGTTATTTGACCAAGATTTCAACTTTTTATTTTTTCTTCTAATTAAGAAAATGTTTGGTTAGGATCCCTCTAAAATCAGTCCCATACTTACTGAAACATTTATTTTGGACTTCTAAGTGTTTTTATATAAGGCAGTTCTTTAACTGTAGAAAAGCTGAAAATCACTTCAGTAGTCCAGAGCAAAGCTTCTAAAACTATGGTTCCCATCCCTCAAAGGAAGTCTGACCTTCCTACTGTGATGTGGGAAGGTGTATCTGATGTATATCTCCTCTGGAATGCATCCCCTTCAATGTTGCTGACTTATTTTAGCTGTGTCAGTCTTGCATTTTGGGTAACACAGTGATGCTTCAGCAATTCAACTGGGGGGACAGGGAGAACAACTGCTGTTAATTTTTCTCCTTGCTGTACTATTTGAGTAGAAGGTAAGTTCTGCACTTTACGTATTTGAGTAATGTCTGGCTTCTGTGTTGCTACTTCACAGTAATTGGCCTTCTGAATTCTGTATTTCTAAGAAAAGGGAATTTCTGCTTCTTCAGGAAATGTGGTGGCATTGCATATTGTCTGATTTCCTTGTGGGTATGATCTGAAATACAGGAAGACAGGTCTGTGAAGGCTCAGAAACTGTCAAAATGATTTTGATGCTGTTCGGATTCTACATTGTTAGCCTTTACTGCACTTCTGGTTGATAGCATGTGTTATATATTATTTCCTTTATGATGAAAGAAACCGCAAGAAACTGTCTGCTTGTACATGATTGGGTACACTATGCTTGCAGGGGATACTGTCACCTTTACTGGTGACTGTGAGTCACAGCATTCGTGATGTGGTTAGAAAAAAAAAGAAAGAAAGAAGGTTTCTGACAATCCATTTTTATTGGCCAGGTTATTAGGTGGAAAGGAGGGTCAGCATTCCTGCTTTTGAATTTTGAGATGTGTTTAGCTTAAACACTTTCCATAAATGATGGAAAATCCAGAGCAACAGAAATGAGGTGTTTTGTGTCTGTTTCCTTAAACTATGCTGGATGTCTCTTGTATTCAAGTATGGATTTAGTCCATACTTAGGAAGAACTCTAAGTGTAATTGAATGACTCCCTGAAACTGTAGGCAATTGTAACTTATTCTAGCTCTCCTGTGTTCATGTTCATTCATTAGGACCACACCTTGAAGCCGCAATGTGTTTCTCAATAATTTCTTAACAAACTGCAGACCCATTAGTAAAAATGGGGGAACACTGCTACCATTGTAGAGCTCAAGTGGCTCTGGAGTTCTTTTCAGCAAGAAGGCAATCAGTAGACCTTAGAGATAGATAAAAAAGCAGTTATTTGAACTTTCATACAGAATTTTCCTCTGAAGAGCTGATAACAAAACCAACCAGAGCACTTTCCTCTAGCAAACTTAAACAATGGAGGTCATGAATGGATTGTATGGTCTTACATATACGTAAATAAAATATTTCATTATGTGTTGATATATCCTGATTTTTCTAAATGGCTTTTTACTTTTCCTTTATAGATATGGAACGAAAGGGCATTTAGTAGCAAATATATTAAGGTATGTATTTCTTCTTATTTCTCTGATTTGAAATGTTTGTTATCATAGGTAAACAACTAACTCTTCAGAATTTGTATTGAAAAGCGACCTTAATCTTGCAACTACTTCACTTACTGAGCTCTGTTTCTTGTAGCTGCAGGCATAGAATGCTAACAGGATAAGATCTCTAGATCTTTTTTTGTGTGTGTCTGAAACTGTTATTTTGAACTTTTACAGTTTCTCTGTATGCTAAATATGTAGGATCTCTACCTGTTAACAGAAGCTCCAGTTGTTGCTACTGAAATCATACAAATTCATCATCTTTGTACTGGCCTGGATATTGTTATAAGTCCAAGATCTAGAATTACTTAAAATTCTATAGCAAAGTTCCAGTGGATATGATACCCCTAAATTATTGCTATAAAACTCCAGGTGCTTATTTTATGAAAAACATAATAAAGGCTCTGTGGTTTTAGTTGTGCAAAACTCAGTACTTTCTGTTCTAAAAGAATTGAAAGAACACAGTATTTCCCATAACCAACCTTCAGATATCTCTTAATATCTCATACTGCTGTCTGCCCTTGCTGCCCCCCTGCCTGTCTTTGAAAACTCATTTCTGTTTGTTATGTTGAAGTGGAAACTTAAGTACAAGCTTCTGCTTTGTTCATTTCCTTTTTGCTGCTTGGAGGGTAATAAGCATTACCTCTAGCAACACCTAATAGCATTACTTCTTCTTAAAAGCAAATAAGTGTGAAACTGAGTGTGTAGAAAAACTGCTGATTATTATTTTTTCAGAACTCAGCAGGGATTTGATCTCATCTGCTTCAAATTAGTCAATTAGTGGGTATTAGAAAAGTTTCAGTTCTTACAGTTTGTTTACACTGGATGACACTAGTCATATAATTTGTCCTTGGCAGTTTCTGTACTTACTTTTTCAATGATTAATTTTAGTAGAATGGTAACAGGAAATGGCATACAACAGTTAAACTAGACATTGCAGTAAGAGCAAAAAAAGTACCTTTCACGAGGCTGGCATATATAAAATTCTGCCTACGCTTGGAAATTGAGAATGCTCTCCTAGAAAATGTTACTTTTTAAAATTACTTTTCCTAGAATGTAGAATTAGATGAATGCCTTGTAGCAGTTTCCTATGATTTGTGCAGTGCTTTGCCTGAGGGACAAAGCTGGCAGAAAGCTCAATGCTGGTTGCATTCCTTGTACAAAGAAAGAGGAATACGTTATACCCAGCTTTATGGGCTTCTTGTTAACAAATACGTTAGTCATGTATTTTAAATTGATTTACTGGGTCCACTGCCACCACAGTAACTTAGTTTCCAAATCATAGCACATCTGTGCATAAATTCTGTTATATATACGTCACTCCACAACTAATTTCCTTAAAGGTATTTTCTAGACTGTCTCTTTCGTAGGTTGCTAGGCCATTAGTTCCTTTTGGACACGGAGGTTTGGCACTGGAGTTTTTTGAGCGACTTTCAAAATCCCTTCTGGTGAAAACACAAATACACTGAAGTGTGACACAGCAGGATATCTTGGCATCTATAATCAAGGTGTCTTGTTTCTTTGGGCATGTTGAGTAACAAAACTCAGGTGGATGTGTAAATGCTTCAGATTTTGCTAGTGAAGCAACTTAAATCCCTGTCTAAACTTGTTCAGTGGGTGTGCTTAGAGTCCTCTTAAAATTTCTCATCCCTATGTGTGTTCAGCACAAACCATAGGCTAACTTTTTTTAAAGCTAGGAAACAAGCTTATAAGGTGCTGTCTCTATTACAAAAACCCCTCAGGAAGCAGAATTTTACTGGTGTATTTAGCCTCAGGCCATGTGGGTTCCAGGCTTTTCTTTTCCAAAAAGAATAGCTGTTCACTAATTGGGTATAGGAGTAATCACTAAGGTTACTAGTAGTCTCCTAAAGGATAATCCTAATTGTGGGTAAGTTATGCTGGTAGGGTACAGGGGGTACAAGGGGCAGATGTGTGTGTGGACTTCAATTAGAAATCTCTAGTTGTTCTCTATGTGTGTTATAGAAGCAACACTAACCAGAACTGAAAACACTTGTCTGCAGACTGGAGTGAAACAATGCAAGTAAGATGGAGGATAAATAGTGAGGATTTTTTTTTTTTTTGAGCTGCAAGTATTATTTCTTCTCTGACTAGATGTTATCTTGCTTGGAATGCCTATGAGACTGAACCCTTTGTAAAAAGAATCATCAGAGAGAGAAGGCAGATCTTGTTATAAATTAAATACTCATTTCCCCACATCACTGATTGGCTCTTTTAAAAACTGGTTTTCTGGCTTTGTGTACATCTTGTAAGAAATTGAAATGTTCTGTTTTGCTCAGTCCTATGTCATGTCACGTGGAGACTTTCTCATCTGTTTGTCTTGGCTTCCTAAGGTGGGGAGAATGAATGTGGAGAACAAACTATGGAGTGGAGGTGTGGCATTCTACTTTTTAGCTTTTTAAGTGTTGTTGAAGCCTTTGGCTTCTAGAGCTAAACGTTTAGTTTAAAATTTGATCTTAAAATCACTCAAATATTTGCTGAAAAGCATCAGCCTTCCCTCCACTGTAAGTAAATCGATACAAGGCTTTTTGTTAAACACCCGTTTTACTGTTCTCTCTCACCCTGCAGTCTTGCACAGCATTTCTTCTGTTATCAGCACAATTTGCGGTCTGCCGTTTCAAAAGAGGTCTATTTACTGAAGTGTGCTGTTACACACCAAACATTTTCTGTAAGGTCTGACAAATACATGACATAGATAAGCTCTTAGTTATCTTGCTAAATTTTTACTTGCACGAAGTTACTTTAGTTACTTCATCCACTAAGGCACTAGTTATGTTTCTTATTAAGTAGAAAAAATGAGAAAAAGAAATTATGGTTCTGTTTCTTAAAAATTCTTATTCAAGGAGATCCTATTCTTCCAATTAGATTTTTAAATACTTTCATCTTAAAATAACCCTATGATTTAAGGAGTATCTGTATATAAACATGAATACTGTGTGTGAGGGAAGTATTCCATATATGTTATTATGGAGTACACTTTGAGTGTCTACATTTCTGTGTCCTTGGGACTTTTCTTTCAGCATGGAAGTTCTGCACGCTTTGTAGTCATTTTGTTCTTCTGAACTCTCTCTATGTTTAGGCAGTTTTCCTGAATGTCTAGCTAGCTAGAAAGCTTTAAATTGCAAGTACCTTACTGTAAGTATTTCTGCCATTATGAATTTTCCTTCTGGTAAACTTCATACTTCAAAGGATTCAAGCAGCTGAACAGAACTTCATTGATACTTTTCTTCTTCTTAATAAGTTTTATGTCCTTTAGATCCTTTAGATCGGTGTCATGAACACTTGGACTTGGCTTTCTGCCCTTATTTGTCTACACGTCAAAATATAAATGCTCCCTATTTTCCTTCACAATGCTGGAGGGCTATTAGAAGAAATTATTTAAGGATTCATGCCTACTAATCTTCAAATGGTTGGAAAAATCTTTCTTATACATGCATGCATACAGCACATAGTACCTCATTCCTTTATATCCAAGATTGAAAAAAGGATTTTAGACTGTGTGTGGACTGACATCCTTTTTCAGATGCAACTGTATGTGGAAGATGCTGAAAATAATTTCTACTTTTTTTTTTTGAGTGTTCAGATAAAGCATGCTTGTATAATATCATCCTTGTATAAGCCTGGTTCGTTCTTAACTGTTAGAGCTGGGTATATTTTGCATGGGTATATTTTGTCTAAGAAGTTTCATAGGAAGATGTGAGAGGCTTACCTTTGACAGTGAAATTATAAGGAAAAGCTGGAAAGATAGAACAGGAACGATGTTCTACCAGCATGTTTGAATTCAAAGTTGACTGCCCTCACTTTTGTTGTAAATATGCAATTCCAGTTTTATGCATTACATTCCTGCAAATTAGTGAGACATATGCGAGCCAAGTAGTGGGAAAACTTAAGTATCAGGCTCTTAAAATGTCAAAAATTTTTTTTTCTCAGCAAAATAGCCTATGAAAAGAATGTTTAGATGCTCTTCTCTTGAAAAGGACAGATGTTTGGCAAAGATTTCTGTTCTTGTAGAGAACTGCATGGTTACAAGGTCTTTTCTATTTTAAAACTTTAGTCCCTGTTTGCTCAATATGCTTTTTCGGGATCAAGTTAACTTTCACTTTTGATCACTTGTGGAGGTATATCCGCTTCCACATTCCAGCCAGTCATCACTTCTAGGTGAACTTTAACGTGACTGACTTTATGACAAATCCATTACTCATATGTAATGAATTGCATGCATGCAATGGATGGAGTTGGTACGTTGAGAGTGTCTGAGGGTCGTACATGTATGCACATGGGATGTCAAAAGTAATTCAAGTGATGAGAATCCCATTTTTGCATAATGGCTATCTTAATGTCATAAATAACCCTTCAGTGTTAGTTGTCATTATAGCTCTCTTTTGAGAAGTGAGAACTTTTACCCATCTTGGTTTGAAGACAAATGCCTCTACCGATGACCCCTACAGTTCTTAAATTGTTTTCAGTCTTAAATTTTCATGTTGCCTGGTTGATGAAGGCTGTACTTTAAGTGGTGTTATCTGTTACTAAGGTACTTCGACAATCTTTGGACAGACTGGGTCTAACGAACATTGGCATCATCGCTGCAGATGGAGATTGGAACGTTTCAAAGGAGATGATAGTTGATCCATATCTTAATGATGCTGTTGAGGTAGTCGGGTAAGTGTGGGAGAAGGGAGAAGTTTTACACATTGCTTATTACTTCATTTCTGTAAGTGAATCTTCGTCTCCGTTTTGAGAAGTCATATATTCTTATTTCATACTTCTGAGCCACTTCCAGTTTTGTTGCCATCATGTATGGTGGTGACCGATTACTCTTTCCCATCTCCCTCTCTTCTTTCAGCTTAGTGCATGTCTAAGGTAACCTTACCACTCTTCCGTCTTTTCTTTCAAGTGTTCAGTTAGGAGCTATATTTTAGACTTCTTGCCTTAGCACTAGTGAATGACAAGAGACTTCTAGCTAATCTGCATGTCCATCTTCAAAGTCAGAAAAACCATAGGACTGAATTCTTGGTCTGCAATCAGTTTTAATTTTAGGTGAACTTGAACTTTCACACCAGAACTTAAACACTCTGGGGCTTTCCACACTTACAGCAATCCATGTTGCATGTCCTCTGCTTGAGATTTTTCTGGTCAAAAACTTCCTAAAGCTAGGAATTTCTGTTTGCGCATACACACATGGTGAAGTAGAAGTGAAAACAAGCATCCATAGTCTGTTTTTAAACTAATACAACCATCTCAATTTTAGCAGCTAGGAGTGCCCACTGTTGTAGTTCTAGGAAATGGCAATTTGATTGTCTGCCTGCACTCTTGCTCCATAATTCACTTTCTTACTACGGTGCTTTTGTCAACTGGCTTGATACTCTGCTGCTCTTGCTTTCTTGGTAATCTCTGATTTCTCAAAACTGTAAGTAGGTTTTCAAAATTTATAGCACGTTCCCAGTGGAAACAACCTATACACGTATAAATTGTTCACTTGCATTACATTTGTGAATTGGCTTACCTCTGTTAACCTTACAGTGATAAGAACATGCCTGTGGTCCCTAATGTACCATTTATCCTCATCTATACATAAAAGGATGTGATATAATTTTTTAAACACGTGCATGGTCCAAAGGTCATACCAAGTCAGTTAAGCAGGGATTTTATAAAGAAACTGCTTCCGTATGTATTGAGCTTATAAAAACTGATCACCTGGAAGCAGCTGTCTGATAAATACCAATTATAATACCAGTACTAAGTGACTAATTTGGTTTAAAAACTTATGACTTAGCTTAGGCAAGACTTGAACCTCAGTGAATTATAGTGCATTAGGAAGTGTTTTAGTTATGATTTCCATGATGGTGAAACTTCCAGAATGAATGCGTTGCGCGTTTATGCTTCTTTTTTTTTTTTCTAAGAGTTTGACAGAATCAAGGCTAGAAGTACCTGTTTTTGTTTGCAGGTTAGGATGATGGGCATTTCTTTGAGATGAAAGTTCTTTTTGTCAGAGGTTTTTCTTGAATGTCATAAGGATTTTTCCCTGACTCCCCCACCCTTACTGTCAGAAAAAAAAGAAGAGTTGGGAGAGTATTTTCTGTGCAGTAGTGTTTTTATCTATCAAGAAATTAAGGTTAGTACAAAATGAGAACACTATGTTTCTCAGCCAGTGCTGACACGAAGGCACCAAGTACCAAACAGAGTTCTTGATGACCTAGAAAAAGATAATATTATTTAGGTGTCTGTCCTTCAAACGCTCAAGTTCAGAAAGCTGCTAAGAGTACACTCTATCTGTATGTCTCTTAGATAACTGTGTCTAGTTGTTTGCAAAATGTGCTCGTCAATCTGTTTTCCTAAATAGTCTGAATTTTTTTTCTCAGAAATCCTTTTCTGTACATTGTACTCTTTTTCAAGTATAACCTTCTGTGTGACTTTTTCTTAGTTCTTCTATTTTGAAATTAAATTTATATTGTTTTATTTACAAATTGTCAATTCACAAAAAGTAACTTCTCCATTTCCTGTGTTTCCTTTCATTTTCTTTTTTCCTTTCCTTTCTCTTTCGTATCAGGTAATTTTTACATTGATACCATTGCTCCCTGTGGAGCTTTATCCCTCCCTAAAATACTATTTGCAGTCTGAAGCATAACTAAGGTAGACTTAAGGTAAAGTTGGTAAGTTCGTTTTTTCCCCCCTCCATATTTGCTGTCTGCTGGCTTGTGATTTGAAAGACAGAGGACTTCATATTTTCTCATGAGAACAAAGGCTGCCCAGTTATTATCATTCGGTGTGTTTCATTGTTTGAAGGAGTGGTCTTCTTGAGCATATTGCTTGCCGTCATTTCATATCAATGAGTTCCAGTACTTGCCATTGAAAGCAGGAATTTTGTTAGAAGAGGAACTGCTACTAAACTGCTACTAAGTCAAATTGCTTACCCAGTATTCCTAAAGTGCTTGAAAATGGGAAAAGTAATTGTAACTTGTTAACTCAAGTCTTAAACTGTTATGTTATGCTTCCTTATTTTGTTTGCAAGACCATCTTCACTACAGTCTTCCTATGTTATTTTGATGGGTGCTATTTCTGTGTTTGTATAGTATATATTCATATTAATTTTCTCCCAGGATGTATTATGGCTCAGAAGTACATCTTTTGTTAGATATGGATTTTGTTTGCTGTGTTTAACAAAGCCTAGCTCCATTTGTCAAGTCTTTGCTAAAGGCCTTTATGCCAATACACGATTAGACTTGAATATATTCCACAATATTCTTTTTTTTTTCCTTTTTCTGGTGTTTATCTAGAAGTAGACAAAGTGAAAAATGATTTTTCCGTAGGTCTCAATGATTTAAGTTATCTTTCACTTGTAAGCCATTACAGTGGACAGTTAGTGCATGTTAGGTGGTTGGAAGAAATCTGCCTTCATCAATTTTTATTTACCAGACAGCACAACTCATATTTTATTTCTAGTTGATGTA
>JAOXJM010000041.1:45831265-45847031 GCA_026413425.1 Tringa solitaria | reverse complement strand
CACTCTGCCCCCAGCCTGTAGCGCTGCCTGGGGTTGTTGTGACCGAAGTGCAGGATCCGGCACTTGGCCTTATTGAACCTCATTCCACAATTAAAGCCAATAGATTTTACTGGTAGAACAGCCTTGTCTTTTTAATTTTTTTGGGGGGTAAGTCTTATTTCTGGGGATGTTATCTGTAATTAGATAGAATTATTGACTAACTTGGTTTGCACAGGACCTTGGGAGGTCATCTGGTTGAACCTCTCTGCATCAAGCAAGTGAAATTACATTGAGGTGCTGAGGTTTATTCAGCTTTAATATTTTCACAACCCCTTTGGGCAACTTACTCTGTGTGTTAGGGCACACTCACTCTCTTTTTCTTTATTTTCCTTCTAAGTTCTTATATGGAACTGAATTTTTCATCAGTCCACAGCCTGTACTGTTGCAAGGGGTTATTGTGTCCCAGGCATAGGACTTGGTGTTTTCATCTGTTGAACTTGACAAGGTTCCTGTCAGCCTGTTTTTTCTAGTCTGTTAATTTCCTCTAAATAAGAGCCCTTCTGTGCAGTAGATAACCGGTTGAGTAGGACAGCCCTGGTAGGCAGCTCAGCCCCACACAGCCACTTGTTCACTCTTCCCTGACAGGGTAGGGGCGAGAATCAGAAGGGTGAGAAAGTGAGAAAAAATGTGGGTTGAGGAAAATGTTTAAAAGGGAAAGCAAAATCTGTGTGTGTGAGCAAAGGAAAATGTGACCTTCCTGAGTTTTAAAGACATCAAACAATACTGGCCCTAATATCAGCCTCTGGGGACATTGCTAGCAATCTGCATCCTAGTAGGGCTTTTCCATCCACCTTGGTGAGAGACTTTGCTGAAGTCAGGGTGTATGACATCCACTGATTTCCCCTTGCCTGCACAGGTAGTCATCTTGTTGTAGAAAGCAACCGTGTTTGTCAGATATAATTTGCTGTTGGTAAATCCGTGCTGCTGTTTCCAGACATCCTCCTGTCCTTCCTGTGCTTGGAAATGGCTTCCAGAAGTCTTGCTCGATAACCTTCTTGGGCACCGAGGCTAGAGTGGTAGACTTAGAGTTTCTCATAGCTTCTTTGAAGATGGGCATTAAAACTGTTTTTCTCTGCTCACAAGGGACCTCTGCTAATCGCTACGTACTTTAGCCTTTGTATGTATGTTAAGTCTGCGAACCAAATACTGCCTCATTTAATGCAAGATGCAGCAGGAAAATACTGTGTAGAAGTAATACTAACATTGTGTTCAGACACAGTTCTCAAGACTTTGGGGCAGGAAATCTTGATGTTTTAGGCTATGGTCAGATTGAACATAAGCAAGTTCAGAGTCTGATCTGTGAAAAAAAAAAAAATATCTTGCAGCACTGTTTCCTGCAGGTTGCGTTCGCTGTTAGAGAAGATTATATATGGTAGAAATACACAGGCCTGACAATAGGCATTTGATGTTATCTGAATTTACAAGTACAGCACATGCTATTTAGGGGACCTCTGGACTGCAAGAACTACATTTTTAGACTCGGTCTTATGTGACATTTTAAATTTGTTTCACTGAGGCCTTAAAATATCTCTAGGGAAGTGTACAGTGGTTGCAGTTTTAAAACTTGAAATAAAGTGGAGCTGAGTGATAAGGTGTGTGTGTGTCGGTGTTTTTCTCATTTCTTGTTTTGGTTGTGTTTAGGAAGAACCAATCTCATTTGTGTTGCTTCACTGTTAAACTGAAGTAGTTGATTAGCAGGGATAACAGGGGGAATCAATTCCTTTTCTTAATTGAATGTTTACTGTGCTTTCACAAGGTTTTTTTAAGTTACAGTTCAGTTATCCTTGCCCTGCATGTGGTCCTTGTAGCTTAACCCTCAGTGTTGTAACATCTAAGTGGCTGATCTGCAAATAGAGTATCTTGCATGAAATGTGATGTGCTTTGTCTTTATCTGCAGATTTGTGTGTGTAAGAAAATAAGAACCAAATGTTTTTCATTTTTCCTTTTGTCATGTGCTTTGGGGTTTGACTTGGTAGAGGATGAAGGTGTCCTTCTTCACAAGAACTTTGTACTCGACAATCTATTACATCTTGTTTTATGTAACAGTTGTTGTCTGAGTGAAAACAAGAATTGGAACATGATTTGTTTTGAAATATGTTCAAGTAGTGCTGAAGAAGATGCTGCCTTTCTCGATACAAATTTTTAACAATTTGAAAAACATTTTTTTATTTCTCCCTTCTCTCTGTTCTTTGCTTTCCTTTTTTTTTTTTTTTCCGCAAAGCTGTTGAGATACACATTGGATAAGCACGGTCTGCAGCAGGTGAGGATCATAGCCAGCGATAGACTGTGGGAGCCCATTTCCTTTGTCTTGCTGCTTGACTCTGAGCTCCATGGAGTGGTCGATGTCATTGGGTAGGGGGTTCTCTCTTTTTTTTCTTTCTTGGTGGTTTGTTTATAGTTTGTTTTCATCTTGCCTATTTATAACTGGCACAGCCAAAGCTTCACCTCTCTATACAATTACTGGCAATGAAAAGACTGATGCTATAGTGTTTCTTACTAACCCACATCAAATGATCTTGGCTGTTGTTCTGGTGACAGCCTCAACCCTTTAACTGAATTGTGAGTTTCCTGTCATGTGGAAGATTCCTGTTGGCTGTGGCTGCACTTTTGATGAATTGAAGGTTTTTTTTGGACAACCTTGTTTATTCTGAGGGTTGTTTTGGTGCCTGTATTTGGCATGCAAAAAGCGCTTTAGCTTTAGAGTTTTGTGTACAGCCTTGTATTACTGACTTTTGCTGGTCTGTTACAGAAATGGGCATGATCCAGAAATGAATTGGGGCTGTGATTCTTTTTGGTTTAGTTACAATAATGTCTCAATTCTTAGTTCCTATTTTGTTTTGATGGGAAGATTTTGTTTGGGAAGCATGTAACCAGATGACTTGTTTTTCTAGTTCTGGGTTTCATCATATAATACTAATATTTTACAAAAGTAGTAAACTGAATGTGAGATTGATTACTGACTTGTCTGCTGAATGGATATGTGTGTAAGACTTGCTCATTAACTTTTCTTTTTGTAGTAGCTCTAAATTTTAATTATTAGATTCCATAAACTTACCTGACCTAATCACACGCTTCAAATGTGGCTGTTCCTTGCTTCAAGTCCTTTTCATTCATTTTTATAATCTGACCCACAAGAGGTGCAGAAATAAAGGCTTTCCCTCCAAATACAGATACGCAGTCAATGTCCCCTTCAAATCAATCCCTCCTGCCATTACGAACAACAAAAAGCATAGTGGCAGTTTTTTGCCAGTAGAGTCTTGGATCATTTGTGGATCATCAAATGAAAGCAATTGTGAACTCGCTCAGGTTGCATGCAAAGCCACAGTAGTTACCCTGATCCTAACGTAGTGAAAATGCTTCCTGTCTGGCTTTTGGCAGCTGCAAGTATGTATCCTGAGTCAGTTGCTGAAGCTCAAGGGTTTTTACACTGTCTTACTAAGCTGTAGTTGCTTAACTCTTTGCAAATGTGAGTTTGATGGGAGATACCCTCTTGTGTAATGGATAATGAGTTGGCTACTGGAGATCTAGTGGTGCACATCTCATCGTGGTATCTTGAAAAAAAAAATTGTTTGCTTTCTTTTTTATTTCAAAAGTTTTTCAGATAGGATTTTTTTTTCATGAATGCACATAAAATCAATTTTGGACTTGGTAATATAATTTGTGATGCGTGAGGTTTCTCATCAGAAAAGCTGGATGGGAGATGAAAGCTGCTGCTTTTGTTTTAATTTGCACTGTTAGGATCCAGGCTTCATCTGCAAGATACTGTAATGGCTAGAAATTAGAGGGAGCCCTGAAGACACACTGTAAAACCATTAATAGATGTTCACCCACATAGGAATGACACAGGTCACCAAAGCTCTTTATAATATGCTATTCCCAAACAGCTTTTCACATCTATTATGGTTGCATCAATTTTACCAGTGAAATGAAATATAATGAATTATAAGCAGTTATTTCTCCTACTTTGAACATATTTAAATTACACTAAAGCTCTTGAAAGCAATGTTTTTTGCAGATAGGCTTGTAAATTCCACAGTAGTACTTCAGATGTGCTACTTGTTTGTAACACAGTTAAATCAGTTAAATTTTTACAATCTGTACAGTTAGAGACCAAGCTAGTCCAACTCTACATGTTGAAAATTTACCACCCTCTATCCCCCCTCACTCTTCCTGCTATTAATTGAAAGAGAATAGGGAGTGTTCAGAAAGTGTCAGTGGGTTTAGGAGTAACAACTTTCATTTTCAACTTCTAGAAATCTAGTATGCCATTAGGTGACAATTTAGTCTTTTTGGTTACAAGCATTTGTGTTCTTAATCAGATCTGTTCTAAACACATTTGTGTCACAGGAAACCAGACCTTTTAAAGAAATTTGGTATTATGCCCAAATTAACAACCTAAGAAAAGTAAGATGATGTTGTGACGTTACTCCATGATGGAATCATGCTGTGGTGTCTGTAGAGCGGGAATGCAAACTGTCCCAAGTCCCTCCCAGGCCTGTCTGCTGACACAGAATCAAAAGTAGGAAAAACAGTGTTGTTAGCTGATGATTTCTGTTTTCCGGAGGTGTTTTTGAGAACTAGACTTTGAGGTTTTTACAGATAGTGCTTTCCTGTAAAGCTTCATTGTAGTGTATTATATAGGCTGGTCTTTTTTTAAGATTTATTTTATTTCTATGGCCTTGTACTGATGTGTGAAAGAAAACCGGTGGGAAAACCTGCTATTTCTATCCTCGTTTTCTCCTTTGGGCCATTGCTATATGTAAAACAGAAAATAACATGAAGTCTTTTGTTTGTTTGTTGATTAACAAAGTTATCCAAATGAAGTTACTGTGGGCAATTGTGCAAAGCAGCATTTGCAATCCATAAGTAGAACAGCTTTTCTTAATTGATATTATATTCTTAATATATCTGATTTAGGTTAGCTGCCCTACACAGGCAACTGTGTGTTGTGTTTTGGGGTTTTTTTGCCATTGTAGTTATATTGCTTCATCATCTGCTGTATAAAATACACTCAATCTCATAACAGTTAATATTTTAAAAACACTTTGTTACCACTTTAAAGCTAGAGGCGCTAATGATGAACCAACCATCTGCTGGTTCCAGAGAGACTGAAAGAAGGAGGGAACAATGAAAATACTTTTTAATAAATGACAGTGGTTTGAAGAATTCAAACACTGATAGCAATAGCTTTTTGTAAATTCTTCTCTTGCAGTGACATGAGTTTTAAACTTGTGTCACTTCTGTTGTAATTCTTTTCCTGTTACTTTCATTGCCTTTTCTCCACCAAGACCCATTCTTTTTCCCCCATTAATGATACACATGATTTTTTCCTCTCTGTTTGAAATGGTCTTTGTTATAGTGTGTCTCTGCTCTTTTGAGCAGAGAATCCAAAATCCCACTGTTTCTGCTTAAGTATCACTTCCGTAAGAATGATGCATAAAATCTACTCCATGTCATCTTTCAGGCAGCAAGAAAGGTAGGTGTTTAGGTGTTTGTGATTTTTCTTCAAATATTAATCAGGATGCTCAAGTCTCTCCGCGTAGTAGTGGTCCTTGAGCTGGCCAATTATTTCCCGTGGGTAATTGGAGTATAGTCACTCATTTGTAGGAGTTTTCATTTTCAGTGAGATAAAAAGGTTATTTTCACTACTGAAGGAGCAGGGCATGCTGTTCTGGACACAGCTAATCTCCTGTCCTTTGCTGCACACTTTTTGATAGTTGTTGAGGCTGTACTGTGGCACAAGACATCTAAAGAGGGCTGTAGCGTGTTTTCTTTAAATATAAATCGCATAGAGTTCAACAAATCCAGCACATACTGTGTGTGAAAGCCTTCACTGTAATCTGATATGAAGTGTTCATTTTGTGCATTTGGGTGGGTCTTCTTAAAATATACACTCTACAGTGTTATCAAAAGTTTTAAAAAAATATTTATAAAAAATATACTTATTTTTTAGGAAGTTAGTTTTTGTATGGAATAGGAGTTACACACTCTTTAGTCATGTCCTACTCCTTAAGGACTAATCCAGATATTAATGAAAGTAAAACAAAACCCCTTGGCTAACAGCAGTGTTAAGTGAAAAGCAAATACAGTGTAAGTTGTGTTCATTAACAGTAGAATTTGCATCAAAGACCAGATAAAAACTATTAATTTCTCAATTGATGTTGAAACTGTTCTACTTGATTGCATGCCAGTGGGACAAAACAAGGTTGTTATCAGTGTGGGCTTTAAGTGAAGCATAGCTGTCAATAAAGATACACTGAAAGAGTCTGCCTCTAGAACCTATTTCTTCTCCCTGAAATTTTATTCCTGTTTATCATCTCTATTTTTTCCCAATTTATTTCCATAGCTTTAGCTTTTAGCTGCTGTTTCTGCTTCCAGGCTTCGATTTTTATTTTTGTGATAAGTGCTATTTCTTTTTAAAATGTGTGTAGGGCTCACTATCCTGGAACAAAAACGGTGCCAAATGCCTTGCTGACTAAGAAGAAACTGTGGTCTTCAGAAGATTACAGTACATTCAATGATGAAGTAGGTGCAGGCTGCTGGGCTCGGATCCTGAACCAGAACTATGTGAATGGAAACATGACCTCGTAAGTGCTGTGCACTGTTGCTCGCCTTCACTACTTTGTGTGTAAGAATTGCTTCAGGTACTATTTAACACATCCATCTACTATGGTAACATGGCAGGTAAACTGAAACTCTCTCCACTGTCAGTCTGAATTCAGGTATAGTAAGGTATGAGGTTTACTGTCCTTGCCTCTGGGGTAGAAGCCCCACAAGTTTTAATATATTCTTGAGACTCTGCAGTATCCCATGGCTTATGCAGATGAGTTCAGATGCCTTTGAGACTCTGATGGTATTTGTTAAGAAGGGAACGTTCTTAAGAAGAACTAAACCACAAAAAACATTGGAAGAAAATAACAGTAAAGCTAATTATCTGTATTTTTCTTAGGGTTTTTATCAAGTTGTTTGTCTTCAGTAGATAAAGTAGGTACGGGTGTCATTATCTAGTTTTTTTGTACAACTTCTTTCTCAGACTCCATTCTAAACCTTGATGCAGACTTTTGATACGTGTACTGTTTCCTGTGCATTTTCTTTCCGTACTGAAAGAAAGCTGGCTTCTTTTCTGGAAGAAAGCTGGTCTATTTATTGGGAAATCACATAACTTGCAGTTTTAGAGAAGAATAGAAAACACACTTTGATGTTTCCAGTGCAATGACTACTAATCTGAAAGAAAAAAATATCTGACTAAAAAAAATGTAGACATCAAGATGTAAGCATAATTGTTTAAAACTTTCTAGTTTTTATGTAACTTCCTTGTGGAACAATAAAGAAAAATGTTTTTTGTCTGAAACGCTTGAAATGGAGCACAGCGCAAAATACCTGGATACTTGGTAAGGGCAGTTTCTTGAGTCACATGGTTTCTATGAATCTGTCTGCTCTGCAAGCTGAAATTTTCTAACAGATTAATATTTGCTATGTGAATTCCTGACCAGGTAACCTTCCAGTTACCTCTTGACTCTCATATGCTTTAATAGCTTACTTTGCGGTCTTTCTTTTCCCATTTATTTTTTTTGTTTTGATAAGCCCTTTGTAATTATATATGCCCCAATTGTTTAGCAACCTGACAGCAAGACCTAAATACACTTCTATTGTATTTAGAAATTATTGTGGAATAATTCCAAGTCCATATATCAAATATTGAAGTTATCTGGCTTTTATATTGTAAATCAACTTCCTGCTGAAAGGCAGCTTATCTTTCTTGCTAAGGTTCCTTTGAACTTGAGTTCCCTACGTTCTTTTTCTACGTTTGAAACTCTGCAGAACAAGTTCAATGTGAGCAAGTTGTTGAGTTTACAACTCGAGTTCTTTATTTTATGAGCAGCTTTTGTAGGATTTCAGGATCTTTTCTGGAATGCGTATATAGTATGATAAATCTGTGGCAATGACTTCAGAATATGAGGCCTTTGCACTTATCTGTATGCAGTGGCCAAATAGCATGCCAGCTTTTGCTTTCTACATAACTGCTTTATTAAGCTGCATTTCCATACTTATGGTGCACAGGTCTTAAGTTTAAGGTCCTAGCAGAAGATTTTCAGTGAAGACCAAATCAAAAGACCTGAAGTAATTAACCTTGTCAGCTGCTTGACATGGCAACAACTCCTAGAGGATGGCAAGCTAGTGTTGTTACCTTTTCATTATTTATATAGATAAAGGAAGTATTTTTTTTTCCAGTGGTATTTCCACTGTCTCACCCCTCCATCCCCACAAAAAAAAAATAAATTGCCAGCAGCAACAAGCAGCCAAACAAAAAAAAAACCCAAACCCACCTCAACAAAAAGCTGTAAACCTCCATAATTTAACTTTTTTCTCCTTCAAAACAGAAAGAAAGGTAAATATGAATGGAGTCATTAATCCTCAGTGCACATTTCCTAAGAGGATCTCCATACTGAAAGTTGATTTGTTTTGTTTTCCTCTCCTGTTTGTTTTTTTTTTTATTTTTTAATTTCTCCTTTAGCTGGAAAGATATTTTTTGGGGGGTGTTTGCTGCAGAAAAGAAGCATAAATTTGTGTACCAAATTCATCTAATACTACCCGTATGAATGAAGCAAGCAAACCTGTTTTTCTTCCAGAACCATTGCATGGAACTTGGTAGCTAGTTACTATGAAGAGTTGCCCTTTGGTCGATGTGGATTAATGACAGCCCAAGAGCCATGGAGTGGCCACTACAAAGTAGAAGCTCCTATCTGGATTACAGGTAAAAAGTTTGTGGGTAAAAGTGTGATGGTCTAACACAGAGCATAACTGTACTTATTTAGTGGTTTTATGTTTATTATTTTTTGTGGAAAGTTTTGTGAATACTTTGAAGAAGAAAAAAAACTCCTTTCAATAGAAAGCAGAAAGATCTAGTAGCAAGGGAAATCTTAGTACTTGACCATTAGATATAGCACAATTAAGTAAACTACTGCCTTCTGTAACTGTTACTATTAAAGTATTTTCATCTGAAGGGCCCATAAAGGTTAAACGTACTTTCCGAGTTCCTTTCTGTCTTTTTTTTTTGTAATCCTTAAGTAGACATTTGATACCTCTCAATTAGAGAAAGTGGAACAAAGAACCTCTGTATTCTTGTCCTGCTTGAGATTCTTGACTTGTGTAAGTCAGCATTTCCTTGTGCTTGGGGAAAGGGGAATACGTTCTATGGACATACGTGCCTACTCTGTAGTCCTTTAATATTTTACTGTCTTTGCCACAGTTCAATAGAGCAGGTAGCATATGCAAAGCTATGAAGGAATAACAAGGCAAATACTTTCACTTTTATTCTTCTGATAGTTACCTATGTACGTTAAAATATTAAAAAACAGTGGCCATACTGTCATAGGAACAGTTCAGAGCAACTGAGCAGTTGTTCTGTCTTCATGTTGCTCAGGATTTTCGTGATTTAGGTCATATTCTTTGGTACTCTCTTACATGCTGAAAACCTTACTTATTTAGTTATTCCTCATGGAGATGTCCATCTACGCTTTCTCTGACCCAACTCTTTATTTAAAAAAAAAAAGGGGGGGGAAGAAAAAAAAAAAAGATATTTGGGAAAATCTAAACCATGATGAGTATTCATATTGAATGTACATGATGGAGTTACATAGTGATGTAATAATTTTTTCTTCCTGCTTAAATAATCGCTATCTTTTTAGCTTGGTCTGCCACAGAGACGATGTTTTTAATTGTGCCTTAGTATAATTCTTTAATCTTTCTTCTCGTAGAGGTAGAATTTGTTTTGGGACCTTTTTGCTTCCCAAAACCAAGTTTTTTGTGTGTAAGAATGTATGAGAGAGAAGTTAATTCAGACTACAAATTACATTATTTTTTTTATTAAGACTTAATTATTTTCCTCTATTATTGTTCTGTTTTGTCTCAGCACACACAACACAATTTACTCAGCCGGGCTGGTCATACTTGCAAGTGGATGGACACTTAAAAGGAGGTGGGAGTTTTGTAGCTCTGACAGATGGCCTAGGAAACCTTACCATCATCATTGAAACTATGGTATGTGCATCAGCAATTCCAATGAACTAGACAAAAATAAAGAGAATGTTTTGTTATAAGAACCTGTTTGATTTATGTGGTTCAGCATCTATGGGCATGTTCGTCCTTTTTTCCTATCAAAACTTTGAGTGTAGTTGAATCTTCCTGGAGACAAATTTCTATGTCATCTTTTTATCACTAATTAGCTTTAATTTGATGACACACTCTTTGAGGAAATTAAATCATTTGCTTTTTTTAAGCAGTATTCAAAATACAAGTATTAAGCTAGTATAATTGCAGTTATTAAGATAACAGTGAAACAAATAGGTGAAAATCGATCCTATGTTGCTTTTTTAATTTCAGTTTATGCAGTATGTTTTTTACGAACGTTGCCACGTGATGCATCCCAGTAACGTATGTTCTTTTTGTTACATTTTATTTTTTTCTTCAGACTCATAATCACTCTCAATGTATCAGGCCTCCACTGCCTCGTTTCAGTGTGAAACCTCAGAGAGCGACTTTCAACCTCAAAGGGTCATTTGTAAGTAGATCTTGAGTACATTTGATCAGCCTTGTAAAATGAATGTGGATATGATTAAGATCTGTATCTGTTGTAGTTGATGCACCATAGTATTGCAGAGGTTTGGAGATCTGTAAATGAAGTGCTTTGCTCAAAAATGAGTATCAAAGAACCAGTAAGTAAACTAGAGGTCTCATTAAAGCAAAATTAGCAGGAGATTATTTCAGCCTGGTTGCTCCTAGGCAGGGAGTTTGTATCAAAGGGATACCGTTGTTGGTAGTAGAGAAGCTAAAGATTGCATGTGTGACTGCAATGTTTTCTGTCTTTATAAGCAGCATTACTGGATGTTAGGACATATAATCTATAAAAAGATAAGCCATATGTAATGGCTAGCTGAATAGAGTGGCCTCTAATGTGATCAACAGCTCTAAAATACTGAAAATTAGACACCCTTAGAGGAATGATATTTCTCAAGGTGAATATTCAAATTTTTTGTTGTTGCCGTTGTGTTTTGTTGTTTTTTTAAAAAATCTTATATTGTGTTTGATTGTAGTATATGGTGGAAGCCCTTCAAGTGTGGCATTCTAGACTTGGGTTTGAATCCGGAAACTCTAGTCTTTTCCAGCAACTCCATCCTGTTAAGGTAAGTTGATGAGTTCTGATTACAGTCTGCAATTTCAGGTGTTTGTTCCCCCTTTGCTGGAACTCCTGGACTTTTTTTATTAGCTCCATTTGATTACATTTTTACTAGCTCTATACAAGCTTACCTGGAATAATACAGAGTTTGGGGGAAGGGGATTTTCAGAATAGCTCAGAGATACTAAATGCTGAGGCAAGATGATGTGATTTTTGCCTTAAATCGGGACTTTAGGGATCTCCTTTAATTCAGGAATTGAATGCTTTGTTATTTACCTATTTGATTTTTGCAGCTTTAGCTTTCTTTTAATTCCAGGTGTGGAAGGGGAGTTTTTCTTTAGATCTAGACATAGATGAAGTCTACACTTTAACCACACTCAAGACAGGGCGGAAATGTGGTTGTCCAGAACCTCCACCACCTCAGCCCTTTCCTTCAAATTACAAAGATGATTTCAATATTCGTAAGTCAGAATTCTCTTATTCAAAATCTTAATTCACACACAGATATAGTCTTCATATAGAAAGACAATAACAATTATGTGATTTACGTCCTCCAATGGAAGTGACATGAAGTAATCTGCTTTATTTTTGTTTATTTATACCTGCTTCTCCAACATTTTACACCTATATACTTCACTTGCAGTGAGATGTATTTAATTCTGTGTCTTAACTGGGTGGTTACTAACAATTTTAAAGTTCCTGATGCAAATCATACAGCTCATAAATATAGTGAAGTAGTTTTTGGAAGGAAGATAGGAAAGAAGGTACTTTACTTTGCCCATTATTTTTGCAAAGACTGGGGTCTGATTAAAAACTAAAATCACCTTGCAACTCCCAGAACTTCATTTTTGGAGACTGTGCTTTGATAAAGTAAGTCAAAATTCTGCAGAATCTTTTCAGACGAAATTTCTGAAGAGTACACAGAAAGAAAATAATGTTTTGGTCTTGATACATGTTTTATTTTCTGAACAGGTAATCCTCCTTTCAGTGAAGCCCCAAATTTTGCGGATCAGACAGGTGTATTTGAATACTTTGTCAATGCTTCTGACCCAGGAGATCATGTGTTCACACTCCGCCAGGTGGTGGTTCAGCGACCCGTCACTTGGGTTTCTGATGCAGACCAGACCATTAGTGTCATAGGAAATTTTAAGTGGTATGTAAATACTATTTTCTAGTGACATCTGGGGAAATGTCCTCCTTACCAGTCTGAATTACAGTTAGTTAATCTGTTTCAAGCTTCATTTCTCTTGGACAGAGGGCTTTTGCATTCAGACTCTTTGTAGACATGTAGAAATGATCACTTAAAAGGACTTCCAAAAGTCATTGAGCTCTTGCCAGCTCTAACAGATCAACTGTGTCTTTGTCTAAATGAGTCTTAAAACCATTCAAGGAGCCACCATCTCTTTTTAGCTGGCCCAACTGCTGCACTGTCTTAGAAATTTTTTTTCCCTACGGATACGTTTGTTCAAGCTGGTTTTTCAGAATAACGGAACTGGGTTGGCATGCTAGAAAGACCAAGTCAAAATCCTAATTCAAAGTGTGCACTGAGTTTAAGTGCATTTTTAAATGGAGCAAAAAAATTGTTTCAGTTTAAGTTGCCTAATTATGAGTTGTCTTGCTTGATTGTTCATGATTTTGATCAGTCTTGAATCAATGAAATAGTCTGGGAGTTAATTCAGTTATATTTGTTGTAGACTGCCATCTTCTGAGCAGTTCCCAGAATTGCGTGAATTTGATCCAACTGTTACTTAAAACAGTTTTATTTCTGGGTAAACGTAACTGAGGTTTGATATGAGTATGATTATGATTGCGATTTCTAGGGGCTATAATGATGGTAATTTGGAATCAAGCAGCATATTTTAGCATACTGTTTATTTAAAATCAAAAAGCATTTTGGAAAGAACCTGTTAACTGATTGGTTTAGTGATAGTAAGTAACCATAACACACTAAATCTTTTTCTTCTATTTGGAAGTCTAACTTAAATTCTTCGATATATTCTTTAAAATAGCAATTTGGTCAGATTTTTTGGACTTTGATTGGATCGTTGATTCCCCCAGTGCTTTTTCAGAACATGCTTCACACTTCGAATTTCTGGACTGGTCAAGTGATTGAATCACTTTTGCTTTGAAGCCTGGAAGAATATCACCATCTTGTAGCTGGAAGTTGTTCTTCAGTTACCTGATGTTTTCTTCTGCAGTCATCTGTTAAAGTCTCGTGTTCCCCCTAGAATCAACTTTCCCTTGTTACTAGATCATATTCAGTGATTCCTATAACAACTACACAGTATGTATTCTCAAATTACTGTACTGAGATTCCTAGAAACTTTCTGTTATTTCATTTTAATCCAAATTCCTTCTGAATTTACGTCTTGTTTTCAGAACCAAAATTGTTTCCTGAATGTTCAGTTGATTATTTAAGTTTTACTGACCTGTAACTGTTCACAGTGATAGTCTTCAATTTCAGGCCCTCTGATTTGTTTGCTTCATCCTCAGTTTAAAGCTCATGTTTTCAACCATTAGTGCATACGAATGAAATACAGAACCAGTCTTGCACTGAATTTCTCTATGAAATGGTATTTGACTTCAGTCATCAATGGCAAATAATTATGATTAAATTTCAGGATTATTTAGTTGGTTTTGGTTTGAATTTTAATCTTGTGCTTGTGAAAGCTTTTTGTTTCTACTCCTGAATTTGTTAGTGTTTTGCCCTGAAGGTTTTGTTGAACCTAGTTGTATCCTGAAAATATTAAAATTTCACTCATTTTACATTGCTTTCAATCTCTTTATAATGACTTAAGCAAGACGTGGGGATCTCTTGTTTAGTATATAGGAAGGCAAAAAAGAAATCTTGTTTGTGTAATGAATATGTATTCAAGCATCTGGTACTTCCAATAGAATTACAGTAGCATGAAGTCTGGGGTTGTTCTTACTATTATGTAAGAGATGGGAAGAAAAGTTGCTAAAATAAATATGATGTAGTTATCAGCTGAGCTGATGTCATAGAGAGTCTTTTCACATTCTGTAAATAATTATAGATTATTAGAAACTTTTGAAATATGCGACCTTGTGCCAGTATTCATATTGCAAGTCCAGACATGGGATGTAAATTTTTAATTTTAATATATATTAATAGAGGTAAAGAATGCTTTAATTTTTACTGTTAAGAGGCTTGTAGCACAACCCTGGGGGGGGGGGAAGTTGTGTAAATTTTCTAGGTGATGTTTGATTGTTCTGGTATTTCTTCACTTTATTCTCCTTTGCAGCTGTCGTTATAGGTATAATGTAGTGCTTTACTGTTGAACTGAAGTGCCACCTCAGGAAAATCACGTAATTTCAATGTATTCGAACATTTTGCTTAAAAAAGTTTGATTGGGCTCTTGGGCAAGAGGTCTGGATTACTTAAGACTTAGCCTGTATTAAAAGTCCTAGAGAAATGAAGATCAAATTTTAGCAAATGTGGTGCTGTAACCTTGAATCTTGGATTTGATTTAGTTGTCTAAAAGCAACTTTGCGTTTTGCAGACCTGAAAGTTTTTCTGTGGCGATGCAAACTTCTGTGTGCTTTTGTTTTGTTTGTGTTTGGTTTTTAAATAATTAATTGAAAGTTGCTGACAATGCACGTCATTTTGTTGTTGGTTTCTGAGAAGAATTGCTCTTTCTAAGAAAATCTATGGATTCACAGGTGGGAAGCAACGAGTCCAGACAAGTCCTGTGCATCTTGCACGTGCAGGTCACAATTAGGATTGCTAAATCTTTCCTCAAAAAGTTTACTATTACTCAGTAGGGAATACTCTTCGGCCTACTGCCTGCTCAAAAAGATCGATTCATTGCTTGTTAAAATGCAGAACTTCTTTTATAGGGTAAACATGACAGTCACTTGTGACATCTACATAGAAAAACAACGTGACGGGGGAGTGTTTATTGCCGGAAGAGTTGACAATGGTGGGATATACGTTCGACGTACCAAAGGAGTTTTCTTCTGGGTTTTTGCAGATGGCACCTATAGAGTCACTAGTGACTTGGGTAAGCAGCTCTTTGCTAGAGTGGATGCTAACATATTGATATGTCATTTTGATAGCTCTGATAAAAATGACTGATGTTCAGATTTTGTAATTCAGTTGTCATGTCTATGACCTTTAACCCGTTGTGCTCTAATGATGGCCACATTTTGTATGTGAAGAGAGCATCGGAAGGGCTACTTGCTGGTCTACTTCTAAGTCTCAGTTTTCTGGATTTATTTTTTTTTTTTCTCCTGACAAAACCTCTTTTACACTGCCAGATGTAGTTTTTGCTTTTATTTTGCTTTTCCTAAATACTCAGATAAAATATTAATTACAGAAAAGTTTGATCTGTATTCTTACACTACACCTAAAAAAAACCCCCAACATCCTACTTGAGATGCGGTGGCCTGTTTTGCAAAGTATTGCAAGTCAATGTATGTACATCTGGCTTAGGTGATGATGATGAGTGGCCTACTGTTTGCACAAATTATGCATTTTGCTGTTAATCTGGCTCAATGGAGTGAGAGCTTATGCTTCTTGTGGTGCTGGCA
>JAOXJM010000041.1:45809886-45821036 GCA_026413425.1 Tringa solitaria | reverse complement strand
CCTGCGCCCGCCTTGCCCAGCAAAGGGATGCCCAGGCTCTGAGGGACAGACACAGGGTTTGGTCAAACATTGGCCTGCATTAGGGGAGAGAGAAGGGTCTGAGTGGTGCTGGGAGGGAAGTGGCGGTGGGGGAATGGGTGCAGTAGCTACAGGGAGCTGAGGGCAGGTAGGAGATGGGGGAGGCAGCAAGGCCTTTTCCCAGCCTCATCAGTTGCAGGGCCGTGCCTGGCCCAAGGCGTTCCTGCCAGCACACTATGCTCGCCTTTGTCAATAAAGTGATGTCCAGACCCTGATAAACACAGTACTTGTTCAAACAAGTGATTTATGACCATCTTTGCTCAGGGAAAAGTTCCAAAAGGAGCTCTTTGGATGTCCTTCAAGGTCCAAGAGGTGTTGGGCCGAAATCCTGCGACCCTCTAGGGCAATGCTGGATTTTTCTCTGGCTCTGCCAGATCAGCCTTGTCTGTGGTGAAGCTGTCCTTGCTGCTGCTTGCTGGCTAGCAGCTTCTTCTCCTTCTCCTGATCCAGCAGCAGAGCTCAAAGACCAGGAGGACTGCCGCAGTGGCCAGGAAGCTCCATTGCAGCAAGGCAGGGAGGAGCAGGGCTGCCCAGGCAAAGGGCCCTGCTCCAGCCCCTGCACCAGGCGAGTCCCCTGCTCTCGCAGGTACCTGGCACCCTGCGCCACGCGCTCTTGCATGGTTGCCTCCTCCAGCTGAGCACTGAGCATCTGCTGGAAGAAGCTTTGCAGAAGCAAGGTGAACAACAAACCTGTGGAAGCCCTGGCCTGCAGGAAGGGAGAGTGAAGGGTCTCAGTGGGGCTGGGAGGGAGGTGGCGGTGGGGGGAGTGGGTCTGGGATCCACAAGGGGCAATTCTGTGCAGTTCTGCAATTTTGTGTTTAGCAGTCTTCCTAATGAGCATATACTGCGTCCTCAGATGCCTTTGAAGACTTCTGCTGGGGGTAGTTATCCATACTGGGTCATTTCAGAAGGCAGTATCTCTGTGAAAGTTGCTATCTTCCACTGAAGTGCTTTGTCTAAGTGTGGGATGATTATTTTCTGCCCAGTGAGATTTCAGCCTGGCTTTGTCTAAGTGAATTATCTTTTTCTCCTTGTGCCTGCTTCTTTCAAAAGATTGTGGGGCGCATCCTGCTTCTTTAATACTGCGAGGAGCTCAGTGCCGTGTAAATATTACCAGTGCCCTCTACTGCAGATAAAAGGGAAGTGCGTGTTGCATGCTGTACATTTCTGATGATCTGGAGATTCTCTTTTTGGGTTTATCTCTGTTGGGGACAGTGCTCTGAAAGCGGAATATAATGAATTTACTTATGAAGCTTGATTGACTTTTCAAAATGTACTGTTCAGTTTTAAGTGATTATGGAGCACTCTGTGCAGTCCTGGATTTTTTAATAACATTTAAATTCACTACACTTACCAAAGTTTTGAGTAGTGGATGGAGATTTGGAGTGCACCAGCCAAATGCTAGAAAACTGCAACTGTTTTTTAAAGTGCCTATGCAAACCAGAATGAATGCGAGCAGTTTAAGCTTTAAAGAAATCTTGGATGTCATAGTATGGTATTTATTCCAAACATGGTGTCCTGGGTTCACTCCATGCCTCAGTTTCCTCATTAGAAAACAGATGTAACACATGGATATAGTGGCACTCTTGCTTAATAGATGTGAAATAGAGGTTCTGCTTTAACTTCCTACAGAGACTGAAAGTATTAGCAGGGGAAAGCACTGATTAAAGCTCAGTGTCACCTCCTCTTGAAAGTGTAAGTGGGAAAATGACAGTGCTCTGAGAGCAAGCCACTGCGGATGTGCCTCTGCTCAGCAGTTGTCAGCTCCATGTTTGTGATGATTTGGAACTGCGAGTGGTGACTTTATTTCCTTTTGAAGATGCTGGTTATTTTTATTCTTCATGTCAGAGAGCTACAGTGTGTAGGACAGTGGTGATGCTCTACCTGTAATGATAGTCACACGATGGGTATAGGTTTTTTCAGAGTTTTGGAAGGGACTCCCTTGATTCTGAGGATCAGCAGTACAGTAGTGTCCTATGGTTTCTCAATCCAACAGTCTCACAACAGGGAAAAAAAAAACAGGCAAAAGTGGTGGAGTCAGTGAACTGAAACAGGCACATCACCAACAGCTGCCACTGTCCACAAGGAAATCTTCCGGAGAAGATAAGGCAACATGCTGTGCTTCACGGAGCTGCCTTTCTAGCGGAACCAGTAGAATGGAGATGAGTAGGATAGGTTGGAAACAGCCTTTCTGGGTGTAGAAACACACTGGGGAGGGATGTAAAGCTTGCACAGCATCTCCTTGGAGTTCTGTCAGTCCCTGCGTACTTATTGCGACTTAACAAGATAGGAGGAATTGTGGTAATGCATTTATAAAAAGCCTGAGTCCATAATATGCGCTCAGAAATGCTCATCTCCAGGCTCTCCCCCTTCTTTTCATTAAAAAAAATGATGTAAGTCACAGCTGGAAAAGAGCAGAGTGGTACAAGAGGAAAATAAGGCCAAGTCCTCTTGTTATATATGCAGTCACCTTTTCTCAATGTCGTATTCCTGACGCTAATGAACACTGTTCACATTATTGCTTAACTATAGCTACTTCTTTTCCTCCAGAGAATTAATTCGCTGTGAAAAGTCTCTTAGTCCTAACCAAAACCAGATAAACAGTGATGCTATTCCAGTTCATTGAGTGTGACTGACACGGTATTTGAAACCACCACTCAGCCCAGACAGTCAGGAGGGGTAGCTCATACTTCAGGCTACACACACACAAAAAAACCCTCATCTCATTACAGCAAGTCTGATCTGTACTCAGAAAAAAAAATCTATAGTGGTATCACAAAGATTGGTTTCCGAGTGAAAAATTGAGGTTTGACATGAACCTTAGGACTTTTTATCTTTCGTGACAAGTTCGTAAACGAAGAGGACCTTGCCGTCTGCGCCGGAGGCACTAGATGGCAGTGGAAGTATGAGTAAGAAAATAGCTGCCTTGCTGGGTCTGGGACCAGCCTCTCTGAGCCATGAAAACAAGGAATGAAGGCAGCTTTACTTGAAAAGAAAGATAAGGCTGAGACTACGGACAGCCTTCTGTGCACAAAACCCAAGGCTTCTCTTACAAGGAATACTAATTTGTCTCTTAATAATTTTGCATCTGCTTTAAGCAGATTAACCTATAAAAAACTAAACGCTTTGTAAAGTATCTATTACCTGCAGTGGTTTGTCCGGATCAAAGTCATTAAAACAAGAAAAAGCCACAAATGTCCAATTGCTTTTTGTGTGGCATAGCTTTTGTGTGAGTCTTGGTAATCTTTAACTCGTGTTGAAGCTATGAAAGGATCTTCAATGATTATTTTTAGTGCACAGTGCGTTTGCTCTTCACTGATAATTGTGCTGCTACAGCCCATATTCTAAAAGCCTTTTAGACACCGCCTCCTCAATACTGGAGGTCTCCCATACGTCCTCTGCTGAGACTGTACAGCAGAGCTTTACGTGTGCACAGACGTGGTGCTGAGGGACGTGGTTTAGTGATGGTTTTTGTTGGTGTTAGGTTGATGGTTGGACTTGACGATCTGAAAGGTCCCTTCCAACCCAGGCAATTCTATGATTCTATGACTAGATGTGGCAGCGAATGAGACAGGCGTCCCAGGAGCTTTTTTACAGTGTACAGCTGCAAGATTGTTAGTTCCTCTCACTTTGGGGTTTTCTGAGGTGTGGGACTCTATTTTCTCCTTTAGTTTTAAGATATCAATAGCTTGAGCAGCTGTAAGGGGCTTTGTGAGAAAGCAGCAGCACGTTTGCACTGGTATAGGAATTGTCATCCAGCTTATCCCTGAGGAGACAAGGAAAGGCAGCAGCCCTGTAAACAATTGGAGATCACAGAGAGCACGTTGGAAACTGGAACTGAGTGACATTGGAGTGACTGAGAAACTTATGAAAACAAAGGGTTCAACAGTGAGAAAGCAGAGAGGAAGGGTGGGTTTGGCCATTATCAAGTGTCTCAGAACAGCATAATCAGAAATATGGGAGAGGTAAATGACCAGTGATTACTGGGAAAGCAATTCACTCCCTCATGCCAGGTTTTCAAAAGCTTTATGTGGCGTAGGTTAACAGCCAGCTATTTGCTTTCACTCTGAATTGAGCCCCAGACTTCCTGAGGTGATGTCCTTCCCTGTCCCTCACAGGCCGCCGATGTCAGACAGCTCAACCCTGGCCATAAACATGGGCCAGCTCAGCTCAGCCTCTCTGGTAACACCTTGCTCAAAGAAATCTTTATTTATGGGTTCACAGTTGGGTTTTTTTCTGTGCCCTTTGCATTGCCCCAGAAAGGGCCTACCCAGATGTGTGTAGGGACTGGGAAGCAGAAAGACTTTGTGGAATTTAAAATAAGGATACAAGATCCTGAAATGAAAACATATTGCTATGCCTTGCCTCCTGGAAAGCAAAGTGAGAAATGTTTCTGATTTTGAAGGGTTTTTTAGCAATACCCAGAGGAGGTGTGAAACTGAAGTGGGACTGTTCTTCTTTACTCCTGCTTTTATGTAAGACATCCATGAGGTTCACTTCTCTAAAGGGTGGATACATCATTTGTGTGGTGAGGAGAAGGCACAAGGCAGGGAACTTGGTGCTTATTTGTCTTAAGTGCCTCTTATGCCAGGCATTTCATATGAGTTTCTGCTCAGGAAGAAGATAATATTTTCTGTGGGAGTGTCATGCCCCTCTGTGTAATGAGAGGGAACATCTCCTTTGAAGAACTGCAGAAATTTTGCTTATTGGTTTATACCCTTAATAATGTCTGTGTAATTTTTTTTGTCCATTTTCTTGATGAAATTCCTCTGAGTGTTGCTGGTTACCTTTACAGGTCCTTGTGTGCTCTCGGCTGTCTGGGTTACGGCTCTTACTTGTAGTATGCTATGATAGAACGTGATCTTCAGGAACGTCTCAGGATTTCATTTTGCCTTTCCCTGCTCTAACTTCAGCTTCTTGTGCAAAAATGAGAAAGAAATCTTTCCATGAGCTGTTAGGGGACTGAAATGTGACCACGAAACTTTGATAAGTTTTTCTTTTCACCCACAGTACTTTGAAGGCAAATTGCTTACCAAAAGGTGTGCTTGGATAAGTGAAGATACAGGAAAGTGGGACAGAGATCCCAAGATATTGTATGGCCTGTAGAGGATAATGATTATTTACAAGTATCTTTGGAGCAGTTGAATTATATGGCCCTGTCTTGGCCAGCAAGATAACACCAGGACGACTTGTGTTTTGTGTAGTCAGTGCAGGGATGCAGCTTGGCAGCCTGTTAGCAAAGATTTGAGTCATTTTGAAAAGATTCTTGTGGGTTATTTGGTGAGTCAGTTTACTTAATACAGAACCTTTAGCTCCTGAGAGAGAAGGAAGAGCCTAGATGAGCCATTGTTGTAAATCTGCTCTTGCCAGTTGCTGGCAAGATCTCCTCTTTCTGCCTTCCCCGTCCGTGATGACAAACCACCTGTATGGCCCCAGTGTTGCAGTGCAGGTAGGCACTTGGGCTGCTTTGTGCTGTAATACATAGTGCAAAGTAGTAAAGATAAAGACGTCTAGTAACAGAGCTGAGCTATAGTCTGATGCCTCAGAGAGCCATACGTAATGCTCAGCAAGAGCAGAGTTCTCTCCTGAGAGCTTTGATGTGGAAAATGCCACATCAAATGGAGGGCTTGTGCCAGTCTAGACCACAGGAGTAAAGCAGGGTACCTGGGAACAGCTGCATGAGGAGCAACACTCCATTAGTTATAAGATGTTTTAAATGAGGGAATGGTCCTAGCTCCCAGAGGGAGTGCAGATAAGGAATTGGTGGCCCTCAGCTGGAGCTGTGGGTAGTTAGCCCTTCTGCAGATGAGATCCATGAAGGTTTCTGATTAGACTTCATTTGTGCAGTCTGTCCTTACAACTCACTTGGTGAGCAGACACGAAGGCTACTCACATGATTAAGGAAGTTTAGGAGGTAGGATTTCATCTTCAGACCAACGGGATAGAATGCCACCATCTTAATTTGCTGTGGCTTTTGGTACTGCTGATATCCCTGTAGAGTGATAGGCCAAACACAGAAGTGTTGTCAACTTGTTGGTAGACTTCTAATACTGAAGAAAAGAAACCCTTGTGTACCTGGAATTGGGTTGTCTGTGAATTACCGAAGAATTATCCAGTCTTGACACCGCTCCTGGAGTTGAGATTTTGTAGTCTTTTGCCACTGACTTGAGTTTCTTGTATATGAGATTCCCTGTCTAAAATCGTGTGCCAGAAATGTTATTCCATTTTTCCAGCCTTGACATCTATTTTAAAAAATGCTTTCACAAATGAAAAAAGTATGATTATAACACAGCAAATACAAGAATTACAGCTCTTGCCTTTTAAAAATCCCCCCCCCACCCCTGGAAATAATAGCTTGCATTATAGGAAGTCAGCATCATGTAATGGAATTTACCCTGGAGAACTGGAATACTAAAACTCTGACTGTAGTTAGGTGATGGCAATGCAACAACTGAGAAATGAAAGATCAGTTACTAAGCACACAAAAATGGTTTAAGCTGAGCTCTGGACACTGGGACCTGCTTCAGGCAGAGAATTGTGGCCAAGACCTAAGAGGCATTAGTCTGTTGTGTAAAGTACGCCTAAATATTTAACTTCATTTGGATGAATGCAATGATAAGGCTTCTTTTTAATATTTTATTTATTCACCTTTTTATAACTGTCATAGAAAAATGCAATTTCCATCCTGTGTCAAAAGATGTCTTTGGTATGGGAAAAAATGAATCTTGGAAAATTCTGGGAAAAAATTCCACTTGGAGAGAAAAATAACAGCACAGCTCTGATTTTTTCCAATTTTCTGTCAAGGCAGCCAGATCTCTGGAAAAAGTGAGGAGGCTGAGAAAACAAGAATCAGCTTCTCAGAAATAAATTATGATGTTTAACAAGTACCTGATGGGGTAGCAAAGGGATAACAGTGCATTCCTTGGGTTGTTTTCAAAATGATGTCTGCAAGAGCAGAGGAAGGCCTACTAACAGGCAACTTTAAAAGTCATCTCATTGCTGCAGCATCCTCTTGAGCATCATACAGAGTACCTGTCACCTTTGCCTGTGATTGGAATGGGAGAGGAAAGGATATCAAGGCAATGACATATTTTGTCAAGGTTACAATATAAAAGGAGTTTATCATTTACAGTGAAATTCTAGCTTTGGTGACCTCTTTCTTTGAGCTCCATTGATTCCATACAGATCTAGGTTTTAATTCTAGGGGAATTCAAATTGAGAAGCCACACTAGATCCATTATGTTCACAAAAAGTTTGTAAACGCAAGATAAGAGGTCTAATAACTTTCCTGGGTTTGCTCCTTGAGGAACATAAGAACTTCAAAAAGAGAGTTTTTTTCAGTATCATCCTTTCTTGAATGCACTTGATGTACCTGGCAAGTCTCCTTGTCTTGGGTTAAACCAAAAGCACCAAAACATGTGACTTCAAGTTTGACTTCAGTGCTTCCTATGCGTATTTCACGGCTTATAGTAGGTAAGGGCAGCCCTTCCTAATGCTGATTTTAAAAGGATCTATTACCATTCCAAAGCAGATCAGGATTTTTCAGATAGAGGAAAGAAGAGTTCACAATTCAGAGCAACACACAGCCTGTCAGACAGGTTGGTGTGTCTGAGTTTGAAATAAAAAGATTCAGACCCCTGTTCTCTCTATTTAGTCCTGGAAATTAAAGTGGCAGTCTGTTTTTCCCTCATGCTGAGGTTGTTTGCTATTTGAGGGGGGATGAGGAGGGGAGGAGGATGCACATGGGGGTTCAGTTTGGTCTCAGCCTCATCTCATGGTGCTTTACAATTACTGTCAGATAAGTTATGGTATTTGAGCCGAGTTGTTGTAAAAACATATGTATGTTCTTAGCTTGCAACAAATTTTAGTAATTTAATGATGCCTTAGACAGCTCCAGCATAGAGAAAACACCCTATTAAAAACAGTAAATCAAGCTCTGCAAGCATGATAGCTGAATTGGAGTTCGAGCTATTCCATTGTCTTTACATTCTGCTTCTTTCCTGATATGTACACACACAGACATATAAACTATTTACATTTATAGTTTTGCAATTCAGCCACAATACATTTTAAGAAAACAGCATAAATTCCGAGATCTTCCCAACATTGGGCCAGCTATCACCAATAATGCTACTTTTGCTTGATGAAATCCTCCTCAGTACATTCCTTCTTGTCCAAACTGAATATCTTCATAGAATACATTTTGAAGCATCTCGTAGAAAGACTAAAAACATGATCAGTGACAAAATCTGTTTCCTGTTTACCATTCTCTGATGTGGGGGGAAGTAGTAGGGGGGAAAACCTTGGTTTTTTTCTGGTTGTGCACTGAATGATTCTAGCAGTATCCACATCCCAATAGAGTGGACAAGGGAGAAATCTCAGCAAAGGCACCATGGTGTGAGAAGCCATCTTAAACTGTGCTCAACCCTAAATTCTAGTTTCTTCTGTGGGATATGAATTTTAAACGCCAATCCCAGTTCACTCTGACAGATGAGATTTAACAGATGGGCTCTCTGGATGAGAGATTGGTACCCATATTACCTCTCGCTTCAGAACATGCTCAGTAGCTACTTCCTCTCCTCCCGGTTCAACTTCTTGTATTCTTTTTGCATCTCAGACTATGGGTACACAAAGTCCTTCAATCTTTTGCCTTTCAATTACACAAGGCAACACTGCTTAAAATTCCAGAGGCCAGTCTTTCACATTCCATGAGACCCTGGGAAGTCAATAAATGTCACAGAAATGTTGGATTATTTATGTATTTATTAGTTCTATGCTACATTTCTGAGAAGGCCTTGTGGCATTTGGTCATCACATCCTTTGAAGACATAACACAGGGTAACTGCACTGTAAATATATCAAAAGAATTTTGACGTTTCCCACAGTACGATAGGTATGTATCGTTCTTGAGACATTATTGTGTTGAAAAAGTGCTTCCCTCTTCATAATTTCCTTTGCCAAATGACTTGCTCAGCTCTCTCTCTTGTTTTTTTTTTTTTTTTTTCCCTTTGTGAGCCTTTTTAAGGGTCCGTAAGCAAATGTTTAGTGCAAGAAAGAGCCAGGCTGGCCTTATACTTTGGGTATTTCACACAAAAATTTTTCTTTGAATCAGTTCCAAGTTGTGAGTGCTCTTTCATAACATATGCAAAGAGAAGAATCTCATCAGGATGATGCTTAAGCCCATCAGTGGGATTCAGGTAAAGATTTATGGCTGTAGCATTGCTGATGGTGTCTTTCTAGCTGCACAGTTGGTACCCTGTAATGAATCGCACTCCCCGCTGATGCTGTTTGGCCAGGCATACTCTGTCACCCAGCTCTGGCTGGTTACAGGTAGGGTCAGCACGGTCTACCTCATTACACTTGAATCAAGTAGTGAAGACAGCAGCTTTCTCTTGAATCTGGATGTCCCACCCACGGATGTGACAAGCACTTCTATTGTCATGCCCTGCTGTGATCTCTCTGAAACTCCCACAGCTTCAACAGCCTTTGAAATAGAAATTATTTGTAGATGTTACAGTATCTAACCCTGGTGTCCAGGGATCCTAGGGGCTCCCGTCTCCCCCTCTCGCCCCCCATCCCCATGACTTCTGTGTGCCCCTTGTTTTGACCATGGGCTGTATTTCAGAGTTCAGCTGAATTTGGCTTATGGGTTGTCTTTCAATTTGCATGGGAAAGGCAGACTAACACGTTCTCTGTTAGTGATGTGAATTATGGTCTAGTCCGGTAAATGACATGGAAAGACAGATCCTATAGCTTTCATAGTCTGCACTAAGCCTTCAGAACAGTGTGACAAAGAAGGGACTGTGCAGAAACAGAAATATGTGGTATGCATAGCATAAAAAGCCACTGTTCATAGCTTTGCAACAAACAGAAAGATAGGAGTCACGTATAGCATGCTCATGCCGGACTTGAGAAGACTGGCCAAGGACACTGCTTGATAATTCTTTTCCTTGAATGAAAAGCTAATAAGTGATTATTATTATCTTGGCAGTGGAGACCACTTTCTAAGTTTTATCTGCATTCATTAAACATCCCGATATGTGGCCTGTCATCCATAAAGGGACCAAAGGTTGTGGATTCAAACCAGTACTTCATGAGCATTCAAACACTTCAAATACGTTGTGATCAGACTACTATCTTCTGAAATGAAGTGTCTGCTGCGATGTGATAGTTAAAACTGGTAAACTGGTAATGCTCATTTAATGAAGTCTAATCACTTCTCTTTATGACTAATCTGTCAATTGGCCCTGTTTTCTCTATGCATTTGTCCATTGATCTGTTTATGTGAACAGTTTTGCTTTGTTATTTACAAATTATTCTATCACTATGCTCTTCTCCTTTTGGAAAGTGCCGACAGATGAATGGGCAAGATGTTGGTTTTGATCACATAATCGATGACCAGATCATTTATGCCTAATGAGAAGTAAATCAAAGGCCTTTCAAAATTGTCCCATGGAAATTACTGGCCATTGGCATTTGTGGCAGTGTGTTTATTCTCCACAATCACTTGTGTGCACAAATACATTATTTGTGGCTACTTGCTAAAGTAATAGGAAAAAATGATATCATGCTAGAAGTGAAGAAATTTCTACTAATGCTTCATTGTTGTTCTGTATTATTTTTAAGGCTTCTGGACAGGTGTTGGTTGCTTTGCAGGCCAGGCAGGGATGTAAGAACAGATTGCTCACATGATTCTGCAATAAGACATAGTGTAAATAACATCTGGTTCAGAAAGGAAGAGAACTGTAAAGGGGAATAAAGATTACCTCTAAGATATTAGATTCAGGTAGCTCCACAGCTTGATGGCTTACTCACTTGGATGCAGATGCATTCACCTAAGTGTGCATAAAGTCTTATTACTTTTTTAATGTGTCAGTTTAGGACTAAGCCCAAGAATTCTGAGGTTAATTATTAGTATTTTTCATTACTGTAGATAATAAATAAAATGGCTGCCAATGTCATTGGGGTACCGTTAGTATTACTGAGTATGGAGTTCTATAGAATCTGCAGGGGGGTGATAATTTTTGGCAACACAGGTCTGCAGTCAACTGGGAAAGGAGTTTATTACTGAC
>JAOXJM010000041.1:45787544-45809870 GCA_026413425.1 Tringa solitaria | reverse complement strand
TGGCTGTAAGTTTATTAAGCACTATACTTTGTAATTTCTGTCAGCATATTGTATCATTTTCTGAGTCATATAATAATATTGCTTTGAACTTCTACAGTGCCTTCCATCTCTGTAGCTCCCTAAAAGTTATACCCATGTTAATTGCCATGGCACCTCTGAGAGGCAAAGAAATATTCTCCTCCTCTTGGGATAATCAATATTACTTTTAGCAGTAAAAGTGAAGTAAAATGAAAGGCTAAAAATAAAGCTGAAAGTTTATTGGGGCTGGGCTTACAAATGGAGGAACATCTTATGCTTTAGTTGTTAGACTGACAGGTCTCAAAGCAGCTGGTCTTGGCCACAGACTTCCTTCACGACAGTTAGTAAATCCCTCTTGTCTCAGTTCTGCAGATGTGACTGTATTTCCTGCTCCTAAGCTTTGTCTTGGCTTTTGTAGGAACCAGTTCTTTGGGGCAATATGGTTTCTGGAGTGTGCTCTGCTCAATGAGGGTTCTGCAGACCACTATGGTAGTTACCAAAAAAACCCTCTCAAAATAACAATGTATATTGACAGTAGTATCTTTTTTTCCCAAAACAGTGATGGTAAGACTTTCCCCATAGAGCGCAGCATGACCATAATTCCTCCTGTAATTTCTGATTGAGTCAGCTGAGGGTGGAATCAAGTGTCTTTAGTTATCTCAACAAATGCCCAGAGCACCAACACCTGGGGACCCTGAGCTCATCAGTCTTCATAAGCCAGCTAGAAGATGGACAGGAAACCTCTGATGGAAACTCATGATAGGCTACTGAGCTGGAGGTTTTTGTCACTGGCCTGTGGATCAGCCAAAGGTATGCAATGATGTTAGGATGCATGATGCCTTTTGGATGTGGTGTGAGTTAAGGCTTGATAATTTGTGACACTTAATTAGATAGTGTCAGGCTTTGCCAAGCTAAGGCTCTGAGCCCTGTAACCTGTAATAACATGCACTGCGCTCTGCCTGACTGCATTGGTTCTTTGTTACTGGTACACATCTTCTGCATTGCTGTCCCTCTTGTGGTATGGCTGTGTTTCACTGGTGGGTTTAATGAGCAGGACTTATTTCATACAGAGTACTAGGACCAGACCACAGACAGCTGTAATATGCACTGACTGCTTTTTGGTGATTCATTCTGAACTACAGAAACAGCCCACCTGCTTCAGGACAAAGCGATCTCACTTGCTCTTAAAGGCAGAGCGGGTGACTTGACACAGAGTAAAAAAAAAATCAGGTCCTCTTCTGCATCCATTTTATTCTGTTACCATAGCATCTGCAAGCAAGGTTTCTGCAGAAGAGGACTAGGTCTTTCCAGCCCAGAGCAGTAGATCTATTAGTCACTACCTTGACTCTCCCACATGAATGCCCTGGCTCTTTGCCTGGGATGCACAAGTACAGATTAGGGCTCTCAACTTTGTTGCCTGTCTCTCCCAAGTAAGCACTTCTCATGCCTGTAGAGCCTTGCACTCCTGCTACAGAGACAAGAAATAAGAGGATTAGTGTCTGACTTCTGCTTACCATAGGGTTCTTTAAACCACTGCCCCCTGTAGACATAAGTCCCAGAAAACATGTATTCCTTTCTTCCTTCATCTAAACCACTTCAGCCTTTGTAACAGGCTTAGAGCTGTAAACTTCACAGCAGGACCAGTTCTGTGCAGGCACAACTTGCTCTGAGCAGGTCATCAGACACCCAGCTTACAAGAGGGTCACTGACACCCTTGTGTTTATTATTTAGTCAGAACTATAAGAGTGAGTTGCAGAATCAGATTTATCCTCTTTTTCATATCTTTATCAGGGGGCGGAAACACCCCAAAAGGCTTTTATCAAGAAAAAAAAAAAGGATGGGGCAGGGGGAGCGGTGATTCTCTACACTTGTTTTCCACCTCTGTTGATGCTGGGAATGTTAAGGTTAGGTTTTCTAGTGTGGCTGGAGATTTCCTTGGAGGGCTAAGGAAGGGATGAGCAGGGCTCGAGCAGTCCTACAACAGTTCTAATTGAAGAGGCAAGGTCTGTTCTCTAATGAAGAGTTCTTCGCTTTCAGGGTTTTGACTTCCAAGATACTTTCTCAAGTGGTGTTGATGCCTCTTTTACACAACAGAGCAGTCAGCAACTGCTGTTCTGCTCTGTGATATCAGAGTGATAGGAAAATCTAAGTGCTTCGGAAAATTAGGCCAAACTTGATTCATGAGCTATTTGTGGGATTAATGAAAAAGATAGGTTGAGCACCCACAACTCAAGCAGACTTGAGTAAGAGTTTTGGGATGAGCAGCATCTCAGAATCAATTCATGTAAAGCTGTAGTAACCGTATTGCATGAGACTGAAGCCTTGCTCTTTTGTTGTCTTCTTTAACCTGTCTGTTCTACCTATTTATCTATTTTTATTCTGAAGAGGACTATTGCAAAACCTGCATGAATATAGTTCTTTAGTTTTGATAGGTCTTGTAAAAGCGGTGCATGTGTTTAATATCACCATGGAAGAGAGAAGAAAAAGGCAGTGGGACCTGGTGTTTACCCATCAAAACAAAAAACAGAAGCTAATCCCAGATAGCGTTATTCCAATTAATAGTTCTGCCTTTTGTAAAAGGCAGAATTCAGCAGCCTAGCAAAGGGGGAAATACTTTTGGCAAATCACTGGTGGAATAAGTGAGTGAAGGAGATTAAACTGAGCCTTGAGGATAAAACACCTACACTGATGAGAAATAGGTTAAGTAATGCTCTGCTTTTCAATTATATTAGAGCTGTAGGTGCTGAAGCCTGCTCATTAGCTGAGGCTATAAAATGCCACATTTATTGTGTTGTTATTCTTTCAAATATTTGCCTGATGGGCTTGTGAGATGTTTAGCACTCACTGCCTAAAATTCCCACTAGTTCTACCAAAGGAAGCTTCCCTCCCTGGCTTTATGCTGAGAAATGTCAAGTCCACACCTGTTAGCTCTCCCTCTAATGAAACAGTGCTTAGTACTAACCTTTTTTGTCTAGTCCTTGTGAAGATAAACATCATGTCCTACTCACTGTCCTGCTGACCATCAAAGCTGAGCTGACTCTGTAGGTTCATTTCTAGGTAGCCCTCTAGGTCAGTATGTCCTGACATCTTCCTTCTCACTGAACTCCCCAGACACCCAAGGCTCTTATCGGAGTCAGTTTTTCTCCACAAAATGAGCATGTGGCAGCTTGGCTTTATTTCAGGGTCTGAGCTATTGCTTTATTAATCAAATAGTAATTCTACTTGCCTTATATTTAGTACTTGCCTAAGTCAATCTCTGTCAGTCTTCCAGCACTTTTCTTACTCCAAACCATCTTCACACTGTCACATTTTGCTTTGCTAGTTGCAGGGTACCAGAACAAGAAGTCCTGGGGACTTGGGGAACTCCAACAACAACAAATCTTGCTACTGGTCTATGCCTCTCTCCCTTTTACATGTAAGCATCCTCTCTTTGGTGTCAAAGGGTTGTCCTGGGGGTTTAATACTTGATTCAGCTCTTGAGATGTAAGGATATGACAGTTGTTTCTTTTCGTAAGCAGTCCCTTCCATTTTTCTAAAGAGTTTCCACCCAAATGACAATGTGTTTCCATAACAACCTGCGTGACATGTTACCTGCTATACAGCATAGGTTTACTGCACCTTCAGTATATTTCCAGGTCTATTAAAAACTGATAATTGGTTTTGTAGTCAAGGTGTGTCTTCTTCCTGCTGATATTTTTACTTATTGTGGGCTAAAAACTAGCTGAATATTATCCTTTAGCCTTTAAATGTTGCCTTCTGTTTTCTGGATAATCGACTGAATTCAGATACCCCTGTGAAGTAAGAAGCAGAGAGATGTAAGTGTTGCAGTGACTCCTTCGTGTGTCGCCTGATGCTTTTCCTGGTCTAATCATTATCTAATGCAGTAACAGTGAAGAGGTCAGAGCTGTTGCATGTGGCTGATTGTGAATATAATTTTTCAGCTAATTTTTGATATCATATATATAATCTCCTGGCAATGGGTATTTGCATTTCACTCCCGTGATTTAGGATTTTTTTTTTCTTTTGCCTGTGCTTGAAATCGCTTTTGGTATTTGCAGAATGTGCTTTGCAGCCTTGCAATATACTTTCTTAGTTTATTTTGGAAGTTTGGTTTTTGTCTTTCCCTTCACTTCCTGTATCAGTCAGTCTGGTGTAGAGGCAGCATGAAGGAGGGTGGAAGAGTAGGAAAGAAGCATGTTGGTAGATGATTTATAACTTAACAAGAATAAAATTCAGTTTATAATGTCAACTAAAAAATTAATTTCTCTGCAGGGATTAACATGCAGAGCTTTTCGAACCCGTGTGCTTGTACGTGCTCACAGTGAATTACTATTACTAAATCTAAGGAGGGGAGAGAAGCACTGGGGAGGAAACAGCATTTCCCTGACTCCTCTGGATCTCTGCAAATACAAACAAGCTTGCAGGTCAGACAGCACATGCCATCAGAGGAGCCCGGAGATGTCTGTTTTGATAGCTACAGCACTTGCAGTGTTCTCCTCTCAGCAGCAGTGTCAGTATGCAGGGCAAGCCATGGAGCTGGTTACACTCGTCTTGCCTCTGAGCCAGTCAGTGCTTTCTGTTGAGAGGTTTTGAATAGAGGAGATGCTAACAGCTTCATAAGTTGAAGATAGGATTTAAATCTAACTTCAGGAACATCTGTATGTCAGACTTATGCCACTTTGGGTTCAGACAGTGGGGTCCCTTATTTCCAGAGCAGTGATCCCAAACTCTGGGCTGTGCAGACATCAGGTGTTTGAGGTGGTCGTTTCTTCTTGAAGACAGATCTTGTATCATCAGCATAAACTACGGGTACTGTTGGTCCAGTAATTCAGGCGGTCAGTGCCCTAAGCCTGTCAGTGTTTAAGAGGCATTTGGACAATGCCCTTAATAATTTGCTTTAACTTTTGGTCAGCCCTGAAGTAGTCAAGCAGTTTGACTAGATGATTGTTGTAGATCTTTTCCAGCTGAAATATTCCATTCCAAGTTGTCACGTCTCTCTGCTTCAGATGGATTGTTTTATAGAATAGCTCCAGAAACAAATACAGAGAGGTTTTTTACGTATTGTTATACCTAGTGATGCTAGAAACAGTTTCCTCCCTTAAAACTTGAAGCCCAAGTAGCAAATCAGTCTTTTTTGAGAGCTGTTCTCTTTCTTCAGTTTGGTCATCCCAACCACTGACTATTATTAGTGTAAATTTTATGTTTGCAAAGAAATATGTGGATGTGATTGAAGAGAAGAGCAATGGGAATAATCAACAGCTTAGAGAAACATGGGTTGTGAAGAAAAAAAAATTGAATGTGTGGCGGTTTGATCTTCTAAAATATATAAAAGACTGCTGCAAAGAGGAAGGCAATAATTCATTTTCCATGCCCAGGGCACGAGTAGTCACCATTTTAAGCTGCAATTCGGCATCTCTCTAAGCATTCTCTATTGCCTTGTATTTCTTTCAAGTGACTGATTAGTCACTTATTTGCTATTCTCATAAAATGTGCTCCAGTCAGAGCTATGCAGCACGATTTCACCTGTGACCTCTTGGTGACTCTGCAGACAGTGGTGCTGTGGGGCAGCTCTCTCATCGAAGTGCAGGTGTGGATTGGGCAGGGAGCCCAGCAGCACAGCTGGGGAAAAGCCTTGGAACTGGGAATTGGGCAACAGACTGATAACAGCAGAGGTCCAAATGTGAACCTGCAAGTGAAGTCACGGTTCAGAAGTCTCTTAGCTCTGAGAGCCTGACTTCAGCATCTTCCTCTTTCCTTCTTCATGACCTCACTGATAACCATTCTGTGGCCTAACCCACATGACCTTAATCATGACGTGTGAACCCCCATCCCATGGTCTGTAACAGGTCAGAAAACAGTTGGGCTATCTGCTCTGATAGTCAGTAATACAAATGTTATCTGGGACTGAGGGAAACTTTATACTGTTTTTGAATTTGCTGGACATTCTTCTTGGAAGGAGGAGTAATTTTTCAGCTGCAGAAAAACCATGAAGAGGAAATCTTTTGTTGCTGTTTGACTGATTTTCACACTGACAAATGGAAACAATCAGTGGAAGTTACCAGCCCAGGAATGTCAATCTTCACTTTTTCCCATGTGAAAAATTCCCCAGCCTAGAATGAGATCAACTTTATCAGGAAGCTGAACTAAAATTCAGATGTTTGTATAAATAAAGGTGGTCTTTCCCTTCAGATCTCATCACTCTTACTGTGCGGCATGATTGCAAAAGCTGGATATTGCTGTCACTAAGACACTTCTCTACTTTGTACAGCTTCTGAGGCTTGTAATCAGAGCTGGCTGGGTAATGCTGGTATCAGTTTAACTTTCTGAGAGCCACCTTGGTGTGACAGAAGAGTTTGTGTTGATTCATGTAGTCACATCCGTTATACCTGCAGTCCTAATTTTGAATTTTTTTCTTTTTTCCCTTCTCTCTAGTAATCACTTAAAAAGGGGGAAATAATACTATGTATGTATTTAATGCTCCTACTTGGGCTTCTTCACATTCATAGAATCATGGGATACTTCACATTCATCTGGTAATGTGTCAAAAAAGTTTTGAAGGAAAGAGAGATAAAGATGGATGATGGCTTCTCTTAGTAACATCATCCCCTAAAATACAGTATCTTCCATAACCATCGTTCCATCTGCTATACTATGGAAAATACTCTCCCATGCTGGATTTCCCTCATAATAATACAGATGCCAGGTTCCTTGGCTGAGGCTTTGGCTCCCATTACATTTCCTTTCCATCCCAGTCCCTGGATCTATCCCCACATGGCTCACATTCCTGAATGTCTGGCACTGGTGTGCATCTGCTGCTTTCTCCTTTCTCAGCCAAAGACTTGGGAGGAGGGGGGTGTCTGTTCTAAATTACCATTTCTTTTGCTTTATCCTGGATCTAAAAAGGAGGCTGTATTTGTTCAGATGCCAACAGGAACTGAAGACTCTTTTCCAGACGGGGAGGAATATCCAGGCAGACTTTATAGCATAAGGAGCTAGATAGGAGTCTTAGCTCCTTTTATCACGCGGTGGGTACTCAAATTTTTGAATTCACTGTTAGCACTCAGTAACTTCTGTTTGATCTTTTTATAATGTTATACAGATGATGCATCTGGCCAAACTATGATCCCCGTTGCTTTTATGCCAGAAGTAACCAAAAGCCTGGTGCAGCCTGATAGCCCCCAGTCTTTAGGCCAACACTTCATAGCACAGTTATGGGTGAGGTAGAAGAGAGAGTGGATGAAGGGGCCTGAAAAGCAGACCAGAAGATCAGTAGGTTAGTACTGACAACAGCCCGGCGCTCTGCAGCTCGCGATTTAACAGGGGCCTCACATGGAGAGGTCAGGCTCCAGTCTCAGATGAGGTAGATCCAAGTTCTGTACACGGGAAGTGGAGAAAGAAAGTACATGTTCATCCTATTTGTATAATCATATAAACCCCGGATTTGAGGTTTTGAATGTGGCCAATGGAAAATCTGAAGCCTAAACCAAGAAGGATCCTGGGGAAAAAATCCACCTTAGTTATAGGAAATAATACCTTTGCAACCCTATAGTTTGAAGCTTCCTGCTCTATCCTGCCTCTTCTTTTTTTTTTTTTTTTTTTTTTTCAAAGGGAAATAGCTCTTTTTTTTTTAGTTCAGAGGTAAACAGAGCTGATGGCTGAAGCTGAGATGCTTTTAGCCAAAAATAAGTACCTACTGAAAAGAATGATCCATACAAACACTTTTGGTTACAGTTTTTCAGACTTCTGCAGCACAGAAAGTAATTTTGGGAATACCTTTGCAGACAGACACCAGCCACAAACGTAATCCAGAATATGTGCCAGGCCTGAGAACTTTTTTTCAAGATTTATAATAGTTTGGTTAACCTTTTCTGTTTCACCTCTTCCTGTTTTTCATTTGCACTTAGTTCATGCTGATGTGGAAAGTGCTGAATTGCGGCCAATGGGAGAGATTCTGATATTTTCATCCCAAGCAGAGGCAGTGAAAGGGAGAAGTCTCATTTGAGTGCTCCTCCCTGGAGATCCACAAACTGCCTCAAAGCCCAGAGATGGGCGTGAGTAGCACTAGGCACCACTCTGACAAAAAGGCAGGCCCTACAAAGAATTGTCATGCTGCTTTTGCTACAGTAAGGAGGACTGAAGACACTTTCATCAGAGGTGGTGCTTTTCAGGCACAGCTCTAGATATTGAAGAAATATGAGTCTCTGCTTGTTGGAGAGTTTTAGGAGGTTTTATGTTTGTGAAGCCACGAGAAACAGCCCCTTGACTCCCTGCACTGCTATTCCCTCCCTGCATGCTCCAATTAAATGGGAAAGCAGCTGACAATCCAATCCAGCCTTACAAAATACTAACAATCCCCACATAGATACTCAAAAAAAGAGATTCTCTACTTCTTTGCAACCCTGTCTAAAGGAGCAATAGAGGATCACTGTCCATTTCAGTATGTAGTTTCTTCCTTTTCTATCAGTAGAATAGTTCTTGGCCATTTTCTGTTTGGATGCTCTGAGTCCAAATGAGAATGAACTCTTGACAATACACTTAAATAACTTAATTACATTATAAACTAAAGGCAATAAATTTATTTTAAAGCGACTGCAAATAAATGTACAAGCAGACTGTTCTGACACAGGCATGAATAAAACTATGGTTTTGATCAGAGAACACCTACACAGGGAGAGCTGGTGTTCCTTTACACTCACTGAGAGTCATGCCTGCTGTACCAAAGAGCCATAATCATTTAAGACTTTTTTGGGGGTAGAAGTACCCTGTTGAGTTTCACCTATGCTCCATCTAATTTGCCTGATCTTCTGCAGCCTGTATTATTTTTCTAAGTAAAAGGAAACAATTTGCTTGCTAACAATATGCTGGTTTAAATAGACCTTCAGGTATAGATTTTCCATAAACCAGGAAACCAGCCCAGTTTATCTGTTGGCTTTTAATTCTGAAATTTATTAGCTCTCCACATCCATTGCATATACAAGCACAGTCTTAATTGCTCCATTTTTATTCTCGCAGAAAATGCAGTAAATCTTAACGGTTGTTCTTCAAACATTAAGAGGCAATGTAGTAGCTGTAGGAGAAAAGTATTCAAAACACATTAAATTAGTAAGTGCTTAATAACGTTTTCAAGCTGTTCATCAGAATTTATTTTGAGTTTGAAAGAGTGTCCCAAGAATTCTTAAAGGAGACATCCAACTGGAACACTTTATTCCCCCCAACCTTGAGATTTGCTTAAAACATTGTCCCCACTCCTCCTCCCCTTCTGAGATTTTGAGAACTGTGAAAACAGTATTTTTTTATTTTAATTATAATGCTGGTTGAGAATGTGTTCTGTTATTTTGGCTACATTACCAGCTCACACACTGTTTGTTTATAGCTCTCTGAAAAGCCATTTTAATAAGGTCAGATTTGCAATTTAAATTAACTTTAATATTTTTTGCAAACTCCAGCTCTGTTTGTTTATGCAAGGGGTAAACATACTGGAAATTTATTGTTTTAAAAACACATTCCTTTGTTTTATTTTCAAATTGGTACATGTCAAGTAATAAACAGTCTTGACTTTACATATTTTCCTGTCTGAAAAGGAAGAAAACTTTTTTCTTCTTTGCAGAGGGAGAAGAAAAAAGCATGGGAGAGTGAGAATCAAATCAGTTATTCAAAATGGAAATTACATCTGGAGAAACAATTCACAAACAACAATTTATTTTACAAATTAAGACCTTTTTCGTGTTGCAAAATTTCTTCTAGGGGACTGCTGCTCTAAATAAATATGACTGTTAGGATTTGTCAAGTCTTTTGTAAAAACAAATATCTACCCATAGATATCTTATGACTCTTCACTGGGAATTTTTATTCCCATACTGGAACTGAATCTTAAAATTGGATACTTGGTTATCTACGTCATGATACTATTTCTTTTTCTTCTTTTTTAAAATTAGATGACCTGAACTTTTTTTTAATCAGAAAATGTTCTCTCATCCTTAACTATATCAACTCTAGATATTTTTAAAGCTTAGCACGTTAATAGCTAGTGCTACACTCTTCACAGAAGACACTACTGCAAACCCTGAACATGAAACAAAATTCAGTTTTGCAATTAAATTAACTTTGAAGTCAAGAATTTGTTTGGTTTTTTTTCAGACACTCATATGAATATACTCCATATAACACCAATCATGTGGTAGCCTGCCAACAGGAATATGAACATGATCAGATGAGTTTCTGATGAGAAGTTTCTGAAACAGTACAACAGAAATGTTTTCATTTTTACTACCTTTGTTGAACAATTAGTATTTGATATTGCTTGGTTTCTACAATACCTGTGTAACGCTCTTACTGTAGATCATAGGCATGGCTTAATTCCCACCACTTTGTACTAGTGGAGTAACTGCATCATCTCGCTGGTAACAAGATTTTTTTTTTTATTATTATTTTCTGAGAGCTAGAAAAAGACATGAAACACATTCTTGACTGGAAATTTAGTTTGTTTATACAGATACCTAGATTTTCAGTTGCAGTATATTGATGCCTCCCACCTGATTTACATCCACCCATGAAGGCTATCCCTTAAACCGAGTGTGACTGTTGCTGGAGAATAACTTGTTTATGGATATGTAACACATTGAGGGTAGATTTTAACCTTGGTGATAGCAGGCAGGTAGGTGTGACAAATGCAGCCATGCTTGCAGGGCTTCTGCCATTCCTGCAGTCTGATGGACCCAGGGTGTCCCTGTATCTTCTCCAGCTCTTCGCTTCCCCGCACAGATGTGTAATGGCACTCCTGGAAGAGGTAGTAGTCATATCTGCAGGGCTCAGGCACTTCTTGATCTTTATGGACAGCTAGTGGCAAGGTCAGGCAGTGAGCGTGGACCTTTGTTTGCCAAGCTCACCCTAAACCCTTCTGGTAAGGAGGACAACTTGTTGCTAATGAAGCTAGCTATGATTGGCCCTGTGTTGTGTTGCCTGAGTATTTCAGGAATGCTGGCTTTATGTGTTTTGTTCCTGCTTGCTTGCCATTTTTAAAACAGAGATAAATATGGCCCCCTTTTTGTGAGGTTAAATGAGTGATGTGTGAAGCACCATTTTCAGGCAGAATTGGGGAAGAGAGGACAAAGCTTGAGAAGTTCAAAGAAAGAAAACAGAGCATGGTAACAGCAGTGATGCAGAGGTTATGTTCTGGGTTTATTTCCCTTAAAGGTTATCTGTTTCATTGTTTTTAAGAAAAGATTTTCAACCTGCTGTGAACAAATACAGCTCTTTAAATCATTTGTCTCTGGCAATAACAGCAGGAGGAAGAACGAAAGGAAGGCATGGAGTGGGATTTTCAAGGCAGTGATAGCCTATGGCATGACCTAATTTGTCTGGAAATGGCTATGACAGAGACTTGGATGTTGGTGGGGGCAGAGATTTATCTTGTAGCAATTGAAAATGAAGACTTTTGGTCCATGAAAAAACCAAGCAGGAAACTTTCAGCAAAGTATCTTTTTTTTTTTTTGAGAACTCAGTATGAAATTGAGCTTATTCATATAAATATGAGTTTTGACTGCATTCTCATCAAGAAAATTTCTGATGTGGAATTTGGGTGAGACCACAGTCGAACAGTGAACCACCAGCCCTTGTCAGTGCAGCCAGTAGGTTGGTGCTTGGGACATGCCTGAAATTTCAAGTTCTCGCAAATCCATGCAGCTGACCTAATGCATGCATAATTGGATGTTCTGGGGAAGTGCAAAGTTTAAAATGTAAATAAAACCCTAAATGCACACCCCATCCTCCTTTGCCCCCATCTAAAATAATTGGAAATCCACGGCTTCTCTCAATGTGCAATGAATACTCCTTTCAAAACCTTGGTTATTTGAGAGAAAAGTAGTATTGTTTTCTGATCAATCTTAAATATAAGCTGCCTCCACAGAGTTTCCCTCTGCTGTCGCAAGAGAGAGAAATTAGATAGGTAGGAAAGATAAATTTCCCAGCAGACTGTCTGGGAGTCTGACAGAATCTTATGGGAGAAGACGATGATTTCTTCCCTGGGGCTTCTGCTCTTGAAGAAATACCACTCTTCTGATTTTCCCATACTGCACCTGGCACATCGCAGCTTGCTGTCACATGCCTTTGCATCTTCTTAATGGAGCATGGTAATTCTGTTCCTGGCTGAGTCTATTAATATATTTCATAATTATCCATGCCATTTTTCTTCTCTGCTCCCTGTCTAGCTGTGCATTGCTTAAGGCTATGGCACTGAAGTTTTCACCTGGTGGATTCTAACTGTTTGTTGTTGGTATCGTTGTAGGATATATTTAATAATTTGTTCAGACTTTGGAGGTTGAAGAGAGAGGTTAATCCCATTTAAAATGTAACATCTGTCAAACCATTTAAAATCCAATTTAACAGCTCCACAACCTGACTTTCTGTGTACACAAATAGAAAAAAACAGTTATGTTACACAAGATGCCTTGATGAAACATTACCCACGCTTCCCTCCACCCTTAATAAGTCAGTGGGAAGTGATAGGTTTGGCCTTGGGATGCTGATACAGTGTAAACATCATTAAGGGAATAAAATTGGTTCCAACAGTGTTACTGAAGGTTTTTGCAATGTGAAGAAATACAAAATGATTGAAATTACTCCTTGGTCAGGGTGGAAATCAAAATGAACCATGGCAAAATTTCATTCCATTTCCAAATTCTTGAAAAATCTTAAGGTAATTACATCCAGCTGGATTGGCCTGTTTCTGGGAGTGAGATAACCTGTAGAAGAGAGTTCCCTTGTTCTGGCATTGCATTTTGTTTTTATCAAAACAATTTCTATTTCCTGGTCTCCACTTCCCATATCCTGACTTTTTGTATCTCTCATCTGTGCTGGAATGAGGGAAAACTGAAGCTGGCAGGAAATATTTTTCTTTCAGAGGGTCGTCCCGGATGACTCATGCTTTGGATACATGGGGACAATGGGTAAATACCTTCCTTCAGGATTGGTAGCTTAGGACCAACACCTGCAGTGATTTTCCTTATGCTTAGATTGCATAATGCAAAATAATGCTTATTTTCCTCTGCTTAGATTTTGATGCTTTGGTGCCATCAAGATCTCCTGTTTAGACCAAGTTCTGAGTTTGCTGATGATGGGATTTAAAATTAGCTGTGGTTGTAGTGTCATGTTTGCAAATCAAAATGCACTGGAAAAATTTAAAGAGTTTGTTGATTTCTTGACTCAATATGGACTACCATCACATACCAGTGATAATTTTTCAATGGCTGTGTGTATTATGTTGTGGTTTTTTTGTGGTTGGTTTGTTTTTTAATAAATTGAGCACTCAGTAATGGCCATTGTTAAGAACAAAGTGCCAATCTTGATCAACCAGTAAAGCCATTCACCTGAGGAAATGCTGTGTCTCAATGAAGATAATAACCCATCTGTTCAGTTACCCAGTATTGCTCACATTTTTACATCTCAGTTCTCACAAGGGTTGGATGTAGGCTTTTTAGTCTACTTTTCTGCCTGTTCTCTCTTTCCACTAGTAGATCACTAGTGCTAATTCTACTTTTTACATGTTTCTGCCTTACAAGGTAGGAACACTGAGTGAGATTGTTTGGCTCTACAACAGCAGACTTTTGTTTGAGAAGTAACATGCAGAAATCCTATCATTGTTTTTTTGACCGTGCAACATCCTCCCAGTGGAAAAAGCCATGAGCTTTCTGCCTTTTGAAATATATAGCATAACCATAACCTAAAGAGATAACTATCAAGCTGAGGAATGAAAAGAGAGGAAAGAAGTGGTCACGACGTCTGCATTTGCTGTGGACCAGGCGCAGGGATTGAGAGGAACCACCTCTTGCACTGGAATGCACATGCCAAGCTCCTCCAAACCCTGCTTGCAAGCAGAAACTATGGGATATCTTAATTCCTGTCAGGTTGGGGTCTTGTTACTGTGTCTAGCCAGTGTCTCAGGGACAAGAGCAGTGGGTGTAGAGTGAGGACCCTGGCACTGTATTCCTGTCTCTGAAATGACGTGAGTTATTTATTCTCTGTGTTTTAAATTGTCTACAAAATGAAGATAATTTTACTCACTTCCGTATGGATGTTGAGGTTTATGTCTTTTTTGTTAATGACAGTACTGTGTGATCTGTAACAACCAGGCTGCTTGTCATTATGGTCTTGGTCTATATTTCACGACTCTTCAGTGATAAGCACTATTGTAATTAGTCTTAAACTGGGCATATTTTGCCCTTCCTTTCTCAGAGACACTTCATTCGCTATTCATCCCCTTGTCATAGCACTGCAGCAGTACACAATGATCCATCATTGCAATGGAACACATGCCAGCTCCGAAAGAAGTTGAGCCAACACCACTCAGAATAAGTGAGTTTCTTAACGTAACACACGGCTGATAAAAAGGGAAAGATAAATGAAGCCCATAATTCCTTCACTGTTTGCACTTTCTGGTAGTGAGGCATACCAAGTTGCTGAGTAGGATTTTAATGAAACCCCCTTACTATTTGTCATAAAAAAATACCAGTTATATAAAATAAAGTGAAAGCAACCTTTAAAAATGAAATGTAACCAAGCGCTACAGTTAAATGCGATCACTTTCCTTTTAGGTTTGTTACTTTCAATCAGACCTTATGTAATGAGAGTTGAAATTAAATTAAAAAATTCTCTGGTGCAGCAGAAAATATAAATGTAAAATGCTGTTAATGCTCTTTCACTACACAGTGGCTCTCATCGTGGCTGTCATTGGGGTTGCTACTGGAGCTGCTAAAAAGCTGACTAGATGAAGCATTGTTTCCAGAAGGACTATGCACACATTAATGGATTGTTGTCCATTCTGTGGTCAACCAATTTAGAATTCACTTAAGTACTGTGGGTTTGAAAGTCTGACAGAACTGCAGAATTTATTCATCTCCTTTTTCAACTTAGGTTGGCTGTCATGAAAAAGAGCAGAGGGGAAAGGAGAGTTACAGATGGCATGGAAAAAACCAATGACAGGGAAGGAAGTGCAAAAAATTAAATATGATGCAACTGTGCATAGAAAAAGATGGGTGGGTAAAAGGGCAAAATGCTAAGAGGTATTTCCACTATCCTCTACAAACAGTTCTTGCAAATTCTTTGGCCTCATTATTCTACCCTGACACACAATGTGGCCTTTGTGTTAGTTTAAGAAACATGCTGGTGTTTGACTTCACAGATAAGACGTTTTGGGAACCTTGTCTCATTTAGCAAATCCACAGACAACCTGAGAGATTTTCACGGCTTCAGAGTCAAGGAAGTGCCCTTCCTCTGCTTATGGGATCATTAAGCAGGAGCAAATAATATACATTGCCTAGTAAGCTGTAAATATCTGGTAGGAGCTGTGGTCTGGGAAATTTCAGACAGCAGCTTATTTTTTCATTTACTCTTTCTTGTATATAGTGCAATATTTGACGTCCTGAGTTATGAATATTAAGGCTTAAATTGTGATAGAGAGAGATTTTATATGGTGGATAAACTTTAAAAAATGAAGGGCATTTCTGGGCCTGTCCACAGGCATATCATTCTATTCAAGAGTTATTCTGTAAGATTTTGTTGAAATATTTTGCATAAAAGATCATGATAATTCATCTTAATGCAGCAGCATAAAAGAGACAAGACAGAATTCGATTTAAATTCATTTCTTATTAAAAATTAATAAATTTTTAAGTCCAGAAGGGATCATTATGATCATCTAATCTGACCTATAGCAGGCCATCAAATTTCAGCCAGTAATTCCTACCTAAAGACTGATACCTGTGCTAAAACTATAGCATGTTTTTTCTTTCCCTTTCACACAGGCAAACTTGATTTAAAGCAACCAAGTAATGGAGATGCTGATGCGTTCTTTGATGAGCTGTTTCAGCATCACAGTTGAAAAGGCTCTGTTAGCAACACCATGATTTGATGGGGTCATCACTAATGCAGCCATTGGTAGAAGGCCTTTTGTGTTAGCAATGGTCATCCTGATTGATGCATGCATTTATATGTCTGTGTGTGGACTCACTTTGACTGCACATTGCTGCCAACCAAGCCTAGTATCCATTTTTTGGACTTCTAGAGGTAAAAGTGCTACAAACAATTAGTTCCAGAGTTTATGCATACGCATATATGAAAATGTGCCAAGCATGGTAGGCCAAAGGATTTTGAAGGTCTTGGTAAAATGTAAGCTTCTTTCTAGAACAGATTTCTATCAGCAAATCAGTGAATATAGTGTGAATTGGATGCTGAAGTCTGTCTACATAAACCATTTTCTTTAAACGTTAATCCCCTGTGTTACCTGGGTAATAATATTTGTGGTAACATAGTTGACCTAATGTTGACTCAGTTCCAAGGGCATCTGTGTTTATACCACCATGTCATCCAAGTTCAATTTAGGTGATTGAACACCTAAATTCAAGGTGGTGATTCTCAGGTTGCTTTGGGAAAAGTGAGGTTCTTTAATCAAAAAAATCCTACCCAATTCATACGAAGCCTTACTGGGTAAGATGCAATTTAAGCTATGAATTTTTTCCTCATTTTTGAAGACTGACTGCTGGTTTCTCTCTGACATTTAAGATCTTCACATGCCAGCCACTTTAGTTGTGATCTGCAGCAGTTCCCATCTCAGTGACTGAGCTTCAGTCTATTGAATACAGCTGCCATACAGAGCTGCATCAAAACACTCTATTATATGTGTCAAGTTGAGAAGGAGAAAGAAATATTTCCCTCTGCTTTTTACTTTTGGAGTATGATGCACAAACAGCTCTTCTACCAATTGTCTCACTTCTTTCTTCTTTATTTCATGTCAGGATACAGGTGAGGACTGGGTTGACAAATAAATGCAGCAACTAGAATTCACTGTTATCATTATGTGACAGTGTGGATGTTTGGAAGCTATTGTTGATACTTGCTGTAGAATTCTGCTCTTCGAGTTATAAAAATGCTCAATTTAGAAAAGGTTACTCACTAGGCATTCAGAGACTTAAATAAGAACTTCTAATTTTTTCCCCTGTGTAGTATAGGAAGTATCTGTGCATGTGTTCAAATGGTACAGATTTGATGTCCACATACTTACAAGGCCCTTCCATCCCTCTTGCTGCTTTTTTTTTTTTTCTGCAGTAAATCTGACTTGTATGGTCATGATGGTACGGGTGATAAATCTGAAATGTCAATTTTTTTTTCCCCACCTATTTGGATGTTCCTAGACACATGGTATGTGTATTGACTGACTTCCAGATTCAGGACATAATTGTGTTATCAATTGTAATGCCTTTTTTCTTGTAGCCAAAAGAGCCAACCATGTCCTGGGATGCATCCAACACAGCATCACTGGCTGGTGGAGGGAAGGGATTGTCCCACTCTGCAATGCACTGGTGCGGCCCCACCTTGATTTTTGTGTGCAGTTTTGGATGATGAAAGAATTGAAGCAGGAGCACAGAATTTTCTCATGCTTCCTTCCCATCTCAGAGAAGAAGCGTGATGCTCTCTAAATTACTGAATTAGAAGATAACTGTGCTTGAGAGTTACATCAAAGTATGTCAGAGCAGTTCCACTAATGACAATGGCTGGCTAAGGGACTATTGGAACCAGGGCACCATGTCAATAATGAACTGGTTTAAAGTACATTTAACTGACATTTCTGATGACTGTAGTTGAAAATCTATGTCATATAATTGAGCTGTAAATTGTATTGTTAAGGTTCTTGTCAACAGTATTCTGTGAAAGTGAGCAGAAAGCTCATCTTGAAGGGTGGTCTACTAAATGGATTTATAATATATTGTTGTCTTACTGTGCACATCTTCTGACTAATACATACTGATCTGATTAATGCTGATTTTCACTTGCTTTTGAATTACAGGACAATGATAGATCTGTAGGAATTATGCAACTCTTGTTGTGTGAGAACCTCAGAGAAGGAGCACTACAACTTTGTGGATATCTGTCTTGGTAGATCTTGTTGGCAGGAAGTTTTCTTCACTGAAAATGCCCTTTGCCTGGTTTCTCTTTATGCTGCTTGGTCTTCTGAAGTCAATGCAAAGTATCTTATTGATGACAATGGGCTAAGTCTTGGGCATGGTATTTGCTGAAGGATTATCATTACAAGAAGAAGTAAGATTGATTTGCTTGTGAAGCTGTTGGTGAGCTTTTCCTTAGGCTCATCTTCACAAGCTCCAGGCCCTGTACCCTTTTGTAGCACCATGAACCATGTTTTTATTTCTTCCATGTTTAAAGTCTTAATATATTTAGAAACAGTTCTCCCTTTTTTGTTTTTTTTTTTTTTGGGAAGCTATAGAGTTCCCATACACACCTACTGTTTTAAAATTGTACATTAGAAACGGGACACTGCAGATGCCACCTTTGTGTGTTTTAGCAGTACAATATTATGTTTTTTGACTGTATGGAAGTGCATCTTTTTTCCTGTGGGAACTCCGAGTTATTCAATCCATGGAGCGATATTGAGTACTTTTTGGTATTTTATTTTTTTTCATTCTGTTTGTCCTGCAGCATTTTCACGTGTCATTTTCTGCATAATCCTGAAAATGCTTCAAATCCTGCTCTAGCAATGAAATAACTTTTTTTTTTAAAATGCACTTTTAGATTGACCATACTTTTCATAGATTATCATTAATTTATTTCTGAATCATTCTAAATAACTCTAATGTGAAGGCTTATTGTTAGCCCCTTTTCACAGATAGAGTGGTTCACAGTGAAGGGGAGGTGGAATGAAATTACGAGCAAAGTATCTGCTAATATGTATGCGGGGTATGAGAAACTCAAGGCCTATGTTTTTCAGGGACAGGAGGTGAGACTACTGCAAGTGACCAGCCGTTGGTCAGTGTTCCTCACCCCCTCTCATAGGTTGGGGCACAGAAGTTCTCTACAGACTAGGCTTAATTTCAACAACCTTAGCAAGCAGATCATCTACCACTTCTTCCAGCATTCCCTGCCTGACAGCACTTTGTGGCACAAGTTTGACAAAGTTTCTTGCATCCCCTACCTCACAGAGATCTTACTCATGTCTCGAATGTATTTGTGAGAAATGAATGAATGCATTTGAGAAATGAAATATGATCTTGTAGAAAAACCACTACGTGAAAGGCAATAGTAATACCAATAGAGGTTCAAAAAGCAAAAAATGGCTAGTGTTTGGCATGGGCATAGTAGCTGGGGAGCAATGGGTGTGCCACAATACTGTAAGCAGCCTTTCTCATCCTTTCTACTGCTGTAAACCCTGCACTGGAAAATGTAGATTCAGCAGCAATCTGGGTATTGTGACTTCAGGTAACTTCTCCCTTAGTGTTAATTCTGCTGCTTCTGGCAGTTGGGTTATTTGTCGCAGTAAGCCTAGACTGGGTGAAATAGTGTATGTGGTCAGCACCTTGTGACCCACGGGGCACGCAAGAGAGTGTGTCTGTCTGTGTGTGTAGTGGTAGGGTGTAAGGGCAGCTGCACTGCCAGCTGACCTCCTTAGTAAACCCTACTTTGGTGAGACTATGCTTGTGTGGCTGGTGCCATGCGCTTCCTAAAACTAGAAGCTGAACATCGCTGCTTGGGAGTGCAGGGAAAGCCAACAGAAAAATCAAGAGGCAGACACTGTAACTCAGAGGGAACTGTTTTGGATCTAACATTCTGCCATGCAGCTCCAGCTGTGGTTTTGGTCTCTTTTTTCCTTCCTCAGATGGTGTCAGGAGAATATTCTGGGATTTATGTCTTAGAAAATACCCTCAAGGACATCATCAGCAAAGTTTCCGTGCCTTACCAAAAGCAGATGAAGAAAAGTCCCAAAGCCACTTATTACTTTCTTTAATTCTTTCGAAACATAACTGCATTTTTTTTAATCATTTATTTAAAATGTCTCTGAGTCAAACACAGAAACAGCCCAGGAAAATAAAAAAGTAGTTGTTCAGACTTCCTTGACATAGCATTTTGTCCCTGAGCTTGACAGGACCTCCTTCAGGGATGAAAGCTTAGAGGAAGAAAGAACTGGTGTAACACACAGGAAGAGTGACTTGAATACACCCTGTGCTTATACAACATGAACAAAATACCTCCCTGCTATGAAAACCTCTCAGTCTAAATAAGGGGAGGAGAAAATAAGTAGGATGATCTCCTTTGATTATCTCTATCTGCTGTGGGCAAAATAACATGCCATTCTCATGGGGCTCGGCTGCCTTCGTAGATGGGCTCTTGTCTGCCTGTCTCTGTGAGCATGGACTGAGGCTCCTTGGGCACTGTTAAACCAGTGGAAATGAAGACTTGATTACAAAAGAGCACTGGCCTCCTGGAGGTTGACTGTAATTCTCTTTCTTGCTATGACCTTCAGTGCTGTCAGAGGGAATTCAGCAGAGACGAGGCTGTAGTGAAGGGTTTTGCCTGGGTTGTGTCTTGACCCCGTTTAACTCTGAAGCATGTAAGGGGACAAGTTCTTACAGGATCCTGGAGGGTGAGACCATCAGGATCATAATATGTTTTGGACTCATGTCAGACATGCAAAGTCATAATTTTGCCCTGCAGAAAAAACTTTAGGATTTGGTTTAATCATAAAACAGGTTAAAAATGTGCCTAGTGAATGTCTTTTTCTTTGTAAAGGGTATGTAAGCAAGACAAAACCATGCTTTGATTTAAAGCATTGTACACAGTTTGAGCTATCACACATCAGGGCTTAATGACACAATATTCCCACTACTTAAATATAGTTAAATGGCTTGAAGTTAGATCAGATTCCTTTCCTTCTTCCCCAAAGCATGTGTTAAATAATGATGAAATCTCACCTTAATGAAGGTTTCATCTCAAACTGCATGTTCAGAGGAAGCAGCAGAGTCCCACAGAGATATAATCTGCACATCCCTTGGTCCGTCTTGTTTTCATCTGTGCTATCTCCCACCCAATACCTGCTATCATGGGACACCACATAGCGATGGCTGGCGCTTGAGCTAGGATGTGGATATACATTTCTGGAGTGGCATATCCCAAGAGCTACCCTGGCCTCTGAGGCAGGTTGAGTGCTGCGCCCTCATTCCATTTTCCCAGCAAAAAATTTCAATTTTGCAGAAACAATGCTTCTTATTGAAAAATCATTTTGACAGCAATGTCCCAAAGAGCCTCACCAGTCAGCTTTATGTGCAGGAAAATGAAGTTAATAACAGGGCAAAGCTCATCTAGAAAACAGGAGAAAGAAATGTAAGCAGGGAGGCTCAGGACAGACTGCCAAGTATTGATGATTTGGGATAAGAAACAAATAATAATAATCTGTTAGCCACAAGTGGAATAGATAGAATGCTCTGTTTCTGTAAGGATGTCTCCTGGAGCTGAGGCATAAAGCAGAGAAACCTTACAACTGTCTGTCAAACCAGCTCAACAGAAATAAGATGTTTGTCCCGATAGCAGCAGCAGACAGTCAGTGATGTGACAGGCTCTGAATAAATTGCTATTTCCCAAAGATTTCTTCAAGAACAGAAACATAAAAGCCAAAGAAAAGAACACAAACAAAAATCCTCCACATGCAGTCTTCTTATCACCTGTGCCTGATTTTTCAGTGAGAAATACTGCTTCTGAATAAATGTACTTCTGCGTCTGATTTCTCTTAGAATCTGGATTTATCATTAGTATCTTTGCAAGCTGACCAAGCCCAACAGCAAAGGCCTGACACTTAACTCCACTCTTGGATAGGTGTCATTTCTTCATGGAGGAAAGAATAAACTAGCACCAGCCTGAGCCCTGGAAGAAGGGGAAAAGTGACCTCATTTGTGCAGAATTTCTTTTTCACAGACCTCCAAGGGGGTTAAAAGGGCGCATAAATTACAAAGCTGTTGGCTCCCTGATGGGGAAATACAGGAAGAACAGCAATGTCTGTCATTGTAACTCACATTCTCTCTGTTCTGTTTCTAAAACTGGGTTCTGTATTAGGTTTTCCCCCTTATCTCTTCTCTTACCTCCTTATGCAGTTGTTCTCCCTCCTCCTCTGGCCTGCTGCTGCTTCCCCAAGGAAAGGGGGAAGGCTTCAGGTGCAGGCTTCAAACTCCTTGTGCAGTTTTGTCCCTTTCCACCAGCTTCTTGCCTTGAGGCCATCAATCAGCCAATGCATGCCTGAGATCTTAGTCAAACCTCTGTTTTCCCTATTTTGTCATCACTCACATTGATCTCCTGGCCTGATCTTTTCCAGGCTCTTCCTCCTCACACACTTCCCAGTCTCCTTGTCCCCTTCTACTCCACCTGCTGGTTCCTGTACTGGATGGTGAATGATAACATGCAAATACTGGGAGCTTGTAACACTGGTTGTGGAGAACTATTTCCAGACCAGCTGTCATGCATGCTGAAAGTGAACAGGAG
>JAOXJM010000041.1:45756430-45787444 GCA_026413425.1 Tringa solitaria | reverse complement strand
TGAACAGGAGGACCTTCTGCCACCTCCTCCAAGTAGATTTTCCTCCACTGTTGATTTTTCTCCACTGTTGATTTTTCTTCCAATGGTGGTGGTGGTATGCAGACGCAGAGCAATTAATTTTGGTATTGACTGCAGTTTAATCACTTCAGCAGAGCTTTCTGTCTAGCTTTGTTGGCCTGTCTGTTAGTCTAGACAGACTGTCAGAAGAATGGGGCCATATTGCTTCTCACTCAATAACTGGGAACTACCTCAGGTATCCCTACAGAGGATTTAATTTGTTCAGGCAACACCAACTCTTTGCCTTCTGATCTGGGCAACCTGTTTTCTTTCTGTGATACCTGAAAAGGGCATTTACAGCATAACAGTGGAAAGTCTCCCTGGTTTAATCTCTGATGTCCAGTCTCTATCATCCCAGAGCAATGGCCAAAAGGCAAATCTTCCTCATTTTCAGGCTGCAGCATTGTCAGGAGGGCAAGAAGTCCCTCTGCTTCTTTAGCCTTTGTTTCCAAAGCTTATTGTATTAAGAACAGCCCGTGTTTTGCTCTTCAGCTGTAAGTGCTAGGTGTGTGCAAGCTTCTCAATGACCAGGTTAAATTTCGTCTTCTGAATTAGCTTAGGCCACAGCCGGAGGGACAGTGCCACAGCAATGATAATCACGACTGCATTATGTTCCCTGCATCTAACCTCCAAGCTGCTGCATAGCAGGCAGCAAATCACTTTCTCGCTGGTGCCTCAGTTTCTCCCACTCTGCACTGGAGGTAATTATGTTTAATTCTGAACCACTCCCTGGGAAAACCCTACAGCTGAGCACTGCTGAGGTGGGCGGGTACATAAAAACCCTCCCATAACTCACAACAAAGAGGACATTATAAAGTATTCTTGCTTTCTCCCTGTGTTCACTTGTAGCTAGGACTTGTCGTAAAGCAAGATAGAACAGTATCTGGTTCTCTAACCAGTACTGTGGGTACAGTCTGCCCTCATTCTGGCTAGTGCCTGTGGGAGTTGGACACCTGCTGTGAGCACTGATAAAGCACCAGAAGACTGTCTGGTTGGATGAGATGTGGTTTGGAAAGTAGATGTATGGTGGCATCCTGTCTTCTGGTTCTAATATTTTTCAGGTCAGGAACCGTCTGTGACTCCAGTTAGAATGACAACAAAAGGAAAAAAAGACGGAGGGTGAACAGGAATTAAAACTGTAGAAATTCTTAAAAATATTTATCTGACATCCTCTTAATCATATATATGCTACCAAATAATGCCTTATATTTCCTTTTCCAATGCTTTAAGCTTAATTACTACAGTGAAAGTTGCTTTATTTTTCTTTTGTGTATGGACTCAAAAATGACACTAGAACCTCCTAATGCGACTGTGGGATTATAGAGTTGTTCATTTGACTTTTGTGTGTCTGTATTGAAAACAATCAAAAAACAGTTTGCAAAGGCTAAACCCCTCAGTTATGACTGTATTACTGTAATAGCTAATAGCATATTGGGGTTAAGGGTGTCTGATGAACTATAGCATAAATCTTTCCGCTCTGATTTCCATTAGGGTCTCTACCATCCTCAGCTTCTAAATGAGTTTCACAACTAGTGTATTTCCTAAGGTTCTGTCCCATTTTGGTTTTCAATGTTTCTTTGGTGCTGCTGCTTTATTGCCTATTTTATAAGGGTAATAATGACAGGCTGGCCTAAACAGTGATCAGTGGCAAGACTCCTAGTGATTTCAAGTTGCAACAGAATTTAGCTTAATGAATTCAATAACTTTCAGCATGTCTCAGATGTCCGCTAGTGCTATTATTAATCAGTCTGCTGCCAAGTACTTGGACAATAGCTCCTTGTTCTTCATACCCTGTTGCTTAATCAAGAAAGTATTGTTGCCTGAGAACTTGGCAAGGACTTTAAGCCAGATTCAGATTTCATTTACTTCTGTGTGAACTTTGAGGAATGGTGTGGACATTAGTGGTGTTATTCTGGGTTTGCCTCTGTATAAATGTGATCAGTATGTGGCTCTTTAGCTTTTAAATTTTTCTCGAGAGGTTTGTCACATTCACAGGGAGCTTTTACAGCAAGCCCTTTAGCAGTGAAAAAGCTTTTTGCTGTGGGTGCGTGCATGTGTGTGGATGTGCATGTGTTTATGCATGTTGCACAGAGCATTAAATCTTACCCTTTTCATTCGCCTGGTCCCCACAGGCCAACACAATACTAATTACTTTGGAAAATGATTGATGTTTGTGTTAAAGCCAATATGCAGGTGGAATATGTGTTATAATTTTCCATTCTTTAATTTATCTCCTGTTAACAGCTGATTGCCGCCTTGCACATGGGACTGTGAAAAGCTTTACCAAAGGAAATATTTGGATACATACAAATTTAAATCACAATTGTGTGATTGAAAGGTCTTTTATTTCGTTCAGCATTTTGTTTTTAATTTTCCCCCCATGTGATTTGATTGTGTTCGTGTTGGCCAATCTGAGAGGGACCTTTCAGAGAGCTGACAGGTGGATGGGCTATGAAAGTGCAACCAAGTGAAGAGGTGAATTAAGTCTCTTCAAACATTTAAACAGACTGTGGTGAAAAAGAAAACCCTTCCCATTTAATTCTTTGTGCTAGTGAGCAGACACTGCAGGTCAAATAGTATTTAAAAACAACTTTCATTATATATATAAGAATGTATTATTTCTATTTCTAATATCCAGGAAAGTAAAGTAAACTTTAGATTGTAAAGCTGGGGTTTTAGAAGTGGTCAATGTCACCAGCTCACTCTGCTCTTAATAGGAAGAGGAAGAAAGGAGTTAATATGACTCTGTCTCCTTGGATTGCCAAATTTTGTACAGTGCCCTTCCTACTTTTTCAAGTGTTTTTCTACAGCCTGAAACTTCTCCCAAAATGCTTCTTTTATCATACAGAAAAAAAGAGAAAGTCCATAAATAAATCAGAAATTTTACTCACCAGAAAACCTGGATGAGTTCAGGTTCATGCCTCTGGACCTATCAGAAGATCCTCAACTGCTCAGACCACATCTGGCAGCAGGATTTAGCTCTGGTTTCACCAGGTGAGAGCGTAGTCAGTCCCAGGTCATAACAGTATCTTTCTTCTGAAGTAGAGCCTTGAAGCTATTTTTGCCTCCACACAAGGAGACCTGGATCTTTCTGTCTGGTTCCCAGGTATGTTTTATTTTGTTTGAAAGGTCAGAAGACAAGGGCAGACAGCTAATATTTAGCTTTTAGTGGTTTGCTGTACCTCAAAGCAACAAGAGAACAATCTGTTAGTTCTCCAACTTTTCAATGAATAACGTAGAATCTCTTTCATCATTTCTCTTCCTCAAGCAATTGGTCTGAAATTATATTGGTTTACAGAAAAAAAAAGAATTAGAGATGACTGAATTGATCCAGAGGTAAAACTTTAAGCCTTATCCCCAGGTCACCCGACTGTGAATGGATCATTCAGGTGGAGGAATCAGATGCATCCAAAATCCCGGATGCATCCCATCAGCTCCAGTAGATGAGGTGGAGAGCCACACCTGCCCAGTGGGCCAGCTAGACTGGAATTCACTGTGGATAAAGAGAGTAAGTAAACTCCAGAGCTATCACTTCCACATCAAATGCACCTATAATTACTTTATACTACAACATCATCAGAGAACATATTTAGCATTATTACCAACAGCGGTGTGTTCTACACTTTAGCCATTGAACTGAATCCTGTAAATGTTTCACATGAGAAAACCTCATTAAAATTAATGGAAGTCTTTTTGGTATAAGCAAATTTACTACTCTCTTGTGGTTGACATTTTAAAAAGTGTTTCACTTAGGTTTTCTGATTCTTAGTGTAGTTCAGTTTGATCTTTTCCAAAACTGCATAAAGATGGGGAGTTACAGGAATGTTTTAAATAAATAAGCTTTGCATAGCAACATAATAGTATAAAATTAAAAAACACAAACAGTGCCTGCTTTGTGGATTTAACAGTTAACCTAATTCACGCGGCTGGCCTCTACTGTTCCAGTCTCTTCTCTCCTTTTCAGTTACTGACACTTAAGGTGCTTCGTTTCTCTTCTGTACCTTTGTGTGGTTCTTTTGGGTTGCCTGGCAGAGTTTCAGGGTTGATTCTGTGCTTCTTACACAGCAGGAATATAGCTAACAATAATTTTTATTTTTGGAAAATGTCAATTGGCTGTACCGAAACTGCTCTTGAGGAAATCACATTTTCACGAATGTACTGCCCTCACCCCAAAAAATAAGTTCTGAAACAGCCCTGGCTTCATGTTTTCATTATTTTTTTAAATGAAGAATTTAAATGCTTTAGGTCAAAGTGGTTTTTCTCTGAAAATTTCAGTTAATGTAAAGAATCGTAAATCTTAAAAATTCCAGATTGAGTAAAAATCTTAATATTTTTTTATAGAGTTGATTCAATTTAACAGTTCACCTGCCTGCAAAATTTATGTGTTTCTTCCAATTTTTGAGTAATAAAATATAAGGTATTTTTATTATTTTTATACTTTTTCAAAATATGAAGAACTAAATTCTTCCTAATTACTGACAGAGCCATTGCTGTCTGACTGCGCAGAAGTGTAACGACAGCTTCCCATTGCTTCGGTCTTTAAGCTGTATTTTTGTTTTAGGGATGACATAAGTCACAACTCCTTGGCTTGCTTTTTCAGATGCATCATGTTCTACTTTTTCCTACCTGGGTAATTAATAGCCAGTGTACCCCGGTGAATTTGATTACTGCCAATGACTTTGAGGCTAAAGAGTTTTTATCTCCTGCAGAACAGATATTATATTACTCAGTTCTGAAAACAAAGTGACTTTAGGAGGATAAGAAGGTGGGTGGGAAACACATTTTCCCATAGATATGAACCCAAATATTTAAGTGGAACATGTACAAGGTCTCCAGGGAGATGTTTATATTACAGCTATAGGAGGGAAAGCAATAAAGGAAACACTTTAGCAGTGTTGAAACCGTCTGTCACAGAAGAGACATGAGGATCTTGGTGTACCTGCAGATGTCTGTTTCCCACATCAGCTTGTAGAATTCCCAGGATCATCCTCCTCTATGCTATTGATTTCTGTGCTATTTTGATAGATGGAGGTGCCTCGTGATACTCTATCACTGCATGTTTATAACCCTGTCATTTCAGCATGGCAGAGACTTATATTAATGATAAGGGTGAAGGGAAAGGTAAATGTTTAATTGTATTGAATGGAATCCATCTCATGTCTGATAAAATGATGCTTCCTTGATCCATGCTGTTTAATCATAACAGAAAGATATTTCCTGACCTTAACAGGCATTAGCTGAATTTCTTCAATTTGTTCTTCCACACAATAGGAAAGTGTGGGGTTTAGTACCTGTGTGAGTATCAACATGCAATTTAGCAATACTGTGCATATTTCAACCAGCTATTTACTCCTTTTCCTAATCATTCACATCTACATTTTTCAGCAGCTCATTAGACTAGAAACAAGAATGTAAAGAAGTTGTGGTAAATTGCATTTCTATTTTGTTACTATAAAAGATGAAATTGTTTTGTGTTTGTTTGTTTGGTGGTCTGTTGTTTTTTTTTCCCCCAAGGCTATGACTGTAAATATGAAAAACATTTTCAGCCTGCCCTCTGCTAACATTTAAGGCTGGGGAGAAGGTGGGCAAACACCTACCCATGCAGAGACTTTGCGCTGCTCAGCTTCTGCTGAGCTGATTGCAAGCTTGGAATTTTTCTGGGGGATGAAAGAGGTGTTTGTAAAGAACAACCCAGATTAGCTAGTAGGTGAAAAAAAATGAAACAAAACAAAACAGAAGAGATAGTGAAGCACTGGAAGGGATTGCCTAAAGATGTGGCGCTCGTATCCTTGGAGGCCTTGATTAGGCAAACATCTGTCAGCAATGATGCAAGTATATGTGATCCCTCTGTGAGTAGGAGAACAGATGATGTTTTGAGGGCCTATGTATCTATGTTTTTCCATTATTTATGGCAAATATTGCTGTTCCTAACTGTAGGCACCTCAGGCTACAAACTGCAAAACCCATTGCATTGAGCATAAAGTCGTCTAAAATAGTTGAGGGAGTTTTGTGTTTTAAAGCCCAGGTCTGGGCAGCTAATGTAGCTATTGGAAGCCATTTAGATCTGTAAGCCAAAATTATGTTTTTCAAATCCCTGCTTCACCTTTAGAGTATCTAACCTAAGCATATGATATTAACAGCAGTCAAAACTCAGGTGCTACAGTGACTATGTGTGCTGAAATGCTTTTCTGCACTGGTTGACTGTGGTGGCGTGGTGTCAGCCTGCCCCCAGCACCTGCTGTCAACCACCCAAGATGTTGTCCCTTGTGATGTGTGCGTGGTACTCTCGTGCTCAGGCTCAGCACAAGGTATGGTGATACATGCTGTTTCTATGTAAAACCTAGCCAGAGATGAAAATGTATTGTTACTCTGGTTGAGAGAAATATTTAAAATACTAATGCCTCTGAATAGCATAGCAAAAAGAGCTGGTAGGTCAAGCTGTTGTCAGGTAAAGTGTGAGGGGTCAGTGCTCTAGATGTTCTTCTTGTGAAGGATGACCTGTTTGTACATCAGAGTAATACCAAAAATACGTTGTAGAACTAATGCAACTTTCTCTGGGAAACAGTCTGAAGGATCTGGACACACTTGCCACTTAATGCTCCCTGCTGAAAGGTGCAGTGTAGAGGTGGTGGCAAGTTCTGGAGAGGCTGGTGGGACAGGTCTGGTTGCTGGAGGGAGGAGAGGGTGTTATGTACCGCAGGCATGAAGGATTGTCAGGGCTGGGGAGATGGGAGTGTAGTCTGGGAGAGCACTGTGAAAGGGGGATGTAATAGTAGAGGGAAAAACAGCCATCCTCTGCATCTCTTTCTGCTGCAGACTTTGACACGGGATTTTCCTCTTGTACCTCCCTAATTTAACAGAGTAAGAGCACAGAGGATTATTTTTTTTCCCCAAATGAAAGTTCTTCACAGAACTAATACAATATTTGTACTACTTAGAGGATCAGAGGGACCTCTTCCTAACAGGACAGGTGCCTAATAACACTGGTAGAGTGCAGCTGCAGTGATTCATTTTCAACTAACTAGCTCTAACACCAGGAGCTGTGACAGCCCAGGTCTTACCTGGAAAACACTCCTGCAGGGCAAACGGCTGAGCTGTTTGCTAGCGCTGAGCTCCACGCTGTCGCTGGTAAACTGCTGCCAGCTCCCAAACTGACTAATTTAAGGCATGCTCAGACACAGCTGGGCTATAGCCATAGTGCAGTGACTACCATTGAGACGTATCCTGCAGGGTACGTTCTCTCACCAAATGGCAACAGGATCTGCTGGCTATTTGGCGGAAAATAGCCACCACCACATTAATTAAATATCTGTATGCCTTTCTAAACATTCAAATGGAAGTCAAAGCAAGTATGGTTTACTTGGGCAAGAGAAAGACACAAGATGCAATTTTCCAATATGTTGAGAAAATCAAGTAATAATTTGAAATTTTCAGTTTCTTACTATAATTAAAATTTCCTTGACTTGGAAGGAGTATTTTTGGGGGGGGGGCGGGGAAATTGCTCTCAACTCCTCCCTTCTGCAAACACGCACTGTTGGCTCCTAAAGACACATAGGGCCATTACTTGCTTCTTAGCTTTAAGGTCATGCAGTTCATAATATACTTAAGATACCTTATTTTATCTGTCAGATGGTAAATTCAGTTTTAAAATTAACATAACATATTACCATAAACATGTGACCTTCTGTCTCAAAATATATGATATCAAAAATGTGATTGCACCAATATCTTTTAAGGACATTGGCTACTTAAATGTCTTTATTACCTTGTCTGTACGTACTTCAAACATATTAACACATTACTCATTTTATTGTTTTATTATCCCATTAATAAAACTATAAGCTCTCTCTTAAATTCAAGTCTTACATTTATTTCTGTTATACAAACCCATGAAACTCTTAACAAGATAGGCCTTTCAGGAGCTAATTAGTCTTTTATTTGCAGTGTTAAGAGTGGGATTCACATGCTCCAGATTCACAGTTGGGATTAATCTCACTTTAGACATTTTAGGCTGCTCTATGCAATCAGGTGCCCACCAACGATTTGGCATATCTACAACGTATTTGTTGTCTGTATCCATTGGGTTTTCCAAGGTCCCTAAAGACAATGGTCCTCTTCCACATGTGTGGATTTTTCACACGTCATGCTCACGCCTGTATGTCTAAAAATTAAGTCTTGCCCAGGCCTCGCTGCAAGATATCTCTCAAACCAAATTCTTGTCCTTGTCATCTACCAGGCTCTTATGTTCACATGTGTCTGGACCATGGCTAGCTCACACTGGCATGTTAAAATCAAAGAACTGGAAGACGGAAAAAAGCTTCAGCCTTGATAACAAAGTGCCAATCTCACATGCACAGTGGTCCCTCTGGACCTTAACCATTAGTATGAGTGAAGAGCAAGAGGAGATGAGGACTTCATAAGCCTTTTACATTACCTAGTCACGTCTCTCAAGGCAGGCAATGAAATAAGGATCTTATTCATTTGCTGCCACCAGCACCTGCCTACTGACTAGCCTCAATGAGTCAATGCCCTCCTGAAATCTCTGGGATCTTTTTAGATGCTTAGAAGATGCTGAGCAGTTCATTAACTTCTCCATGGACATTCAGATCACTGAATGCCTGCCGTTTTTCAGCTGGCAATCTCAGGTTCAGATTCCCCACAGGGATGTCAACATCCACGAGAGGGCTGGTGTCACAAATATGCATGAAACACCTGTCTCTTAGGCTGCTCTTGACTGCTCTTTTGGCACTGGGATCAGAACACAAACCGCCCTGTCTTTGTCTTTTGTCCTTTATTTTTAACTGAAAATTAGGGCTATTTTCTCAGCCCCTGATTCCTTCTGTGTCCTCTGCAGCCTACAGAAGGCAATACATGTCACCTCTTTTAGGTAAGAAACCTAATCTGTAGCCACCTTGGATTCCTAGAACATGCTCTTCAGAGACACTAGACATCCCCTATGCCCAGCAGCCTGCAGTGCAGGCTGTCTTCTGAAAAGCAAGCTCTTCAAGTTTTCCACCATGTATCTGAAAGCTCTGCAGTGGTATTTAAGGGTATCTGTAGGAGGGACAGCTTTGATCATATATAGTAACGTTACTCTCCTAAGCTTAAATATGGGCCTTTCACGGGAACTTACAGGAAAGCATGGAATTATAACACAAACTGGTGCTGAAACATGGCAGCCCAGGGAAATGGGGAATGTTTCAAAATTATAAGCAGTTATATTAAAACAATAATATATGTTTAAATATTTCTGTTTTGTTTATTAGATGTGCCCCTTTGTGTATGCCAAGAATAAATTATCTTGCTTTGAAAATAGAAAAAAAATCTCTTTTAAAGGAGCAACCAAAAATGTAGGAGATTTTGTAGAGTTATTATAGCAAGGATTGGATTGCTTATTAGACAAATAGCTTTGTATCCAGTGATTTTGTAAACCAATCCATTCATCTTTTGAATAATTACTACGTTTGTAAATAAGCTGCAAGATTAATAAAATGTAAATTGGAGGGAAAAACAAGATACATCACAGAGATAAAATAACAAAACCCATATTTATAGTCCCTTTTAAGGAGGGCTTTCTGCCTACAGATTTAATCTATAATTAAATTTATGTATTTTATTTATAGTTCCTTTTATTATTTTTTCCAGAACATGCTGACACAGGAGTGGTTTTGCTAACAGAATCTATGGTATTTTATAATAAATTCTATGGTAAAAATCCCCTCTGGACTATTTCCCTAGGTGTTAGCATTTTAAGAGTGCATTTGGGTTTGGCCACCACGAATTCATGCATTGTATATTCGATTGTAAAATCATCATTGTTAAAATATATGGCCTTAATGGGTCTTGAACTGGCACAGAAAAAACAAAGGCAGAGCTAACAAACAAGGAGAGAAATACATGTGTTTTGGCACAGAGTAGAGCTGCAGCCACCAGCTCACCAAACTTGTATTGTCCAGTGACTGAAATGATGCTTCTTAGTTTTTGGTTTGGTTGTGTTTGTTTTTTTTTTTTGTAATTAACTCCCTTGTTTGCTTCCTTGCTCGCTTGGCTTCTCTGGTAAGTCTGCTGTTGTTACCTCTTTTCCATCATCAGCTATGAAGATACTGAAGTGAAGGAAGGTTTGAGGCTGAGGCAGGTACAGAAAGAGGCTATGTTAGGAGAAAAAAAAATAAATTAACTTGCCTTTATCTCTGAAAGACCAAGTGATGAGGAAGAAATTCTCCCTTGATGCCAGACAGTAGCTTAGGCTGAGGTTCATAAGGAGCTTTATAAGCGATGTGACCATCTCATTTAACAAATGTACATAAACATATAGACTGAGTAACATCCTCAGACTCCACGTAACTATTTTATTCTCCATTGGGGACCTTCCCTGTAAGATCCCAGATGACTGCTGTAACTGGACAGAAGGATGATGAAGATGGTAGAATGCAATATGTCGGTAGAAGAAAGGGCGGATTTAACTTGTATATTGGTGGGGTCCATCCCGTTTCACAGAAAAACCATTTTGAACAAATAAAATAGAAGAGACAAACGGTAATAGCTGACAACAAAGGACTAATGTTTCACAGAGTGATACCAAGAACAGGAGGGTATTTTGATGAAGGAAGGTGCAAATTGCTTGATTTGGGGAGAATTTATCACAGCAAAATAGAGGTAAGAGGCAGTAAGCAAAGTCTAGTAATGCTTCAGATTGGAAGGAGCACATTACTAAACTTCCCCTCTTTCCTTCCCTGAAAATACCACTACCAAAGGACAGTTTTGGAATAGAGCCCAAAATGAGTTGGGAAACAGTGGAATTGTATAGGGCTACTTGTAAATTTTTTTTGTATATAGAGACCACTTCATTCTGTCTTGATAGGATGAATAAATGTTGATCAAATGTTGGTCAAACTTGTAAGATCAAGAGATTTCATGAGTAGGTAGGTTTTGAATTTGGTTAAATTAATGACACACTTCTCAAACAGCACAGCTTAACTTTAGGTTTCCCTCTTCTAGATGGTAGCAAAAAGGAGAATTGGATTGGATAAGCAAAGTTTTCCAGCCAAATAGGATGCTTTTCAAATCATTAACTTTCTTTTGTCTTGAAGAAAGCAGTTTCTTAACTGCCACTTCCAATCTCTTTAACTCAGTCACTTAGAGTGTGGTAGAAAAATACCTTAATTTGCCACAGCTGACTAAGAGTACTAAAAAGGGTGTCATATCCCTGCACTTTGTGCAAACAGCTATGAATTTTCTTTAACAGCAAGAGAGAGAAAGAGGGTGAAAAACCCAGAAAGTGAACTAGCACTTTTTTATCAACTTGTGTTTCAGCTAACATGAAATTTGTACAACTGGAATTTAAGGAAGTCAAAGAAAAGGTGATGGATGCCTTAGATATAGTTGATCCTGATGTGAGAAGGGTAAATTAGATGGTTTTATGATCTTCCAGGTCTATTTTGTAGAGTTCTACAAAGTGCTGGTGAAATATAGCCACTCGTGCTTGAAAATCCTGACAAGGTGGCAATGTGGTTGATAAGAGGGCTTGTTTTGATTGTTTGTTTTTATTATCTGCTTGTAATCCTTAATGCTAAACATATGAAGTTAGCTGCAAGAGTTTCAGCAATGTTGTATGATAATGTATGAAAAGTTTTTAATAGTTCTGAAAACATAAGAGATAGGGAAGGAGAAAGTATGTTTCTTGAATCTGAAAAATACTGGGAAAAAGTGAAGCAAGCAGTATGTGGTGGTGCAGTAATTAAAGACAGATCTGTCTACAGATATTTTTTCCCCCCTATACTGATGTAATGTCTGAGTTCAAGATGTTTCACTGACTGTATCTTGGAAGAAAACTTAAGTGCATTCTGTCAATGCAGGGAGAGAACCTGGGCAGATTACTAAAAAAGATGTCAAAGAAACAGTTGGATAATATCAGGATCAAAGTGATAGATAAACAGACAAAAAGTAGGGCCAGAAAGAGGAGAAGAAAAGGGCAAGAATTCATTCTTAATGATTTTTCTTTATTTTTCCATTGAAGACAGTCCCTGGGATAGATCAGGGATGATCCATGTGAATAGAAAGACATAATGATTAAACAGAACGTGCACTCAAAACCAAACTCATCTCATTCAGATGCTTTGTACAGAAGGACACCTTCAGAGGTGCGCTGAGGTGGGAACACTAGGACACCAACCTCTGATGCAGCTATGTACCACCACCAGGCTCATCCACCTTTGAAGCAACTACAGTTAACCCGTGTCCATCCAGCAAAGCCCCAGTGTCACCTGCTAGGATCTGTAGGGGCCAGAGTGCATGAAGATGCATGACAGAGAGGAGAAATCCCTGAAAAAGAGAAGAGGTTCCCATTGCAGAACACCTGGTGGGCTGAGCTGTCTCTGAGGAGTGAAACCAGACTTTTCTCTTAGCCCTCAGAGGAGCTCTCTGGGTTGTTCCATGTTGTGAAGCAGCCATTGCTGCTTTGAAGAGCTGCATTGAAGCAGCTCTTTATGAGTGTTGTCTACTACCTGTGGGGGACCTGAGCAGTCAGAAAAAATAGAAATTTCAAGAAAGAAAGTTGTTTTGAGAAAAACAGTAATGGAATTATTCATTTTTGCAGTGAGTTAAATGGAGCTGTTAGCAGCCTTTACCTTTCCTTGACTTACTGTAACTTTCTATGTGTTTTGGTCAAAGTTCATGGAAATTAATATATTTCTGGATTTTTTTTGATGGAGTGGCATTTTCTGATGGGGAAAAACACGATTTTATCAGAAAGTGCCATCAACTCTTGTGGGAAATTTTTTTTTCTCTGCAGTAGAGATTTTGTTATGTGCTTTTTATTGTTATTTAGAAACAATAGCAAAACTTAAGTGTTTTCAGTTGAGAGTGCTGGCCTCCCACACTTTCTTTTTTAATTCCAGGCTACCACAGACTTTTTCTCTGAAGGACCGTGCTTGTTCCTTTTTGCCTTATTTAGGTTTAAGAAGTATTTGTCAAGCAGGCAGCTCAACGCTACCTCTTGCTGATGGGAAAGTATTGTCTGCAGGTTTTACTTGCCTGCTGTGCGCAGTGCCTGGTTCTGGACCTTCACCTTCATGGTAACTTGACTGACAGCAGCAGAAAAAAAGACCTATATAACTAAAAAAAAAAAAGCATTTGAAAAGAAATACACCCAAGTCTGGATACTTGAGAAGGGGAAGAAATAGGAAAACATGCCAGATTTATGAGGGGCCGTTAGGGGTATTGTACAGGTTTGCATGAGCAGTTATATAATTTAGTGACTCTCATGCGATATTCTGCATTATATTTACAATGGAGAGAGAGAGTGAACTGCACCCAACTGTATTAAATAGAACTATTTTTTATCAAGGGTTGCTGGTGACAATATTACTCCAACAGCTTGTGCATGTCATCAGAACCCAGGGGTAAAAAATATAGCGCTCTTTGGGTGTATTTTGTTATTTCACAATAATTGGATAGCATGACACCTAATGAAAATTTACATTAGGCAGACACCTTGTGTAAATTGCACACTTCAGTCTCATATCCTCTCTTGGCTGGCTTAGTATACCTGTTCTGACATTTTGGAAAATATAATTTTTGATGAATTGTTACAAAATTAAAATATCTAGGGAGTTTAGAAGTATTTTTCAGCAGGAAAATAATTAATAACAGTACTGAGAATGAGCTGTTTGCTTTAAACTCAGCAGGAGTTTGTTATCATTAGCAGGTTCGGAGCAAAGGTTCAGAGAAATGGTAAAAAAGAATTTCTTGGACTTTGAGTCTACAGTGAAGTACTTGCTTAAATTTATACAACCAACTAATCTCGCTGGAAAAATTCCTAAACCTGAGCACACATGTAAGCATTTGAGGAAGCCCTCAGTTTAGTTACAACTGACTCATCTGAAATCAATAAAAATAGGTTCTTGAACTTTTTCTGAAATTTAAAAGTCCCTGTGAGTACTGAATGAAATTTAAGGTTAGTTCTTATTTTAGCTGAAAATAACTTGGCCTTCCTTAATGAGAATACTGTTTTGTTTTCAAAATAATAATTTTAATGGAAAGTGTTAGGGAGTTTTAATGGGATGTGCTTTCTAATAAACAGCAGTAACACATTGTGATTTTATAATGCATTTCATTGTAGGTTCTGAAAGTGCCTCATGAATGTTTTAGTCTCGCATCACGCGAAGCAAGACAATATTGTTGTGCTTGTTTCGTAGACAGGAGGCTAAAATAGAGAGACTGTGTGAGCTGTGAAAATGAAAATACTGAATAAAGTCCACAGTGCTAATGGCTATTCACAGGCATTCTCACACATAAATGTCTTCTCCCATATTTATTAGCCACCCACGTTCCTTTGGATATACCTTTATGACTGGGGACTAATGCCTGTGATGAAGATAACTATATCTTTAATGTGACAAACTATTCCTGGTTAGAAAACACTTACTCATAGCCTCACTTTCTTACCATTTTAAAAAGGACTTAACAAATGTGCCTCAAAGCCAACCCTGTGCTTAGGTGCTTTTTGACTCAGGCCCTATTTGAGTACTGGAGATGAGCTCTGGTAGACAAAGGGGTTGGTTTTATGTTCTGAATGGAGACCAACAAAACCCATGTTCATTTGGGCACTGACATTTGCCAGACAGATTAATGTAAATGTATGCAAAATGTTATTTAAATATGCATTTTCTGTAAATGGTAATAAAACCAGAATTCACATCTCTTGTCTTTTTCTGTTTAAGAAAAAAACCATTCCTATTGTCTTAAGGTGATGTGCTTTATGGTAAAATGCTGATAAAGTCTGTATCCAAAATTTTTTATGCCTGCTTTTAAACTCTGAAACTGTTATAAGTGAAAGGCTGAACTAAGAATTCTGAACATTGCATATTTTACTATTTCATACAAATGGTTCACTATAGTATATGAAATTTTATGAAGAAAATTATCTACTTGTATACAAATTTTACTTTCATTTCTAATAAGACCTTGCTACAGACTGACTGAGCTTGAGTAAAATATCATATAATTACACATAGAATAGATTTTGGTTACTTCACAACAATCTTATTCTAAACTTGCACAGTTACTGTGATGAAAAAATAAATAAAACCACATTAGATAAATTGGAAGTAACTATATTTGTGGAGTGTTTTTTTTCTTCCAGTGAAGACTTCAATTAAACTGGGACTTATAAAAATTGTCAGTGTGTTTGACTGGTGTTAAAATTTACAGATGGTTATTGTACCAAAAGAGAGTATTTCAAGGAAATAATTCCACTTAAAATATTAAAAAAGCACATTTTTCAATTTATACTGTTGGAGGTTGTGGTGGCATGTTTGATTAATGAGCTGTTTTATTGGTGATGCAAATAATGTGTAATGTCATAAGACCCATATGTTGTAGATTAGAAAGGTATTAAACTTACCTTGGCACAAAGTGAAAAATCTAAAATATCCCTCTGGTAAAATATATCATTCTAGAAGAAAAAGACATGTTGGCATTGCTTGTATTTATGCTTTTGATAAATTACATGTCATGTTTACTTAGTTTTAGTATCCAATCAAACTCTATTCTTTTTCATACTTTTGCTTCTATTTATTTGTCAGGTTCCTCCTTCAAGTTGCATTTACAATGGTCAGCAACTGTATGTGAAGCCAGACTGTGTGTTACCTGTCAGTTATAAGCAAAGACATGAAGGAAGACAACAGGGTCTAATTTCTCATAAAATAATCTTGGTATTTATTGCCATTTATCTAGAGTGGTGCAGACTACAACAGAATGAGGAAGGCATGTGCCCACAGGAAGCACTGTGAGAAGGACCCTCAGCAGAGCCCTGAGCCACACAGTGAAAATTCACCCGATTCCATATCGCGTGGGAAACCTGAACTGTAGGTCAAGGTCTATTTAAAGATTAACTGAAATTCTGGGACCTTCTGATAAAGTTCAGTTGGGAAATGATGGCCTGACTTATGAATCTAGCTGGAAACTGTATATAAATCCCCCATCTAAACGCGGAAATGGGTTAAACTCAGTGGTTTAGATTGAGGTTTTTGCATTCTGTTGACACTGAATGGTGGACTGGAACTGCGTGCATGCTGCAATGCAATGAAACTGCCAAATTTTATGTTATTCTGTCCAGGTCTTTATCTGACCTGGAGAAAAATCTGGCTCTCAGAAGTATTTGTGTATTTGTTGCAGGGCCAAAAATGGCTACTTCTTCTGGTCATAAAATTCCAAGTGAGAACTACCCCTCAGAGGAACACAGCTATCTCCTTTTCAAATTTCATCTTTTCTTGCCAGTAAAGTAAGCCTGATTTTTCTTCATTTTTTTTTTCATTTTTCCTGTAAATTTCTGTTGACTTTGGTAACCTGGGAAATGCTTTCTTACTGATCGTGACCACCCAGATGGGATATCTTCTGCCACTACACCGGGACCTTCATCTACCAAGGTAAAATACACTGGCACATGGAACTATGCAGCCCATTTCTAGAATTTTTGCTCAGCGCATGTGAAAACAACCAGCCATCTCTCCTTAGTTAGAGCAAAACAGATGTGGTTTCCTACAGAAAAAGTAACTTCTGAATGAAGAGAAAATAGACTTAAAACCTTTAATGTACCCCACTAAAATTTTTTATAATTATGTTGTACTCTAGTACTGTGATTGTGAAAAAAGAGCACTAGAACAGCTGATGGTTTTAATCCAATAACTACAGTGGTCATTCTTTGAGGGTGAGAACCCTGTACCAAAATTTACCCTGTGGAATCAGATAAAAACGAGCCCTTCAGTAAAGAGTGAAGTCACAGCTCGTACCAGAGACATAAATCATCTTCACTTTGCCAGCTGGGTCAGCAACATCCCAAGGAGGAAATCCTTTGGGATCTCTCAGCAATGTGAGACCACTGCTCTTGTCTCTCTCATGTTCCCTCTAAGGCTGTGTAGCGTAAGCTTCTCTTGAGATCCATCAGCAGAAATTGTCCTGTGCTCTAAGTCTTCTATGCAAAGAAATTGTTAGGAGGTATAACCTTGGGCTGAATTCACTTCCTTGAAGCTTCCTTCTTCCAGGAATGCTGGTTCCACCGCTCTCTTTACAGCACATGCTCATCTGGAAATGATCATCTGGGACCTAGTCTTGCAAACACTTATGCATGTGCTGCACTGGGCTATAGCAGATTGTTTCAAGGAAATCAGTGGGTCTGTTTGAAAGACTGAGATTGTGTGTAAGTGTTGAAAGGATTTGGACCCTCTTCCCCACAAGAGGATGTTAAAATACCAAGGTGGTGGTGTTGGGGAATGCAGAGAGAAAGGACATCCTTAACCAGAGATCCTGTTTTCATGTAAATGTGTTTAAAAAAAAACTAGAAAAAGGAAAGAAATATACTGAAAATATATTTTATGGTAAGTAGACCTTTCTCCCTGGGATGTCTCTCATCATTTTCCAGAAGGATCCAGCCATGCATTCAGCACAGGATTAGTTTTCTCATCTTGGTAGCACTGTGACGCTTTAAAAAAACTCTCATAACTAATGTAGCCTTCATACATTACAGAGTGATCATATCCAAAGAATAGACATTGACAGATTTGAAATAATTATGTAAATTCACCTAGGGTCCTATTTATATGCACATTTTTCAGATTTCTTCAGGAAGAAAACACCCTCAACCACCCCTTAGTGATTGCTGAGGAAGCTATACCTAGATGCCTACATTAAACCTAGCACAATATGCTATAAAAACCTCATTACACATCCAAGCTGTCTTTGTATCAGCATTAAATGCGCTTCCATACACATTCTGTAAATTACACACTTATAAATTACTCATTTGTAATAGCTGCAGGCTGACAGCAACAGCAAAAATTGTACACATTTTTTGTTTCTTTTTTTTGATGTGGTTTTTACTTATGTGAGTACCTGATGATCCTGAACTGTTTGTAGAATGCAAAAAAAAAAAAGATATAAGGAAGTACTCCTGATACACCCTCTTTTTCATTATTAACTCTACATTAATCAGCTATGCCTCAAACTGGAAATTTGTAGTGGCAGACATGATCGTAATTTTCTTCAGCATATTTCTTCTGGAGTTAGTGTTGAATAGTTATTGTTAGGTTGATAATTTAGCACTTGGAAAACCTGCTACAATAGCTCAGAAGGGTGAAAGACGTTACACTTCTTGTTTTTTCTTTGTGGGGAGTCAAAACGTGCATCTAGGTTTTTGAAACCATTAGGATCAGGGTTCTCTGACAACAAACTGGGTAGTTAATCTTATGGGGCATATTAATCTTATTCTTAACTACAAGATATTTCCTCTGAGCTTCAGCATCCTTCACCCAGATCCTTTGTTCCACCTGTAAGAGAATCCAACTTTCCAAATGACCCATCTTCCAGGAGATCCCCGCCCTCCCCCTGCAGCTACCCTTAAGCTAGTCTGTCAAAACTATGATAGAGATGCCACCATACTATCCCACTTTGGGAGTCCACTCGGGTATATGCCATTGCCACCTCTCCATCTCTCTCATTGAATTTTTTTTGGTATGATATCCTGGCTTTGGTAATGAAGCCGGTATGAACATCTTTCACTAGATGAGGGCTACATACGTTTCTCTGCATTTTTATGCACACAGAGATTCACAGTCTTCAGAAGACTCTTATAAAGACTGTACCTAAGAAAGCTGAAGTTCTGCTGCTACAGCCATCAGTAAGGTCCATACTCATGTCCTGTCTCAGTTAATGAGCGAGTGCCGCTCACTTCAATGGGCTCTCCATGAGACTCATGACACCAGGTGATGCATGCAATGGGCTGCAATTCAATGTCTCTGATGTTGTAAGATTCTAAAAGCTGAAGAAACTGTAATAAAGAACAAAAGAAGGTATTATTTCACATAATATTCATATCATCTGTTGTAGCCCATTTGTATAATATGATGGGAATCTTGATTAGAACAAAAACTTTCACATTTTAAGTTTGTAAGAAGCTGTCATGTCCAGCCAACCTTACCTCCTGGGTAATGTAGGCAGCAGAATGCCACCCATTAACTTTCACTTTGGGATTGCAAGCTGTGGCTGAGATAGTGGTATACCTTTGACCTTGATTTAAATATTCAGTTATAGAGAATCTACCACCTCCCTTGGTCTTGTTCCAGTGCTTGATTAGTTTTATTGCGTGCCTATTTTGTAGCAGGAATTTTCCAGCTTGGTTATGTTTCTAGTCAGGGCCTATCACGTGATAGCAAAGATACTTTTAGGCAATAAGGTAGTCTTCAGTAATGAAGTTTTAAGGTGATTTGAACTCCTTAGGCCTTTCATTGTGAGGGATAGTCCCTCTGAAATATTTAGAGAGTTTTCCTAAATGGAAGGAGGCATAGAAGGGGAAAAGTCTCTCCGTCACCATGTACTAAGGGGAAAAAAATAAAGTGAGTAAATGCTCAAGGAGAAAGCGAGTCAAAGAGGTGAAGGAAGATGGAATGAATGATGGAAGTCTGAGGAGCATGTATATGAGGTGGAACTGTGTATTTCTCAAGGACTAGGTCCACTTGTGTGGATATCTAAAGCAGACAGACAAATCCTTCCACTTAGTTTCTGTGGGTCTCTTATTTGTTCTGATTTTTATGAAACATGATGCAACTCTGTATGACCTGAAAATTTGTGATCCATAAGTACTCTAATTTTAGCAGGGGGCATTTCTTAGAATGACCTTTTTTTCTCATCAACGTGTGGGGAAAATAAAAGTCAAATTTATATTTGAGCCTTTTGACTTGGAAATTAGCTTTAAAAAGTTATATGTATATGTAATAAAAATAGAACCATGCAGTGTGACTTATGTCTCTCATCAGAAGTCTTGCGCTGCCTTTTCAATAAGTAAATCCACCAAGTGTTCAGAAAGCAAAGACGCACCAAACGAACAAAAAAATCCAAATTAGCAAGTTCTTTTTTTTCAAACAGATCAAAAAGTAACTTGTAGTTACAGTTAGAAATTGCTGGAAATAGCAAGTGTTCATTTGACCCTAGTGTCCACCAATAATGAACTGCAATTTTTGGAAACATGCCTGAATAGTCACTGTGCCATTTGTGTAAAACCTGAGATGACTTATCTAGGGCTATATTTATCTGAGTTATTCCCCACTTGTGATCATGTATCTTTAAGTAATGTTTTCTGGACTTTAAAATTATCATATAGACAGAGAGTTCTTGAAAGAGCAGGCTGATGTTTGGATCCAGGACTGCCCCAGCCAGACCTTTATATTGTGATGTTTACACTGTAAAACCCAGATGCTTTGCTTTTATTATACAATTTATATTGGACATTTGCTGCAATGGACTCTCACACCTTCCACTCCCACTTTTATATTCATATTGAGAATGGCTCTATTTTTGCTTTAAATGTGTACAGCTACACAGCCTCTAGTTATTGTCTCAGTTCTCTCTTTATTGCTGCATTCAATCATTCCTTCTCACAAACATTCTCTCTTTTGCAACCTACCTTTGAATTACATATCTCTGTCCCAGGCATTGCCACTTATTTTCTAGCAAAATTTAGTTAACCCTTACCTAGTAAGTATCAGTAACTTAACATTTAATATATTTTCTTTTGTCTCTCTGTGTGCATGGGGTGTGAGGAGGGAGTAATCTGTTATTTTTTAAGGTGCCTTTTGTAAAAGGAATGGATTTTTGTAGCTCCTTCACTGGGGGTTCTTTGTATTTCCCAGATCACTGATGAGGAGACTGGAGAAAACTGATTGAAAAACAAATTCAGAAGCTCTCCGCTCTCTATAAGAACCGCAGCAGCATTACAGAGACCATAAGTGAGACTCTTTGATGATCAGTTCAATCAGAGAGTGACAATAGCATATTTGCATCTTGATACCTGTTCTACATTTTTATCACATGGGTACATAAGAAAAGATTTTTTTTTTGGTAAGTAAAGCAAAATAATTAAGAATATGTATGTTTTCATCCTTATTTTATATTATACTAAAGCAAACCACATTTTTTGAGCGCTTTTTCTCCAAGAGTCAGTGTAACAGCCATTTTCTCTGAGTTGAGAAATACTTCTGTGATACCTTCCCCCTGCCCTGTCCCTATTAGCTCTATTTGTTATAGTTTGTGATTAATTAAACCTCGTGAAACATGTAAACTACCCATTTTGAGTAATGAAACTGAGGCCTGATTAGGTTGTGTGGCTGTATTTCATTATTTCAATGAAGGTGAAAACTGAGGAATCCTTGTTCACTGTTTCCACTAAATAATGACTATTCTTCCCAACACCTGGGTAGAACTTGATTTAGGGGAGATTTCTTCCCAAAAGTAGCTCAAGTGATTAATGTGCAACAGAAGAAACTGTTGAGCCTTTATGGTAAGAAATTTAAAGTCTTGATTTTTCTTGTCTTATTCCCTGTTTTAGGATTAATATTTCATTTGTTTGAATAACTTTGTTGCATTTTATGAAAAGAATGATTCATTTTGAGATGGATATGGTGAATGTGATTCGAAAGATACTGAAAAAACTTAAAGACTATAGTTGTGATTTGCTGTGATTGTGCTAAAAGTAGGATCTTTGAAGCGCATAATCCTATGAGTTTTCCCCAAAGTAGGCAGATTAAAATTTCAGTCCAAAGAAATATTTCACTTGTAAAGTCCAAGGATGATTAACTTGTGTTTAACTGGTGTAAATCAGTTTATATTATTCAGCTTCAGTGAAGCTTATGTCTATTTGCACCTGCTGAGGGTTTGCCCAGTTAAGTTTGTAAGGGTGAATAAACAGTACTTTTAGGGGTTTCAGAATATTTTTTTAGGAGTTTTATTTGGGAAACAACTAACCTGAAGCTTTGGTAGTGTCACAGAGAATTTTTTAAGCTCAGATTGCAATCAAATGCAGTTTAAGATTTTAAATGTTGAAAGCTACCTGTTGATGGTTGTTTGATAATTTTGATGTACTGAGCTGGGTGATCATAGGCCAGTTCTTATGAATGAGCATGTATTTCAAACTGTAGCATCACCATTATAGTTTGGTAACATAATCTCCATACAGAACATGGGATTTTGGTAGGAAGGATGCCAAATTTTACTGGTCTACAGGTTTCCCTCACCTGACTATCCCTGAGTCAAAAAACTACTAAAAAAATTAAGACTTCACAGGTTGGCAAGCATCTTTGAAAAAAATTATCTTTTTGCTTAGAATAAAAAATTTCAGTGAACTTCTGCCTAAGAGCTTCTTTGTTGAGCAATCAGCTACACTCCCCTTTACAGCGCTTCACAAGATACTGATAAAATGAGTTAAAGAAGGGAGTGCTGCTGGTGAAGGGAAGTAGCTTGTTGTGTAAGAACATAACAACATAATACACTGTGGACCTGGGGCCGTCTACAGAAGGTGGAGGGATTATCACTGTTTGCTCACCCCCTCATCATGCAATAGGTGCTCTCTGGGTGTGTGTCACCGTTTTCTGATAGTGATGGCATACAGAGTTAAGGGGAGTTTTGATCTGGCTGAGTACAGCCACTGTTACGTTCCCAGAACAAACCTGAGTGAATTGTATTTGCTGCGGTAAAGAGAAATATTTAATTAGATTTGCCTCCTAATTCCTGCTCCTCACAGTGCATTGTGCCTGTAAAGTGCTTGCAGTAAAGAGGCTGTGAGTAATGATTACTCACAGGTGGATTACACATTTAAAGGAGATGTTAATTCAAGCATTTGAACTCTCTATGGTATGAGCTCGGTCTTAGATGAATATCCTTCCGAAGCATCCCTGATTATCCTGTGTGCAGCCTGTATGAAGGTTAGGATGCTAATTCAGATATTTAAATTAGGTACCAAAAATATGGAGTATGACTGTAGCTCTAGTAAAGGTGTTTGTTGACAATATGGTTTTATTTGTGTTGACAGTTTTGGAGAAACTGCCTTTCTTTGATTACTCCATGCACAAAATGAAATTAAAGCAGGGTGACTAAATGGCAATGACTATGGAATAAGCAGCATAAGATTTCCTGGGCAGAAAATTATAGTTTCACCAGAGCCTAGGGCTTTAGTGCATGACTCAGACTTGATGGTATCATGCCCCTGTATCAACAGCTGATCCATCTGCAGTAGTTCAGAGGTCTGCAAGCATGGCATAACCCATTCTGTATTTTTGAGTCTTTAATCCATGGCTGAGCGGCAAGCAGCAGTTGTTAGACTTGTAATTATTTGGAAATGTAAAATACCTAGCTCATGCCTGCCTTAAGCGGAGAATGTTTGCTTAAGGGGATTTAGGATTGGTTTGCACCTTTGACTTCCTTAATCTAATTGCCTGGTAGTAGCTGTCTGACTGTGAATATTCCTGCTTGCATTAACAAATATTTTTTTTGTCTGGCTTTCGTATTTCATGCATATTAGCAATTCATAAATGTTAGGAAATTCTCTAGACTATTCCTTTCCCTGAATGTATACCCATGAAAAATTCTTCCCTGAATAAAATCTTAGCGTCAAAGTAGTTGAAAAGGCACTACCTTGCATGCTATATTGTCTTAGACATAAATAATGTCTTTTTTTCCTTCTCTCTTCCTTCTTCCCCTACCCTCCTACTCCATTTAAAGGTAATGTAGCATCACCACAAAGGAAACTTTCTCTTTTCTGTAGCATAAATCATTCATTTCCCCTCTACAACACCCAGTCCCTCCCATTTGGGAGGCCTTCCACATTTACCATTTGTGTTATAATCTCCACTGTATTTCTGCCTGCCACATTGATTTATCCTTTGCTAACAAATCAGTTTGTATGGAAAAGCTGCTGCTTTCCCATTCCATCTTTGATGAAATGTTTGGGTGCTCTATAAATCATATCTAGCATATGAGCACAGAAGAAGATGAAGTTAAGAAGAAAGAAGGATTTTTTTAAATAAAAATTTACATTTGGATGGTTGAAAAAAATCCAGTCTCACCCTTACCTTCCAGTGCTGATGAAATGTTGCTTTTGGGGTTATAAGTAGGTTAGGCTGGTAGAGAATCTTCTCTTTAACAGTTTTCCCCTTCCCATTCCAAATCATGAAACCTCTCATATAAGATGTCAGGCAGTTGGCTTGGTGGTGGAAACAATACATACAAAAGTTTATGTGCACGAGAGTGCACATAAGTCTTAAAGCAGAAAACAGAATGTCTGAAAAGCTGACATTAATTCCAAAGTTTTCCTCAATTGCTCAGTGTGACCAGGTGCAAAGCATTAGGCCTCTTTGCAACTGAGGTCTGTTTTGGTACAATGAAGTTGATAATGCTGCCTGGCAGAAGTGGTGTGAGGTTTCAGAAATAAAGCAATCAGAGCACATTTAAGAACTTCATAAATTAATTTAAAGCACGGTGATGGTGCAAGATCCTCTGTTGCTTTCTGTTTATTTTAGTTCCCCAAATACAAGGTAGTTTGCAGAACTTCCATTCTGAAATTATCTAAGCCTGCAGATAGCTAGAATCATTATACTCTTGAGGAGGAGAAAGTACAAGGACTGAGGTCATGATCTTGACTTAGACATGTGTTTCGGTTGGGAGTGAACCTCTTAAATCCAACCGTTTCGGATGAAGTGCTTATGGGCCATAGGGAGAAGCCAGGTTCAATTCCTATCTCTGTCAGAGGGTATTTGATTCTTTGTTTCACAGTAGCTGAACCCTTCCATACATCTGGTCCTAGGTCTAGATAATTTTAACGTGCAACCCTGGGATTCCATCAGAGGGCAGAATATTCAGCCTTGAGTCAGACCAGTGTCCCAATTCATTGCACAGAGAAGGCAAAGTGCCTACGAGCAGGGCTGATAAATCACACAGGAATATGTGCAGGTGTGGCATAGAAAGCCTAGATTTTAGTAGATATTTTCCAGCTTCTGGGAACTTTTTGTTATGAGGTGGGGATTCTCTCCTAAGCCTATCTCAGTTCTTTCCCCAAAGAGACAAAATGGGATCTGTTCTTTCCATTAATCATCTCAATCTTTGGATTCTGAATTTTTATTTATCTTTCCTCTATTCCAATGAATAATTAAGTACCTAGAGGGGTAGGAAAGATGGAGGGAGGCTGACCTGGTACATGAGCTATGAGTCAATAGTGCCTTATTTCCTAAGGAATGTAGAAACAACTTTTTTCTGATCTTCCCCATTAACATCTTAATTTCCCAATACAATTCTAAGAGAATTAGATTAATCACTCTCACCACTTTGCCAATTTTGATCAGAAACAATGACTGCCTGTGAATAAGAATTTTTTTCTTTTTTGTAGCTCCAGATGTTTGTAGAATAAACCACCACTTCCTTTGCCTACATTTAAGGCCTACAAGAGGTTTAGTTTCAACTCTTTGATTCAAACTGGGCAGAACTTGGGATTTGGAAATGAGGTCCTAAATTGTACATCTTTGTACTGACACATACTGAAAGCATCTCTCAAATAGTTTAGTCTGTGGCTGTTCTGGACGAGATATTGTTAAGGTGAAACCGGCAGGCAACCTCTAGGTTGGGAATGCCAGCAGGGTCTAGGGCTTCGGATGAGGTGTCTCATTATACAACTGGCTTTCTTAACTGGCTCCAGCAGAGCCCTTCCACCCCTCACACACTTCCCTTCAGTACCCCTCTGCTGACGTTTTTTTTTCTCCGTATAGCTCATCCCTGCTCTCAGCTGTGCTCCACCTCCAGTAGGAGAAAAAACAACTCAGGGACAAGCTTGTTGATTGCCAGACTCCTATACTGTTATATTTCCTTCTCTTATCTTTGGCTTCTCTATTTTAGAAAGGCTAATTTTTAAGCAAAGGATATCTGTTATTCAGTACTTGCAAAGTGTGCAGCACAAGGGAAGATTGCTTTACAGTTAATTTTATGTAAAACAAGTAATTTTATAATTTTGTTAGCATTCAGTGCATCTATTGAGATGCGAATGGAGAAGCACGTTCATCTGCCCTCTCCTTTAAAAAGAAATTCTGTTTGATGTCCCAAACTATCCTAGAACAATATTAGTCTTGGTCCTTAGGTACCACCAAATCAAATATACTTAATAGTATCATCATAATTTTCCAATTGATGCATTCTTGTGCAGTAGGGGTACGAGAATATGACCTTCAACCTTTCCTTTTCCAAGCTTTGGGATTTGTGGACGTAAAAAAGAAGTTATGTTCTAACAGTTACTATTGCCAGGTAACTAAACATATTATCTTCTGCTTTGAAATTCTTCCTTTACCTTTATATATGCAAGTTCTGTACAGTAAGAAGAAAGAAAAACAGGGGAGCTTGAAGCAAGGGTGTATCAGTATTCCAAACAATCATTAGATCATTATTTCTACCTGCAAGCTTGTCGTCCCTATAACCTATTGCATTAATAAAGCCCCCAGTGCTCGTCGGCACTGACAGAGAGAGCAATGCACTGCATGTTTTATGAACTATGTATGCAGTTCCCTCTGAATGCTATAGAGACACAAATTCAGACAATTTCCTATCAAGAACCTGCTTCTTAATCATAAGCTATATCTGTTCAAATTAAAGAAGTGTAACTCTTTTCACAAAGAGAATGAGGGAGTCTTACAACTTCTAACAGTTTGATTTATTATAACATGACAATATTGGGAACATTAAATTTTAATATTGGTCCTGTCACTTTAATCATAAGTTAAGTATAATTCTTACACTGAAGAGCTCAGAAATTAGTTCATTTTTAAAAGGAAATTTATTGCACTGTATAGGCAGGTATGTAATTCCTTCTTTCACAGAATTTGTGGATTAACTGCTTTCAGAAGAGGCTGAACTTGTAATTCATATTTGCTCTGCCACTTATTTTGCATAAGTAATCTCTCATTTATTTCTCCTTTCAGTAGGGAACTGAACACATCTTTACTTTCTTGGTAAGAATAATTAGAAAACTAATTCATGCAACAAAATATAAAAATCAGTTAGAAATTCAAACCAGATCTGCATCAAAGGAAAAGTATTTTTCTCAATAAAACAATCAAAACCGCGTCTTCTCTTCTGTTAATGTCCCTATATTCTACCCATTGTGTCTATATCCATTGCTAACGCTTTTGTTGTAGACAGCATCAATATCTGGTCTTCAAAAGAATTCCCGTGTTTTCATTCTGCTAGTTTGGTAAAAATGCGCAGATCTCTTTCACAAAGATCAAGCTGTCTCACTAGACAAGATCATCAAAGGATGATAGGGAGCGATATTATTATCATTGTTCAACAGATGGGGAATGGAGATATCATTTGAGTAAATTATTCATCAAGGTCTCTGTTGGGTCTTTTGTCCGTCATACAAGAGGCATTATATTGGAAAGTTAGCTACAAGTTCAAGTAACTGTACTTAAATTCACCCTGTAGAGGCTACTTATGTATGAGTACTGATGGTCTAATTAGGATCTAACGTTTTCTTTAAGGTAGAGCATGCTTCCATTAGGAATCAGAGAAACTTCTTAAAGAGATTAAGCTTCTCTTGCTTTACCTGCCGCTTCTGGAGGCTAAGTTGCAGTCTAGTCCAGGAAAGCTGAAAGCTCACTTCTCCTTTGTAATCAGGTTTATAGGATATCAGTTTCCTAGATCTGCAGCAGTGGTCCAATCTACAGTGTTTCTTCAGAAAAGTCATCAAAACTACTTAATAAAGTGTCAGACCTACAGCTGACCAGTTAAAATCCAGAAGAAGGAGCTGAGACCTTTGTTAAGAGCGGATAAAGCTGGGGAAGAGCCTGGCTCAAGGGGAAAATATCTTAAGGAACAAAAAGGTCAGAGAGATTGTGATGGATGCAGAGAGACAAATAAGACAGATTTACAGGGAAAGAAACAACAGGCTTGCCAGAATAAGGGAAGATCTCAGGATGTCTGGATAAACTGCAGTGATGCAGCAGAGCAATTCCTGCATAGAAAACAAGCTTAAGTAAATCTTTCACTAGCCTTAAATCAAACCCATTGCAAAGATTCACACCTGACATTTAAGCTCGTCTGCTTGCAGTTTCTAATGGTGGAGATACCAGCTGGATCCAATTCTCATTCCAGCTAATAGCTTGGACACAGAACAGCTTGAACCAGATCTCAAAAGCCTGTAAAATAAAAATAAACTTATATGTGCTGCTTTTATAAGACAACAGAGATATTTTCATAGGAAGTAACAAAGGCAAAATCAGAAGAGAAACTAATCCTGTTTACCAGATGGGAGAGACGAAGGGGCAGTTTATAGCTGGCAGATACAGAGCAGCCATTTTACAGCTGGAAAAAATTTGGAATTCAAGCCATATTTAAAGGGTTAAATGGCAAATTTATAAGAAGAACCAGTATCTGTTTTGTACATATCACTACTACTGCTGAACAGAGAAATTATGTGTGTTTCTGTGTTCATATTGTTCAGAAGTCATGGCAGTTACATTCAAAAGTCTTATAAAAAGGACCTTCTTCCAGAGTGAAATGATGAACTTGGTTTCCATCCTCCATAATTCTCTTTAATTGCAGGTGGATAAGGTAGGGCAAAAGGAGCAAATTTTTTTGGAATCCCCTGGGCTGAGTTATGGTACAGTATAAGATAAAGGTGTTACATTTCTAGAGCAGGTTGCCTTTTCATTTAAGTAACAAAAATTAAATGGGAAAGTAATTATACTTTTCCAGTCATAAATATTACAATACACATTATTTGATATTTTTTCTTTTCCAAATGCCTACTCCCACGAGGAAATTTGTTCACCTGGTTGCCTTGACAAACCCATAAATTATAGATGAATTTTTGTTTAGAAACACATCAGGACTGTAACTAAAAAGAATTGATATTTATTTGTCTATTTTCTTGCACAGTAATGGATTGAAAGGGGGGATAGGAAAATGCCTATTTGCATCTGTGTAAATAGAAATAAAGATGATAACACCTGGATTACACATAGTGATAATATTAGTAAACCCCATGTGTTTTACAGTTAAAATATTGTTCTCCAGATGCAGAGAGGATGCGGGTAAAAATCTTAACGGCATTTCAGATCTCTGTATTGATGACAACTGTGCCACTTCCATGACACTTCCCATTACAGGAACTTGTTTACAGATGCTCATAAGCAGTTCAACCAGTTAGGTTGAAGTGCTTGCCTAAGGCATGCTTTCTCTCTCCTTTCCTTCCAATTTGATTGTTACTCAGAACAAGCTAAAGGCAAACATACAGTTTTGCTTTGACTAAAAGTTGCTATTATTGTTTAGCTGGGAAACTGACAACTTTACCTTTTGGAACAGGCAGAGCTGCAGTTGAAGTTGGTGAGAGTTGTGCTGTGACTTAAAACTTTAACTACACTGTAATTTCCAATATAAAACAAAATAAGAAGGTGAAGTTGTTTCAGTATGAAAAATGTAAATGATTGATTCTGAAAATATTTTCCACCTTTTTTTCTTTTTTTTTTCTGGCAAGTGTGTTGTTTGTGCATTACTTCTGTTTCAGCAGCACCACATGTGGATAGACTGTCACTGAGGACTCACTGCCTCTATGGGAGTGCAGTATATTGCACAGTGGCTTCTACCCTCATGCTATTTGCACACATTTATATCTTATTTCATGTTTTCCTAGAGCTGACATTGTTCATGTTCCTGATCTGTAGGATCCCTGAAAATATTTTAGAGAAGTAGGAATTTCAAGAGATTACTTTAACTTCGCAGAATATTAATTCACCCCTGCTTTCAGAGAACTACAGAGCTAAAATTTCTCTGGTTGTACTGATTACTGAGACATGTTTTATTTTGTTTTAAAGCAAGATATTTAAATATGCAGAAGCCCTGCATTGGCAGGACAGTGTGGACTGTGTGGCCCTGTTGTATAGCATGAGAGCTGGGATGCACTGCTCAGTGTTAAAGACCTCTCTTTCCCATAGTAAGTTCTGTACAGAAGTATGATATGTTGAAGATAAGTCTTGTTCTAAATCTTCAGAAGTGCTAGAAATGGATTTTGGTTCTACCCAGACAAAGTACATATGATATGAAAACCTGTCCACCCAGAGACACTGTACGTTGGAAAAAGAAAAAAAGAACACATCCTGAACAACATAGGGAAGAATGCGTAACCAAGGTGTCATGACTGACTCATTGCTTAGAATTAGTTTAGTAGAATTAATTTAGGATTCACCTTAAATAACTCCATGATTCAAATATGTCTTTATTAAAAAAAATAAATCTAGTTTTCTTTGAAATCATTAGAGAAATGCTATGGGGGTTGGTAACAAGCCAATGTGAGCTCTCTTATGATCCACTTGCTCTGTTTTGTAGCTGTTCATTCTGGACTTCTAAAGGAATGCCTTAGAAGTATTCTAAGGAATGATATGGAATTTTATGAGAATACCTTGTGTCTCTGTGAACCTTCAAAGAAAGGGCAAGGAAACACAGTGTAGGACACCAACATTCCAAAGTAGGATGCAGTAGCTATGTGTAATAATTATTTCTGAATTTATGTAGGAAGGTTTCATTGTGGACAGTGAGTTTGACTAATCATGTTGCTACTTATTAACTAGAAACTTTTAGATTGTGCAGAATTTAGACTCCCAGAGTGATTCATCTAATAAAAGCAAAATTAAGCATACACCTATTCTAAGAAATCATAGATGTCTATGTTTCCTCTGTAAGAATTTATTTGGTATCCAATGTCCTGCTGTGCAGGATCACGAGTACCTCCATTCTGGCTTAGCTGAATATCTGGGTACTTATCTTCCATTTAAAGCTGCTTTAGGTTCACAGGTCCTTGAGAATCCCCATTGGATTGGGACATTTAGATGACAATGGAGCCTGGAAGCGCCGTGCTTATTGCAAAACAAAACAGTCAAATAAATGTAAAATGTGTTTGTGGGAGGATTCATGGATTTGACAGAGTTGGAAGGGGCCTCTAGAGATCATCTAGTCCAACTCCTCTGCTAAAGCAGAATTGCCTAGAGCACATTACTCAGGACTGCATCCGGGCGGGTCTTGAAAATCTCCAGAGAAGAGGACTCCCTCTCTCAGCAGCCTGTTCCAGTGCTCTGTCACCCTCACCGTAAAGAAGTTCTT
>JAOXJM010000041.1:45728685-45749028 GCA_026413425.1 Tringa solitaria | reverse complement strand
ACTGCCTGTCAGCTCCAGGTATGCTGCAGAGGTCCATGGGCGACTGCAGACATGGCACTTCTGACCCTCAGGCCAAGCAAGATCTGCATGTTTAGCAGAAGTCTTTGTTAGCCTACATGGATGTCCAGGCCTTTTTCTAATGCAATACTATGCCTCAGATTCCTTTTGCCTGAATCTTAAGCAGACAAACTCCTTATTAGGCAAGGAGGTAGTGCACAGACAGATCCATGTGATCTATTGTAAAAGTGGTTGCCAAAGCGTTTGGAAGAAACGTGAAAAGAAACAGCTGATATTTCAAAACTGAATTGCAAATCTTGCATCTCTGCAAAGTTACAAATATACAAATCTTATTACACATCTCCTGAGTGACTACATTAAGGTGATTCATGAAGATGCAGGAAATTCATCCCTGTCATTTGGGGCTGAGGAGGATAAATTACCTGGGAACAGCCTATTATGCTTGTTCTTAGTAGTTTTAAAATTACAGTTGACATTTATTTCTGAGACATTATAATGTACAAGGGAGGATAACATTCTCTGCTACTATAGAACTGTGAACACCTGCATTCAATAATAATTTGCATGTCTCTCTCCTCTTTAATCCAAGGATTTAGATTCCCTTTACAAATATTTACCAATTAAGCAGCTCAACAGACTGTGCTGTGGGAGCATATTGTTTATATTTTATGGTTGTGCAAAGTAAGAATACAGAGAGATTAAAGGATTTATCTGCAGTTGTATCAGAGGTCAAAGGAAAGGAAAGTGTCAGGACCCAGGCGTCTTGCCCTATATAGGCTTCAGTCAGTCCATCTTTTACATGTATATTTCTCCTAGAGTTACATACTCATCAAAATGGAGAAGTCATTTTTCAGGTCAAGTCTTACATACTTATAGATTTTTTTTTTAAAGGGAGATGGGACTATTGTGATCCTCTAGTCTGACCTCTCGTGGAATACAGAGGATTTCTGTGACTTTCTTCAAGTCCAGGGGCTGTCATGGACTAGAATATTTCAGGAGGAAAACAAAAACAACAATAAAGCAAAATGACCGCCTCAAAAAACAATCTTCCTTTGAAGATTCTCTCAGTGGAGAATCCACTAGACCCTTGATTGAGTTGTGGCAATGATTAGGACCCTTACTGTTTAAGTGTTTGCCTAATTTCAGTTAACTCCAATCTCTAAACATAAACTGCTGCTTTACCAATAATATTTATTTCATGGGATATAAGTTGCTGAATGTCGTAAGGGATACAGACCTAACCCTCAAAGCCCGAAAAACTAAAAAATGTTTAGTTTTTCCTGAAAACGTTTGGAAGTGCTTATTCTTGAGTCTGTGGATATTTTTATTATCTTTACAAATGTGCAATCTCTTTGTTAAATCATTTCAAATTCTAGCACAGATCTATTGATAAAAAAAGCCTACAGTTTAGTTATGCAGGGTGGAAGAGAAGATTTCCTTTGCAATTTGCCTATTTAATTGATTGTCTTCTTCATGAATATTGAGACAAAGATCACAGAAGGTGTCGATTCCACTTTTCATAGTTAGTAACTGATTTTGTATATTTTGTCATATCCTTTTAGAGTTCTCTCGCCTCAGGTAAACAATATTGATCTCACGATTCAGTGTCTCTTCAGTAAAGACATTTGACCAGTCTATTCTCATTATTTTTCTTGAAATGTGTTCTTGTTTGTGACTTGTTTTTTTTTTTTTTCCAAGCTCGAATAGGACTCAGTGAACAATGGTAAACAAAAAATGCATCAATTGTAATTCAACCCATCCTGCAATGTTTTTTATTTCTGAGAACCTTTGAATACAAATATTTAAGTAAAGGAGGTGCTGAGAGGAGTGATTCAGGACAAGTAAGATTTTAGTTGTGAGTCTTGGGATTTAGAATTGGTATGATAGTAAGCTACGTAAGAGTTATAGTTTGATTTCTATTTCCTTTACTGGACAGTATATGCAGCTCTTCAGCAACATGAACTAGAAATAATATCAGTGAACAAGTTACAGTGCGGTAAATCTGCCATTTATGAATAGTGAAATACATACTATAGTGAAACTTGTATATTCAGTGGTACTTAATCTGATTCAAATGCAGATTTAAAGCCCAAGAGTCGCTTGCTGATATAGTTCTATGTAAGAAATACCTTTACAACAGTGGTCTGTTTGCTTGTGGGTAAAAAGTGGTCAAAAGTCGTAGAAGAAATACTGAATTACGGATCATTTTCTGACTGCTACTCCGTGCCTACTTGCTTCAGTTGTGTCCTCAGCATTACCTCGGAGCATAGCAAAGCATAACAGAGCACACATATGGAAGGAAGAACTGGCATAGGTTGTATGGTCTTAGTGGATCCTATAAAGTCCATAATAAGAGTCCAGTTCATTATTATTATTCTTTTGTATTTTAATAATCATAAACACCTAGGCATCTGTTATAGAGGACACCCTATCCTTTTCTGTGCCATTATCTGGAATGAGGATCAGCACTTTAGTCACTCATTTGGGAATTTAGAGGCTACTTAAGAGGATTAATTTGTTTTTACAACACAGCTGTTTCACAGGACTAGATGATTCCTTGCATTTTTTGAGACAGGTTAGATAGCAAGCTGTTGACAGAGGCAATAGCACGGTACATATTTCCTTGTTCACACTTTTCTCTGTCCACAGTGCAAGCTCAAAGATTTTCCCTCATGCTGCTTACATAATAAAACAGCTCAAGACAAATTATTATATTAACTGTTGGCTTGTTAGATCATAAGATTAATGATCTTAACAGAACTGTGATCTGAAAACAAATGTGATTTAAAACAACAGTGACATAAACACCTCTGCCCAGAGATTTCTACATGAAACTAATGTTCCTTCTCTGAGTAGAAGAGATTATATAGAAGCGCACACAATCTTTCCTCCTTTTAATCTTGACCTTTGACCTTCACTGCATTTTTAATATGCAGTGGTTTCTGTGGCTGCACAGGTGTTTTACCAAGAAATTGGCTATGTTCTATGTGCCCGATTTAGAAACGGATGCTGAAATAAACCTGATTTTTCAATTTTAGTGGCTGTTTGAGTTTGAAGTCAGTTTTCCAGCTGGTGAATAGGGAAACAAAAAGAGGTCAAACTTCTTATCCAGCGGGCTGCAATGGTTAGAAAACCAGTAAACCCCACAATGTACATTTCACTGTTCGAATAACCGAACATTCAGTGAAAGAAGCATGAAAGCTCAGGTGGAAATATACCAGAATGATAGCAGAGGAGCCAAATTGTAATTTTTTTTGAGTGAAGAATTCAAGCCTCTTTCTACAGTATCTCCTCCAAGAGCCACATTGAACTGCCTGATAAGACTCAGTAATGTCTGTAAAGCCATTTGGAGACGGAAAAGTGTTTATGTGAGCTAAATCTTATAAGATTATGACTATGTGTCACAGGTGTAGGTCACATGAGCAGTTGGAAAAGTTGAGAATGGAATTGCAAGGGTGGTAATGACAGCCCTGTGTGCATTGTGCATTTACCCAGGACTCACACAGATGTATCTGTTGCAGAGTTAGGTCCCCAACTCCTTTCCCAATATTTCTAGTGTGTTTTAAAGAAGGTAAATGTCTTCAACCAGAATGTTCTGGGATCCACAGAATCCAATGGAGTTACATCAAGAATTAACAGATACAGAACAGGGGAGTGAAAAATATGACCGAAAGGGTGGAGAAGCACATAGTGGGAGCAGTGAGGGCTCAGTGAAACTAGAAATATCAGTGAATGATGAGAGCTCTGGATTCAGCAATGCTAAGTGAAAACTGAAATGGGACAAGACAAAGATAACCTTCTAGAGAATTTTAATCTTCATCGTAACACTATTGGACTTTTTTCTGTGCCATTGGACAAATCACTGAGTTTTAATGTCTTGGTGATCTTGTTGATCAAATGGACAAAATAAGCAATCAAAAGGCTGTAATTCCCTCTATAAGGAAGGCAGCTGTGTGTGCTAAGTGCTTTAGGGGAGACATTATGATTGAGGTAGGTTTTGGTGGGTGTCCTGGGTGGGGTTGTGGGGAAGGACAGGCAGCCCCTGTCACTCACTGTGGTGTCTACAGGTGCTAAATGCAGGACAGGTATGTGGTGCTAACACGTAACTCAAAGCCAGCTGTGTTGACAACAGGACTGGGTTTGTGCATCCAGGGGATCCCATGGCATTTCAAAGGTGTCTCCTGGAGACCTCAGCAGACTATTGTGGGTCAGGATGGCCTGAAGCATTTCAAGGCCACTTTTTGCTGATGGAATTTTTTATTTCAACTCTTACTTTTTGGTGAAATGCAGAGGGGGAGAGTCAACGACATTCTCCTGGGCAGCCCGATGACAACTCTTCTAGTGCTGGCTCAGTCAGTCCATCACTGTAACTTCCCTGGGAGCCTGCCCTTCCCTTGCTGCAGCCAGCGCCGCCTCACAGCAAATGGTGGCCGCAGTGCCAGACCCTGAGCCTGCCCCGTCGCAAGTGGCGGGGGCTCTGCTGGGGCAGAAGGATGAGGCCTCTGTGAAGCTGTGGCCTAGGATCTACCAGGACCAAGTCGAACCCCCAGATCCCTCAGCAGAGCATGGCTGGTCCCTCAGGAATGGCCTCAGCAAAGGGGGAGATCACTTGGCTGGGGGCGCCCAGTCCACCATCTTACATTACGCACCGGCAGGGGAAGAGATGTGCTTTCTGAAGGAGCAACGTCCCCAAACGGAGGTGAGTTTAATGCCCAGTCTCACACTTTCTCATGGAGTGCTGTAGGCTGTGTGTGACTTTGTCTCCAGCTGATGTGCATTAGGGTTGCAGTGTCCCAGGTGGTGGCTGGAGCCATTCAGGGACAGCCCGTCCGAGGGCACCTGGTCTGTGGTGGCAGGAGGCCTTTGGGTGTGAATGGTGCTCCGAGATCCCTTTGGCAGTGAAAACATGGCCTTGCTTGGTGGGAGCGTGATAAGCACCCAGAGAATTTTTGTAACAGATTAGGTGAGGATCACGTGGATTTCGGGTCTAGACCTCCAGACCATACTTGAACAGGAGCTGGAGGACTGTGTCTTTCTGTGCTGAGCCCTCTCCCACTGTTCGTATAAAACCGCCATGCTGTGGGGCTCCACCTCTGCACACAGCAGGTCCCCTCGGGGGGGGATACAGGCTCATTCTGGAAACAGACGAGTGACTGTATTTTGAAGCAAACTTTTTAAGAGGTGGAAGCTTTCCCACAGCTCAATAAGCATATTGAGAGGCTTATTAAAATAATAACAGCACATTTGTTAATAATTAATCACTGGCATTCACGGAGAGACTTTCAGCCAAAGATGCTGCAGTTCTTTCCAAATTTCACTGACCAAAATTGAAAAACAGATAGGGACTGCCTAATCCATCATCATGTATTGCCACCCCTGACAGCTATTTAATTGCTCACAGCAGAGCAACTGCTCAGTAGCTATCAGGTTGGTGCAGAAGGCAAAGAACATGCTGTATATCCAAGAAAAAGTGTCAAAGAAATAGGTGAAGTAGTGCAGGTGTCACTCCATGATGGGCTTGGTCATGTAATAGTATCCCCAATTTTTAGTGGGGATCATTCATGAATCTCAGTTTGCAAGGTTCAATTTTATTTGTCACTTCATGGAGATAGTCCCCACTAGCACAATGGTGCAGAAAGATGTGTGTTCAGAATTATCATCTGTCATAATTTCTGCTGAAGGCTGATATTCACTCCAATCCTGTGACTCTTTTGGATTCTTTCGTGTGTTTAAATGCATTGAAAACTGTGATAAGCCTGATTCCAGACCTCTCAATAAAGTCTTGACCTATACTCTGAGTATTTAGTTCTAACTCTGCTCTCTGATTTCATTGCCAATCTCTAGTAGCCTAAATTGGTTCATAGCAATCTTTTCTGGCTATGGAATAAGACCAGATGCTTAATTTACGTGCCTCGGTTAAATGCCTGAAAGGTAGTGGATGCAAATCCAGCCAAAAATACTTGTGAGTTTTTGACTGCATCTGTCTGACTGTCTTAGTGATGTTACACCTGTCTGTATCTGAATATATCTGCAACCTCTCCATACTAAATAGAGGAAATTTATCCTCATTATGAAATCACTCTTGAGAGTCCATTGCTAATGGAGCTGCTTCTTATTTATTTTTGAAGTCATATATAAACAACTAGCATTATTAGTACACAATTACCAGAGAGTAATCACAGAATTACTGTAAACATAGTCTACAGTAAAATATACTGCAAATTAATATTCATGCATTCCTCTAATCTACCATTTGGAGCAAATACATGAATCCAATCTAAACTTCATCACAAAAGCATAATGTCACCAGGGAAAAATGGGATGTTTTGTACTTCAAAAATTAAAGGGAAAAATCCTGTGATTCTTTTCCTGATTCTGGGGAAGGGGACTACTGCAGCTGCTGATGCACAATTCAGCAACTCGTTGTGTTAGTCATCAGGAGGAAAAGGAAAGCTACTCTTAGACATGCCTTTATGCAGAGATATTGTACCATTCAGTGATATGTGTGCAGCTGAGTCCAACTGTGCTGTTTGACAGCCTGACACCTGTATTTGCAGGAAGCCTAAGGTTAAGGATAGCTAAAGGAACATGTTTGAATTTTGCTGTTGATAAACAACCGTAGGTGTTTTGTCCTCTAAAGCAGAAAGAAATAGGTAAACTAATAAAACTAGTGCCCTGGAAATCCATGTTCTGTAGCTCATTCATAATAAAATGCAAGCTGCTTGCTCTGCTTAAACTACTCTTTGACACATTCTTCACACAATTGGGAATTGGCTAGTACACTACATTAAATGGGAATGATTACAGATTGGTTAAGTATTTCCTATTTCATTAATATTAACACTTCATTTTTATGTGTTTGGGGGTGATTTTTGATTACTCATTTTTAGGTGGCCAGAAGTCAGTTTTTCAAGGGCTAAATGACTAGAAGAATAATAGCTGTATAGGTGCAGCTCTTTCAGAACTGAACAGTGAAAAATTGAGAATTCAAATTGAGATTGCTGAAACTAGGAGTCACTTTTGAAAATCTAACTTGAACATAGTCATACAGAAAGAAAGGCAAAGCTGATTTTTGGCTCTCTATTAAAATTTTTGAGAGTTTAGGAAAAATAGAAGGGGAAAACTGGAAAATTGTGATCAATCTTCTGCTTTTAAAAAAAACTTGTCTGTAAGTGTCATCATTGTTCTTATGTACCCACTTTTGCAGAGGTCCAAGTGGTTAAGTTCTGTAGAAATAAAGACCATAATAGACCACAAATTATTTTTAGCTTGGATATTTCAAGACCAAAAGTTTCCACAAAGCTGCAATTGTAAGGATTAGCTTCCTAGTGAGAACTGAACACTCTTATGTGGTGATATGACTACAAGATGGGTTAGCACAAGTGACCTGCAATGTATTTGATTATCTAAGTCACAGAAACCGTGATGAACCATGTTCATGAACTCCCTGGTTACTGAAGGTTGTGTATACTCTTGTACTTCCAACTCCTATATTTGTTTCTCTTATATTCAAGAAACAAACTGTGGTGCTGAACAGATGCTCAGAAATTGTGCATATGTTGTTTCATTTTTCTTTCATTTAACTTGCTTTCACCTATGCTTTAACAGCATTCTGTACTGTGTTGGATACAGGGCTGTCTGTTGTCTTGTGGTCTGGGAATGTATCTGAAAGAATGATGGGTACTTAGTTTTACAGAAATTCCAAAAACATTAAATGGAATCATGGCAAAGCCTGTTTTCCTTTCAGCTCACAAAAGAAAGCGTTCTTACATTTCCAATTACTTCAGCCTTTCTCTCAAACTATGTCCAACTATAGCTCAACAAATAAGGCAGAGCATTACCAATGAATGTCTCCTTACAAAGGTAATGCTCATAGTTAGGAACATTATAATAGAGCATATATTTAAAGAAAAACAGAATAGAGATTAATCAAAAAAGACTAATACATTTTCCAAACATATTTTAACAGAGAATGCTTCAGTGAAGTAGAATGATGCTGAATGTAAGATAGTATGAAGTGGAAGGCATTTTCAAGCACCAGGTGTTGTAGGAGAGATAGGTTTTGCTGCAGTAATTGTGAGAGGACAGAAAGAAAGCTGGCCTTACCTTAAACCTATTTTGATTACCCAGGTCACAGAAACCATCAAGAACCACATTTGGGAATTGTACAATGAAAGGATGAAAGTGTTTAACAGGGAATCTGAGGCATCAAGGGGAAGGAGGGCAGAACAGATTCTTGGTTATAATACTAATATAAAAAAGTCATGTGTGACTTCTTATATACTTGTGCTTCTTTATGCATATCCTTTGAGGATACTTTATGCTCGATGACTAATACTATAGAATCTAACCCTTTGAATTTTAAAGATGTGTTCACAAATGTTTTGCAGCATATGTGGCAGAGGTTGTTTAAATGTGAATTCTTAGATACAGATTCTGCAGGAAAGCTAAAAAAATTTGGTTGAGTGATAGAATACAACAACCAGCTGACAAAGTATAATGAGAAATGATTCTGTATGAAACAGCAGGTAGCTTGATAGCAAGAAAGGATACAGAAAAGGCAAAGAGAAAAAAAAAAAACAGGACATTATTTTGAGAAAGGTTATTGTGGTGCAAGAGTTGAAAAGAATAGGTGTCTCCGGAAAGTTCTTAAAATCTGACGTGAAAACTCTGTTCTGCATGTGCCAACAATGAAAGTTTCTATTCTAGGACATAGATAACAAATTGTGTGTTAACTTCTTGCTGGGCTGAGGACTTATTTTAATACTTATTTCCTGTCTGTCTGAAAAAAAAAATCTGGGTCAGTCAATTCTGGGTACTTGAAGAAGGACCAAAATGAAAATTGAAAGATTTAAATTTGTATCCCTTGATGGGAAGATGATGGCAGTGCTGATGGTATTTTTGTTCCATATATTTCTTCAATTAAATAAAAAGGAATGTAGTAAAAATTATTTTTTTTCCAAGTTTTTTTTGTTTCCGGTAAAAAGTATGTGATCATGTATCATCTCTACTCAAAAATCAGAAGAAAAGAATTTGGAATCCTTGATAAAATGGTTAGGAAGATTCAGCTATGTATCTGACAGCTCTGACATTAGGATAAGGCAGGACGCTCTTTTATTCCTACTATTTCTTGGTGAAGCTATTAGAAAAGTTGACCAGTTACGGCAAAACTATCTTGCGCATGCTGATGATTACATTGCAGAAGATGTAGTGCAATAGATGACTGAAATGTGAGGGAAACAGAAAACAAATGGGATTTAATTCAATGAAGAAATATTGCTCATGATTATATGCCAGCAGAAATGTTCTGGATGAGCATACCCAGCAGTTGATCATGAATATAGAAGATCATTATGTAGAAAGGAGTGAAAATGAGGAAGGGGACAAGAACTCGAGCACATAATGCAAATACCTATTAATTTAACCTGTAGCAAACCAGTAGCTTCAGCCACCAAGTTCCAGCTATGAAAACCAATATTAATCTTACTATTTTTGTGGGTATTAGTAAAAGCAACTTAACGCTTTCAACAGAGTATTGAGGTGTTTTTGATCTGAAAAATGAGACTGATGTTTGAAAGAGATGGTCTGATAAGGTAATATGAGAGGCAGTAGTGGGCAAAGGGTAAAGGCAGTGTAATTATCTCATATTTGGAAGATAGGTTCAGAGGTTTGGGTGGTGGGAGACAAACAAGGTCTGTCCCTCAGTAAAGACCATTCTGATAGTGTTTGACCGATGACCAAACATTGAGAAGAAGGAGAAATAATAATGATTCGGGAGGAAATGATCAGTGAAATGGGAAATATTGTTACAACGTGGTGAGGGCAAATTATCAGCATGCCCCAAGAGGTATATGGTTTCAAGAACCTGGATCAAGTGGATTAGTATCCCATTAAAATAAGATGATGGCACTTGCAGAGTGCATTTCTGCCCTGTGACAAATGGCAGCAGTTCCTGGCTCTAAGGGAGTAATAGGAGAAAGAAGCTTTGTGGAGAATATAAAACTTGTCATGAGAGATATCACAGCCTCAATTAGATGGGAGTATATACCATAATGGATAATTCTGTGCTGTGAAGGTGATAGAGTGTGATTCAAAGAGACATTTTCTTCCCAAATTTCTGTGATTGTGTGACACGGCTTTGATTCTTGATTTATAGCCTTTCATTTGTTACACTCATTTTTGGAAAGGATGGGATTTTAATATTTCTGTCCCTTGTTCACTGGTTGCATAAAAAGTATCAGCAGAAGATGGCAGCAGAGATTGCTGACTTCTTCTTGTTTCTTTATATGTGCAGCAGAATATGAATACTCAGTGAAAGAACACAGGGTGAACTTTTCTTTGAACATACTGATTTAATTCTGGAAAGATAAATTCATTGACTCTAGTAGCATTTTCATCAGTTAATTTTTTATGGAAATTACGTGGGAGTTATGAAAGAAAAAAGACATTCCCTGTCCTTTCCATATGTCCTCATGGCAGCACTTGCAAGCAGATAAGATGGTCCTTGCAGAAGGCTGTGGACACATTCCCCTTACATAGCTCTCCTGCCTTATCAATAGCTCACCAGAGGCAGGTGCCCTACATTCTAGAAAAATATAATAGATTGAAAATGACGAAGAAGCTCTGAAGAACTTTATATAAAGTTGTTTAAATTTCAACAGGTGACTCAAAGCACAGGTATTAATGCCAAAAACAAGTATCTTTGCCAGAGTAGTTCTTCCTCTAATAGCAAACCATTGTAAGCATCTCCCTGTAGGTTAACTTGACAGTCTCATCGCAGGCAGTGCACGTGGGTGTGAGCTTAGATACATCAATGTGTTGAGAGAGTAATGTCTTTTTTTAGACCAACTGATACAGCTGGGAAACAAAAGCTTTTGGACACTCAGCCTGCTTTTCATGTCACAGAGACACATGCCTGTGCCGATTAGTGCACAGACTATGGCTGCACTTTGTGGCTTACCCTGCCCCAGGGAGAGCCAGTGCGTTGTTTCTCAGAGACAGGGGAATACCAGGGTGGATATATTTATAGAGGGTGGATCTGAGGTAAATGCAGTGGAATATTAATTCCAGGTTTTTTTCCACAGTGCCACCACTGCCTCACTGCCCAAAGTGTGTTTGGAACATCTGCCTCTGCTTCTATTCTGGCTGCTGCACACTAATGTTTTTGTAGTTCTGCCTGTGCCTAAGGAAGCTCACTTGAAATCTGTCTGTGCTTCTGCTGCTTTTCTAATGGCTGGAGTCAAGATGCTCTTGCTTTTTTTTTTTTCATCCAGCATCTCTGCTTCTGTGCTGAATATTAACTGTTCATAGAACTGTGTAACTGAGGCTGACAGACAACTTAATTGCTTGAGTGAAGACAGAGGCATGACTCAAGTTTGTAAATTCAAGCCTTCATTAGCCTTCAAAATGGTTCAGAATAAAGGAAAAAGAAAATCAGTGGGTGCATAATAATATTTCTTGGAGGTGGCTTTTTCTAGAGCATCCTTGAATTCTGTCAGGAATTTTCTGTGCTGTGTTGAAGAACTCTTGTTGTCTCCTTCCCAGTTGTACGTGATTGCCACTTGTCAGACAGGAGACCTGGAGTTAGGAATATGTCAAGTGTTAGACTAATAGTTACACAGTATTATGTCTTCAGTGTCTTATACCTACTTTTCTGTCTGGTGAATGTAACTCAGTTGTTTTTCTCTGGTAATTTCCTTATAGTCCTATTACAGGTCAAAGTATTCATGACCACTGTGTCAACCAGAATAAATTTTTGAAGCAGTAAACTTGGATGTGGACATCATATCCTACGTCAACATTCCTTTTTTTAGGTTGGGGTGAGAGGACTTATTCTTCTTAATAAAATTAACTTTTCCTGGTGTTTTTCTGCTTAGAGCAATCATGAAAGGATGTGAAAAATTTTAATGTACCCCAGAATGCCTTCTGTGGAACTCTGCTTACTTCTAAGCATGGCTTCTAAGCGTGGTATAAATTGTCCTTTCTGCCACAGATTGCAGTGTCTTGCAACAAAAGGATGTGATAAGTTATTATGTCTTTCTCTGAGACTACCTGCTATATTATTTTTTTTGTTACCTGGAGCTTTCATTTGTACTTAATTTGGCTCATTTGTACCAGTCTTTCAGAAATCAAGTGTAAAAACAATTTATAATTGTGTGATTTCTGACAAAGTTCTGGTGAGAAGCTGTTATATTGTTTCTGTATAAACTTTGTTTAATGTGGTTGCAGGCATCACTGGCCCTTGTCTAGCTATTAAGCAAAGGCCTTTCAAGATCAGTGTCTGAATATTTGTGCCATATTTAACTTTTAAGTGTATTGAAACGGCCACAGGGAGAGCTTCTTTATATCCTAAGATGTAATGATCTCATCTACCTCTATGATGTCTTCTTGATTTTTCATTGATGGAAAATTCAGTCCAGTGGAAACTTCTATTGAAGATGTGGACATCAAGTATTTGGCCTGCATTGCTGTTCTTGTGAGCATAATGCTAGTTGGACTCATACTGGCAGAAGTTGATCTGTTTAAAAATAAAAAAGGATGAAAAATAATAAAAAAGAAGTCCATTCCAAACCACAGGTTTGTTAGGTTAGACTGGGGAAACACTTATGCCCAATGGGAAGTTGTTACCTAGTGTCTTTGAGGCTGGTAGGACCATGTAGTTTTAGTGGAAATAAGCACCAGACCCATAACTGTACACACAAAGAAACATATAATGAGATTATTATTTAATTTTTTCATTCTAATAATTTCCCCCCCAGAGGTTCAAAAAGCTTGTTGGACTTCACAGGTGACAAATACAAAGGCATCACAAATGGACAGACAGAAGAGCCTGGTATCCAACTGAAACATATACATAATTTCTTCTTTTATTCTCCAATTGCTTCATTCCAATTTTGCCACCTTTGACTTGCGAATTTTTAATGTAGCACCTGATCAGCAAAGAGCAAATTGTAGTAACTGGCCTAGGAAATGGATACAGTTGGAAATAAACCATCACCACTGGGAAGATTGCTCATTTACTTATGTTGCTGTTGTGTCTTAGTCCTTTTCTAAAAGGATGTGCTGCAAAACGAATCTTGACCATTTACGGATGTGGATCTTGGGAGCTTTGGGGTGCGGCCTGGTATTGGGATCTGACAGACAGTTTGGCACCTCTCTGTATGTCAAATGATTGTTTTGGTTTGAGCCTGGTAGAACTTTACTGATGCACTTACAGCTTCTCAAAAAGGGGTGGCAATATTAGGGAGCAAAGTATTGTGAAGAAAGAAAAAAATCTATTTCAAATCTGTGATTTCCATAGTCATTTCCATTAAATGGCAGTAACGTTAGAAGACTGTCTTCCTCCTAATTCTGCGATTATTTTTAAGAGTGGACAATTAATATACCATCTAGCATAAAGCCTCTAGTGGACAGGAGGGATTATGTCCATGATTTATGTTCCTCTTTAGACATAAAAATCAGTCTTTTAGTGTATTGTCCCATAACTAGACACTGCTGTTGATGAAACTTGTAGAATTACCAGTATGTCATTGATGATTTGAATTTATTTGCACTCAGGCTATTAATTTCAAACTTTCATACTTTAAATTGGGAAAGTTTATCTACCGCTTTGAGCAAATAAAAACTTTCATCAGATTGGGTTTTACTGCCTCAGATGGGGCTAAAAACAGTTACTGAAAATATCTTCTAGTTCTAAAGCCAAATCCTAGTGGTTCCATCAATATACTGTGCTACAGCTTTCAGTTTTAATGATCAGTGTCAGTTCTTACAAAGATGAGCTAATTTTTATTGAAAATTTCTTCCTTTTTTTCCACTCCGTACCTCAGCTTGTTGCTATCACAGAACTGACATCTATGCCTGTAGGACTTAGCAGTACTGCCTACCAAGAAAACTTTCCTTCTTTGTCTAACTCTGAATTTCAAGCTTTTTAGAAATGGGTTAGCAATACCCTTCTGGTCTGACTGCTCTTGAGTAGACAGGATGTTTCTAAAACCTTTGATTCAGATCCCTTTTAAATTTAGCTAAGTTTGGACTATTCCAGTATTTGAATTCATCTCTCACTTTCCTAGATTTCTGATGGCCATTCCATTCTAATTAATAACAAAAATTAGATGATACAGTAGAAAAGCCACTTCAGAAACATCATCTGTGCTAACTATTAGTGCATAATGTTGTTATCCCGACTTTACAGATGTGGATAGAGACTTCTCATTAGTCAGCTTAACTACTCTGATCTTATCTCAAGTAACTAGTGATAGAACTAGAATCCCAGAACTTCTGGCACTTTCCTGCTCATCCTTAGTTGGTTTGGACATCTCTGCCTCATTAAAGATGCTGATCTGTTCAATTTTGAAGGTCCTGTTCCATTTTTAGTATCTTAAAGACAGATGGCTCTTATGGGCACAAGAGGTTCACATTTTATTTTGCCATTAGCAGTGAAAAGAATTCTAGAAGAGTATGTCTTTATGAGTTATTTAACTACTTCAGGTTTTAATTTCTTTAAACTTTATGGGAGTACTCATGGAAGGAATTCATTTGACAGCAGAGAAATCTGGACAGAGAGGAGTGCTGCTGCTGCATAGAAGCATTCTTTCACTGCCTTGCCTTCATCTCTACAAAAATTCTGTGATGCTTTCTTTAAGACACAGGACATCAAATTGGTAACAGCTACCTTAGGGGCTGCTGAATTCAGTGGTGCTGGAGAATCACAGAATCCCAGACTGCATGGCATTGGAAGGGACTCCAGAGGTCATCTGGTGCAACTCACCCAGAACAGGCTGCCCAAGTCCATGTCCAGACAGCTTTTGAATGTCTCCAAGGATATTCAGAGTCCTTTTTTCATGAGTTCTTACCTTTTATATTTGTCGTGAATACAAGGTCTTTTATGACACTGGGAGACAGTCTTTCAAAAATCTATCTTAATTTTTGAGCTATTCCAATAAAAGCTGTGATAGAATGAGTTGAAATCTTGGGGGGAGTTTCCTTGGTGACCTTGATCGTCTATGCTTCACTTTTTCTAAGGGTAAAGTGGGAGGAAAAATGGCACCTTCATACATCTCTCTGTAGTGAGTCACAGTATAATGTTCTATACTATGAATTGGTTACTTGGGTTTTTAACTGACTGAGAAATAAAAGAAAGGCTATAAAACTCTTTCATATGCCTAGCATTAAGTGACTTTCATAAAGAAACAGATGAGGAAAATATTTAGATACAGTCTTTTATTGCTTTCTCTGCATCTGTGCTTATAGCGCCTGGCACAAGAATCTTTTGAAATGCTTTGTAGTGTTGTGCTAATTAATATGTGCTTTTTATCTCCCTTTGGTTGCTGGGGGAACGGGGGCAGGTATTTAATTTGTCTGCAATCATACAAAGAATTAATATTAGAATGATGACAGAGTCTGGGAGTTGCCCATCCCAGACTAACCCTCTACATCGGTTACAAATGTGATTCAGTTCAGAATGTTAATATTGATATGCCTTCCTCAGAGCAAGCATAGAAAGGAGAAAAAGGACTTTTGGAAATTTAAGACACCTAGAGTATCTCAGAAATTAGAAGGTAACATTGGGAGAAAAACACTAAAGATACGGTTAATTCAAAATAGGGATAGAGATGAAAATGCCATTATGTTCATAAAAGGTAAATAGGAAGCTTTCTTAGCATAAATGGATGATTATTCAGAAAGAAAAAGAAATAGTAGAGAACTCTATAATAGTGTGTAAAATTGGAAAAAGGTATGTGAATAATTATGCTTACAGATCCAGGGCTTCTGTTACTTGTTTTTTTCTATGGAAATCTATCTACATCACCAGTATGGGGTTATAGTTACAGAGAAATTGGGCTAGTGACATCTGGCCTTCTTTTCTCATTCTGTGATTGCGTCTGGTTTTCTAGCCCTGAGAAAACCATTCAGCTTTTCTTTGTGAGCTGTGAGCCCCTCTTACATGCTTTCAAGTTTTTTTTTTGGAGAAGCTGCATGTAAATGGTCTCTTTGCATATAGGAAGCAGGAAGAGAAAGAATTTTATGGGTTTCTTTTTTGCATGTTTCTTCTGAGGTGGAAGACCATACAGCAGTCATGGGCTTCTGTTAGCCATGTCCCCTGACCAGTAAGACTGTAAGCACAGCTACATAGGACTAGTCAGTGTACCAGTTAACACACATATGCAAAATGGAGGATTGAGCATCAACATCAGTGCATGCAGGTGAATTTGTTGTGTTCTGGCACTGAAAAAGCAAAAATTTTTACATGTTTTTTCTTCTAAATTTGCATTTTTTCCATGTGAGGAATGAGATATTCCTCTCCCATAGCTTGATATATAATGTGATACTCAGCCTGAGTATCAGACTAAATCTAACTTGCAAAATTTAATACTAACAGCTCCTTTGGTTGTTTGATCATTTCTATCTATGAAGAGTGTTCTGTGTCCAGCAAGGAAGAAAAGGAAGGAAATGGCAGCATCCAGGCATCCTGTTTGTTTGCATCACGTTGGTGAATAAACTTAGCTAATAGCAAGTACAAGGTGAAGGTTATAGATGTGATTCAACTATTTTAAAACTTTATATTTAGAATTATTTTACAGCCCATCTGTTTTGAATTTTCTGTGTATTTTTAAAGTAAGATAATCCCTTAAAAGTAGTTACAAACCATTTTTTTAACTAATACTGAAATGTCTCATCAACATTCTGCAGGTCTATATACAAAACAATTTATATATATTATTTAATATTATATTGTGAGTATATGCTATATGAAGCTTTGATCAAGGAAGTGTCTTTAAATTCCTACATACTCTGCAGTGACATACAATATATTTTTCTTTTTTTCCTGTTTTTTTTTTTTTTTCTCACCATTAGGAATTTAATATTATTCAGTGGAATAACTGTAGTGGAGGGAAGGTCCTTTGAGCTCCTAAGGTGAAACAAAATGGTTCTGTGAAAAACACAAAACTAAAACTGTTCAGCTGCTTTGTGTTAAAGTGTTATTCAGAGGCAATTGCCACAATGAATTCAGTGAGAGCTGGTTTCCTTTCTGGGTGATACAGATTTCTTGTGCAGTATCTCTCAATGCACCTTTCTATAAGTTGTGATTAGATGGACTGTTAATAAACTGACACTGTCACTTAGTTATCTCATGTGAAGAAAATGTCGACCCATCTGTCTGGCATTGATATTTTGGGTTGAAAAGGCAGTATGATTGTTTAAAGTTTAACCTCCCTAATGTTTCAGTTAATCTTCCCAAAAAGGGATTTGACAGAAAACTCCATGAATTTCCTCCCCATGTGTGAATGTGAATGTGGGCATTTATAAGACCAAAGGAGTAAGTAGGAAAAAAAAGTCTACATCCTAAACTCACAGATGCTTCAGGGACCTCACAAACATTAGACACTTCGTCATTAGCTTGCAGAAAGCTTTTGTCCTGCTTTTTAACAATCAGGTTCCTCCACAAACCACATGACATCCCTTGGTTCTATGGACTAGAGAAAACAAGTTTTTGTTCTTCTCCAATAATGCTGGCAAAGAAAGCTCATTAAGAGGCTGGCCAATACGGTACAAGATATATAAGATACTTAATGCATAGAAAATCAGTAATACTTTTTTTTCTTCTGAGGTCAAATTGTTGTTCACTGCTATGAAAATCTGGAAATGAATAGTTTCTAAGGAGCAGGTCCCTGACTAGAAATATCTGGGAATTCAGGAACAAAAGGAAGAGGCTTTACTGTAGGATATAACACAGATTTTATTCAAGCTAAACTAGAATATGATGAACATATCATATTAGTTAGTCATCTCAAGAAAATAGTTTTTTTGGTGAGAATTATAATCTCTTGGAGATAGAGTTTGTTTTTTCAATCCAGATACTTCTTCCTTTGCAGGTCTCTGGCAAAAAATGAACAACTTTAATTAAAGACAAACAGACAAAACACCTATAGGAAAGCTGAAAGGACTTCAGTCAGTTTGCTTAAGCATGGTTCTAACAATAAAAATACAGTGTCAAATAGTACAAGCAAATTCTTGGAACTGCTTTGTTGTCCCTTTTTATAGATCAAGGTTACAACCTATTAGAAAGTCTATGTAGATTTTGCCTGATTTGGACAACTAATTACTGTAGCTTAATCGTGTATCTGTTTGTGCTTTGGTGTTTTCATCATCTGAAAAATAACTTGCTAGCTTCTAAATGCTTCTGCAAGATGCATAAACCGAATAAACAGAAGAGATGAAGAAGCTTCATGCTATTTCTTCATATGAATGCCACTATGATTGATTTCAGAAAAAAGGAAATAGTTTCCCTTGAGAAGTATATTGTCATTTTCTTGCATTTCTTGATGCCTTCCTCCCTGCATGTGAAGAGTAGAGAGGTCTCCTCCTGGGCTATAATGCTTAAAAACTAAAAGACATCTCTAGATAAACTGCTCTGTGACCAAAAAGATTTGAAATGGGTCAGATTGATTATACTCAAGCTGACATTTATAAGTGATATTATCTGTTGGCTCCAGCTGTAGAGCACAGACAAAGCAGAAATACATAGGGACAGGGCAAAACTTATGTGCTGCAGTGACAGTTTAACCTTGCCCAGAGGCTGGTTAAGTGGAAGGCAACCAGAGAGCACTTAATTGGTTAGATTTACTGATTTACTCATTATTGTGATAAGATACAATTACTTAAAGAGAAATTGTCAGCTCAATAGAGGAGAAATGGCTTGATTTATTTAAAACTGGTGAGAAACAGAAAAAAAATTAGTTAACTGCCAGGTCAGGAAGAGAAATGTTGTCAACAGACATGAATTAAAAACCTAATCTATGGGACTCCTTTCAGGTAGTCATGGTTCCAAGTATGATGATGTTACACTTTGGAAAGAACAAAGAGAACGGAAGTTTAGATTACCACCCTGGTGTGACTGAACTGAGCAGAATGGAGAAAGAAAATATCACCTCAAAACCCCACTGCCTTGATACTGGTCAGGGATGAGACAAAAGCCATGCAATTGGGATAAGACATTCAAATGCTACTGAAGATCCTTGATCAGCCCCGTTGAAAAAGAAAAGCCCAGAAGGTGGTATTTCAGAGGGCTAGGAAACACCAATCTGCTTAGTATGGTTTGAGTGTTAGAAGGAAAGTGATTAAATAAATATCTATATAGATAAAAAATTTCACATAACATGCATGCACACACACACAAACATGTAAATACAGATGTTAAATATAGTTAGTCATAGAGGAAAACCCCTCATTATTCTGCCCTCATGAATTTCTTTTTTTTGTTCAAACAGGTAGAAATTACTGTGTTCTGAAGTAAAAAAGAGATGGCTGCTTGATTGAATTAATTAGATATATTTGGCCCCGTCTTGGGACATAGGTGTATGGGATGTACTAGATGACCTCTTAGTACAACCGTTTTTTGCATTGAGGCTGTGTTGCCCTTTCTTTGGCAAATGATTATGAAGTCAAAGCTAGTTGAGGCAGTGGCAGGAGTGTTGATAAGACCAGAGCCAAGGAGGCACCTGGGGCTTACCTTTCCTCTCCAGTGCCAGGAGCTTCTGCTCAGGTCTGTGAACTTATCAAAGATGAGAAAAGCAAGGACCTATAAGACAAGTGGAAAAGGGTTACTTTCAGAACTCCTCCTGCCTGTTATCTTCTTATGCGTGGCTCTGGAGACTGTTATCCTTGTGCTAAGGTGGGCAGTGGGCAATAAAGGGGTTGGAGTCAGGAGAACATCTGTTAACTTCAGTAGGGGCAAGCAAGATAGGGAAACCAGCTGCATTTCTAAGCTCTGATTGGATTGAACCCCCATACTGAATCCCTCCTGAACAGTCCTTCTAAGATCTGTAAATAAGTCCATATTTAGAATATGAAAATGCTAGCAAAGTAATGTTGTTGCAATACTGAAGAGCATGAATTGTCATTTATTCACCTCCTTTATCAAACTGGAATGAGCGTAGATTGCCATTTTAAGATGAACAATAAGTAATTACAACAATAATTGGCCTTTGCTGTTAAAACTAGTACACCTATAGCCACAGAAGGAGATTATGGGAGTTTTAATTAAGCAAAATAGTGAAGACCTCAACAACATTTCCAGCTCCCTAAATATTATTGTGAATTTTGTAATAGTTGGCACTACATTACAGCATTGGCTGCTGAACCAGTAGGTCCTGGCCTGAGAATTTCAGCTGCCATTCAGAACAAATAGGCTTCTACTTTGTGTGGAAAAGGAAAAAGTTTAAAACATGGTGTTATGGGAATATAGGAGAGAACCTCCAGGGCTGTTTAAAATTAGGAAGCCAGCTGCTGCTTTGTTAGCTTTCCTTTTAAAGCATTTCCCCCCCC
>JAOXJM010000041.1:45679860-45708765 GCA_026413425.1 Tringa solitaria | reverse complement strand
TGATTCTGTGATCTCTATGGTCCCTTCCAACTCTAAAAATTCAGTGAAATTCAGTTCAGCAAATAACAGAGAGACCAAAATAATTGAAGAAAGGAAATGCTTTTGGTAGAAGAGCTGTGTTATGAAAATATTTCAAACTCAACCACCCGAGTGTCCAACAGAGCAATGGAGAAAAGGAAAATAAATCAGGAAAATAGAAACTCCAGTTTTTAACTAATAGAAACATCCAGGATCTAATTCTGTGTCTGTTGAAACAGTCAATTATGCTGTTATTGCATAGGAAAGGGCAGTAGGGTTTTTGCCCTGACTGACTAGGGTGCAGTAATTAGATGTGTTGCTAGTATCACACTGCCGGTAACCCACTGCTCACTGCCATTTGAGTATGGCAAAGCCTTTATTGCTACAAATTCGATAATTAACCAGTATGGAAAATGTCATTATGGGAGCCAGCACACGGATTTCTGGCTTCTTTCTTAGTGCGTATCACAAAGTTTCTTTTAAATATGCAGCAACACAAATTAATGAAAAGAATATTGCTGTCTCATGTCATGTAGCTTTGGGAAACACAGTGAGTTCTTTGAACAGGGAAAATGCAGTTCAGGGCCTGAGCGATTGGGAAAAGTCACAGTGCATGCTTTGAACAGAAAGCAAGGGCTGGTCTATTAAGATCACATTAAATGGCTCACAAACTTCCCATTTTCACAAAAATTGACAAAGCTTGCCTGTTGATTTATTATTCATATACAGAGGGCTGCTTCTTCAAGAAGATCGTAAATACAATTTCTCTGGCCCAATCAGCCTCTCTGGGTTCCTGATGAAGTGATAAACACAATAGAATTCAGGGGGATTAAGGGATGAGGTGGAAAATGAAAGCTGAGCTGTGTTTCTGCATGTTGCCTTGCGTGAAACAGCCGCAGAGAGATAAGAGCCAAGTAGTACGAAAATATCTGCATAAACTCCCTTGTAATCGAAGCTGTCAAAACTCTCTTTCCAGGGTGAATGATTCAGATTCTCAGTTACATAGATTTGGGAGGTTAATCCTTTCTTAAAGAATTCTTCCACTTATATTTATTTAGAGAGTATGATGGCTACATATTGAAATAATACTAAAATCCTCTTCAGATTAGGGTATTTATTTACTGATGTCTCTGGTATACTTAGGACTATTACTTTTATATGTATTAACTCCCTGGTGTCAATGCATCTCTTCACTGAAATTTTTTTATAAGTGTGTAGGAAGATGATTTAGCTGGGATGGAGAACAGACCTGGGGATCAGGACCGTTTGCTTCTCAGTTCAGCTCCCTATGTACTTATGGTGTGATTTTGTCTCCTTAGCTGTGTGTACCTCTGTTTATCCATGTGTAAAATGGACATAGTATATTTCAGGGGTTCGGTGAGATTAAATTATGCTGAACAATCTTTTCAGATGAAGGGCTGTCAAAATAACTGTAACCAGTTTTATCAAGCAGCTTTAATTGTCAGTGATCTGGTTTCTTGGTTTCATAACTGACCCTAGATGAAATTTGAAGCACTGTTGTATTGTCATTACTGCTTTATAGTATGGTTTGCAAAGTCTGGAAAATGCCTGCAATTGATAATACGAGACAGGTATTGATGGAAAGCTATTTGATTTAAGTACTGCATGTGGATTATATTAATTTTTTCATCAGTGTCACAACTGCAGGCTGAAGAGTTCTTAAAGCATTGATCTATTTTTAAGTTAATCAAGCCTCTGAAACAATATAATTCTGAAGATTCTGGCAAATCTTCCCTTTTCTAACTCCAGTGATGCCTATCATATTTGATTTCAAGATACTGTAGTGGCTTTGTAGCCTGAATTAAGGGTACACTTTAGGCTTAGCAAGTAAATGTTGAAATCTAGGAGAAAGAGGTTGTAGGAGAGAGGTGCCCAGTGAAGGCCCTGGGCAGTGAGACTGTCAGCTGGGAAGCCTGCAACATCTTTAGGAAATGATCCTTCTGTTAAGCAGCCTGGGGAGTCTTCCTGATTATACCTCCTCTTCAGGTTTCACTGCAGTCCAACATCCAGTTTGCTGTGGAAGTGTTGGGAACAAGAAGACAATAACATTCTGATAGAGAACTGATCTCATATTACCACTGTCCTGTTCTTCGCAGGCATAGTAATCTCCCGGAATAAACTTTCTCTGGGATTGAGACATTCTTAGGGTCATAACCTGTGGGTGACGGATGAGTGCTTAATCTCTGTGCAGAGAGTAGAGATATCTGAGATTGTAGCTGGGTTCTGTTTTGTTGGTAACTGTGTGTTAGTGTTTTGCTACCAGTGAGCAACATAAAAGAATACGGAAAGAGACGTTCCATACTGATGTGTTATTTAGACCTAACCAGAGACTATTGCAAATTATTTCTCAAAATTTTAAATTGCTTCTTCACAGAACTCACAGCCTCAGCTGATATTCTGGAATCTCTTTTCTGTGGCCTAATAGCCTTTGTAATAAAGCTAATGGCAAAATTTCCATCAGTTTCATTGGTGGAAGGCAAAACTTTGGTATCATTCACACTGATATCAAAAATTAACAGGAAATTTGCCTGGTGAAATCTGGAAGGTGATCAGGCCTTGATGGTGTTCAGAGCACAGAAGTGTCTTTAGTGTATTAATTTCCTGACAAATTGTAGATGTCTAGCACTTTTTGAGAAGGTACCCAACACCTTGCAGGAGCGTGTGTTAAATAAGGGCCTTTGCTTTTGGGCTCAGCAGAATTAATAGAAACCAACAAGGCAATTTTTCACTTTTAAACAAGCACAGTTCCTAGGGGGGGAAACCACGGTGTCAGCCCTTGACATGCCACTGAGAGAAGGGAACTATTTTCCCCAATGCGTAAACCAGCCTTGCCATTCTGCAAAGAGCAGTCATTTTTCAGGAGAATACCTGACTAACTTTAGTGCATACCATGCTATTCTTTTAGCTCAGTGAAGAGTTTAGGAGATCTTCTAGACATCTTAATAAGACCCAGTTCAATGATGTAAAACATTTGCTGAAAGGTACATCAATTCCAGTACGCTTCAGTAGAAACAAAACTAGATATAGGCTGACGACTTTGCCTAAGGAAAGCAACATATCAAAAACTTAAAAGGGGAGAATAGGTTTACATGGTCATACAAAGTGTTTTATACTATCTTTATATATTGTGTCATATATGGAATTCTGATGAAGGGTAGGATACCTGGGGACCGTGCTTCTGGCCAAATTGAGATATACAAAGCCTCTTTGCACTCAGATACTTCTCATTCATTACATTTGTATTAATGTCTGACTAAATATACACCTATAAGATGTAAACCTGTATTAACCTTCTGATCACTCTTTCTACTACTTTCTGATGATCAGTCCTAATGCTTTATCATTTCTTCATATTAAAAAGCCACAGATGTGATAATAGACACTTTCCTAACTGTTTTCCTGATGAAGCTTTGCTGCTCTTATGCTGGTGCTGTTCAGTAAACAAGTGGAAAAAAGAGCAAGAACAGGGCGATTGTATTTGGGAAGGGAACTGGCCATGAAGCTGTGTCTTTGTTAAAACACTAGAAGGGTCTGTTGAAAGATTTGAAACCTCCAGTTTAGCCAGGAAAAATGTTGTTAGTAGATGTATCCTTGGTGTTGTGAGTGTAGCTCGACAAAGGCACACTCATTAGTTGGATGATGCTGGTGGGGATGATTATTTTTCCCAAAGCCAGATGCTTGTTTGATCTTCATTACAAAGAACTCTCCTGTATTTGTTAAACAGAGCTGGCGGGACTCAATCTTCTAAAAGATGAGCTGCCAGTAACAGCTCACTATGGAAGACAAAACACCAACAGCTTCCAGGAGCCTAAAGCCTCTGTTTGATACAGCCAGACATCTTTGGGAGGAAATGGTCTCTTATAGTATTTTGGAGAGATCTGTGTCGTCTGCCTGCCAGAACATGGAACTGCAAAACTAATGCTTGATCCATTTTTTAGCTTTTCAGGGATAGAGAAAGCTTTGGTTAAAGTTTGGAAAATACTTTGGTTTTGCTTCTGTTTTGTGAAACACAATTTACCCCTTGCAAAGTGTTTAATTTGTCAGACTGCAGAATGATGGTGGGGGAGTATTGTTGATATCTCTTTTCTTCAGTATGTATGTAAACTAGTAGGAAATTCACTTAAATCTTTACAGTTATTTTACTGCAGTACTATGAAAGGAGAAACACTTTCCCCAGGTGATACTAATAATTTCAATGTGTAAAAAATTTGAAGTTGAAAGTTGATGGTATCCCTTTAAAACAAGCAAAACTTTGGTAGAGGAAAGTTTAAGGCATAAAAATGAAATCTCTGTCAAAACAGCCATCACCATTGTGTGGTATCTGATTGTGAAGTAATTCACTTGCTGGCAGAAAAACAAGGGAAGGTTTACCAGTAACTTCCATGGGGATGATGGTGGCTCCCAGATGTGATCAATGCAGACTGTACTTGCCATTGACCTCTGCAATTTACCTCAGCTGATCTGCTACTGTGTTTAGTGCTTGACAGACATTTTTCATGAGACTTGGTTTTACAAAATAGGTAGCTTTTCTCACAAGACATAGTTTGCAAACAAGGTTGCAATCTGTTCTCTTGACTAAATTTTATCACTAGACAAGGACAAAAGGTCCATAGTTGTTGGAGGTTTTTTTTTTTTTAATTGCCTCTGGAATTTTAAAATTCCTACCACTTTATTTATTTTTGACACTATTTTACATGCACCAAACCCCTTCTATGTTATGGTTATCTGGGAAGTGATTACTGATTAGTGTTTAAAAAGTAAGTCTGGGGGATGAGTTGAAGTTTGTATATTAGCAATGTTTCAAGTCTTCCTCTGGATTTCGTACCATTGAGTTACCATGATAAAATGTAGGCATGATTTTGAGAGGGAAACCATGTGCAAGGATAGTGTGTATATATATATACATGAATATTTGTCTAATGTTTTTAATTACAGTTGTACAAGACCTGAGTGCTTTAAGTTTTAGTTACATGTCATTCCAGACAGGAATAACCACCTAAAAATATGCTGTAAAAAAGCAAATTAAATTCAGAGTCAATGCATTAAAGCCAATGATTATGTTCAATAACAATGAACCATTTCTGTGTTCTATCAATTATCTTCCACGGTCCCCACAAAATATACAGCTTTTTCTGTTTTCTTGCAGCATGTCCTATATCTGTATGTATTTAAATGAATCACCGAAGTACTGGATTCTGAGATAAAATATGTAAATTATGTCACTTGAATGCTCATATAATGACAAAATATGAGTTGTTTCTAATAGCTAGGTAGTTCATTTTAATAGAATGCACCATGCTAAAGACACTGCTGTGAAGGTGTTTTCCCTTTGTGTTTATACAGCATCTAGCACAGCTGAATCTGTTTCCTAGGTGCTATATTCATGCAGTTAATAAATATGTAGCATACAAGTGTTTTGAATTAATTTCATGTAACGTAGATATAATTGCCTGTCCTTGCAGCCTTTAGGAGACCTCACTGTAACTGGGGACATATTATTACCTATAAAAATGAGCAATGATGGCCTTTTGAAAATGGTGCTTAAATCTGTGCTGTTAAAGCTGTCATGAAAATTCAGAGTGTTCTACACTCTGAAACACACCAGAACTCTCATTGGTGTCAATCCAGCATTTTGAGAAAACAAGCCTTTAATCTTGGGAAACTGTTTTTAAAAAATGTTGGCTATTTCAATGTTAACTCTATTATTAACCCTGTACTCATATATGTTATATATGTGTGTATATATATATTATGGCACACAGAAGATAAGATTAAATTAACTAAACCAAAAAAAATAATCTCTTCAATTCTCATTGCATGTACAGACCGCATATATATTCCTTGAATTTGACTTAGTTTCTTAAGACAAAAAATGCAGGTAAAAGTTGACAGGTAAAAAGCCATTGCAACTTCCACTGAAGTCAAAGGACTCGTGCAGAAAAAACCCACCTCTTGGGTAAGTTCTGTGATTTAAAGGACCAAAGATGGGATAAAAATTCTGCTGCTTTAGCTGGATCTCTTCCTCAGCTTTAAAAGATTATTATTTTTTTTTTTTTTTACTTCATGTGAAAACAAAACACTTAAATTAACCTCTCAGGACCACTAACATCTAGCTAATGTTCATATTACGAGCAAGCTGACAATTATAAACTTCATTGGGTGGCACTGAATGTATGACCCATATCACCTCATATGGCAAAGCTGTGCCATCATCTTAATTTATGTGTAGCTTGATAGCATATATAGACCTCTGCTGGTGATCATCCTGTGCACAGCCATATGAAGATTGGTGTCCCACCTCAGGGAGCTTCTCATGAGATGTAAGATTGATAGCAGAAGCATGTGGGGAGCACAAGGTAAGGTAATAAGTGATACACATCAATTAAAATGAGCAGATTCAGCTGATAAAAAGAATTTTTGTGGGGAAACAAATTTAATTAGATTTCAACAGTCTCAGTACGTTCAGTGAACACAAATAATGCTATAGAGACATACTCACATACTTCTGTTCATGTGTTTGTGTTTAGCCACTGAGTGCACTTAGGTACAAACACAAGCACGGTTTCTGCTGCTGCTTTAATAACGTTTTCCTGTCAGAAAAGACGTAATTAGACTACCTCTGATATGAGATAGTCAGTGAAATGCATTGTGTGTCATCAGATTCTGCAATGCAAACTTTCATATTTTATGAGCTGTACAGCAAATATCTGTACAATATAGACATATTAAAATGCCACCTGTTGACTGGAGGTTTTACATTTCCATATAGTGTTATCATAAACAAAATACGATTTTAAGTGACGGATTTATTCTGCACTGATTTATGTTCTGTGTAGCCCTGTTGCAGTTAATATGCCCAATTCATTTCTGGTGTAATTCCACTAGAGTCAGAATGTTAATGTCAGTATAGCTACACTAGGGATGAACTAAATCCAGTCGGATTTACACTAAGTGGATAAGATTATTGAAATAAATACCCACTTGTGCAGCATGTCATCATTTTTCAAAATCAAATCAAAACTTGATTCTACAGTTCTTACATACAGAACAATGATCAAAGATGTCTAACAAGAGTACTATTGTGAATGAGGGCAGCAGCTTGGACCCTGATCTTAGGAAAAATAGAAGGTTCGTGCTGTGTCCCAGATTCAGCAACTTTATAACAGTGTATACTTGACAGAAGAGTAAAAAAAAATACAGTCCCACTAGTTCTAACAAAACTAAGATTTCACTCCGAAGACAGTCATAATTAATAATACTCATATGGATGTTGCATATGATAACCTTGGAATATTTGCCAAAAAAAAAGAATTAAAGTTGCTATTGGCAATTTAAAGGAGAAAGGGTGCCATTCTATATCTACCTGCCACAATTTATGGGCTTCCTAAGTTTGTATTTCTATATTCAAAAAGATAACACTGATTCAAAATAGCTTTTCAGTGTTGCCCATCTCACTTCCCTTCTACTTAGCTGTGTGATTTTCCTTTCCTTCCTTGAAATGGCATCTCTATTAATTTTAAATTTCTTAGGCCTTTTTGGGGGAAAGCTTTCTCGTTTGCATGATGCCATCTCTGAAATGTAGATGCCACCACACTTGTTTCAATGTCATCCTTCTGTCCTATGGTGCTGGCTGGATTTCCGTCTTAATGACTTAGGATCAGAAGCATGCCCGCCCTTAGCATAACTGCAGTTTATCTTTGAGGGAATTAAAAATTGTCCTCTTTTCAAGCTTTTCTAGACTGATTTATTCTATGAATCAAATATCTAGCGTGTCACAATTTTATTTGTTTAAACTTCATTGTGTTTTGACATTACTCTTCTGATGGCTAGTTGACATATAATTAGTTTTGAATGGGGATCGCTGAGTGCCTTCAGCCCATTTTTTCTGAAGCTGTTGCAGATCAGGTGGGTGAGAATACTGTTGCACTAGAAGTGATTTGTTGTGCACTGAGAGAATGCAAGCCACTTCCAAATGGGAAAGCTCTGATATACTGTCCCTAGTTTTCACTGTCCATGAGTTCATTATCATCACTAATGCCATCTGAGGTGTTCTAAAAATGGTGGCTATGAACTTAATATCAGTTTTTGTATTTTCTCAAATTCTGAATTTGTATTTCTGTAAATTCTGCTGCAAAACCCTTTCCACTGAGGAGTTTTTTCTCTTTAGATTTGGAGTCTATTACCAGCTTTACAACCCAATCTATTTTCTTTGATTGTTTACAGCTGGGTATTAAGCAAACCATTGACACAGTATCACAGAATCCATTCCAGCATGTTAGAGTAATTCCAAAATAGGAAAATCCTTCCTTGTAGTGTGATAACTTTCCCCATTTTGGTGTCTGGCTGTAAATGAAACCAACCAGATGGTCCTCACTGATCTGTATTGTGTGTGAGACATCTCTGTGCTTTCATGTCAGGGCACAGATTTGTCTCATCTAACAGGGGCAGAGAAGCACCTCTTTTGTGTGTTTGATGTTTCTGGTTCAGATGGCTGGCAGCATGCACAGTCCAAGAATGGCAGTCCTCCAGATTTAACATGATGCTAGAGATGGAGGGAGTTGACATGAACTAAGGAGGAAACATGAAAGTTGTTTTGTGGTATTGTGTTAAAATGTTATTTTCATATGAAACTCAGCCAGAGTTAGGGGGGAAAAACAAATTATCTGTAAACTGTTTTGTCAATACCCAGGTTAGAGGAGGACTGGTAAGTGGAAAAGGCTGCATGCCTAGAGATCAAGTGTTCTCCAGCATCCTTGGCCAAAACAGAGTGGACTTGAAAGAATTCAAAGAGAGTGTTGAACAGCTTTACTTTGTCAAAAAAATTATGAAGTTTGATACCATAATACGAGAGCATGTTGAACAGAAAATAAAAAAGAGTAATCTACTTGGCAGACAAGAAGAAAAGAGAAGAATTGATTTTACAACCAAACGCGTAGCCCCGCTATGCATTTCCTATTTGCAGCGTGACCGCCTGCTAACCGGTTTTGGGAAAGGGTGTTGATGATGTTCTCTCAGAAAGAATAACAGAGAGCAGAAATGTCTTGTGTGGGCCAGGCTGGGATAATGAATGTGAGAGATAAGACTGAGCAGAATAGAAAACTCCTGAGAGCACCGATGTTGTGAACTCTCTTCCACACTCTTATTTTAGATGAATGAAAACAAATATGTCTTCCTTTAGAGTTCAGCTGTTATTTTTTTCTTGCCAAGAGGATGATCTCCCTAGTCATTCTTTACCGGCTTTGTTGTACAATTGTGCTTAGATTTCTGCCTTTCATATTCAAAATAGACCATTGGACTACTGGCCAGCTGTCACTTTGGTAAGTAAATGTTCTAGAAAGAAGTGATAGGAAACTTCTGATTATTTTTTCCACATTTTCTTACACAACCTGAGCCTCTGCTATTCTGTTGCACTCTTCAAAAATATAAATTAACGTCTGCACATTTATTCACTAACCAGTGTCATTTATGTAGTCTTTTATGTATGGAAACGGAATTTGCTACTTAATCCTCTCTTTAAGGTCTTTAAGGTCATTCCAACCCGAGCGATTCTGTAATTCTATGATATTGTGATACTTGGGACGATTCAAGTAAATGGGGTAATTCAAGTTCAGCAGAGAGTCCTTCCCCTGCTGATGAGGATGCTTATGAAAAAGAAAGGAAGGATACTTTCCCCCTTTATTAGCAGTCAGTCAAAATTACAGACTTTTCATGTGTTTGCTGGCATACAAAGTTCACAGTCAAGTTCCAGCCTGTTCTGTCTGACTGGGAAGGCAAAAAATGGGGAAAGGATGCCTTTTTTTTAACTGTGCACATTCTCCTTGGGTTGTCTTGAGTCTTCTTCCGCTGTCTGGCCAGTATAGCTCTGAGACATAGACTGAAGATTTGCTTCATGATGGGATACTCCTCATCTATTGGAGACCCACATCATAAGTGCGTGGTTTTACTTGAATGCATCAGAATGAAAAAACCCTGCCAGAATTCTGTTATAAATCTCTCTGATTGGTAAGGGAGTTACATTCAGGAAATGAGCTAATTTCAGTGCATGGAGCCTTTAGGAACGTTAGTGTCTTTTAGGGTTAATACCAATGATAGAAATAAGCCCCACAGTCCACAGAGGAGAAGGTCCATAATTATGACTGTATTCATAACCACAGTCCTTGCAAGGATGTGTTCTGAAGAATAATACTTTTTTTATACATCCCATAATGGGAAGGTGAGAAAAATCTTGATGACTTTAATTGCTAGGGAAAGTGTCATAAATGATACATAAAATTTTAGATCCTCTAATAAAGGGCAAAATGAAGTTATAAGACTGATTGGCAGGAGGGTAAAAGAGTTTTGTACAGGAAGGACACTAAGATATTTTAATCTAATAAAAAGAAATCCCTTTTTAGTTTTCACATTCTCTGAGTGTTCTCCAGATTTGCATTGGCATTTCTTTCCCAGGCACTAATGTGCTGGTTGAGAGAATATTCTTGGTAATGAATGACATTGAACTGATGACAAAGCAGAAAGCGAGTACCATAAGGGAAGAAAATAAAAAGGCTAGCACAGTTGTTAAGATGAAACACCTGCTGCAAGTGCCATGAAAGGCTGCTGGGGAGCAGGCGGCTTCTGAAAAAAATTTTCTGAGAAAAACTAAAAAATCCCTGCCTGCCCACAAGGCCTTCTTTCCTCCATCTCCTCAGTCTCTTTCCCATGGATTACTGTTTTCATGTGTATGTTTTCTTTGGCACATTATTAACAGCTTCTAATACAGAGGTTGCACATGAACAGTTTTTGTTTCAGATGGATAAGAAAACTTGGTTAGATATCATTTGTGTCCCATCGGTTTTGGAAACTAATGTATTCTTTCTGAGCACATCATATAAAATTCCAGCCAGCCCTTTTGTAAATCTCTAAGATGTGTTAACAGCTGTTTAAAAGGGTTTAACTGCACTGCTTCATGTGATATCTCCAAAAGCCTTTGCTACACTGGCTCACTAGCATCATAAAAAGTCTTTTCCTAGGAAGCCAAAAGTGGCATTTCTAAAGCTTTTCTTTTGTAATCCATTGTGTCAGCTTAGAATTCCCGCCTTTTACAGGTAATGGGATTCTTTCCTTTGCAAATGCAAAGAAATTTTGACAAAAGAGGTCACTGATATCCTCTGCAACCTGCCCTCATAAAACTTATCCTTGGCTGGCACTTAGATTCGCCTGGCGTGGCATTTCCGAAGTGGGCCTGATGGGGCTATGGGGGACAAACTTGTACTTTAATCTTGTGTGTTTCAGGCACTGAGTTCCACTAGGGAGTGTTTGGATTGCAGTCTGCTCAGAGAAACATTAGCTAAGATGGAGTCATGCGACCTCTGGTACTCCAGTCATGAGTGGAATTAACTTTGACTTCTGGTATAATGTAACGCATATTTTGGTGCTCATCAATCACAACTAGTATTTTGTTTGCAAAGGAAGGAGCGACAAGGAGCATTTTGACTGCTCTGTTGCTGATTTTAAGATCATGCGCATGGAACTTGGTCACCGGAGTGACTTTACATTGATCTGTGCTGTTGCTTTTCCAAAAGGCTTGAACTCTTTATTAGGTTTTCAGAACATTTGGTGCACTTAATCTTACTTCAATTTGGGCTACTGATCGTGACGTTTCAATACTTATATTATAAGGGAGTTTATAGGAAAAGTTGGGACAGAGTTTTTAGTCCTATAGGACAAGGGGTAACAGTTTTAAACTAAAAGAGGGTAGATTTAGACTAGATATAGGAAAGAAATTTTTTACCATGAGGGTGATGAAACACTAACCCAGGTTGCCTGGAGAGGTTGTAGATGTCCCACCCCTGGAAGCACTCAAGGTCAGGTTGGACGGAGCAACCTGATCTAGTTGAAGATGTCCCTGCTCATTGCAGGGGGATTAGACTAGCTGACCTTCAGAGGTCCTTTCCAACCCAAGCCAGTCTATGATTTGATGAAATACTTGTAGCATGAGTAGATCTGGTGATTTTAATAGATCTGTTAATTTAAAAGATATGCATTAGTGCTATAAATAATGGCTAACAGTCCTGTTCCATTGTCAATTTTTCGGGGAAGATAATGTATATTTTGTTCTAGGAATACTTTGTGTATTAGCAGTCCTATATATACAACATTCTTGACATATTTTGTAAAAAGGTAGGGTCAGATTAATCACTGGTTTAATTCCAGCAAAGTTACACCATGGATTAATTTATTCTGAAACTATTTTCAGAATATTCACAATTGACCTATTTCAACCAGATAATTTCAGATTTATCATTATTTTGTTCCTCTCATTCTTAGCTCCTGTGTAAGAAAGAATTAGTATAATTGTACCTTGCTTATTTGGAATAGATGAGTAAGAAGGTTTATCTGTGCTTTCTTGTGCACTAGAATTTACTGAATATTTCATTTTATGAGAAGTTTTGGTTTTCACTTGCATCAACTGTGCTATTTTAACCTGCCACCTGAGGTCATTTCAATTATATCTGACAAATGAGCTACGGTAACCAAATTAATTGCATTTCTTTTTCATAAGTAATTACAATGCAAATTGTAAGTGTTATGCCCAGTTTTCTGGAAATGAATTGGACAGAGTTCTCTCTCTCTTCTTTAAATACTTATTGCAGGAAAGATACAAATGATTATGAAGAAATTGAAAGTCAGTCAATAATAGAAAATTATATTTGAAAAGCAACTTTATTGCATGCAGCACTGAATGTTAGTAGTGACTATACATGTTGCCAGCAGGCCAAAAAGAAAAAGCAAAACAATTCTTCCAAAGAATACTTTATCATTAATGTTTTTATTGTGCATCCTGGTTGATTCAAAATAAAGAAAAGAAGGAAGGGGGGAAAGATGTGTGTTTGGGGAGTTTAAAAAAAGCCTCAAACCTTCCTAAAATACAGCATTTTATTTTTTTTTATTTTTAAAAAAAGTAGTTTCCCTAAACATTGTCAGAGAATATTGGCTTAGTAGAACCTCTGGCAGAAGAGGATTGCACGATAAACTACAGTGTGTTTCCTGCAACAATTAGGGTTTTCTTTGAAATGTGTCTCACTGAAAATCAGATCCTGTTCTATTGTCCAAAAATCATGGCTTCCTGGTGCTTTAGCTGTGATAACAATGACATTGGTTTGTATTACATCGGTTACCACCAGTGTGGTATCTAAGATGCAGGCAGTTGATATGAAATGTTTGGTTATTGCCAGCAGAGCCATATTTGTTGCCAAAGAGTATGTAGTTCATGAATGTTTTCATGGATGTTCTGTTTCAGTTTAACAATTGTGTACTGTTGTGAAACAGAGGAAAAGCATAAGGAAAAAAACCCAATTCTGGCTTGCAGGGTCAAACTGCATTTGAATCAGTCGGTGAGAAAGCAAGGAGTGTGATAGAAGAAAGAGATGAAGTGTACCCATTTTTCTAGCCCCAACAGAAAAACAGTGGCATCAAAAAGCTTCCTGTTCAATTTCTGGGATTATCATTAGGGTGTTTTTTTTTTGGCATTGGGAATAAGTTGTTAAGGCCATTTTACAAGGCTAAGATGCCTCAAAGAACTAAATTATTGATTACCTTTGTCACAGACAAGAATTTGCCTAACTTTACGTTTTTTTAAACTCAACTAGTTTTCTGCATTTTGCAGGGGAAAAGAACTAATTTCCTCTGATATTGGAGGAGTTTTCTATTCCAGGTGTTTACTTGTCTTCATCAGCTCTAGTGATATATTTTTTTTAAAAAAAAAAGCATGTCATTGGTAGTGTCCACAGCATGTGCACGTAGTGTGAGTCACTATAATTCTCCATATAGTCAGTAGATTTCCAAATCCTTTCTTTAAAAAAAGAAAATATTTAGGTAAATGTAAATGTATTTGGGAAATTTTAGGTAAACCCCAAATCCCTTACAAGCTATGTGGCTCTTATTTTTGAAGAACTGGTATCACCTTTTAACTCTGAAGTTATCTACCCCCCTTGCAAATTTTCAATACCTGTGACTGACTGATTTTTCTTGTAAAAAATCATGAGGCTGAGATTACAGGAAGATTTTATTTGTCCTCAATAAAATCCTCCTGTATTTGTTTCAGTTGCCTGGTAGAATAATTTTTTTGTCTCTCTATTTGGGTCTGTGCCAAAAATCTTTGTCATCCTACATTTAGGCCTTGGCAAGTTGGGAATACGGCTGTGGTACTTGAGTTTGTTAGTTAAAGCTTGTACTGTTCTTAGTTACACTGATGAAGATAAACAAAACTAATCTCATTTCTCAGAGAAAAATAAATCTTGCACACTCCAAAATAATTCCAGCAGCCAATACCTTCCTCAGCCTCCAAAGTCACAGATGTTGTTTTCTCTGAGTTGTCAGTTTTATCCAATTTAGTAGGAAGTCTGGAGCAGGAAGCTATCTGTGGACCTGTACAATTTTCTGTATGCCATGATGAACATCCAGAAAAATAACCTTCACTCAGAGCAATATTTAGAAGTGTAACATTTTCAAAACTGATCTTTTGCAATACACTTCTTATTAAAAAGTTTTGTAGCTAATAGCCTACTAATTGCAACCAAAAAAGATACAGGCACAAAGTGAGCAGGAACTAGGCCTTAGGGTTTTTTGGTCCCAGGAGATGACCTAATCACTGAATCATTGTTTTTAACACTGTTAGCTTTTGCATAAGTGTATGGTTCAACATCAGCCTCCGGCATATAGGTACTTAAAACATTTATTATGATCCTAAACAGTAAAAAGCTTCCTAAAATGAATCTGCTAAAAAGTCAAATTATACAACCAAACTGATATTAAGTACTGTAAGGCGAAATTTTGAGAGTAAATCATCTCTTCTTTTTATGTAAGCAAGATAACAGCTCTTCTCTAGCCCCATGTAGGCTTCTAAAATTCAGATGATTTGTTTAGGTGAAAAAACTTCCAGACTTTTTTCTCTGGGATCTCAGTGTAGGTGGTTACTTCAACAGCATGCATGAAAGGCATGTGTACCTTTTCAACAAAACCACTGCAAGCTTGCTCAAATTTGAAAAGTTGATATAAGATGAGTTTTTATCATGTCATATATGATTTATGACAACAGGGAAATGATCCTTAATGTCAGGATGACTCAGAGAGCTTGACCCAAATGTCTCTGAATTACTCTTTAAAGAAGCCTGTAGAAGTAGCAGCAATATCCAAACATGGGTGTTTGCATGTGAAGTCTTCCTGTGTCCATGGTACTTTTGCAACACAGAACTGAACATGTAAACACTCCCACATTGTTCGTGCTGGTAAATGACTTGCAATACTTACTTTGAGGAGCTTCGGACTTTTAATGTTAATAGATAGAAAATCAAATATGTTCCCTTTTAATAATTAAATTTATCATTGAAAACCATGAAGTTCATTTCAGGTGGAGGTGTGTATTGCCACAGCACCAGTGAAAATTGATTTTGAATTCCTGACTAAGATCTGTATTTTCCCTTCCCAGGTCTTTACCTATAACTTAATAATTAAGTAAAAAAATTGAGAGATATATGTCTCTATAATTTCCCTGCTTTAAAATCTTTTCAGATATTGGAAGGATAAAAATTTATCAGATACATATATGACTTAATTTCAACAGAAAACTTAATAGAAAGTTTATGAAGTGATTTGTTTCTGCTTTTGTTAAAACTAAACTCCTAAGAATATCCTACTTTGCTTTTTCACCTTTGTTCTTGGTGATGGGTAATGTTGCTGAAATTATTAATTTTCCTAATATATGCTTGTTCACCCCAAGTAATTACTAAAATATTGGTTTTGCATTTACATTTGTGTTTCCTACTAGGAGGGCAACTGTAAAACATTTTCTTTAGTACCAACTATTACAAGTTAAATTTAGCAATAATTGAAATACCTAGTTCAAGAAATTAAATTTTAAGGTTATGGTCTTTTTTTTTTTTTTTTAGTAGCACACAATAATCTTCTTAAAAATACTGAAGAACAAGTCAGTATTTTAATTAGAGTAGCACATGAGCTTCTAATTTTCAGTTGAACAACTTTGCCTTTCACACTTTGGGTTATATCAATTGATCACAATTTGCTTTTGCTGTTGTTGGAGCCCATCTTGCCAAGGCCTGTGACAACATTTTACTCTTCAGCACTCTTAACGTTCAGCTTTCAATTCCTGGATGACATCCAAACCCACAAAAGTGACAGTTGTTTTCCAAGTTATAAACACAGCTTTGAAACCATTAAAGACTCTTCTGCTGTTTCTTCTGTGACTTTGGCTGTTGTGTCACAGAAAGAAGCAGTCAAAGTTCCTCTGCTCCTCAAGAATGTAATACGTCACGGCTCATTTGAAATAGCATCTCCACAAAGCAAAGCTTTATAGCAGAAGCTGAGTGTTGCATCCTCGAGTGGCATCTGGCAGTTTGTGATATAGAGAAAACAAGGTTGGAGATTGTTATTCCCCAGAGCATTTTATGCAAAGGAGCTTAGACTTAGCAAGAATGACTTAAAGTGCCATGGGTTTCATGCTGGAGAAGTCTGGCTGTATATCTGCAGCCAAGTTCCTAAAATGCATAACAATCTTTTAATCTTTTCCTTTTATCAAAATTCATGATAAAAAAAGGAGAAGAAATCAGGAACTAAAATAGGTTTTACGTGTACTGACATAGTATACAGTACTACTGGAAATCCCTTAAAAATAGAAAGACACCTGGTTTCTGAAGAGCAGTAATACTGCATTTCTGTAAGCCTCTTGATCAGCTCTCTGAATTGGTGAAAAGACAGTCCATCTTCTGTTTTATTTGAGTAGAAAAAACAGAATTAGGTAGAAAACTGCCAGTGACATGTGGAACTGGGTGATTGAGTAATAGGAGAAAAGAACTTTAGAGCCATAACATTAGTCAAAAAATTCTGGAATTACCTTTCAACCTGAAATTAACCCTAGTGAGTTTTTTTTTTTGTGACCCAAGTATCTCTAAAACATTTCCTTTTCTAAAAGAAATTGATGGAAGGTCCATGGTGAAGCTACTTAAAAATAGGGAAAATAAGGCAGGCAAAAATGCATTGTTGAGAATAATTGTATTGAGAAAGAAAAGAATTGCATTTTATTGAATTTCCTACTGTTGTGAGTGAAGTAAAATGGCAAGTATTGCATAGTGGAAATATAGTCGTTTCTGTCCAAGATTCAGATGAATAGTTGTAGTTCTCAAATGGAGAGTTGGAAACATTTTTTTCCTTCCTTTGTCATTGGCAAATGTAACTAGTAACCATCCCAGATTCACAGCTTTATACTGATAGTCCCCATAAGTAAAAATAACCCAGACAGAATTTGTGTTTGTTCTTAACTTTGTGCCATTAATAATTCTAATTTCTAAAAGAAAGTTAACATGTTACTGTGTATCTCTCTTTTTTGGCGTGCTACAAAGGGGTAGTGGGTCCAGCTGGGACAGAGTTAGTTTTCTTCATAGGAGACCATACACTCCTGTTGTCTAGATTTATGACTAAAACAGTCTTGATATCAAAAAGTTGTTTTAGCTGTTGCTGAGCAGTGCTTACACAGCATCAGTGCCTTCTCTGTTTCTCACTCTACCTCCCACAGCAAGTAGGGGGTTGGGCAAGAGGTTGTGAGGGTACGCAGCCAGGACAGGTGACCCCAATGACCAAAGGGATTTTCCATACCTCCTAAGGTTCTACTCAGAGATAAAAACTGAGGGTGTAGCTTTAACAAAGTAGTCATTGCTCAGACACTGGCTGGGCATCTGTCTGTGAGAGGTGCTGAGTGATTGCCTTTGCATCCCTTGTGGGTTTTTTATTCTTTCCTTCACTTATTAAATGATCTTTAACTGGACCCACAAGTTTTTCTCACTTTTGCTTTTCCCGTTCTCTCCCCTATCCTGCTGTAAGGGGGTAGTAAACGAATGGCTGGGTGGGTGCTTAGTTAATGGCTGGGGTCAACCAAAGGACTTACCAATAAACAGTTTGGAGTAACAAAATGGGTCTTTTAGCGTTGTAATAAACTCAACAAGAGATGAAAAAATGAATAAATTTAAACTCTGAAGGAGAAGAACAAATAACTTATTTTTTGTGATAAAACAACCACTGGGCTGAAAGTCTCAAATAAGAAAGCCAGTCCTACCTTTACTTCCAGATGAAGTATAATAATCTAGCTGAATTACTCTATTTGTACTCTTCAGGTTCAAAAACTGTCTGAAAAATATTGCTTGAAAAAATAACAGTGCCTTTCTGAAAATTATTGCATGCTTTTGTGGATATTTGCAATGCACCACTTTTACATTGTCCAGGAAGTTTTCTCCTTTGCATAAGAATTCCATTAGGTCTTCACAATAGTATGCAGGTGGTCTGGAAAGAGAGAGAATCCAAAGTGTAACATTGCCTGGTTTTAGAGATATAAAAGTATTTTTTCTTACTAAAGGAAATAATGAGTTAAAAGGGAAAGTCAAGCCCAAATTAGTAGAAAACTATTCCTTGCTCTGCCAGTTTAAACTATCAAGCGGTCATCGGTATAAGTATTGTTAACCAAGAAAACTACTAAAGCATTCTGTTCCCACAAAAACCAAACCAAAACAAAAACCAAGACCCTCATAATTTTTCATCTTCATATTTCATATCCTGAGGGAAACAATATTAGAGGAAGATTAACACTTGATAAAACAAAACTATTAAGAAAACAAGAGCCAATCATCTTTTTTCTCCAGGTTCACAGTTGATCTGAAACACTTAAAGTACTTAATGATTTCATTCCAATTTGTCTTAGTATGATTTTTACTGAGACAGAAAAGAAAATGATCTCTAAGAAAATGGTGCTTTTCTCCAAAGGAATAAAACCAGGATTGGCAAGGATTTCAGCCTTGCACTAATATATTGTGAATATAAAGAATCTTTACTGTGAGATGGAGTAAGAAATTATGTGACAGAGTGGATCATCTGTATTTACTATAAATAGAAAGTCATTTCCCCAAAATAGTCTTTTCTTAAGTAATTCTAAAAGCTATTTAGAATTACTCCTCAAAATGGAAACTATTACTGTTTTGGTGGCAAGATATCCTTTTCCAGGGGATATTCCGGTATAATTGTTTGGTTAGGTAGTATAAGCTTATGCTTTTTTTGTTGATAATGTGGTTGGAATTTTGGTCAACATATGTATTTTATTACTGTATTGCTGTGGCACTCTGCATTCACTTGAAATAATTTCTGACTATTTTTAGAAGGAGAAGTTTGACTGAATACTGAAAAAAACTGTTAGAATCATTGTAAAGCATGCATCTAATCATTAAATGTTTGTCACCTGCATCAAAATTGTATTACTTTCACTGACAGTGTGGCGTCTGACACTGGTAATGGTGCAGTATATTAATGTATTAATAACGTAGAGAAACAATCATATTATTTACAGCATTGTCTGTGTGGACTGTGCCTGCCACTCAAGGGTAAAAGCAAATCTTAGAATCTGGACATTCTGTTGAGGGCTACATGTTGGTATAACGTAAACCTGAAAATATGAAGCCTGATTTGATTTTCAAGCATCTCACGGTCTGGAGATGCTGATACCTGCTTATCGAAATACAGGACTAAAATAAGTTTTTCAGGTCAGTCTTAAACCAGGCTGGATGAAAAAAAAAAAAAAGGCAAAAATCCCACTAGGTCTTGTATGCTTTCACAGCCAATATCTTTCAATTGCTGTTATTACTAAAAGTCCAGTATTTTCTGCCACATCATAGTGATACATAGAAACTGTGTCCCTCATTAGGCCTATTGTGAAGAAAAGGGTCAAAATGGATTTGATTTTGAACAGCTCTGCAGTTTGCTACCTTGCAACGTGAATTTAGCATATCTTATCTAGAGTCATGGTAAGAAACAAAAGAATGTTTCATACAGTGTTGTTGAGATCATCTCCGTGTTTTTAGAAGGAAAAAGAAGCAGGAATTATTAATACAGCTGTCAGATACTTTGACAATACTTTATCTCCTGTAGCTCTTAAATAAAACATCCAGTCATTTGCTTGCATTGAATAATTTCTCTACTTTATTCCAGTAAACAAACAACATTTTTGCGAGATATAAGAAATTTTAAGAGATTGGAGTTTGCTTACTGCAAGGATATTGAGCTGTGACACAAACAGTCTTTGGATTTTCTGAACATAGCCAAAATTAAAAAAAAAAAAAGTATGATCTTCCATGGAAACTAAAATGTTAGAGAACTTTTTGTCTGTGCACTGGTTATTAAACAGCTATGCTTCACATCTTAAAAAAATAAAATCTTTGGAGAAATAAATCCCAGGTAACATTACTATGGAGGTCTAACTATACTATTTGGCTTTAGCCAGGCAAAAACCTATAAAACAGGATGGGATTTTTTTGGCCCAAAGAACAGAATTATGAAACTATTTGGGTGCCAGAAGAGGCATCGAGGAAGGAGATTAATGGGATTCTTCTCAGATTGTTGTTTGTTGCCTAAATCAGTGATATTAGTTCTGGCATCAGAACTGCATTCTTTAAATATGATGGGAAAATGTACACTGACGGCACTTCCTTTTGTCACTGTCAGAATGGGGTGCTATGCTACCAACAGAATCACGTGCTAATGGCAACAGTGATTTTGGATCTTAATCTGTGGTTTGCATTCTTCTTTAAGAATGATAAGCAGCATTAATTGCTCACTCTACCTAGGGTTTCTGTACTGTTTAGAAAGCACGGTTGAAACCAACTGGCAAAGGAGAAAAAAGTCAGTCTAGACTGCTTAAACAGGTACTGTAATTCTGCATAGACTGAGTGAATGGCTGTAGCCAGAACAAATGAACAAGTTGTAAAAGCATTAGGCGTTACTGAAAACAATAAGAAACTCCTGAATCAGCAATGTGTGTATTGCACAAAGACCCCTTGTGGCACTAGTATAAAATAATATATTTTGTTCACGTCTCCAAAATGACTATTCCTGACTTTATGTATTCAATTAAACCCAAACACCTCTATATAATCATAAATGCAGCAAGTGCAGAGTTTTCACCCTGCTGCACTCTTATGCCTACAAAAAGAGGAAATATTTTTGTGAAATTTAAGTTTAACTTCATGGGAAAAACACACAATCTTAAATATAATATACTTGCTTCAGAGATTCCTCAAAACTGGAAAATATGCTGAACAACTAATTACTCTTCATCCTTTATAAAACCAGCTCATTGCATGTGTTTTTTTCCAAAGTTTCTTTATATTTAGTCATGAGAAATTTTTGTTTGCTGGAACTCTAGTTAAGAACAGCCGAGGGCAAGTTAACAGTTTTCTTTATTGATGAGCGTAGAAGACACAAAAAGTATTACTTTGTGTTGAATGAAGTATTATCTTCATTCCCCAGTGAGATCTGTGATTGGATTCCAGCACTTTTTTCTGTTATTGATTTCCTTGTGGTTTGTTTTTTTTTGGTTAATGAATTGAAAGAAATGTTAAAAGTATAGTTCAAACTGAAACATGGAAAATACTTAACATCATAGGAATATATTTTGTTGCCTTAACTTTTGTTTTCTCCACCTGAGCTATTTCACAAAATTCAGAAAAATGAGTAAAAGATGTTGGTGGTTCTGATTTTTTTGGCTAAAATAACCCACTTAAACCAGAAATTTTCATTCAGGATCTCTATTGCTTCTGTAGATTAGTCAAGGGACTGTGCCCTTGAATAGTGGTTTTCCTTTATTTTCCCTTTGTTAGATGTGCTATTTAACAAAAAAAGGTGGCTTGCTGGTCACCATGATTTTTTTTTGACACTGCTTTCAGGCCAAGTTATGGACCCTTGGGCAGGGGAGTTTGTACAGTATGTGTGGGAGAAAGGCAGAGATAAAGATGCTCTTTAGGAAATCAGAAAGGACATTAAATTGCCTCTTGCTTCACCTGAGTGAAGGAGTTCACTCCTTCCTTGCTTGTTGCTTTAGTTGCCAAGCCTGGAGGAGAAGGGAAGAGTGGGAGGAAAAGTCAAGTATTTATGAATATTATTACCTAATAATAGTTCAGTTTAAATAATGTGCAGCAATGTCTGCAAAACTGAGAAACATAGAGGCTTAAGGTAAGAAATGAACAACAACACAGCATCAGTGGCAGCAGCTCATGGCAAGCTTTGAAATGCCTAATAAGTAGCTGTCAAAGCAGAAAGTCAAAGCAACCAAGTGTTTGTGCACAATAATGGACTAATCTGTGTAAGAGAAGAGGGTTATTGTGAGTGTTTGGGGGGAAAAAAAAAAGACAAGAAAATACTCTGAAAAAAAGGAAGATTAGTCACTATTAAAGAAGAAGATTTATGAGAAACACCCTCTGCCTTCACCTCTCACCTGTCTTTATACCCCTACCATAACCAAACTGGCATATGTTGGCAATACAAATACACTATATGTAGGTGAGTAGGGTTTTTCAAAAGGCAGTTGAATTGCCTAACTCATTTTCACGTTTGCAGGAATTTCAAAGAAATGTCTAATTTATGCCTAAATTTTCTGAAGGCTCTGTGTCAATCAGAAAGCTTCCTGAAGTCAAATGGAGCTTTTCTGATGGCTTTAGATTAACTATCTTGACAGGCTCCTGGAGAATTAAATCCAATACAGGCTCTAAGAGGCTTGGCTATAGAATAAATATGCCCAGTAATTTGCATAAGCATCTTTGTGGTTCAGTTCAGTGCTCTTGCTTCAGCCACAGAAATGACTTGGCTAATCTGGGAGGTTCTCCTTGAGCCACATTCATATGCATCATTTCCTGACTGCTGTGCAGTCCACATGAAGGAGAATTATACTTTCATCTGATGAAAACAATTTAGAATGAACAGAAAAGATTTAATCACGGAATCATAGAATGGTTGAGGTTGGAAGGGGCTTCCGGAGGTCATGTAGTTCAACCCCTTGCTCAGGCAGGGCCACCTCAAGTCTGTTGCCAGGGTCCCTGTTTTCATGGCTTTTAAATATTCCCAAGGAGATAGGCTCCCCAACCTCTCAAGGCAACCTGTGCTAGTGCTCAGTCATCTGCACAGTAAAAAAATGTTTCCTGGTGTTTAGATGGGAAATCCATTTGTGCGTATTATAGATGGTTTGGCAGCTATGACACATGGAAAGCAACACTTTTCTGTCTTCAGTTTTGCTGTCTATTTTTCAGGATTATGAGGAGACTTCATTAATATAGTTTAACCTGTCGTCTGGGATGCAACGAATCACACCTCCATGGAGATGTCCATGGAGAACTGTTGCAAGTGGTGCTGTGTGACATTGCTATAGGAAGAGGGATCCATGATAAAATACTAGCTGTTCACTGAGGAAAAGTCTTAGGTATCAGTATTGCTGAAAAGGGGCATCTGCTTTTGAAATAGTGAACACAAATCCCAGTTTGATTCTCATCAGTGACAGTAATTGAACAGGCAGTGGAGCTGCTGATGTGCCTGTGGTTTTAAGGATGTTGGGGGTGAGCTGCTGCATTGACTGACTGAGCGGTGAGTGTCCTCACATTTGAAACTATCATTAAGAGTGAGAAAATGAATAAAGTATTTGTTCTAATTGGAAGTTAGCATCCATGTAAAAGCAAAGGCATAAACCAAAACACTTATTTGTCAGCAAAATTATTTCCTCCCAACTCTAACCATTCAATGATTCTATAACAAAGGCAAATCACTAACAAATAATTATATGTTTCCTTAGAAAGCTAAGATGAAATAAGAGAAGGCAAAAAGCACTCATGCTTATCCTAGGAACAGGGCTAATGCTACCATTTCTGGTGGGATTAGAATAGATCCTGCAATATCTACAAATTTTCTTTGACATAGCGTGATGCAAGTGTCTAAACGGTGCAAGATTCTCAAGCTTATGCAGACCACTGTCTCCCTGCTTCTTGGGCTATTTGGAGACAAATGCTAGTCCATATTTTTGTATTTGTATTATCAGAACATAACAGAAACAAGAATTGCAAGAACAAAACTGAGAAACATTTTGCTGGAGTCAGTCCCATTTGTTAAACTGAAATGCCATCACGAGGAAATTAAAAAGTGCCCATATTGTTTACTGTCAATTACTTGTTTATAAAATCATTAACAAAAGGCTACCTTTATACATGAAAGATAGAGGTTCCAATAGATAACTCACAGTAATAAGAGGATCTCTTTTTTTAAATTTTTTTAAATAGTATTTTATAAAGGCTTTCAACTACTTATAGCTTTCTTCAAGATACTGTTTTGAGTCAGGAAAGCTATAATTAAAAAAGAAGCCACAGAAGAGCCATCTTCATACAAAAGGAGACTCTGGAAGGTACTGTGGTCATGTTTTATGACCCTAATCTTTCAATCACATCTGCATGGATTGGTGCCTAGGCCTACTAGTTTGAATTCTTAATGTGTGCAGTTCTCTCTGCAGAGTCATTTTAATCCCTGCAAAAGCTGGTTTCCATTTATAGAAAGGATGATCGACAGCTTGATATTCGCTGAAGGAAAGCTTTGTTCACAGGGAAGCACAATTTGTGGTTCACCTCACACATTAGAAGAGATATTGAAAAAAATTCTCAGTACATATAAAATTGAAAGCCATGCAGGAGCAACATCAGTGTGTAGAATTTGCCTATGGTGGTCTGGTTGTTAAATGCTCATTTTTGGGACAGGCTGGGGACAGATACTGAGATACATGCACCAAAAGCCAAAACCTTATTGTAGCTTATTATTATGCTTAAACCCTAGAAGAAACCCCTGGTAAATAATTTCCTTCCCACACTTTCTATGTATCTTTATTATCTTTAGAACACATAAGAGGGTGCTCCCACATTGAATTACCCCTTCGAAAAAGGCTGTCCCTGACTCAAGCAAACAGCTCCCTTACTCCCTGAACTGAAAATTGGAGACTCCCCCAGGCTGACCACTCGTATTCACCTATTCATTTGTCCATGTCTTAAGAGTCTTTCACTGGTGATGTCCCCAGCTTGATGTTCAGAGTTATTGAGGAAATGGTGAAATCAAGGTTTTGAGGTGACTCAGAGTCACAAGGGCTTTTGCGTTACACAGGGATGGATACTTATTTATCAGGGTTTGATAGCTTCCAAACATATATTTTTCTCCTTATAGTTGAAATATGGTCTTGGCCATCAGAAAGGTCTGAAGATGCATCTCTTTGACCTGGAATCTGGTTCAGATTTGCAGATGATTGTTCAATTAACATAATTACAGTAGTATGTCAGAAGCAAGACTCCCTTCAAAACCAGCTGCCAGAAACACCCATACTTGAAATGGACACCTGCAGAAGGTAGGTGGGTGGCAGAATCTGTCCCACAGGCTTCTTCTTGAGCATAGAGGGCTACCTTACCTGGGTTATACTTTACAACTGGGTGAGTTCTGTTGAATTATGAAGAAAGTTGTGGAGTCTTTCTGAAAGATGACTGTATCTTTGAGCATGTGAAACTGGCAAAGAAGCTGGTGAGGGGTCTGAAGCACAAGTGTTATAAGGAGTGGCCGAGGGAGCTGGGGTTTAGTCTGGAGGAAAGGAGGCTGAGGGAAAACCTTATTCCTCTCTGTTGTTCAGCTGTCTAGATATCCCACATTTGTGGTTACAGTAGCCATCAGTGTTGCACAATGTCCTGTTATCTGCTGCAGCCTTCAAATAGCAACAGAAGATGCTAATAAAAGCATGGTGGCACAGGGGCAACAGGAATAGTGCTTTCACATGTGCCCCTCTCAGGAGTTCAGGCCCTTCCTTTCAAGTTCCTAAAAAAAGTCTGAAGCAAGTGCCGGATTTTCTTGATTGGCCCTTTATCAGGGGCCTTTTCCGCCCCAGAAAATTTGCAGGTTGTTTACAGGCCACTGTTGCCAAGCCTCCAACAGTATTCCTGAAACGTCTAGTTGCTTTCTGTGACTAAATGTGAGGCCGAGTCTTCCAGAAATTTCTGTTGAAACATTTATATTTATTCAGGTGAATGTCGTATCAAAATTGAGCCATAGTAATGATAATAAGTAATAACCATACTTCTCCATAAATTGTCATAGAATGGAATTTTTTTCTTATAGAATGCTGTAATTTGGGCAATTTTAGAAAAGTTATGATTTCGTTGGCATTTAGTTTCCCAGAGAACATGGAGATGTTAAATATTTATACAGGTAAGTCTACAGCTAATGTATTTCTCATTCAAACATTGCTTGAATTTTAATTGGCAACATGATTTTTATGCTGTAGGATATTGTACAATATTGTGCACGGTTGGAAAGTACACAGTCAAACCCACAATGAACTGAACCCTAGAGAAAGTAATAGAATTTGAAAATAATTATTTCACATTCTAGTGTGATTTTTTCCTTAATTGACTGTATTGAACAACTTGCTTTGTCTTTATGCTAACAAAGCCAGCCTGGTTTATTGCTGAATTTAGAGGTCAAGTTGCATTTCTTGGCTCAGGATCTTAAGCATATACAATCCTGTTCAAGTGTTTAAAAGCTCAAATATGCTGAATTGCTATGAAGACAAAAAAGAGTGGTCAGGATACTATTCATACCATGTCTGCTGGTTGCCTGAATTATTTCTGAACTAGAAGCTTCTGGTAGTGGCTATGTAGCTGTATAGCTGGGGTTTTCTTTTATTTCAATTCATGCAAGGCAACATGAAATTTAATAAATTACTGCTCTCCTCCTCACCATAAAAAAGGGGAAAAAAAATCCAGAGTAGAAATGTAGTTTGCGTCAGACATGAAAGGAATTTATTAACTTCTCCCAGTTTAAATTCCTGAGTCATTGAAGCTTCTGAATCAGAAGCCCTCATCACCTTCAAGAAATTTAAGAAAAGATCTTTTCCATGATAAAAATATCTTGCTGGGAAAAAAAGGCATCATTCTCTGTGTCTGTTGCCTCCCTGGGAGTAAGAAAGCATTTAGCATGAGTTATCACAGCTCTACATCAGAAAATGGTTCCCCAGCTGCAGTCTTAAGCAAGAGATGCTGCTTCTTAGGATGAAATAATTTTGAATTCATGAGCTACCTCAACCCTAAGAGACTGGCCGCAGAGCAACTCAAGCTTCTCTTTTCCTACTCTATCTACTTCTCAGAATGGTCAAAACTCCATGGCTTGATGCCTGCATGTGGAAGCTCTGGAGACTTGGGCTGCACCTGCACTGCCAGGTTAAGGATGTGTTGTGGTCCCCTGCTGTAGCAGGCATTAAACATTCTCTGCTTAAATACTACTCTGATTGCGCTATAGAGAAAATGAGCTCATGATATCTGCCGGTACACAGGATTTCACGGCAGTTGGTTTTGCTTAGGCACTGTATGTCCAAGGTGTGACCCTTATCAAGGTGACAAGTATGATGGGCACTTTCTGCTGAGAGAGTTCTGGAAACTAATTTAAATCTGCAGAGTACAGACCTGCTCAGAGAAGAAAAAAAGTGTGATCTGTGAACCTGGATATAGGCCTGACAATGAGGATACCTGAGTTTCATTGCTGGTTCTGCTTTTCAATTAATATCTGCTTGCCAGATCTGGTTAGATAAAACTTGGGCAAAGTGGAAGCAATTCCTGTGAAAAATCATTTTGGATAAATTAACTGTTAATTGATTTGATGAGAAACCTACGCTGCCTGTGTGAATAGTGGGCTTCTCAAAAGTATGTAACTGCTGGTTCTTGCTGCCCCTCATGGAGAGCATGGGCTCTGCTGTGGTCGTATGGTCATAGACTAACCTGCCCTGTCTGCCAAACGCTTCTCAAACACACAGGTGCCTTGTAAGCAGTCTAAGCAGTCTGCCCTGTGTAACAATTTTGGGCATGTATTCAAAAAAGGGGATTTCTTCTGATTCTTCAGGGCACATCCCAGCTACTTTTAGCTTCTGTTTGCAGGCAGGAGTCTTACGACTGCCCTTAGCAGACAACCCCCTGTGACAAGATGAAGAAAGAGGGAGATTTGTGACTTTGGAGAGGCAGGAGTGGAGGGGGAAACTGGCTATAGGGAAGAGATCCTCAGCACACGCAGACGAACTTACTCTATAGAAGGGATTCCCAAACTCTTGTTTGGGCTGTTGTTGATATTTAAGGCCACAGTGCATAGTCTGCTGCTTGAGAGTTTTGTAGTAAGCATTATTTTTGATTTTTTCTGTACTGAATTTGCAGTTGAGGATACATGACAGGCCAGAGTAATGTTAAAGGCTGACAGGAGAAGAATCAGTGCAATACATGGTTCACTGACGTTAGTCCAGATTGCATGCAGATATCCCTCCTGAGAATACCTTTGTTTATAGCAGGATCCGATTTCTACTTCCATGGAATATCAAGTCAGTGTGGGTTACATGCATTCTGCACACCCAATAAATGTCAAGGCACTGGAACTTATATGGCTTTAGAGCCACTTGTAGTCTCTTATCAAGATATTAATTCTCAGACCACCCTGCACTGCATTTGTGCCTGAGTTTTCTCATCTGTATGATGCTAACAAGTCCTTACTAACCTACTGTACCTCACAGTGTGTTTCAGTTGATTCATTAATGTTTGGAAGGACCACTGAGACCATTTAATAGATGCATTATAGAAGGACAAAGTCTTAATTATTATTAGATGGCTACAGGTGTAATTATTTACACTCTACTACCTGAGAACTATAGAGTTAAACTTTAAAGGCTCCAATTATTCCAGTGGGGACATGCTGTTTATAGCTCAGTACAGTATAATTTTTCATGCAATGATCTTTACTTTCAGATTTAAGCCTAGTTTTCTTTAATTTAAATTTTGCTGAAAAAAGCCATATTGCTACAAGCATAAATTAAGGTAGATGAACATTAATGATGTCAGTTCACAGCTGTTCTTAACTTAAATAATTATCACTCACTCCCATGATCAACATTTTAAATGCCTAAACTATTCAATTAGAAGCACAAAGCACTTGCTTCTGTTGTTACTATTAAAATCAAGCCTT
>JAOXJM010000041.1:45628826-45657927 GCA_026413425.1 Tringa solitaria | reverse complement strand
AGTTGGACTAGATGATCTCTAGAAGGTCCCTTCCAACTCCAACAATTCCATGACTAACATACTCCCTTCTCAATAGGAACCAATTAATATCCAAACATGTTTTGTTTATTGTCATTTTAGCCTGTGTAACCACAAATGCTATTATTGGTCCTAATATTATCAATTCTCTATGCTAGTACATCAATATTTTTATTTCCTTGCTCATTTATTAGGCAGTGACAGAACATACTAAAATCCTCCATCAAAAAGGGAGGAATGACTCTTAGCTTGCGGTTGTGATTCTCAATTCTCCAGGGGGGGAAAAAGTCAAAGAAAATGATTATTTGCTAATAAGAAAGTTATTAAAAACCTGACTTAATTAATTTGCCTTTCAGAATTACTTGCTGTGTGTTGTTTTGTGTGTTTCAGAAGCTTTTCATAAGTTAGAACTGACTCTCACGGCATGCAAGTATTAAAGAAGTTTTAATAGTCTGGATAATTTTCAGAAGAAAATTAATTAAAGAAACCATTTTCCTGGTGGCTATCAATCTTATGGCTCTCCAAGCCCAACCTATACTTTCCTTCTCCTTTCCAGCATACTAATGTGCTACCAAATTACAGGAGAGTAATTGCATTTTCATGCCCATGGCTTTCATGCATTCCATTTTAGAAAGCTGAATGGCTATTTTTATTGATAAGGCTAGAAGTTAGAAGTATCTCAAAAAATGCTCCTGTTGACCTTTTATTTTCCCTCCTTCTCCTAAACTGTCTAACTAAAGAGCTGCTAGAAGTGTATTTTCTAACAAATTAAGTGCCGTGACATCATTAGGCCTTTGAGTTTAGTGGCCCTAAGTTTTAATTAAATGTCAAACAAATACCATTCAATTCTGCCAACAAAAACAGAGTGGTATTTGCAGAAAACCTCGGTATGTCACCACTTTACCTTGCTTGCTTTCTCTTCACCTAGTGACATGCCACAGAATAATTCCACTGAGTAGATTAAAAACAAAACAGTTACTGTGTTGTGCACCTTGATACCTCGTGGGTATCATAAGGTGACTTAGGAGCCTTTTATCCTGGTATTATTTAGTTAAAACTGATTTTTTTGTTGTATTTACCATCACAACTCTTTCCTGATGTATAATCTGTCTCCTTTCAGGGAGACTTTTAGCACTGTTTCCAAGCCACGTGACACAGTCTTCCAAATAAAAGAATGGAAATGGTTCCTGTCTCACCATGTTTTGAGCACTGTGTTAGATAGATGCTCTTAGGAAAACTTGTTCTATCCTGACATAGCTGGTGTTGCCCATTGCTGGAGATTAGTTCTTGGACTGGAGGCACTCCACATGCGAGAGACTGTTAACTCCTACGTTTATTATGCGGGTAGCAGTCATAGGAGGACAACTGAAACAGTTTTGTCCTGGAAATTGGAGGAGATAAAATTGTGTTCAGGAAAGCTTGATTTCTTGTCAGGTAATGAGCAGCACCCAGGGAGTGTGTGCTGTTCATCAACATGCAGTAAATCCAGAATCAGGCATTAACCCAAACCGACTGGTTAGATCTCCACTTTTCTTTCTTTCCTTTGTGTTAACTTTGGTGATGTTTTTTCTTTTATTTTATATTTTTCTGATTTTTTCTATATAGAATAATACCGTGTTGCTTTTTGGCATCACTTGAGGAGAACTTCTTTTACCTGTCTGGCTCAACAGTGTTGCATTAGAATCGTGACCTAATAGAAACCATATAAGGTTAGCAGAGCTTATAAATTACTTAGGGTCAGTTATGTCTTGCTTAATCAATCATGCTAATTTCTGAAGGCCAATTAATGGATATATTTGATTCCTGTTTCATTGCTTGGTTAATCTGTACAAAATGAGATGCAGAGAAGGTAATTTTTCCCAATGATTATAGAAAGCATGCTTCAGCTCTCAGTTTCTGTGGTATACTGGCATTAATTTTAGTGCATTTACTCACAAATTGTGCCAGTCTAATTAAGAGATATGTAAAATCCTAATAATACCTAAATTTCAAGTATCCTTACTCATCTTTACATCTCTAAGCAAATTAAAACAGATGAGCTTCCTTATTCCTTAAATTTTCATTTTAAATTCCAATTTTCCATGGCCTTTGCTTTTAAGTGGTTAGCTGGGACCTCCTCTTCCCTCACAAATATAGGGCATCATATCCATGTACCTCAACTCTGGGAATCTTCCCTGTACATAATCCTCTGAGAAGACAATGACGATGTCGAAGGCTAAAAGATTGGTCGCGGCAGGTAAATAATCTAAGTCCCAAATAAGAAATAGTTGAAAGGGAGAAAAAGGAAATTTATGGGCAGTGGGGAAAATGTCAGAGCTGTACCTACCATGACTGGAAAAGACAGTAGTCAGTTTGGCCTTTTGGATTGAGTTTCTGCTTCCTTAAAAAGTGTAAGAAGGATCTCTGAACTTCATGAGTTGACTGGTCTAGTTCAACCACATTTTTCAGAGGGTTAGGGATCTTACTGCCATGAATTTCCAAGACATATTATAGCAGCAGGTGGCTTGGCAGAGGAGTAAGGCAATGCTCATACATTCATATCACAAGCTTTCCTGTTTTCTCACTTTTTTCTTGCTAGTGTTGTTCCTTGCACTATCAATACTGCACGGACTGTGCAGGCTGACTAGCTGGTCATCCAAAGTACTTCACACAGTAGTTGCCTTGAATTTATTTAGGTTTTCCTTTTCTTCATCTCCCTTTTGTTGGCTGGAAGTGTTCTGAGAAGAGGGTTGGAAGGTTGTTTTTTTTTTGTTTTTGTGAAGAGACTGTAGTTTGGGCAACCTGTAAATGAAGATCATCACCTTGTTTCTACAGTTGAGTACAGGAGGCCAAATGAAAGGAAGCCCAAGATACAGATGTAGGCTACGGACATTTCCTCAAGGCTACTTCTGGCAACAGCCATTCTCCTAAAGGAGTGTTGCACAGGACTAGAAGATTGTAGCTCCAGGTTTCATCTTCTGGCCTATACATGCAACGAGGTGGCCCTGCAGTGCAAAATACGTGCTACAGGATAGGAAGGGTAGCATCTTCCCCTTTTGTTTTAATTTCTGTGAACATGGTGGATTTCATGAGTGAAACACTGTGTCTGAGCTAGCTTTAAACAAGCTTTAGACAACCTAATTAACTCTGCAAAGAAGGCCTAATAAGCTGAATAAATGTGTGTGTTACATGCCTTGCTCTGGGGCACAAAACAAGCACCCTTAGTATCAAATTATTATTGAAAAAAACAACACCCTACAAAAACATTACTCTGTCAGGTTTGAAGTACTGTTTCATTATTTTGGGCGCTTTGAAGTGAAAAATGACCAAAAAAATAATTGTCTCAGAGGCCCAGAGGAGAATTGGAACAAATGTCATGCAGTTGCTCTCCTTCAGAAGGCATGAGTCCTGGGGAGCTGGACAGTAGCCAGCTCAGATGCGCTGGCCCACAGCCAGCCTTCCCCTTCTGCTGCCATTCAAACAGCATGAATAGACATAGACCACCCCTCCCCTGCATGGATTGATCCCAAAGGGACACAGAGTACTGATTAGGTATGAATTTACTAACTTTACTTTGGAAAGAATTGACTGCCTTATTTGTAAATATGTGTGTGTATAGTCATATACAGGATTTAGAGGGGTGTTTATGTGCTGCGCGGTGCCCTTTCCCCAGTGGCTACTCTTTCATATAAGAGGTGGGACAAGCTCAAAAGGTAAATCACGTTTTTAACAAGCTTCTCAAAGACTTGGCGCCGTCTTGATTCTCATTATAATTCACTTACCACAGAAGGGCTGAATTGGAAAACTCATAACAAAACATATTGACATTTCAAGCCATTTTCACCCACATTATTTACAGTTTCTTGCCTTGCTGAGTTTTCCTGAAACTCCTATTTTCCTCTTTTGTTGAGCATCTGAAAACTACTGGGCTGAAAAATACGCTATCTTTGCTATCTGTAATTAGCTCTTAATTGATACTAATTCCCAAAGAAACGTGTTTTACATATGGAAAAGAAATTTATTAAAAATTTAACAGAAGATTTGTAAGTACATTCCCCTTTGCAAAATCAGGAAGAGAATTATGTCATAAAAGCTTTGAAATATAATTTTTCACTTAAAAATGAAGCATAAACCTTTATAAAAAGTAACTGCAACCTGTTCACTGGACACAGTTTTCTATGCCTAATACAATTGTAAGTCACAAATGTTAGGTAATAAAAGTTTAATGGAGGCCTGGAAAGAATGGTTAATTTGGTGACCGGAAATATATGTACTACTGGTTTTTACTGTGTTCCACTTTAATCTAGCTCAGTCTGAATCAATTCAATACCGAATACTGCTCCCATTTTAGGGCCAGGGTTACAGACCAGTGTCCGTTTGCTGTCTAACAGACAGATTTTCTGTATTTACAAAACCACCACTATATTTTGCACTATCATTAGCAATGTTGGTAGAAAAGCAGAAGGATAAAAAGACTATAAATAGTCTTTTAAGCCTTGTATTTGTTCCAGTTTAGGCCTGACACTGGCTCTGAAAAAGATTATATGTTGGCACTGTCAGTATTAAACACATGAATAGAAACTTTTTCTCTCAGAAACCCAATATAGTTAACTCTGAGAGCAATGTAAGTATTATGATAAAATTTATGACTACATAGAAGGAGCCAAAGAATTCGATGTAACATTCCTGAGATTAACCCCGAGACAAATCAAAATAATACATGGCATTAAAGAAAATAAACTCCAAAACTACTAATGTAGCTGCAGTTTAACTAACTTTCCATTAATTTAAAGACACTTGCTATAATTTCAATCAAACCATGTGGCTGAAATTTTTAGCAGTTTTTATGTGGCACCATATTTTTCTTACATGTCCATGTTTACTTTTTACTATCCCAAGCTGTTATCTGCAAAATGCCATAGTGGATAGAGATAAATGGTAAGCAACTTTGTTTTCTAGGAGATTTATAGCATTTTTATACTGCCAATAGTCATAAATTGCTCTGAAGTAAACAGCCATCACTTGTCCATACTGATGTTAGTACAAACAAGGAGAACTGTGGTACTTTATAAAGAACTCTACTTTGAAAATGGTATTGAAAAGCCATTAGATGTGAGAAAGAATACGTTTGACTAATTGTAGCTTGGGCTGTAATCCATTGTTGACTGAATATAACTATGAAGGGGTCCTCATCGATGTCACTTGGTGCCACTCAGGCTAGCTGCAAGATTAGTGTCTTCCTAGGAGCTTGGTCCTTAAGTGGGGTCCTGGATCTGAGTTCTGAGCAGAGCTTGGGTCCTGACTTAGAATTCAAAGGCTCAGGGTCCTCTCTACCAATAATTTGTTATTGATGTCAGAGGAATGCCCAGAGCATTGCAAACTTAATACTGGGCACCCAATGCCACTTGTCAGTGTACAAGCATATAATAAAACAAATTGATGGAAGCTCGTGAAAGGTTTACAAAAAGTGCTTGGAACTTGGAATTGCAAATGAAAGGCAACAACCACAGGAAAAATCGCGTTTGCATTTGAGTGCTAGTTCACTGAAGCCCTAAGTGAAAGACTGCCATCAAACAAGTCATTTTAAGTCTTGCTGTGGCTTTACAGGGCCTGTGACTTCACTGCAGGCTTTTTTGAGGGGTACGATGCTAAATATAGATTGTTCGCAGATGAAACCTTGAGAGGACCTTTGGGGTTTTTCTCTCTTTTTCTTTGGGGAGCAGCCTTGGGGGTTGGTTTAATTGATGAAAAGTGTTGGTAATAAGATTGGAAATTTTACCTGTGGAAATATTTCATGACCTTTCAGCAGCTGATAGTCCACAATGTTTTCTGCAAGCAAGTCTCAAATAAGTTATAGCTAAGTAATAGCTCTCTTTGAGGGTGTTTTTTCCCCTGTGTTGAATAGGAATTCTCCCTTCCCTCACAGAACACTTAATGTTTTGTAGGTTTGTTCCTTTGAACAAGTGAAGAACTTTTAGCACTTTTTCTTTTGTTGCCTCTCACTACATTTCATAATCCCTTTCTGTAATGAAAGAAAGATAAAGTCCCCAAATTACCAGAAAGTAGCAAATCACTTGCAGAATTACAAATTACTGTGATAGTTAACTATTGAGCAGGGTTTTTTAAGCAGCATCTACATATTTCATCACTGGCAACCATTTTCACTTCAACTCATGGATTGTGTAATTTCTTAGGTGAGATAATCTGCCAGATTTTTATTTATTACATTATTTGATTGATAGAGTGGTGTTCTGGTTAAGCTACTAGGTTTGCATGAAAAAGACTGAAGTTCAATCCTAAATTTGCCATATAGAATATGACCTTGGCAGGCAACTTAATTTTGACGCCCATTAGTTGCTTTGCCTCCTTAGTGCTCTCAAAGCACAGGTTTTTTCTTGCTGTGTGCATGAAACTACACAGCAGAAACAAATCCTCGCCAAATATAGTTTTAGGGTACAAGTGTGTGTCTTGGTTTGGGGTTAAGCAGAACGAATTTTCTGTTCAGTAATTTTACTTTGCAGCTAAGCCTTTCCTAACTAACTGAACTCTCTGAAATAACAGCATATTATGCAGAAACTGTTCTCTCCCAGAGTGATAAGACCTGATTCTTTATAATTTATGCCAAGGAATGGCACTCAGAGGGGCTCCTAATTATGCTTATTGCTATAACAAGCAAGGTCAGCTCATTTTGTTATATGCCCCGTTGGAGGGTCGGAAGCAGAAGAGCATAGAGGAGTGGCACCTGTAGGGAGGAGTGGGCAGGACAGGTGACCCAAAATTGACCAGTGGGGTATTCCATCCCATCTGCATCATGCTTAGTATAAAAGCTGAGGAATCAAAGGAATCAGGCTCTTTCTTCAATGACCAGCGTCCCAGGAGGACTCTGTTCGTCTGCCTTTGATCTTGAGCAGTGTGTTCCTGAATCCAGATCTGGAGTCCAGTTCCTGTCCATTGTTGAGTCCAGTCTGAGACTTTTCCAGTGCCTGCCAGTGATGTGATCGTCATCCTGGGAACTTGATATGGTTTTGTATATATTGTATATATTTCCATTATTTATTTTAATTATTTTATTAATATTTCATTAAAGGAATTTAGTTTCTTCTAAACTCATAAGTCTCTTTCCCACTTCCTACTCTCCTGGAACAGAGATACTCTTCCCTCTCTGAAGGGAGAGAGGTCAGAGACCATCTGTCTTTTGTTTCAGTGGCCAGTCTGGCCCAAACCACAATAGTGTATCAGGTCAGTAAAATATAGTTTGAATTACCATTTTGGTAGGCACGACACAAAAGGGAAGATGTAATTCTAAGCTGGTTAAACTAACTGATATCTCTCCACTGTATAATAACATTTTTTTTGCATTGCTTCAAGAGGTGATTTTTTCATGTTATAAAAAATATCTTTGCAGCATTAGGGTTAAGTCTTGACCTAATGCAATTCAATTTATTATTTTTTTGTTTATTTTATGATGTATTTTTCTGCAGACAAGAAGTCTTTTGACTTTGCTTTAGATCTTAACACAGCAATTTTCAAATATCCGTTTTAACATCTTAACCTCTAGCTGAAATATCTTTCTTGTAAGTTGTTAAGAGCTGGTGGTCCTGTCAATACATCCACTTTGTACTGAAGTGTAAATGCCTTCCTCATTTTCTATGGCTATCTATGCATCTGGTCACTTTGTTAAAGAGTAAAATAAATAATAAATTGTGTGCTGCTGATTTGTGATGGTTTTAGCTCCTTCATAACAGTAGGGAAATGCTTCTATTCTGCTTTTACAGACTATGCATTTTCCTCAATAAGTAATTTATTGATCTCTAAAAGTGTTTGTTTTGCCATATATTTTGAACATGTGTTTTTATGCAAGGATTTGTTAGTTGTCCATTACCGCTGCGGAGAATCTGAATGCAGGTTGTGTTCTTTTATACATTTTAGTGGTAATAACCAATGTTGTTACATAGCTGCATGTTAATCGAGGCAACTCAACTGTGTGGATGAATTGCAGCTTGATGCTGGTACTCTGACAGCCTTTTGAAAAACCTTCACTGCTGCCTTTGTGCTGGGGAGAGTGATTTGTGAATGATGATTTAATATCTAAAGTCACGTTGTACGGTGTCTGGGGGTTCACTAGTCTGCCAAATACAGATTTCTCTGCTGTTTCTTTCTAGAAAGCTGAAAAGTAAACAGTAACTTAGAAATATCCCTCTGCCTCCCAGTGAGATAAATCTGAGTCAAACTGCTTCTGCCAACGCTGGCTGCCCCACTAGGCATCTGAAGTATCACTTCAGATATGATTTCCTCCAATTCCATGACTCTTCTTTCAGTGTAATGGGTAGTGATCCTTTCCTTTCTGGTACTACCTTGTGTTATAGTTCAGGTCTGAGTGAAGACTGGTGTGCGGACACATTGTGCACAGTGACAGATTGTTGTACAGTTCTTGGCCATGATTGTTTCCAGAAGAACTTTTTCCCTCTCTCACTGGGATCATTAGGCTGAGGTGAGACCCTGTCTTCCACCCGGCATGATCAGAAACACTTGCATTTTCATTTGAGCAAATGGTTGGCCTTTTGCTAGGGGCATACCTCATAACATCCACAACATTGTTCCTTTTATTTATATTAGTGTTCCTTGAGAGTTATTCAGCTTTGTTTAAATCACACGTCAGATTAAAATTTGTTCTGTAGTATGGGTACTTAAGAGTGTTAAAGGATTTTTATGTTTTAGTTACACTGTCCAGTAATTGTTGCATCTGCTTAATCTTAGCGCTCTCCCTCAAAACCTATGGTGAGTCTTGGGTAAATGAACTGTGGAAGAAGTCATCTCAATAATAAAGCATATGTAAAAATATTCAGAATTGCATGCTAGTGGAAGCAAGACGACCACCTGAAATGATCATGATATAACGGTTACATTGCATTGGCTGAGTATGGATGGTATGTCGCTCATCCTCACTTTATTAGAAGTGCTAAAAAAAATATCTCTCACACACTGGACAAGATCCAAAGGTAGTGAGCTAAATCGACTCAATTTCGTGTAAACTTCTGCCTCCGCTAGCTTTAACTTCGTTAGAGGTTCTTATGTCCACTAATGCCTGAAAGTCTGATATTATTTAATTTATCCACTGAAAGAAGAAAAATCATTTTAGTCCAAAAATGTTACGTCAAACATTAGGAGTTCTTGGGAAAGGAATAAAGAAAAAATAACTGTATCAATCTGCAGTCCTATTTTTTCAGAAATGTGTAAAGTATTCATTTTCCTATTTGAAGAAAAAAAATGAGAAACTTATGGAGAGGAAAATAAGAATGATCGAAGATATTAAATGATTTCTGTTTGAGGATTAATTAAATAAACTAGTGTGCCTGAGGCTCAGAAAAAAATGATTAAGGGGATATGAAGGTTTATAAAATATAGAGCATTTGGGAATGATTTTTCTCTGTCTCTTCCAATACAAAACCCTGCTGTTATCAGCTGAAACTAGCAGATAGCAGTGTCAAGAAAAAACAAAGGAAAAAAAAAAGAATAAGATAATACGCACTTCCTGCCATGTGGAGAGGTAATTATTAGCCAGCAGGGACTGTTGGATGCCAAAATATGACGTATGTCTAAAAGTGACTGGGAAGATTTGTGGAAGAAAAAGCTATTAAGGTCTGTTTAGGACAAGGACGTCAGCTCTACCTTGAGGGATCCTTGTGCTACAGATCTGTAGAATCAAAAAGTATTCTGAGGAAGAATCACAGAATGCTGAGTGCATTGCCTACGTGTCTATTACTGGTCAGCTTTTACCTTCAGGGATATTTATCCAGTTTTCCAGTGTGTTAAAATATGCTTTTTTTCCATGTAAAAGCATGGAAGTAAGAAATGCAAAGTACATCTGTGTTTGTGGGAGAAAAGAGAAAGGCTCTAAATATACTGCTTTCTATGCTTTATTTCATTACTAGCAAAATACATATATATTCTCTGTAATAATCTCAACAGCTGATCACAACTATCTGTAATTTATCCTTTTCTAACAGGTGTCAGTTCACTTTCTGAGTATAAACATGGTGCTTATAAGTCCTTGTGTAGAACTTTGTTTCACAGCAGATGCTAAGAGAGCAATACCGTTGTTCAGTATAAGTACAGACAGAATATGTGTGGATAAACAATAAGAGGTGCTTTCACATTCGACTGACTATTTGCTTTATGGCACATCAAATTTAGAGGAATATTCTACTCAGCATCAGTCAGCCTCTGTGGAAATGCTAACCAGTATATTAACACAGTAATATGGCAATCTTTCAAAAAGAAAAAATATCCTTAGGTATACCTAACATTGCAGAGATTGATGATTACAGCTCTACTTATCTACTTGTATTTAAACATGTGCTTTGTGGTTGGCTGACGAACAAAGAAATTCAGCTGAAATTGCAGGAAAACTTCAAGTAAACAGAATGTAATTTGGCTATCCAAAAAGAAGCTCTGGATTTTTAATGACTGCAAGTGTTCAGGGTTTTGATTTTACATCTCATATGGATATTTAGTTTATCATTAACTACATGATATGTCTAACATTCAAACATAATTAATTAGCATGATAAATAGAATGGTGATTTTTAATTTCTTTGGCCTGGTGAATGTATGAGTCGCTCAAATGCACTAATGAAAAAAAAATCCCATGATACATCATAGAGAAACAATTAAGTGTATTTAAGCAAAAGAGACTCCTCTATGGAGTGGCTCTCATCCTAGTGGTAAAAATATTTTTGTCTACGTGTGACGTTAAAGTAGCAATAAGAACAATATTCTGGTACTGGTTTCACCAAACTCGTGTTTTTTAAATCAGTGCTAATCTGTTGATTTGTTCAACTGGACTGATTGACACTGGAGTGTTGTACCTTTTCTGATAGTGAAAAAAAACCCAAACTTTTTCCACGTAAAATACACTGCAATTAAAAAAAAATACCTGGTGTCACAATATTTCACTTATCATCAAATTTATTATTATGTATCTCCTAGTGGAAAACCTTCCAAAGCTTAGAGAAGCAAACAATGAGGAAAACACACAGTGGCCTTTCACAGCACCTGTCATCCTAATGATAAGTGTTGTGAACTTTTCGCAAATTAAAATAAACAAATTTTTTGTTGTTTTTTATTGTGGTTTTTTTTTTTTTTATGTAAGGAAGAGAGTGCAAGCTGGCACAGCTCTGATTGGTCTCACAAATATCTTTTGATATGTGTTGACATCTCACTAGCAGGGTGAATTGGGAAAAAAAAATCATCAAACAATGGGGTTAAGGCAACCATAATAACAGACAATTAGAAGGCAAATGCTAGCTGAGCTCAATCAGGCTGCAGGTGATCCTCAGTGCAGCTGACACAGCCTTGTGTTTGATGGGCAAAGTGATTATTGTGGAGTGGCCTTTTTGGCTCCAAGGGTTGGCTTCCTTCATCAAGTGCTCCTTCAAATAAGAAAGGACCTTCTGTGCTAGGAAGTGGAATTGATCAACATCACAATAATGATGACTCTTGTACCTGTGTGATGATATTAAGCAGGAAATACAAGAATCTGTGCTGCTTTTTTCCTTCTGATCTACTTAATTTAAAAAAAAAAAAAAAAAAGGAACGTTTTTCTGCCTCTGTGATCTACCTAACCATTTCAGTCAGCTTGAGGCTTAAAGTTTTGGGCGCCAGCTCCTTCTCCCGTCTGCTATAGAATTGCTTTCAGTTGTTTTTAGACCTGTTTTCACACCAGGTCAGAGCCAGTATTTGATTAATGGGAGAATTAATCAAGACCTAGGTTCAGGATCCCTTGCTCTTCCCTTTTACACACTTGATGGAGACTCATGCTGTTAATAAAATTTACATATTGGAACCTCTGTTCTCCTGTAGCCTCAAGATGGGGTATTCCTTATGGATGTTTCTTCCCCAAAATATCTCATAACAGCAGACCCCTGCTCTAGAGACCCTATTGCATCTAATTTTTTGTGAATTTCCTCTTTAGGATTATGTACAACAGTCTTTCCTGCCTCTTTTCAGTCATCCCTCTTTGCAAGGACCTTTTGGAATTAATCCCTCTTATCTTTCCCTATCACTACTCCAGGGAAAGGAATGAATTCTTATTTTTTCCCAGATCTCAAAGGGAAAGAAATAATGAGCTTTAAACTGTAGAAAATGCAGCTCTGCATAAAGAAATGGAAGTTCAGTCAGGATATGTTTTTTTTACCGGTAGAAACTCTCTCAATCTTTTGTATACTTGCTGTGAGCGCCTGTTTTGAATATTACGAAAAATCACAGCCATTACGAGGTTTGACCCTTTGGATTGTAGATATTCATGAGTACAAGCTGATTGTTTGTTTCAACCTGTGTAACAACATAGCTTAGAAGAAATTGACTTTGTCTTTTGCTATGCTTTTATCTTAGACCATTGCAAAGAGAACACTTAAAAAAAAGGTAACATTTATAATTATAATTCTGGCAATAAAGCAATAAAATAGATAATAAAAATGTACTGAATTGCATACAGATGAGTGGGTTTATCTTAAATACGTTTGAATCACTGTGGAAGATGATTTTTAATCTTTCTATTCATGAGAAATCTTGTTCCCACTTCTAGGTTTTTGTTTTTCTTTTTTCCTTTTACATATTCCTTCCATATTTAATTATTCTTTTCTGGCAGGATAGCCACTGAGACCATGTCTAAATGATATTTTCTTAAACCTTGGCATTCAAAAGTGACCTCTCAGATTTCAATCACTTACAGTTAGCAACACAAAATGAAAAAAGAAATCCTATGTAAAAAAAAAACACTTGAATTTGTTTCTGAGAGCTCCTTGGATATCATGTATCAGAAATTGATGCAATCTGAAATGTCCCAGGGACAGCGGAAAGTTGGGATTTCTGACAGAAACACCAATACAATCTGAACTTGAATATTGGTAATGACTCCTTCCTAATAATGCTTTTACTGTAATAGAATGATATTTCAAGGTTGCAATAATAGAAAAATACCTTTAATTTTGAACACAACTGAGTCTGGCAGAAAAAAATAAAACTATTGTTTTAGAGTCTGATTCTGTTTTCATCTATCGTTAGTGTAATCAGCAACTGAAGCAGTATGAGGAAAGATGCAAATCCAAGGATGTCTTTCTTTGTTCTCTGCAGACTTCAAGAATATTTTATTTTCAGAAGGGATGTCCAGTTTTCCTGTGTATCTTGGGATTCTTCATTGCCCTTTTTACACTGTCTTTCCTGGCTTTAGCCATTCTGATGCCTTAAGCTTCTAGGGGCTGAGGACTGTCTTGCACAAATTGGCTATTATGTCTACTATGATTAGAAGAGGGAAAGAGGCAAGGGAGAGACATACGCAACTTCTCTTTCACTTTATTTGGGCTCTTACCCAAGAAGATACATGCCTTTTCTCTCCTCTCCCAAACTGTCAAGTATTTTCTCCACGTGCAAGTTCTCACGTATACCTCTCAATCTCTAATCAACCAATTAGCTTGTGAAACCTGTTTTCAAATTTTTGGATGATGTTTTGGGTCTCTCTTTACTTTTTTGACCTTCTTAGTGTCTGGACATCCAAGCCAGGTAGCAACTGTGCTCTGTCAGAAGTTCTATCAAGTTCACATCCTTGTGAATTCCTAGGAGAGGGATTTAGCTAGGCAACTCCCAGGTAGAGACTAATAGAATGGTTTGGGTTGGAAGGGACCATTAAAGGTTTAGTCCAACGCCCCTACAATAAGCAGGGAAATCTTCAACTAGATCAGGTTGCTCAGAGCACCACCCAGTCTGACCTTGAGTATTCCCAGGGATGGGGTGTCTGCCACCTCTCTGGGCAACCTGTTGCAGTGTTTCACCAACCTCATTGTAAAAAAAGTTCTTCCTTATATCTAGTCTGAACCTACTCTCTTTTAGTTTAAACTATTACCCCTTGTCTTATCGCAACAGGCCCTGCTAAAAAGTTTGTTCCCATCTTTCTGATAAGGCCTCATTAACTACAGAAATGCTGCAATAAAGTCTCCCCAGAGCCTTCTCTTCTCCAGCCTGAATAACTCCAACTCTATCAGCCTGTCCTCAAAGGAGAGGTGCTCCAGCCCCCTGATCATTTTTGTGGCCCTCCTTTGGACGTGCTTGACTATCTCATATCTAGAGTTTAAAATGTCTCAATGGTAGCTTCTATTCTACTTTCTCCGGAAACAGTACCTTCAATAAAAGATTTACTGGATGCTATGTTAGATGCTGCAGCTGCTGCAGCCTAGTTTGATATCCACAGGAGTTCAGGATGGCTGTAATTTTCTCCATTGTTGAAGATGGATTTTGAGTTGCTCAGACCACTTCCTAATTCATCTAATCCCCTTTCTCAGGGGTGCACAGGGCCAAACCAAATTCCTCACTGAGCTCAGTAGCAACAACAGAAAGTAGCATGATTGTGAGCATGTATGCAAGAAGGCTCTGGGGGTGAGACACAGAGGTATATAAGACAGCTAGAGTGACAGAGCATGCTCCTGCAAAAAAAAGCACTAATCAATTAAGGTGGAAAAGCTCATGTGCACTTTGTGATACGCACATTTCAGGAGAAACACAGGTATTCACGTGATACAGATATAGCCTGTAAAGTTATGCTTGAAATGTTCTCTTTCGTCAATATCTTCCCATTAGCAAGTTCTCAAAATCTTTCAGCGAATTGGTATTTAATCCATTTTATTAGATATTCTTTTAAGTCCACGTAACATAAGTTTTTAAAATCAAGATTCATGTGATGTTAAATCACATGGCTTGTAGAAATCTGCCTGTAAACAAAGTGCATATTAGCAATCAAATCAGTAACCCTTAGCAAAAGCCACCAATCTTTGATTTGATTTATTTCCAGGGGACAACACTAAATTCCTTACTAATATTCTTACATCTTTTAAGAATGACACTCCTCTAGTTCTCTTGAACGGCCTCGGTTTTCTGGGATTCCTTAAAATAAAATATTACTGGTATACAAAGCTCCTTAGCTACAGCCATTATATCAATTGATGAGAAATTATCCAAGACTTGATTTTTGTTTTCTACAAAAATCCTCATTTTGATATTTAAAAGGCTTCCTGATAAGTAGAGTTACACATAATAATCTTTTTGTCCTTTTCATGACAGTATATGAGCTCCAAATACAAAAGACAACTAGCTAATTCACACACTTTGGCTCTTCCTGAATTACTTGAAAATGTTACGATTTACTCCAAGCAGTTGACCTATAAGTGACCAAAATAGACACTTTTTGTTCTTAATCATTTTAAAAAATGTCTTTTGCTATTTCAGGTTTGTTGAACACTGATATTTCAATGATTTCTTTAACCTCCTTTATTAGTCTTATGGGTTTATTTTTATCTGTGTTTTCCATCATTAACCTATTTTTTTTCTGATTTTCTGTGAAGTAATATATATATATATATAATTCTTTATTGCTTCTGTATCTGTTTTTGCTCAGCAAAACTGCTTGGCTGCAATAACTCTTTCTGTTTGTGTGAAAGACATGATTTCACAGTTTTTCCTGGGATGGCTTCAGATAGTTCCTGGGCTTTGTTAACAATTCCCTTTGTAGGTTCCCTGTCAGTTATGCTGACAATTGGTTTAAGCTAATGGGGACAAAATCAAATCATGAGATATCAAAATCCTCCATAATAAGGATTTATCTTTCTCAACAGAGGTCTAGCGTGAATACAAGATTTTATTGGAAAACAGGTACATTATAATCTTAGGCACAATTTTGGACATAAGGAGAAATGGAGCTGCTGTCATTCATTCCCAGTTCAGTCTCTTAGGATGATGCTTAAGTTTCAGGTGAGTGACTTTCTTCAGAAGTCTGTGCTTCTGAGTAATTTGTGTTTTCAGAAATCTTACTGTGTAACATAGTGATGCCTTGATACTGAGAATCTGAATTTCTAACTTGAATTACAGGGAATTATTGTTTTATAGGATTAGTTCTTCAGGGAATTTTATTTTGTGTTGTAAAAATAGAAATATCTTTCCTTCACTATTCATTATGAACACTGTAAGTAAGGTAGCTAACATCATGTCAAAAACAGGTAATTATCTCTGTTTTACTAATTATTATTGCCTTAAAAAATATGCATGTTCTATAGTGTCTACTTAAATTAGATCATAGAAGAATACTTTTCATTCTTTATGCATCCAGAAGCAGGGTTCAGCAGTTTTCCTGTTAAATTAGTAAGGGCATATAAGATTTCTTGGTCCCTAGATACCAGACTGAAATAAAAAATTCAAAGAAAGGCTTAAAGAAATGAAAAGTAGAAAGTAAGTATGATAATGAAGGTTAGATACAATATGTTGTGTTTCTAGATCACCAAGTAAGCAGAATATAAACAAATCAGTGAAAGATCTATTAAAATCATAGAAACATATTACAATTCAATGAAGATGGTGTCACTCTGCTGCTGGAATTTCCTATGATGGTTTCCCAAAGAGTGATCAGTTGAATTTTGTTGCTTCTCTTACGGGCTGTCTCTTCCATACCACTGGAGAGACGTGGATCTGGGAGAGGTGTATATGGAACTCTCTTTTCTGTGGTTTGTGGGGAAATGTTAAAATGCAAAAGAGTCAGGCTTGTCAGAAGATGATCTGGAATATTTGTGTACAAGAGAATAATAACTTTTAGTCCTTTTTATGTTCAGAAAAATTTACTTCGCAGAAAGGGCAGAAATGACGTATGCCATCCATGCTCCCTGTCGTCTCCTCATGACTCCACTTCCAGGAAATGCTTGATTACACCTGCCTTCCTTTTCCTTACTCTAATGATGTACCTGCTTGTTTCAAACTCTTTCTGCTTCCACAGTCTGCTTTGTAGCTTAGAGAGTTAACAGTAGAAATGTTCAGTTCCAGAAATGATTTTTATATTCCATTTTGAAGATGATGAAACAATGTGATTCAAGTTTCCTCCTGTTTCTCAAAGAAATTTTGTCTCTCTGCATACAAAAGAATGACTTTCCCTACAGCGTTAGAATTTGGTAGAAGTTTTCCATGTGAAGGGAATACCCCTAATTTAGAATGAACACCAAGACTTTGGGTTTAGCGTGGGAAAAATGGTAAAACCTAGTCTAGTGAACAGCATGGTGTGATGACCTGGTCTAACCAACAAACAACATTAGAAGAGCAAACATCATGAATTTAGGAAAGCTGCTCCTTGTAAAAGCACTTGTACCAAGGTAAACTGAGATGCAATGGTCTCCTAGCATCTGCTTGTAATACTTCATCTTTGTACTCAAGGCCATCATCTCACAAACCTGTTCCTTTCAAGTTAAGAGTTCCTGTCTGGCCTTGCATCCTTCTCATTCCACGAGTGGTTCTTTGTCATCCATTTGCCATCATCTTGCATCATATTCATGCTTTGTCTCACATTGTCCCATACACACTGACTATCTGGATTTACAAGCAGCTATGGAACTAGAATGGTCTTCTTTTTGTGTCATTTGATGTGGCATCAGCAGTGACATATGGAACAGAACTGCATTGCATCATGACCTGGAACCAGTCCTTTTTATAAAGCAGTTTACCTTTCCCTATTAGTACCTTTGACTTGGTCTTACTAGTCCTTCATAGAAAACTACTTTTTTTCAATTTCAGATCTTGAAAATTTTTTTGTGGTAATGCATGTTTCTCCTTCTTACTACTTAGCTGTACATCCAAAAATTTCAAAGTGCTTTAAAGACTTATATTAATGCAGCTGCTGTATTTAATATAGAGACAATATGAAAAGACTGGTAATTGCAGACTTAGATATCTAACAAGGGGGGGCAAAAATGTGAGTTCTATGCTAAAACTTCTAAGTAGTTGATATAACTATCAAAGATTTCTCTGGGAATTTGCCTGAAGTAAGTGCAATACATCAGCCTTGGCACCTGACCCAGTATAGTCACGTAATGATGTTTTTCAGCAATGTGCATCCTGTATTGTCCTCTGGCTGTTTTTAATTTGAAGTTAAAATTGTGTGATTTATGCTATGCAATAAAAAACTATCTCAGCATTCTGGTTGCTTTGCTGTATATGGTAGCATTCTACTGCTAACATGAAAAGAGACAGCGAAAATGAAGCATAAATGTTCTCATCAGCTTTGCTGTGCTGCAACATTATGTCTGTGTTTTCCCAAGTAATGAAACTTGAATTTTTGCTGGGCAGGGAAATGCAGTAACTTACTATTTGTCTGTGATTGTCAAAATGAGATACCACTCAGAAAATCTGAATGGTTTTACCATTTCTTACATAATAAATCGCTCTTGTCCTATTGTACTGCAGTGTGCTGCACAGCATTTCCTTCATCTTTGGGATGATATGTGGCTTGATAGAACAGAAATCCAGAAAATGGTGAGAAAAGCACCTGGAGCATCCTGTCTGCTTCATTGTTTATTCTTATTTAGTATAAGAATTGTTTGCTGTTTATGACTTTGGCAGCCAGATGTGTTACATCTGCTAATCCTAAACAAGTTCACAGGGAAAACACTCAGCTACTGATGTTCCTATAGTGGCTTTATACGTTCACAGCCTTCTGTTGGGACCCATCTGCTAAAAAGCTGGAGGGTGAACATGGAGTGGTCAGGATGGGGCTTCTTAAAAGTTTCAAGAGCTCATGGGCAGAGGTGTCATGGATATAGGTCAAATAGCAGTGTGATTTCTCATAAAATCCTTTATTAAAACTGGTGTAGACTGTAGGGGATGGGATGGCTACAGGGTCTATTGCTCTTAATATTAATATTAATCATTATTGCAGGGACAAACTTGAGAAGAGAAAGTCATTCCAGTGCTCTACTTGCTGTATTTCTGGCTGAGGTGGTTCTTCGCCCCATGAGACAAAAAAGTTAGCATTTTGAAGCTTTTGCTGAACAACCTGTCAAAGGAACTCAGCTGCCAAAAATTCCATTCACCCCCAGATCACCCAGCTCAGACAAACGAAATCTGGGTTATGTGAACCCGTGTAGCTAACAAGTCCTTCTCTGCCATAAATCTTGGATGGGATTTTGATTCTTTGCTGAGAATGACCTATTTTCTGCCCAGGAAGGTCCTGACTCTGCAATGCATGGCAAGAGTGTGCCACAAGCAAATGAACTCAGGGCCCGCAGGAAGAGCCATCTTGCACAGCCGAAGTTTATTTTTAAAGCTGGAAGAGTAACATAGCATAAAAAATCTTTATCCTTTCCAAAAGGCATCTTCCTTGTTCAAAGTGAAACAATTGGCATTAACAAGCAGGAATGTACCTCGTCAGGAAAAACCAGGAAAGAACTCCGAAGTCAATATTGCCTTCCTACTGAGGTGGCAGAAAAACAAGATTCTGTGAGCAATGTAGAGCAAGCCAAACCACAAGGCTGTTGACGGTACACAGTTGTGAAGATAAATTATCTAATTGCCTCTTGGACTACTTCATTTATAGGGACATAATATCTGTTATCTATGTCTTTATCCTTCATGCATGGAAATGAACAAACAGTTTTGTTCTAGTTAGATGTTTACTTCAGGAAAGAAACCAAAATAGAACTCAATAATGGCCTAAAGGAGAAGATGACTGCATCAGTTTCTGCTTTATTTGCATATTTTTTTGCTGTATGCCATTTCTGGGCGAGGATTTTAGCTGGTTTAGGAGTCCCACTGCAATCTGTAAGTTATTGCTCATTGTCTGTGGCACACTCTGATCCTCCCTGCTTATCAGGTTTTGTTTTAAGAACTAGACGTGGAATTATTTTTCAGCAAAACTTAACATTTGAAGCAGAAACATCAGTAGCATTGCTTAATCATGGAGAAACTTATACAGGTTTCTAAATTGTAAATGTGTGATGTAGTCTGAATTACCCAATGACTTAAGAAGGACAGCTCACATATTCCTATATTTAAGAATGGCCATAAATCTCTACAGGATTAAGGCCTGGTTTTGTTCCTGTATTCAGTACGTGTAGTGTTTAATTACATTGTGAAATAAATTAATGTTTTAGCAATCGGCAGGTTTTTTGTCCCTTAACTGAGGTAGTTGTTGCTATGCAGAGGTGACATTTGTTAAAGGACAAACCAATTTATTTTAAACATGTTAAAGAAGAGAAAGATTCTGTAATATTTATTTTAATATTAGAGGGGGGTGAAAAATCCCTCCCAAACTAATTGATTCTGTAGGTGGATATTTACCTCAGTGCTGTACTTTTCCTTGTATGCACCTGAAAGTTGTTGGGCAACAGATGATTCAGATAGTGTTGTGGGATTTTTTTAACCCTCAACTGTCTATCTCAATTCCATTTTTCAGCTTGCTTAAAATCAAACTTTGTGCTGTGTAAACTTCGAAGAGCTTTGCTGGCAAATTTATTTTTAAAACCAAAGTGTTGGCATTAGTAGACTACAGCTAGTGATGATGGCATTTGAGTCAGGTGGATTTTTTTTTAACCACATGATTAGTGCTCTTGCTATTTTTTCCTCTATTTTATTCCCTTTTTGTTCTGGATTTGTCATAATGAGACATTATACTGAACAAAATACTGGATTAACTCACCTTGCATCTTTGAGAGATCTTTGAGATACTCATACACAATGAGTTCTATCATGAACTCTTTTCTGTAGACTGAGCTGTACATCCAAAAAACAGGAATGTCAAAACATTACATTAGGACCATATATTTTCCCAAGCTCCGTAGCCAATAGCAGATTGTATGGTACATGTGCTGTGTAAGCTGTGAATAAGCGATGCAGGCAGGGGACTCAAAAATACACCAGATTCAGGTGTGAAGTCAAGCAGTTATTCCTGAAAAAGATCACATTTTTGAGAGAGAAAAAAATAACATGCAGGAAACATAAGCAATCTAATGTAATGGCCCAATTGTCATGGGCAAGAGATTTAAAATAAGTAAAAAAGAAATTCAGAAATGTAAAATGTAAGAAATAGTCTTGTAGAGAGAAATGATAGGTGTTGCACATTTGCATAATAGGAAATGTGACTTCTCCAAAAAATAGAATAAAATGAAAGGAACACCACCACCTCCATCCCCCAAATTAGTAGATGAAGCTGATATTCTAAGTTTGATTTACTGGAAAGGCAGACATTGTAAACAGAAAGATCTGTTTTTCAACCTAATTGATGAGGAAATGATATTCTCATTGTATAATTTTGCAGATATATAATTTTGGAATATGTCATAGCTACTGAATAAATTTTTAATAGCATGAGCTAGGTAAAGCCCAACGACACATCCCCTTTTCTTGGGAAGGAAGTGAAAGAAAGAGATAAATGGAAATATTATAAAGGAATAATCATACATTATGTTAATTCAGAGCTTATATTTGTTTAAGAAGAATTTCTCATATGGGCTCATGTTGTGAACTTTTAATGCAGCTTTTCTTTCTAAAGATAAAAAATAAAAAATCTGTGATTCATAGTTCATTTTGTGAATGTAAGGTTTCCATAAATTGTTTTGTTGATTGACATGTCAGCATGAGAGGTACAGGTGTGTACTTTAATGTTGTTGCAGAATTAGTGTTGGGTGACTCGCTGTTTTATGGTGTCTGTGCTGGAAATATCTAAGCAACCTGCTCTTTGTGCAGGCTTCAGGGGTCAAAATTCCTGTAGGTTGCCTGACATATCTCACACGTTTTTCATCTGCAAAAGACCATGTGAAAAGTTCAGATATAGTCTCATATTCTGAATGAGAAGAGAAAGAGTCAGGGTTCTTAAAATGTGCCTACAGATAAAGAATATCTTAAATGCTGGCTCTAGGTAAGGGTGACGTGCCTCAGGCTTTAGCAAGTCATGCCTGAAGGTTCAAAAGCAGGTCTTTCACTTGGTTTATGTCTGAAGAATTCTGAGATAATTGACTGACTTGCAAACACAAGGTATGAGGGATAAAGCTAAGATGTCTTTTTGTCACAACAAAATGGATATTTGATAATAGATATTAATTTTTAATTTATTTTTTTTAATGGTATCTTTCTTCTTTAAAAGGATTGTTTACCTGGCTGTTCTTCCTTGTACAACTCAGTAAGCACTGAGGTCCAGGTTCAACTTAATACTTGGGACCAGTAATGCTTTCTGGCTCAAGTTTAGAGTGAGCCACTGGAATAAAGCACTGAATTGATGTTTGAGGTGGGGCAGTTGGTATGTAGATGCTGTGGGCAGCATGGAATTACAAAATTTGTGTTGGGCTGATTATGGTCAAGCTGAGTACTCCAGAGATATTCACAGAGCTTGGCTGCCTCAGCCATATTCCAAATTCTCATGCAGTGCCTTTATACAGTTTCTTTTTGCAGGCTTCTGCAACCTTCCACGGAACTGAAGCCCTTTCATTTCTAGTAGATGACTTCTAATAATATGTTGGTCCACAGGAGAGCTACTTAAGATATGCACAGCATTAATTTGCTCATTTGACTTGGAAATTACATGCTTTGCAGTAATTTTTTGGTGAGTCATCCCAACCATAACTGAGGGCAAGAGGAGCAGGAAACCATATGCGTGCAAACTGAATATACATAAAATGTGAAGCAAAATTCAGCACCCAGAGCTCTATAATCATGAGACTCATCTTCCCCTTCCACAGACACTTTCAGCAGGCTCTTGATTAAGAAGCCATCACAGCAGATCCCTTCCTTTGACAGAGCACTGTTTTCATGTATAGCTCTCAATCCTGTTGTGTCAAACACTACATACTGTAAGAAAAACTAAAATTATTGTCATTTATCAGGATTTTAGGTTGAATTTGGACTTCTAAATTACTTGTTTTCTCAAACATTCTTGGTCCGTGTTGCCTTCCAAATAATTAGGACTTTTGATATTGTGGGTGTTATGGTCTGTGTATGCCTAGGAGAAAAATTACATGGCATGACTGGCACATGGAATTCACCTGTGCCAGAGTGTAGTGCAGAGTGAGCTGTTGACTGTAGAGCTCCAAAGATTTAGATGCTACATATTATCTTGTTCTGAGGTAAAAAAATATTTGATCTGTCTCAAGTCCTGGATTTCATTAGGTTTGGTACAACATCTTCATTAGGGTTTCTGACCAACTAGATCACCGTCTTTTTAGAGCTGTTTATGAGATCCCAGTTGCATTTCTTCTTCACATTAATTTAATAATTTAACTAACTTAAAGACAAAACTGTATTTCAGTTATTAAAGTTTCATCTCATTTTCCCAGCTGTGTTGCTCAGTCTCAATCAAATGTTTACATGTACTTTTGATTTGATAATGTTTTCTTTATCTCTTCTTTTTGTGTGTTAGAATAATGTTTATAAAACCAGTAAATGTGGTGCATTATTTCAGTAAATGGGAGGAATGGAGTGAATATTTGCCACTTATGCAAAATGCTTAACCAGCTTTCTGTAATTACATTTGGATCCAAAAACATAAGATTTTTGGTATCATAAAAAGTTAGTCTTTGTGAATGCTAAGCAGTGGTGCACGAGCTTGCTTAGTTTTGTGTTTGCTTCATGTTTGAGTTATATTTGAGGTCAAATATGTGAAACCTTCTAAATGTACAAGTTCCCCAACGTGTGGGAATAAATCTGTGAATTTCTGTTTGATGTGGCTGCCGCAAAGTTTTCCTACATTATTTCCTTTTCTACTGCTCAAGTGCAGTGGTAACTTTTTATTTAGGCAAAATATCAAGCAGGGAGTAAATTTCTGTCACAGTAAATTATTGTTCCCACCATGACATTCTGTTTGATTGATCTTAGATTGATATGTTTCTGATTAATGAAGCTCGTGTTCTAAATTATAGAGCAATTTAAGAAAGGCTTTTGACTTCACTGGATTGTGTCAAAGACTTTATTGGTATTATGTTTTAATACCTGTCCATTAACAGTCTTTAAGTAGAATTTTAACATCTAGGGCTTGCAAGAATCTATATAGGCAGATATTAAAATGTCCAAAGTAAATCATATAGATCTAGGAGTAAGTGCAGTATGTTCTTAAAAACTGACTGTGTCTTGCATATTAATGGATTATACTTTGGTGGTCCACCACATATATGATTAGCAGCAGTGGTGTGGAATACTGGTGTGGAGCCACAGTTCCTCAGAAGATGTTTGTCATTTCCCAGCAATGGAAAATGAGACAATCTAAACAGTTTGAATATCTCCATGAAGATGAGGAGAAGGTAGTGTTTTGTCCTAAGCACCGGGATTTCAGAAATACTTTGCTAAATTCTCCCAATTTGATTTTCTGAAAAAAAGTTGTTGTTTTGCATTCTTTTTTTCTGGACAAGTCAGAACTGTGCTCTCAGAAAATGTTTCTTTTCCTCCTATTTCATAATCCTATGGGAATCATCAGGTGCAAATTTTACACTCCCAATATTCTTTCAGAGTCTTCTGAAGGTTCGTTGTATAGACTTTTCAGGGAGAAAAACCCAATTCTGATGGTCAAGACTGTAGTTTTAAACATTCCTGGATACTGCTCTTTACTGAAAAAAATAGGTTATTTTAATTGAAATTAATTGAATCAAATTAAGAAGAAAATATGTTAAGATCTTAAAATAGCAATATGAAGTTTTGTAGCACTACATTTGGAAATTTTATTTTTTTTATATTAAATAGCCCAATAGACGCCTCTGCTCAATGAACTTCAGGATACAAATAGGAGTGAATGATACCTGTGAAGTTAAAAACACTGCCCAAACTGTCTGGGAAAATCTGGTAACACTGTAGGTATGTTTATGTATTATTGCAAATAGCGATGCTAGTCCTTCCCTTTTTTACATTCTTATTCACTGCATTCAGAGTCAAATATTTCTCCTAAATAATTACCTGCTAAATCAGGGATAAATCTCCCTGAGGCCTTGTTGCTATTTTTTTTATTTTCTTTGTAAAATGTAAGGACTAATGAGTTGTTCAATGCTGACAATGAATGCAAAAGTGTATTGTTCTTCCTAAATACATATATGTGCCTTGTATAATGCATTTTAATAAAAGTGTAAGGACATACTGCTCTTTACGTGCATTTAAAGGTAAGTTTAAAGCCCTTCCCTTACGTGCTTAAGGAAGCAGGGAGAGCAGAGGCAGACAGCAAGCAAACTAAAATTTCTTCACTATCAGACTGAGTTTCCAACTGAAGAGGGATATTGCCTGTTGTGGTGGGTTAACCCTGGCTGGACACCAGGTGCCCACCAAAGCCTTATCACTCCCCTCCTCAGCTGGACAGGGGAGAGAAAATTTAATGAACGACTTGTGGGCTGAGATAAGGACAATCATTCACCAATTACCATCACAGGCAAAACAGACTCAGCTTGGGGAAATTACTTTAATTTCTAACCAATCAAATGGAGTAGGATAATGAGAAATAAAAACTAGATCTTAAACACCTTTCCTCCACCCCTTCCTTCTTCCCAGGCCCAACATCACTTCCAATTTATCTACCTCCTCCCCCACAGCTGCGCAGGGGGGTGGGGAATGGGGGTTGTGGTCAGTTTATCACACATGGTCTCTGCCACTCCTTCCTCCTCAGGGAGAGGACTCCTCACGCTCTTCCCCTGGTCTAGGATGGAGTTCCTCCCATGGGATACAGCCCTCCATGAACTTCTCTGATGTGAGTTCTTTCCATGGGCTGCAGTTCTTCAAAATCTGTTCCAGCATGAGTCCCTTCCAAGTGGTGCAGTCCTTCAGGAACAGACTACTCCAACATGGGTCGTCCACAGGGTCACACGTCCTGCCAGCCAACCTGTTCCAGTGTGAGCTCTTCTCTCCATGGATCCACAGGTCCTACCAGGAGCCTGCTCCAATGTGGGCTTCTCTTGGGGTCACAGCCTCCTTTGGGCATTCACCTATGCTGGTGTTGGGTCCTCTGTGTGCAGCAGAGGGACAACCTGCCTCACCATGGTCTTCACCAGGGGCTGCAGGGAAATCTCTGCTCTGACATATGGAACACCTCCTCCCCCTCCTTCTTCACAGACCTTCGTATCTGCAGAGTTGTTTTCACATATTCTCACTCCTCTCTCTGGCTGCTGTTGGGCATGTTTCCTCGCCCCCTCCACCCCTTCTTAAATATGTTATCACAAAGGTGCTGCCACTGTAGCTGATGGGCTAAGCCTTGGCCAATGGTGTGTCCATGTTGGAGCTGGCTGGCATTGGCTCTATCGGACATGGGGGAAGTTTCTAGCAGTTTCTCACAGAAGCCCCCCCTTCTACCAAGGCCTTGCCACAGAAACCAAATATATTCTGTACAAGGTTAACTACATCAGCTATGAAGATACTGGGTTGCTTTGTTAGCTGCATTGCTCCAAGGCTTTCTTCTTCTCTAGCTCGCCATATATCAAGAAATATTGAAAATTTCGCTTTTTATGCAGGTTCCTTAATGCATAGTTGACCAATAAGAAGACTGATGCAGTCACAAGGCATGATGTCTTTCCAGTGAAGTTCATACAAATATAGCCAAAGCATAATGTCCTACAACTTTCAGCCAGTCTTATAATTTTGACTTCTGCGTGTTGTTTTTGCCTTCAGACAGTCTATTATCCATAGACATTACCCTTGTGGCTTTTAGAATCCTAATATCTAGGCACAGTGATGTACAAATGAATATCATTTATTTGTGCTTGGCACGTCTCTTCTGTGTTCCTATCTAGAGGGCACAAGCTAGCACAGTACTAATTCCAGCTTAATTTTTGCAATGAGATTTCATTCTCAGGACTTAATGTAGTTATCCCAGACTGACAAAAAGCCAAGGTTAGTAAACTTCATTGCTTTGGAGGTTTCAAATCTATTGGAATTAATATATTTTAGCAGATCTTGTGAGCCAGTTACTACAAGTACTACTCTAACAAAATGCTGCAATTGAGAAGTGTGTGTATGAAACCTGTTTGCAGTGAACATGGTGGTGACACCTATTGTGAGCTGTGATACGTGAGCACTTCTTTAAACAGACTGCAGTGAAATGTGGATCTTGGGAGCTGCCAGTGCTTTATGAGGATGACCTTGGTATATGTCTATGAGATCATTAGTCACACCAAAATTTTCATAAAAGGAAGCTCTATGATTGTGCGAGGTTCTTATCTGAGATGACTGCAGAATTTGAGAAAGGTGATGACTTATTCTGATACCAAGGAGGCAGGAAAAAGGGACATCAATCTTTGCTTTTTGTAATATTCTCTATGGCAAGAAGTGGGCCAAAAAGGCCAGTTTACAGCACAGTGAGAAATAAGAGATTTAGTTACTACTTGATAATCATGGGTTTTGGCAGTGTATTACACTAGCCTTATGCTTCTGGCATCCTGCTGATCATCCAGAGAAGTGTGGAAATAATTACTTTTTCCATTTTGAAGCTTTACTAGAAAAATGTTGCCAAACTGGTTTTCAAATCTTTCAGAAGTTTTGGGAGAAGGCTAGGACATTTGGAAGACTGCCTGCAAATTAAAAAGCAGCACAAATTCCTGGTACACAAACCAGGGATGCAAACCACACAAAGAAAGATTCATTTGGAGTGCTGTAGCTTTTCTGAATGCACTTGCCCATCCTTAAGACTGAGTTTTTCACAATTTTAGGGGGATCTGAGTTAAAAACAAAGAGCTACCTCTCCAAATAGTTCCTAGATAAGATTTTAACCTGGTTCTTTGTCCCTGCAATGAATGGAAGGAAAATACAAAGGAAATCTACAGGACATTTGGGATGTTGTCAATTAAGACCCACATGTTGTGACCTAGCTCTAAGCGTTGCTAAGGAGTCTTAACTCCTTTCCCTGTGGATGGCTGAGGTGACATTTGGCAAAATGGTCTTCAGATTTGGGGTAGCTGAAAAACAATTCATTCAGTTTCAAAAACGTATGAGCAGCTCTAGTTGAACAATGGTAAATATGTTGGATTTATCTTGAAGGTTGTATAATAAGGGGCTGTATAGATCTGGCCATGCCCTCCAGTAACCAGTCCTGGGACTCTCCACTTCTCTGTGGTCCCCCAGGGAGGGAAAGCCTCTGTCGGATGGGGTGCTCTACACAAGCAGAAACAATTCCTCTGCCGTTCCAGGTCACTTTGGGTTAGAAAAGTTCCACCTGTAATTTCTCTTTCAAAAAAACGGAGCCTTCTCTGATGGAGAGATGAAACAAACTCCTAAGCTCTGTCTGAGGTTCTGCATGTTGTTTATATCTGGCTGTCATTAGTGATGCTTTTTGGCATAGTAATTAGTGTCTCACGGAGCTGTATAGTTAACTTTGGCTCTGAGGAAGACAGAATACTGTGCTTGGGGTAATTCTGAGCTTATTTAAACACCTGAAAGCAAGAAAACCTTTGTTTCTTGTTTTTCTTCAAATAATAGCCTAAGGGTATGTGTCCCTTCAACCACCTTTCATACGTCAAATGAGGTTTTCAACATCAGAGGCTGTTCACTATGTGTATTTAGTATAGCTAAAATATTAATTTTTTGCAAAATTCCACAAATTTTTCTGAAGGTGATGACATTGAAGCTCATCTTCACCTTTGGTGATGTAGTCTTGCTTACTTAAATTCGTCCTTGGATAATTACATTAGTACTATATTGATCATCAGAATAGCCTTCCACATTTTATTAAGTGAGTTTTTTTAAAAAAATAACAACCAGAAATCCTTTACAAATAACAAGTTTACACTGAGGGAGAAAAATACCAGACAGACATGCAGTGAGGTAAGTAGGCACCAAGATCAGGTATAAGCATGCAAATGCACAGTACTTCCAAATGGATTCATATAGTGAGGCTGAAAGATGCTTGTTTTGTCCCTAGGAGAGGTTGAAAGACTTTAGCCTGGGGGTTTATGAATAAGGAGTAAAGAGGAAAATCAATGAAGGAAAATTAAAGCATAAAATTAGCAATCAAAACTAATTCAGAAAGTTTGCTTTTTAGGCATTCAATATCAGCAGTAACTGCAATACAAAGCCTCTAAAAGGGGAAAAATTCCCAAATTTAGCAACCTGTTGTACTTCAAACCAAATGAAACAGTGCTGCTCCAGTCATCTCCAGTCTTTTTCTACTAGGTTTATACATTTATTTCTGCCTTTTCTCAACTCAACTGAGCGTGGGCAGTGAAGCTGTGTCTTTAATACCAGGAACTAAGACTCTGGGACTGGTGTTTTACCTATACCCAAGCTTTAGTGAGTTTAGAACTGCTCATAATTTCTGAAATGGATAATTTGAAACCCAGTTGCTGTTTTACAACCA
>JAOXJM010000041.1:45588168-45599654 GCA_026413425.1 Tringa solitaria | reverse complement strand
GAATTTTATAGCACTGAGACTTCAGTCATGCCGAAACACTTGTTCATTCATATCATCTTTTCTGTGTAACAATTAAAAATCAGTTGCACATTTATGAAGATTTTGAATATACTCATTCTATAGTTAGGCATTGTTATTCTTAATTATTCAAATAAAATAAACAGAAATTATTATAGGCAGTTAATTATAGTGAAGGGTTTAAAATGTCCAGTATTAGAAAGGATCAAATTTTGTTATTGAGATAGTAGTGGTATTATCTTTTCTACATTTACATATTTCTATTCTGTACAAAGAATTCAAGACCATCCAAACTGAAAAACAAACGCAGATAAATTTATTGGTACAGTGTGGCCTGATAGGTGGTATTTCTTTTATGAGTTAGAGAAATGGGCCTGGAAGTGTCATTCAAAGAAGAATAACCCTGGGTCTCCTGCTTTGATCCCTCACTGTCTGTGAGGGGGTGGCCAAAGCAGCCAAGCAGAGTGGAATGTTATCCTCATTTGGAACACGCCAACTCTCTAGTTTGTAGATTAATTTTAAATTAATTACCAAAAAAGATATATTTGGCTCACTTTAAAGACAAATACAATTAATGTTTAATGAGCACCCTCTACTAGGTACCTACAGTGCTCATATTTTGTGTTGATATTTTGTATGAATACATATCATGATGCTCATTTTGAAAAGGGATGTGTAGCAGAACATTTTTTTCTGGTAGTCGGTTAATTCTGGGACTCCCCAGTAACACTCACTTTCACTTTATTACCTTCTGTCTCATGATACTGATTTAAGAGTTGGCATGAAAATAATGAGATTCATGAAGGATGAATTTTAAATACTGGGGAAGTTTGAACAAGGGAGGTGAAAGGTCTGGGCAATCCTTTGAATACTCAGGAAGGAAATGCCAGTGAAGATCGAAGGTTAATGCAAACCTAAGCCAAACTTCTCCTGTGTGGACTAAATTGAGTTGGAGCCTTTGTGCAAGTCTGGATTGCTACATTTGAATCAAGCCAGAGACCCCAGAGAAAATTTAATAAGTTATAAGTATAAAAGGAAACTAAGAGGGAGGTGATCAACTTCTTGGAACCAGTAAACAAAGGCCTTTAATATTATTTTGAATACACAAATTGGTTCATTTTGTATAAAACTGTTTTGCACTTTCTTGTTAGTTTAATGTTTGGATTAACTTCAAGGGACATCTCTTTTCCCAGTCTCTAGTACATTGAAAGAAGACAGACGAAAATTTTTTATTTTTATTTTTAGAAAAAAAAAATCTTGAGACAAGCTGTAGACAAATGCTGTTCATCTCGCATGTTGGAATTTTGCCAAAATAGAGGCTTTATCCTAAGAGTTTAGGAGATTTTTCTGTGTTCAGGCAGAGAAACTGAGCACCTATTGGGGGAAGGAGGCAGACTTGTCCATCTGATTATTTTTCTCAATTGCTGGTATGTCTAGCTTGTTATCTGGAAGACTAAATGATGGGATTGGAAAGGCATGGACATGGTTAAGTATCTCCTGACATTTCCTGATGAGGCAAGTGATAGTACAAAGTAAATTAAAACAGAGGTGAACTTGGACAAATGTCTGACAGGCACCATTTGGTGGTTCTTCTTAATGAGGAGTGACACTTCTTTCTTTTCTTTCCTTTATGCAATTCTTCAGAGCAAACCAGTCTACAGATCTTTGCAATAACATGCAAAAAAAATTTCTAACCCCAAAGACTGTTTCAATTCAAGCAGCGCTTGTACAAGCAAAGTGACAATCTATTGTACTTCTTTAGAGAGTTCATTTTTGGTGTCAGTTGTAGCATCATAATGTGCATTGTATTATTGTTTTACTTAGTGAATTGCTGATGTGTATAATGATGCACCTGTTAGTCAAGAAATCCCTTGGAAGCCAAACAGTGCTATAAAATTGACATACTTGTGCACAGCCAGAGCTGTCAGGATGTTTCCTCTGCATTATGCAATATTTTCTGCTTTATGGCCATTAAAGGCAATAATAAAACAGCTGTCGCTGAGTGGGTATGTTGTCAAATACCAGTGGAAAGCATTGAGATGATGATAGCAATGTGAGGCACAGTGCAATAGCTAAGGATAGGTCAGTGTTTTTATTTTCAACTCTGTTTTTTTTTCTGTGTATACATGTCTTTGCCCTAGGCGGGAACTTGCCACACAACAGATAAGCCCTGGAGCAATGACCAACTTGTGCTTGCAAAATTTTCAATAAATGTAACTGTATAACTTTGTTTAGTTTCTGGGAAAAAAGTTTTGTGCCAGGCTGCCATTGAATTTTGCAACTTTGTGGATCTATCACTGGTTCTAAAAAGTCTTCTGACTTCTTTGTCTCTCTGATTGTTTAACTACACTGCCCTTATTACCATGGAGAAGAGGTGAAATGAGCAAGAGAGACATTCAGTATGTCTTAAGTGGCAATATCATAAAAAAATTATTTAATATGTATTTGTTGAATTTTGATCACGTTTTTCTTGTGGGTCCCAGGAATGCTCTGAATACTAAGGAGAATTGGAGACTTGGCCCACATTGCTCTAGCATTTCTCTTGGCCCCCAGAGTTTGGGATGAGGCTGCCTACAGTTCTAAGGGTTCTGTGAACTTCCTGGCTCTGTTTGAAAGGCTTTTCACTAAAAGAGAAGAGGGGGTAGGTGATGAACTGATTCCTATTCACTGCACAAGTCCCTGTATAACACAAGGTGTGTTTTGAGCACTGGAGGTGCGGAAGACTGGGTCTCCACAGGTGGCAGGAACACTCCAGAAGAAATGTCAGTGGGAATTATTATGACCTTGAATGCCATTCTACAGGGCCTTGTAGTGTTTATCACCAGTATAATTTGAGGATCAAAAATATTATTTTAATATAATCCAAAGGGCTAAGAAAGTATTATTTCTGTACATAACTACTGGTAGTAACATTTTTTCATGTAACTGTCCTTCAGAAATGTTTCAGAGCTTTCCCTTTCTGTTACCAGTATGTTATACAGATACATAGTTCATCACAAAAGATTGATAAGAGTCAATAATTGCACCTAATTACACTAAGTTCCCCTTCAGTGCTGTCAAACAGGACCATGTCTCTTTTTAGATCACCAGTCAGCATCCTGGTGGGTTTAATGATCACTTCTTAAGGTAAGGAGCAGATTGGAACTGGACTAAGACCAGAGAGCAGAGATGAACAAATGATTTAATACTTTTTGATATAAATTTGACTTTCACTTGTTTAAAAAGGATAAAATAGAGAGGAAAGAACTGAACTAAGTCTTTATTTCTTCCAAAAAAAATTTGCATTATTTCTTAGGGGATGAACTCCATCTGTTTTCCATAGGCTATGCATACGGCACTTCCCCAGCATAGTTGATGTAGCATTTGTATTCTTGGAAGGCAGGTAGGTAAAAATTCAGGGGCTAATGAAGCCAGAGACTCTCTGTTTACCAAAGTGGCTTGAAGAACAAATGTACAACAACAGACTAAAGAGCCATGAAACTTAGCTAAGAGTTCTAAGAAATACGTGGCTTACAATAACGCATAATCCCAAATTGCTCAAAACTATAAATTAGACTAAGATCTTTTTCTTCTACTTCTAACCTACCATAGCCCCACTCCCTATTTAACTGTTTTCCTTCTCTTCACCCCTGCATGGGAATTTTTGAGACTCAATACTGCTTGTGAAAAAATTTCCTTAGTTAATTTTGTATCAAAGTTGAAATGTACTCTGTAAATTGGTTTTACAGTCTTTGTAACAGCACTGGCTACTTTGCATGAGGGTATTAACATTTCTGATGAACAAAAATAATATGTCTAGAAGGGTATTTGCTGGTCGGAACAGCATGGCTCCTGTGTGTGGTGGGGAATAGAAAACTTGAATCTCATCTTGGTTTTCTTGGTGTATCTGAAGTGAATGTATCTTAAATTCTCTTTTCAGTTATTCAGTTATTATTATGTGCATTTTAATTATATGCATTGCTATGAGTACTAAATAAATAGATAACAGAGAACAATTTCTTATTCCACAAAGAAGACGAAAAAGTTTTTCTTTTCTTTGCTCCCAAATAACTTCATTTGATTTAAATTGCTTTTTAAGAGAAATCTCAGCTAAATCTAATGTTCCAGTCCACGTCTCAAGACAGTTATGATTATTTTTGTTTAATCCAATTAATTTTAATTTAATTAATTTCCTTAATTGAAATTAATTCATATTAATTGAAATGCAGGCAGTTATCACAGAATCAGCAGCCATAATTCCCATCTTGAAATCAAACAGTGTATTCTATATAAAGAATTAAATTCAAACTGCCTTTTTTTCTTTTTTTTTTTTTTTTTTTATTTTATGCTGCTATTTGAAAGAACCAGATGTTGGTGCGTTCTGGTCTTTCTATCTAGTGGTTGGGACATTGAGTTTGAACAAAGAAGAGTTAACACCGGAGACTCTTACTCTGCTGAGCATATTAACCCTGGCTCTCCCACTCTGTGGTTATGAGCTCAGTCTGGTGTTGTATGGTCACCGTTGTCATTTTAAAAGAAACAGAGAACCCTACCCAGTTAGCGGGAATCCAAGCCCTGGACCCTGAAGGAGAGAAGGTACACATATTGTGGAGATGGTCAGAAGGATATGCTTTCTGAATAGAGTTTCTCTCAGTTCATCATGTGGTTCTACTTTGGCCCCTGTTCGAGATATCAGTGTTTCCCAATATATAGTGCAAAGTTTGTAGGGATTAAGTCACCATACTGGCTGCGGCACTGAGACTGTATACTTAAGAGTTTGGTAGCGGGCAAGGGTGCAGTTGTTAGCAGCAATAAATGAAGATATATCCATTAAGGACTAAATTTTCAAAAAGACCCCAGATTTATAGCATGGCCTGCGATAGGAAAATAGGCTTTACATTTGGGATTAAAGCTACTTTTTTATTTTTAGTGTTAGAAGAAAATTCTCTTTCCTATAAAATATATTTTTTTTTCCCCTCTAAATTGTTGATGGAGATGATTTTTTGTTAGAACTTGTTAGAAACTTGTTTCTTTTTTCATATTTCCAAACAAAAGAGTAAACATTTTTGAAAGCATCTGAACCCACAGTGTTTCACTAATATATGGAGCAGGGAATTGTTCTGGATAACACTCTGAGTAAAAGAGAGAAGATTTGACAGTGATTCCTTTTATGGGGATAGGACACTATAAAACATATAGGAATTCCTTTTCTAGAAAGTGATGGAGTGATTAGTTTCTTTTTTATTTAAGGATTATCTCCTTTAGCCTTAAGGAATAAAATGCAGTTCTTAGTCCTGTATGTTTGAAGACCTCAGCTTTTTGGCATTCGTGACATCTTGTGGCAATGAGTTTCATGAGCTGTGACGATGCTGTGTATGTATGTATGTATTTAACATTTTTGTATGGCTTTCTATTTCAGTTTCATTGTTTTAGAATGTTATTAAAAAGGCCAAGGCCTTGAAATAACAATTTCTGGTAAACCAGTTATAGCTGCTTGTACACTTACAAAGGCATGAATTTCAAATGGATGGTTCATGTTCCTCAGGAGATGAGCTTATTTTGTTACCTTAAAACTTTACCATGGAAATATCTATCTTGTTTTTTATTTTTTTGCCCAGAGAAATTAAAATTTTAATGAACCCCAAGAATGCCATTTTGATTACTCTTTTAACATCTCAGGACCTTCATTGATTTTTCAGTGAATGGTTTATTATAGATACTATAGCAAACGTGGCTAATTCACTTGACTGACAGAAGCTGACAGAGGTTAATCCATGACAGCGGATTCATAAAAAAACCAAATGATATTTTGATGTTTACCAAGGAAAAGAGGGGAAGAGCACCATGGGATTTCTAGTATACTTCAGAAAACACGGTGATAATGGGACACGTGCTGTGTTGTGATTTGTGAAGTTAGCTGAGGTGATTGGTGAAGCTGAGAACCCACTGTGGCGAGATCCTCTCCTGAACTGCACGCCACAGCTCAGCTGTATATAACACAGTTTGAAATTAAATTCGATGTTTCAGGGCAAATATTAGATAAATAGTGTTTCATCGATTGCTTTGAACATACTGTAAAATAAGGAAAGGGTGCTTAACTTCCAGGAAAATAAATTCAATGTAAATTATTTCAGTTCAACTATACTTTCCATAATGAAGTGGCCAGTTATGCTGAGTCCTCTCCTTCCTTCCATCTCCAAAAGAGGCTAAGCACTCACTGGAAATATGAGGTAAGATTTGTTTAAATACTAAATGAGTTGCCAGTGGTGACTGAACTGATTAAATGGTTAGAAAGTGTGCTTTTTATGAATTTTGTATTAGAACCTATGTATTAGCCTATCTTCACTGATTGCCTCAATTTTGCAGCTTTAGCTTTCAGAAAATTTAATAGGATAATCCGTGATTTTCTAGGTCTATTTTCTGCCTGAAGATGAATAGGTAAAATTTATTAATGAGGGAAAATTTCTAGCAAGCAAAAAAAAAATAAAGTCTTCTCACAAATCTTCACCCAAGAACTAATTGACATAAGAAGATGTTATTTGGGAAAACAGTCTTGAACTTCCTGAACTCAAGAAAACCCTAAAGGCAGAATAAGACTCAGGGAGATACTGTTTGAAGCAGTCAGTGCTTCAAGAGAAGATGACCTGAGCAGTGACAGCTGGGCATTTGAAGAAATCATGTTATCATGACAGGTACAAAATTTGTTTGGTCATCTCTGACCCAGGTTCTGAATCTCTCTGATAAATTAAAACTTATCCTTCATAACCATGTTTTGCAGTATTTGCTGCAGAGGGTGATCTCCTTCAATGACAGAGAAATCCTCTTCTATTTTTGTTTTCACCCCAATCACTTGTAAAGGAATAAAGCTGCTGAATGCACCCTCCTTGCTGTCAACTTTTAATTAGGTGCAAAACCATCATCTCACAGAGTGAGCTTCTTTTGCCCTTAGAGGTTTGCTTCCTTTCACTTTGAAGTACCTCTGGCAAGACATGTCCCTTTCAGTAGCTTCTGTTTTCGTCTGACTCTCTCAAAATGCCTGGAAACATCATTTTTATCCTCCCAGCTTGATATTGCCTTTATATTCCTTTTCATCTTACAATGAAATATTTGTTATTGAATAAACTGTTTTCTGAATTGGTGGATACTGTTCAATTCCACATACTGTGTTCACCCTGAGTTAAACTATTGCTTGGAAATTTAATGAATATCCTATGATTTCTAGGAATAAAAAGGATGAAAAAAGAATAAAATAGTGATTTAACTGTTTTATTTGGCTTGTTAAGCTACACTCACCACATACCACAACAACAGGACAGCAACAACTGAGCTGATGCCTGCAACACAGGCAGAAAGCAAATCTGAGCTTCCTTGTAGCCCTGTAGCACAGTCCTAACTTCAGAGGCTGGGACAACATCCAGTCCATCTCCCAGCCTCCCTGTGTTCACCACCTAGAAGCTGTAAGGACTGCAAGATCAAGAGACTACAAAAAAACTCTACCTGCAAAAGTGGTATTACTCTCTCCGTTTGGGGTGTGATAAAACATGGTGAAATATAGAAGCACAGGAAAGGCCTAAATCAGCTGAAAGTGCCACTATGCCTGCTAAATGGCATCTCATCGCAGCCTCTTGAAATAGTATAAATGGACTATTCTTTATGACAAGAAATAGGATTTCACCCTAGGGAAGTGCTGCCCACTGCCCACACTTGGTATTTGTAGTTGTAACAGAATTAGACACACTTTGGCAGGGTCTGGCTTGTGAGCTGCTGCTAAAAGGAACCTTTACAAGATGAAACTATCCCACTGGTTACTGAGGAATCACGATGCACCTTTTCACTTCAGGCAAGAGGAATTAAATCCTTGCACCTGTGTAACAAAAAGTGGTGGAGTCTAAAATGAGTGCAGAAAAATGGACTCCAAAATGTACTTTGCCACTCCATCTTAATCATTAAACCCCCTCTGAAAGAAATACCCTGAGCATGCAAGATATACACATCCTAACTAAATCAGATAGGAGAAATGGTGAAATGAAGAGGAATATCTGCTAACTTTTCCAGTTTTGAACTTCCAAAGCAGTTTCTTTCTTTCTTTTTATTTTAAATTTTCTCACACCTCTTAGTTGCAAATTGAAAAGCTGAAATGGTCTTTGGGAGATTACAGACTCATTGCAAGTTCCCATCAACCATCAAAAGGTTAGTCTTGATAATACTTGCTTAAGCAAAATTATATGTGTGTTTTATTTCTTATGTAGAAATCTCCGTCTTATAAAACCAGCTTGTTGACCTACTGTTAGGAAATGCATTATAGACCTTTGTGAACAAATCTTCTACTGTTACTCAGACTTGTGTAGCCTTTTGAAAGCTAGTGTTGGAAAAACCTGATAGCTTCATTTTTAAGCACTTTCATGAATTAAGTGACCCCCTTTTATTGCTGATAGCAAAATACAGATGCCAAAGAGGAATGTTTTCTTTTGAAGAAATCATTCAGTGCAAAGAGTGTTTATGGTTTGTATACAATAAAAAATGTTTACCCTGGAGGAAGCTCCAGAGTTAGAATGTTAATGTTAAGATCTGCATTTGCCTTATACAAAAAAAAATGATGTGAGCGAGATGTATAGAGCAGTATTTGTTTGGCTTCTGCAAAATGAGCTGATGAAAAGACATGTTCAGTGTGTTCATGGTCTACAAAGGTAAACGAGGATGAATGTGTGCAGTGTCCTTATGTTCTCAATACTGAGCTACAGAGGGTCTAATGCAATTTTTTTTTCTTCTGTATAAGATCTGTAATATGTTGCTATTCTGTTCGAGTTTTTAAATATTTCTGAACAGAGACGGTGTGGGACATCTCAAAAAGTGTTTGATGAAACTGAGCCCAGCCTCTGATTTTGGTTGTGCCTTGGGGTTTTTTGTGTAGCCAGCTGTCTTCTGCATGGAAGCCTGACCATTAAACAGGAAGAGGCTGCGGAAGACAACAAATGCTGGAAGGAAAAAAGTAGGAATGCGGAAGAGAAGCACAAGTTATTGTAGTGCTAAGATGTACACAGACTCAGGTGAACTGGGGACCATGAAGACAATCAATGATTTCTCTGTACACAGAGCTTTTTTCTAAAAAAGTCTGTAAGAAAAGATACAAAATAGAATGTGGAGTGTCAAATTCAGGATTTTTTTAACATTTTGTTTATTTTCTGCTAATAATTTATTTTAAAAGTGTAGTCAGAAACATTGCAAAGCTTGCTTTTAGCCTATCAATTGTGAGAACTGCAAATCTTAAGATTTTTGGATGAAGTATATGTGCAGTTTGAGACCTGGCTTCCACTCATGCTACAGGTTCTACAGTGCCAATAGTCCAGCGAACGAATTTCCTGAAAGCAGCCTAGTTAGTGGTTCAGTCTTCTTCTGCTCCAATAATATGTCTCAAGATTAAAGATAAAACTGTAAGGGTTGACAACCGTATAGTTTTATCTTTCTGCTGTTTCATGCAGTTTGATAAAGAAGCTTGGCAGGTTCCTTCTCATTCTTCTTAGCTTGGTTTACTGGCTCTTATCTGTGTCAGGCAACAACAGTAGTACTTAGTTTCTGAAACCTGAAAAGGATAGGATACAGATTATTTTAATAGTTGTTTCCTTTTCCTTTTTATGCACATCTTTTATTCTTACTACCATCTACAAAACCTATAGAAAAGATTTATTCCCACTTTGTAGTTCCCAGGTAATATCTGATCACATTTGCACAAAATGTGTGTGACAACTTTAAAAACTTATAAATTGTACTTCAGCAAAGTACGTCAGTAATGTTTTCACCTTGTTTTGGCTTTGCTGCTAGCAACAAGTTAGATCAGAATTGCTAGTGCCAAGGAGCCAGCTAGTGGGTGAATTTTTCATTTCAACATAATCTTGTTCATGGTTTGTCTGCACAAGCAAACATGGCTTATTTTGCTCTCAGGCAACTGAAAACTTTCATATAAGGTCAAATCTAGTGTAAATGGCAACCTGTATCCTAAAGCGTAGAGAGAACACGCAACATTTTTTCAACATGTTTTGACCTCTTATTTTTTCCTCACAGCTTTATACGCTCTATATGGGAAAGCCTCATACTACTGTTGCTATTCCTGCTGGCAAGTGCAGTTCTTTCAGGCTCCTTTCCCTCACAGGACTTGCTGTTTAGTAGAAATTGCGAAGCAATGGAGTTCAATAGCTGCCCTTTCCTTCAGACAATTGAGCTCTCTGTGCTGACAAGTGTGCTGGGAACGCTTTGACCTCCTCTTTCACATTCCCCGTGGCACAGATAACACTGGGTTGTGGCTTCCACACATTACACAGTGGCTTACTTCACCAGTTGCTGAAGGTTCCATTATTCTTCTCAAGCAAAACCAAACAGCACTGTGATTGGAATCATGGAAATTACAAATCTGATCTTCAGCTGTAAAAGCTGGCACAACTTTACTAAGGCTGATGCCAGTTTAAGGCAGCTGAGGTTCTCAACTTGCAGGGGAGAAAAGGAATTTTGAGATTTACCATCCATCTTAAATATAAAGATATAGTTAAGGATGAAAGTGACCATTTTATAATCTACTTTGCCTTAGAGTATGACTCTTACAGTAGAATCTAAATTCTTCATTGATGGGAATACAGTAAAATGCTCTGTGTTTTTCCTTCACCTTCTTCAGTTGAGAGGTAACACAGCTATAGTGTTTGTGGTGTTGGACAGATAGAAAGATTTGAAATAGATCTAGTTTGAGTTTGAGCCATATTTTGGCTAGATTACTTTTATTGATCCACAACAGTTGCACCTTCATTTCAAACACAATTATATTTCCAGATGGAAAATATTATAGCCTTGTAGCTACAAAATTGTAGCATTGGAGTTTTCCAGCTACTCCTGAGCTGGAAAATGTTGTTGAGGTTATATAAACTAGTACTGTTTTGCATTCTGGTGAAAATAAGAGCCAGGAAACTGTATTGTTTTCTAAAAAATCCCACAGAAGAGGAAACTTGAAAGAACAAGTAGCCTAATGAGATGGGCAGGAGTCGTAAGTTTAAGAAACTGCTCTCCTGCTTCCTTGTGCATCCTACTGACCTCCTTTTAGTAGTGCAGAGAACCTAACTGGCTTTAAGAGCAGAAGGCTGGAGCCTTGTTCTTTAGATTGTCCAAGTTCTATCACAGGGGCCCAGCAGTATCTAACCAAATCTCTAGTTCTGCAGTTTAACTGTGGAATTACAACTCCATAGTGAATGTATGAGTTCCACTCCAATTCTCTTTACCTCAATACTGACATCCTCTTCTTGCATCTGTGTTGTATTTCACACTCCACCACAAAATGTTTTTCCCAGGAATATAAATCTATGTGTGTATGTGTCTTGGTATCAGAGCCATTGTAATAGTTGTCTCATTCTCTCCTTCCCATGGCAGAAAAGGACCTGAGGGTGTTGTTTGACACCCAGCTGAATATGAGCCAGCAGTGTGCCCAGGTGGCCAAGAAGGCCAACAGCATC
>JAOXJM010000041.1:45563876-45587992 GCA_026413425.1 Tringa solitaria | reverse complement strand
CAGCCTGGAGAAAAGGAGGCTGAGGGGAGACCTTATTGCTCTCTGCAACTACCTGAAAGGAGGTTGTAGAGAGGTGGGGGTCATTTTTTTCTCCTGTGTAATAGGTGATAGGATGAGAGTAAATGGTCTCAAGTTGCACCAGGGGAGGTTTAGTTTGGATATTAGGAAAAAATTCTTCACTGAAAGGGTTATCAAGCACTGGAACAAGCTGCCCTGGGAAGCAGATAAGTCACCATTTCTGGAAGTAGTTAAAAGACATGTAGATGTGCGGCTTAGAGACATGACTCAGTGCTGGACTAGGCAGTGTTAGGATTATGGTTGGACTCGATGATCTTAAAGTTTTTTTCCAGCCTAAATGTTTCCATGATTCTGTCCTATGATCCTATGATTAAGTTTGGGCATCAGAAAATAATGCAGCTGTAATGAGATTAATAGGTCAGCTATTCCTAACCTGCTTCCTGCATGAGATGAAAAGTTGGTGTGTATACTTAGGATGGCATATTGAACCTGAAAAAAATGCTGTGCTTCATTGGCTTTTGTGTGATGGATGATAACATGGGTAGAGATGAAACCTTGGATTACTCTGCTGTCAGGTTGCTGTCTCTGGCAGCATCACACGCACCCGGGGTTACGAATTTGACGACTGTGCCCTTTTAATATAAAAGTAACAAGAAAGAGAAATGAACATTTGAAGCATATTGCAACCATAGCTGTTATCAAGAAACTCTTCCCTGCTACATTCCGTAGCTCCCGTTGCCCAAATACATCACCAGACAATAAGGGTTCACAGTGTTGGGTTGCTTCCCGCTGAAAGCAAGGCTGAAATGAGCAGGCAGTGGGAAAGAGACAGTAGATGAGACAGACTGTCAGAGACAAGGGCTAGAGCTCTTTTTTCAGATACTTGCCTGCTATGATAATTGCCTCTGAGGCTTAGCAAACTCCTAATTTCCAGCCTACTTTTTCTAGTGGCTGGCTACACCTTCAAAGTTAACCTGCAATAAGTTGCTGGGGAGTATAGAAGAGAAGAAAAAAAGTGCCTATAGAAAGCCTCTTAGCCTTGATATGAGTGCTGTGCAGAGCTAATAATGACCGTTCTGACCACAAAGAGTGGAAATTATTCTAATAGAAAGAAGAAATAAAGCTATTCATGTCATTTTGAAAGACTGTGATCTAGAATAACAATAAAACCGAAGAGGTTGAACACACTAACGGCTAAAAATGAGAGGGAAAACCTCCAATAAGCTAAATTCCTTTTGATGTTTCCAATGTTCTGCTCCAGTTCCCAATAATCACTAGGATTATTGGTGTATGATTCCTGCAAGCCTTAAGACAATACGTCTGTAAAGGATTTACTCCATTTTCATGGCTTTTATTTAATCATGTAAACTGCTATGAAAAACAGTTGCCCACAATGTAAGGGGAAATAAAGAAGAATGCAAAACAACCCTGCCGATAAAAAAGGATGAAAACAGCAGACAGCCTACAAAGAAATTTCAGATTGCATCTCACTGGAGAGGCTCAGCTGGATTATTTCCAAAAGCTCTCTCTCCAAAGACCCAGGCTGTGGTAATTTGCTTATGGTCTGCCACTGGCTTGGATGCCATTCGGCTACTGCAGTCCCACGGTTTGCAGGTATTTCCTCTGAGCTTAAATAGGGCAATCCAGCACGGAGACCAAGAGTAGTTTTGTTAAAAGGCAAATTGCGAGACTTATTTCATCATTGTCATTAACTTCGTTTGTTCCATTGACACAGAGCAGTTCCAACCAAGAGTATGTGAACTGCCATTCAGCTAGATACTATATCAACGACTCTATTCTGAAGGCAAGTGTGATATGCAATTATGCAACACTTCAGAACTGATTTGAGAGGGTGTTAGGCATTTAAATGGTTTTGGAAAATGCTGGAATTTCTGGCCTGTATTTTCATTAAGGCCCAGAAATAAACTCAAAGGTCTTCAAAGTTGTTCAGTGATTTTTCAATCTGTGAAAACGAGTGGGCATTAGGGGGTTGACATCTCTGTCACTTGATAGGTCAGATCAGTTGTTCTGCAGCTTCAAATTACTTTTGTCTCTCCGATTATGAGCACCTATTGCATAACTGTCACTCACTTCTAGGGACATCATCCATATTTGCATGCAGATTTCTTACGTCTGGAGAGCAGACTTTGGCCTCTTGAGGGATCTGCTTGGTAGTGTTCCATGGAATAAGGCACTGGGAGGGGAGAGAGGCCCAATGAAGTTGGCTAGTGTTCAAGAATCACCTCCTCCAAGGAGTGATGTATCCCAACAAGGAAGAAGTCGGGCAAAAAAGCCAGGAGGCCTGCATGGATGAACAAAGAGCTCCTGGGCACACTCAAAAGCAAAAAGGAGGCCCTACAGAGCACAGAAGCAAGGACAGGTAGCCTAGGAGGAATATAGAGAAAATGTCCAAGAAGCCAGGGACTATGTTAGGCAAGCTAAAGCCCCTACATAATTAAATCTGGCCAGGGACATCAAGGGTAACAAGTAAAACTTCTATAACAATGACAGTCTTTAAAGGAAGACTAAGGAAGATGTGGGCACACTCCAGAACGAAGTGGGAGACCTGGTCACCCAGGATGTGGAGGAAGCTGAGGTACTCAATGACTTTTTCACCTTTTTCTTCATTTTCAAGGGCTCTAACCACACCATCCAAGTCGCAAAAGGAAAAGGCAGGGGTTGTGACAATGAAAAAAATGCCACTGAAGCTGAAGACGAAGCACAAGACCATCTGAGGAACCTGAAGGTACACAAGTCAATGAGGCTTAATGAAATCCATCCACAGGTCCTGAGGGAACTGGCAGATGAAGTTGCTAAGCCACTTTCAATTATATTTTAAAACTTGTGGCAGTCTGGTGAAATTCTTTGCTGTGGGGGTAGTGAGATACTGGCACAGGCTACCCAGGGAAATATTTAAGGCCCCATCCCTGGAAGCATTCAAGGCCAGACTGGATGGGACTTTGAGCAACCTGGTCTATTGGGAGGTGTCCCTGGCCATGGCAGGGGGTTTGGAATGATGGAACTAGATGATCTTTAAGGTGCCTTCCAACCTAAACCATTCTATGATTCTATGATTTGTGCCTTTTTTTTTTTTTTTTTTTAATCTCAGGAATAAAATATCCATTTACCTTAGAGAATAAAACACAACCCTTCCAGACTATAATGTTTGGCATTTCTCCACATTTATGACCTTAGACAGTAGGTAAAATACAGTTCCTACTGGACTGTATTTGATTTTTCTCCATTTCTCATTGTTTCAAGAGTTGTATAATTCGATGTTATTTATTAGATTTTTTTTTTCCTAAGAAGTATTATTAGGCACTTTTCCATGATTTCCAGCACAAGTAACTGCTTCTGAGGCTTGAGCCACCAAGCATTATCTTAACTGATCTTCTGACTTTGTGACTTTTTGGACTATTTATGCATTTGAGTAGGAGATCTCAATCTTTGCTCTCAGTTTTATGTGTGGATAAAGCCTTTACATACAAGAGAATCAAAGTGGTCTTAGGCTTGCGTTAATAAGCAGGTAAACTTATAAGAATATGGTCATGTGGTTTGTGAAAAGGGCCTTTTTCTACGTAGGTATAATTTTATTTAAAAATAACTATTTAGAGATGAATAATTTTACTCTAATTTTTGAATGTTTAATACACAGAAACCCTGGGATTTGGATAACTATTTTCTGCCCAGAATCTTGGCTTTGCTCTGCATTACTGACTTTTATATTAAACCCTATTACATCAGTATTTCATTATTTTGGCAAAGCAGCAGGTGGAATATTTGAACATCTGCCCATCAGCCGTGGAATCACACCTCATTTATTAAGGGGACTTACCCCATTAGCTTTCAACCCATTTTGACAGAAGCGCTTGTACCTTTATACACTGTGCTGGGACTTGATTTACGTCTTTTATACATTAGTATTTGTACTATGAAGGCTTTTAGAGTGCAGCTTTCACTAAGCTGGTTTTATAAAGGTCACTATGCTAGGAAATTAATTCATTGTCTTGACTTGGAAAATTAGTTTTGAACACCAGGTGCATATAACGTGTACCAAACTGAGTCCTGTTATGCAACTTCATTGATTAACTGCTTTTCTTAATGAGCAGCTACAAGTATAAAAGTAGTACTGAGATACAATGCTAGTGACTTCATACAGTTTTATGAAACCAGCTAACATGCACTATAGTAATTGTGATGCATGGATAGAGTTGAAAAACTGTTTTTACAGTGAGAAACAACTATGTATGCTGTCCTGAATAGCCGTGGCCAGTCCCCTCTGGTAATGGGACTGACTATGGAGTCTAAGTTTGTTGTAGAAACTAGATTTCTGGATCAAATACGTGTCTTCTGGTGCATCTAGATCTTAAATCTTTGAGGAAGAGTGTTTGCTAAAGGTTGAGTTACTGTGATAAGAAGAACAGGGGTGGAGCAGAACAAGGGTATGAGGTAAGCACAATAAACTGCCAGGGCTCCTGTGGCAATGTATTTGTGTTGAAATGCTCAAATAACCTGTTGCAATAGTTTTACTTGTCACCATAAGTGTTTTGGGTTTTTCATGTTTTGCTCAAAGTTTTTCAGGATTTTTTTTTATTTTTATAAAAAGTACATTACTGTAGGCCATTTCTACAGCTATGGGAAAAATGAGATACATGGGAACACTGAGATGTGATTGCTGTAGTGTGATAAAATGCAGAGGCCACAGTACTGTAATACTAAGCAACCAGTGTAGTTTCACTATGCAATTCATCTGACATTAATGAAAAGGTGTATAAAAATGGGTTGCTTATAGGCATCTCGACTTCTGTAACTTAAAGGGATCTTGAGTATACCCAAAGACTTAAGTTGCCAGATTCTTGAGTGTTAGAGGTAATAAAAATAAGCTATGAAGACATGCCCAGTGCAGGTATCCCATTCCAGCTCCACAAAGCAGAGTGAGCTGATCCTCTGAGCCCCAGCACAGCTCCAAGGTGTGTGCATTTTGTAGCTGAATTTGCCAACCATTGTCTGCAAGTTAGTGAGCAACGATTACACGTTCTTGGCTGGGCTTCTTAGCTGGGGCACAGCTCCCGGTAAGCATGACTAGATTCCTCCCAGGACTGTGATGGCTTGTCTCCATCTGTCTCAGGTGTCTCTGCTCCTTGCTTTCCCACATTTCTTGGTCTAGGGTAAGAGCTAACGGAGCCAAATTAGGTCTGACACATGTTTGGCAGCAGTAAAAATAGCTTGCCCTTTGCCTCCCCTGCTTTCTTCACTGTGTGGTGTTTCAGGACTGGTGTCCAAGGACCTGCTGCATTACCCTCCTTATTTAATACCTGGTGCAGAGTCTGTGAATAAAAGAAGACCATAAAGAAACTTATGCAGAAATTTACTAGTTTTGCCATGTGGAAAAAACCCCCACCCTTTCCAGGTCCTTAGCCAAGACCCTGGTTTCATAGCTGTCATGGTTTGGGCTGGGCACTAAATGAATGACAGATGCTCTCTTTAATGTCTCTCTCCTTTTCCAGAAGAGAAGGGAGATAAAATAAAGTAGAGTCTTATGGGTTGAGAAGAAAAGTAAAGCTACCTCAATGAAATATTAACAACAGGAAAAGATAATATAGAAAAAAATGAAATAATGAGATATATACAATATATACAGACCTTATCAAGCTCCCAGGATGATGTTCACGTCACTGGCAGGCACTGGGAAAGTCCCAGACTGGACTCCACAATGGACAGGAGCTGGAATCAGGAGTGCAGTGATGAGGATCAAAGGCAGACAAACAGACAAAGTCCTCCTTGGATGTCGGCCGTTAAAGAAAGAGCCTGACACCTTTGATCCCTCAGCTTCTATACTGAGCATGATACAGATGGGATGGAATACCCTGTTGGTCAGTTTTGGGTCACCTGTCCTGTCCGCTCCTCCCTACAGGGGTGACCCCTCTCTGCTCTCCTGCCTCTGGCTCTCCAATAGGGTACACAGCAAAGTGAGCTGACCTTGGTTGTTATGGGAATAAACATAAGCAAGAGCTTATCTGCAAACCATCCCTTGATATTAACTATGAACATCAGGTGTTACCACTGCTAGAAGCAGACACTGGCTAAAGAATATGCCATTAATTTAAGAGAGTGCAGTCAGTTAGAAGAGACTTAACTGAAAAGTAAAGTTACTGAAAAGAAAATTGGTTCTGTTCTACTTCAAATCAACAGCAAATAAAATATCCTGTGGTAGAGACAGCTAAATGATGCCACATTTATCATGATTTCAGAATTGTCAAGGTCTAGAAAAATGTACTACTCTGACAATCTTAACAAAGATTGGAGAAATATTGCAATATTGACACTTTATTGGAACTTTACTTCTTTTTACACATTTCTGTGTTCTTTTAGCACATTAACAGAGGTGGTGAATTTATTTACGGTATAACTATAGATTCTTTACTTTTGAGTAATGCTGCATATACTTTTCATTAGAGATGAAGTTGTGCTGTGTGATAAGTGTTTTTCTTTGCTTCGTGACATCTCTAAAATAGGGAAAGCTAAAATGTTCAGTATGGAAAGTACCAATGCTGTTTACTTGTAGGTATAAAACAAGGTTATACTACAGGCTTCAGAAATAGGTTTTTAATAGAAACCTAGGAACTCAGTTAAATAAACATTTGAAAGTTAAAGTTTGGAAAGCAAGCAGGCCATTCCTCTGTAAATAAAAATAAAAATAGAACAAAATTAAGGGGTAATAGTAAATTTAGCATATTGTATACAGATCTCTAATAATTACAATTTCCTTGGGTAATAATATGCTCTGAGTGAAGTAAATTAATTTTAAAATAGGTATAGAAAAAATTGTAAAGAAATGAAGTGTTGCATCAGTATCTTTTCAAATCTTGCTCAGAGTTAGAAAAACCTCTCTCACTAAGCCCACCCCAAAATTTTGAATTTTGGGGTATCCTACTTGCCCTATTCCTCTTTTCAAATGCAATGAATTGTTTTTTCTGATTCCTTTGGACCCTTATTTCTCTAGATCAGATTATAAGGCAAACCATGTATTCAACCTCAGCTTATGCAGTAGAGTACAGGGAAGGAGAAAGAGGCACCTTCTACATAAGGCTTGTGAAGGTGATACAAATGCAAAAAGGAAATCGTGGCACCTTTTCTCTGCAGACCTTGATTGAGATCTTCTTTTTCTCCAGCCTCAGCTAGTACGCTTGATTGTATCATTCGGGGATCATTCCTGGTGAAAACAGCTGGGTGGAAAGAGTTTCCACCAATGCAAAACAGAAGCTGGATTCTGGACTTGACGACGTCTTGTTCCTCTGAGCGGTGAAGCGTTGTCTCTAACTTTGCTATTTCATAGACGCTAATAGCACAATCGATGCAAAGACGTACAAAGCCAGTGTCAATGATAGCCCCACGCTATTTTTGCAGTCAGTGTAAGTAGGGAGGTGCAGGTGCACAGAGGAGTGCATACTCCTTCTCTCAAGGGAGAGAGTGGGTGTGATTTTCCAGCTCCCCCACGTGTGCCTGTTTGAGATGCAGCAGCTGGAAGCCCAGTGCTTAAATGAGAGGCCCAAGCCATAAACTGGGATCGTTGTTCTTCCTCCTTTGTGAACGCTGCATGAATTTGCATGATTACAAGTACCCTCACTGCAGGGATGGCATGTGATGAGATTTTAATGCTTCACTAAAATTAGAACATTAACTCTGCAATTGTTTTGATACTTTTAAATTATTCTCTTCTGAACCAATAACACAGAATTCTATCAATCAATTTTGAAGTAAATAGCTTCAAATTTTCTTTAAATTTTGAAAATTTGGCTTTCAAAGTTTTCCTATATTTTAGGACCAAAAATCCTCATTAGATTCCAGAGTTTGCATTCTCTGTGCTGTGGACAATTGAATTGATCCCAGTTACCTCTGCAGAAAGTTCAGCAGCTCATGCTTGACTGAAGTATCTCGTCCAAAAAAGTATCTGATCTTGATTACAAGAAAAAAGATGGAGAATCCATACCTGACCTTAGTAGTCTGGTACAATCATCATTCGTTGTTGCTGTTAAAAATAAAAGCCCAGTTTAAAATGAGAAGTTGCCTGGCTACAGCTGCTACCTCTTGCGTTTTTACCTGTATTTCTACAGTAAATTAATAAGCTCACTTTATATGTTTGTGAAGGAAATAAATGTACTTCCATATTATAACCAAACTACACTTTTAAACCAAACATGTAACCTGTTGCATGTAATGTAACAGAGTTGTAAACCCTGTGACTGTTTGTGTTTTCTGGCATTTGATCTGTTTTTTCTCTTGACTTTGACTTAACTTGAAGGGGCCTTGATTCAAAGATGCAATTTTTTACTAAATAGCGAACAATAACACGCATTTTAAAGTGTGTGTATATATATATTTATGTATATATATTTATTTATAAGTAAATAATATACATATATAATACACAATTTGAAAATGGAAGTTATTCTCTTATTTTAAACATGAGACGCTCTGGGGTTGCAGAATTGATTATCAACTGCAAGAGCTATCAAAATGGAGATGCAGTGGCATTAGGGAATTTTGAAACAGAAGCACTAAAAATAGATGAACTTTTAAATTTTATTCAAAGGATCCAAGGAGAGTGCTGTAATAAATTAAATAACCCGTGTTCTCTGGCCTTCTACTGATAGTTAAACTGGAAAAAAGCAGTTATAGTGTATCACCCAAGCCAACTCTCACTACTCAGGTTGCCCCCTGCAGTCTATTTACAAAGGTTTTGTCTGACACATTTTGAAGTGAATCTCTGCTGGGACTTCTGTAACTCCCCCTGGGAACCTGACAGCTGCCACCATTAATGTGGTGGGTCTTTCTCCCTTCCCCATTTCTCATGCTTCCATGTTTCTTATCAAAGTTTATTCCCCTCCCAAATTAAGTATTCATGTCTTAAAGTGCTTGCATGCAGCTTCCTCTTCATACAATTTCATCAATAACAATTTTCCCAGAAACAGTGGGATTTTTTTCCTCTGAAATTTCTGTATATAGACATTGGCCAATCCTGATGCAATTTACACTCAACCTTTTTTTACTTTTTACTCCATTTTGAAGAACTGAATGCATATTTATTCTATTGCTTCTGTTTCTCATATTTATGTCAAGTTATAATCTCCAAAAAGCAGCACTGGACTCTCTCATTATTTATTGTTTTGATGCAGAGAGCAATTAAATATAATTAACTGGATGATTATCATTTACTGCTAGAATCTGCTAAGAATGCATATGTTCCTGCAGGGAGTTGCTTGCTATTTCCTGCACCACTGATCTGATGCTGTTTGGAGAGAGCCTTTTTTTCCCTCTCTATTTACTGCTTCACTGATCTGGGGAAGGAAGAAAGTAAGTATGAAAATAAGTATGCCCTAGCTTGTGAATAACTATCTCACAGAGAGCTAAGGGATAGAGCTTCATGTTGGCTTTGTGCAGTGCTGAGATGCAGAAACACTAAAATATTCATAATTGGACCATGAAAGAAAGGTAACGATGCAAACTTTTTTACTGCCCATGTGACATTGAGGAACGCATTCAAGCCAAAAGGTTTTGGTTTATTTCTGATTTATTTTCCAAGATGTCTTCGTAGATGTGAGATTCTATGTCAGTGAGATGCTCTTTAAGTGTGTAGAACTGATAAATTTCCTGCATTAGGAAAGAAAGTAATCTTTTTTTCATAAATGCAGTCTGGTCTGCCTGCCACTATACCCTTACTTAAGCCTTAAGACATTCTACACACGAATTTAAGTGATGCTTGGCTGAGGAATAGGTATTCTGCACTGTGGTTTTGTAATTGCCACTATTAAGCTGATTCCTCAAAGCTGATGTTAATATACTGCTGTTTGCCATCACACAAGGTGGCAATTTGAGCTTCTGAGATATTCAGCAGCTCATCTCATCCGAAGGTAAAATTCCTTTCATTAACTTGCCACTTGGTCCTCCCTGTTGGAATTCAGACCTCAGTCGCACTTAACATTTCATGCCTTGCCTTGCTAATAAAGTGTGGTAAAGCATTTTCTGCGTAGCTGAGCTGTGGCTGTGATACAAAAAGGAGTATATTTTTTAGCCAAACTTTGTTTTGATAAATAATTATTTAAGGATCCATTTTACTGTAATCCAGAAACAGACTCAATTAATTTTTATTTATATTTAGGACTTTTGAGCACTGCTATACTACCAAGCTTTTGCCCATTAGATTGGTATTTCCAGTAAGCAATAAAACTTTTTCTCCACCTCTGTTAGAAATCCATCTAACTCTCCTCTTAGTGCACTGCTTCAGTGAGATTTCTTTGATTGATTTTCATATACAAGTAATGCAACCTTACCTGTAAAATATTTTCCTCATCTTTGCTTTTGAGAATGTCTGATCCCTTTCTTGCAGACTTTCAGGGCTTTGTAAACATCTATGGGTTTGTTCCTTTATATTCTGCACTGTTCGCTAAAAATCTCTTTGGACCTGCTGGCAAGCACCACACTTAGTACTTAGACAAAAAGAGCCTTCAGATGACTGTGCAAATGTTAGCTAATTATGTCTTCTGTCATTCTCTGGGATATGCCGGTTTTATCATCCACATTTGCACAGATGGGAAATTCAAACAGAGAGATTTTAAAATGATTTGCCCTCGGCCAAGCCACATGAAACAGTCTCAGAGCTGAAAATGGAGCCTGGGAATTGTTGCCTCCCACAACCCAGAGCAATGCACCTCTGTTTTGGACACTAACTGACTCTGTGTAAATATACCCAGTGAAAGTGCTGTGAGTTTTGTACAAAATATTCTGCTTTTCTGGCAAGAACAATTGCCATCCTGGAAAGAACTGAAGATGCTTGCATCTCAATGTTTTAAGGGAGAGCTATGATGATCTAAATTGCTGCACAACATAGCCTACGTATTTCACCCAATACTTCTTGCACCTGGCCCCAAAACACGGAAGCTGAGCAGCAGCTTAAACTGGATATTTTTTAGCACAGAGGTTTTATGGGGTTATTTAGAGTCATTTCTCTCTCTTATTGCATGTCAATATATAAAGGCACCCGCAGTTTGTATTTTTTTAAGGAAAAGGTATCGAAAGGAATATTCTTGCTGCTTTTGTGTGTTGTTCTAGTAAGCATAAGTACAAAACATTATATGTATATATTACATATATATATAAAATGTTTGAGGATAAAGGATTATAATAGTCTTTGAGTCATGTAGCAGTTCTGAGAGAGCAGGGAAACAGCATGCAAACATAAGAAGAGAAGACTCAGGGGGGACCTCACCACAGTATTCAAGTACTTAAAAGGTGGCTACAAAGAAGATAGAGGCTCTCTCTTGACAAGGAGCCACATGGAGAAGACAAGGCACAACAGGTACCAGTTGCACCGGGAGAGGTTTCATCTCGATATAAGAAAGAAATTTTTGATGGTGAGAACAGTCATTCACTGGAACAACCTCCCAGAGGATGTGGTAGAGTCCCCATCACTGGAGGTTTTCAAGGTGTAATTGGACAGGGTGCTAGATAATCTGAACTAGGCTCCCATGAAAGTTTGGACCAGACTTTTGAAGTCCCTTCCAACCTGGACTATTCTATGATTCTGTGAGAAAGCTGAATAGTCAAAATTTCAGGGGGAAATGTACCAATTCGTAAAGTCTATGTTTTATCACAACATTTAAATGGATCAGATGTGCTAATCAGCTCTTGATTTCCTTCAGAGCTATTTGCAGAAGCATTTCACAGGAAGTTCCTTAAGGTCTTTTGTTCAACAGAAAGGTACACTTAGAACCAGCTTCCAAAATGTATTAAAGCCATTATGCCAACAGACTAGTTAGTATTCTGCTGTAAATGCTAGTGGGTTCACTGTATTTCTTAAGGATAACTTGGAATGGATAATGGTGTTTAAAAATCAAGACTAGGATTTCAAAATTTTTTAGTTAACATGCAAGGAGCAGAACTGCATTATATAAATAGGAAGAACAGACACAACAAGTGCAGAGTCTACCACTTGGAAGGTGATCCATTTTTCATTTGTATTTCTTTGATTTTGTAGGGTTTTCTAGACTTGAATTCCCAGGTCATTCCAACATGCTGTGAGGGGCCAAACCCAATCTGGGTGCTCTCAATATAGACCCTCCAGGTTGCTTGTTCACCAGTTTCACAATGCTGTTCTATTACTGTCCTCATGGCCAATCTACATAAAGTATCTGCCAGTGCAACTGCTGATTTATGTGTAGCCCGCTAAAACTAGCACTTTTCTCTACCTATTTTTCAAGCTGGCATCTCTTATGACCTTTTGCTACTTCCATGCCATGTTGTCCTTCTTTCTGACCACATCTTGCTCTCATATAATTCCCCCACATTAACTGTGTTGAAAAAGAGGTAGACAGAAATAGATTTATTATCTGTAAGGTAATAAGCCTGCTGCCCACATGCTGAACTCAAAATTCTTTAATTTGCCTTTTTTCATTATATCATCTTGATCTTTACCTCGGGAGGTATATTCATACTTTGTAGTGAAAAATGCTCTTCAGTCTAAGCACTTGAGAGAGGCAGTTGATTCTCATTACTTGAGGGAATTAATTAAATACAAGTTTTAGGTGTGCCCATCAATGCCTTCATGGAGGATCTGCTGTTGTAAGAGTAAATATTCTGTGAGGTTTATAAACCTTCAATTTAGAATTCTCTGGTTTCTTATAGTTAAACTTTCAAAATACACACAACAGCTATGTTCTGTACATTTAAAGCCACCTAATATGTTCAGAAATGTGGTGTTGGGCATTGTCAAATGGACCAGCTCCATGAATAGCAGTTTTATAAATTTTTGCCCATTTGAATCTTATTTGGTTTGTGATAATTATTTCTCCCGCTTTTCTTTATTTTACTGTGTCTTTTTCAATCATCTATTTTGTCTGCCTTGGTAGAGGAGTTGTGAAATATTAAAGACAATCACTGAAAGGGACCTACTGGAATCTTGACTCCTATAGGAGATACTCGAAGCAAAAGAGAGTAACCTGAGAAAAATCGCTCTTTAAAGATTTCCCATTGAGATAGAAACTGTGCACATTCTCAGGCCATCAAAATGTAAAATTTTTGAAAGACATTCCTATGTTGAATTAAGATGACATTTATTAATTAAAAGACAATCACTCCTGGACAGTATAATCTTCCTGTTCAGAAAAGTTTACAGGTTTTATTAAAGATTAGAGCTTTTCTTCAACAAAAGTGACAGGTAAAGCCTTGACAAGAACTTTGAGACTGTATTCCAGGATAATTGATTAAATTTGAACTTCAAAAAGCTTGGAAAAAGTTCAACAGTGTTTTCCAATGAAAAACACATTTTAGCGAAACTTTCCTGACCAGTTATATTTCATAGAATATTCTGCTGCTTGTTTCCCTGTACAGCATAGAGGGATGCGGTACTCTGATTTTACAATAAAGTGTGTTAGAATAACAGAAAGAAAGAAAATTTTGGGAAAAAAAAGTGACAAAGAAAGTGAGGGGCTAATATTAGAGCCCTTTTAGTCATGTTTATCCTGGGAGGAGCTCCCAGGTAGCGCTTAAGTTACTATCACCATAAAAAATATTTTATTTTTACTTATTAGACATTCATTTGTAAGGCCTCCATTATGTAAAGTAGTTGTCAGCTCTGGTAAAATCTTTTAGAGTTATCTTCATAGCTTACATTTCATTTATATGTGCCCAGCCTTTGATCCAGAAGAACTACATTGTTGCAAGGGAATATTGTAACTATATATTTCAAATTTTCACATTAATAAACCAATCTAAATATACAGCATATGTAATCCACCTATGGATGTGACTCCACATATATCTTTACAGAAAATACCGGACTCCATGACAGAACTCAGGTGCATTTCATCAGTAGTTGAAACTTGCAAATACTACTCAGTGTTTTTCACATCTGTCAGACTGCTCAAGACCTGCAACAATCTCTATATATCTTGTTCCACCTGCTGCTCTGTAATTTCTGATAATGGGTTTTGAACTTGCAGGACATAATCGACCAGAGAATTATTTCAAACCACTACATTAGCTTCTTCAGTAAAAGATGGCAGATGTGAGTCTTAATTCCATCCACTGGTTAAAAGGGGGATGTTTTGAATTTGCCTTTTCCATTGGCCACAGTTGCAATGTTGTCTGAGAATTTTCAGTATTACCCTATATTTAAATCTGAAACCTAAAAAACTTCAGGCTGCAAAATGCCATATGTGGGATACCTATTGGCATATGTTGATGTTTTACTAGCAACAACTGCACACCTATTAAATTTTTTTTTTGTATTCTCAGAGGTTATAAAATCTTCTAGTGTTTTTTATTCCTGTGTAGACAGTGAAATTGTTTGGGCAAAATAAATTCCCCAATTGACAATGACACTGCAGCCATTTCCCATTCTATGCAGCAAGGCATTGCATGATTTTTAAATGTACTTTTTCTTCTGTGTTACTAATAATTGTATGTTCCCTGTAATCATAGAATAAAATCCTTTTCTGCTCCTTTTCTACATATTTGTAATATCAACTTGTCCTTCTTTCCTGGGTAAGGGCGATCTTTTTCTGACAAAATAAAATCTTTCTTCTCTCTTGTCTGTGAACATTTGCCAAAATGCCAGTGAATTATTTACTGCTCTTTTAAAGACAACAATTTATTTGATTCCATTGTTCTCTTTCCATCTCTCTGTTCACCATGTGTTTTCTTCCCGTTGTCGCTGTGTTTTTCAAGGTATTTTGGGGAGCTAGAATCAGAAATGTCAGAATAATCACAGTTAAAAATTGAGAGGAAATAAAACTTTCCTGATTTCTGGTCAGATCTGCCATTTGGGGAGAAATATTACTGGGTTCTCTTCACAGCTGATCGATCTTAAGCATACACCATAGCCAAGATGAAGTAAAAAATCTAGAAAAGTTGCAGTTCAGAAGTGGGGAAGGAGCATAGTTACACATGTGCTTCATAAAATTAGTGGAAGGCATTGCTATTCCATCATTATTCATGACCTCTGCAACCAACTTACTAAAAAGACTGGAAGTAAAGGAGGCTGACCTTTTAGCAAAGAATGTGCTTCTTGCCTTTAGCCTGTTTAATGATAGCACAAACTTGATTGAGAAAGTTTTCAAAGTCAAAATAAGCAGAAGGCAACTGATTTGAGGGTCACCTGTCTGTAGTGGTTGCGATACAAAGCTTCTGATTGCACAAGATAAATTAGTTCCGTATAGTATCAAAATAGCTCAGAAAGACTGGCTGGAAAGGGAAACAGGGAGAAAATAGGGGGAAAGAAAAAAGGTCTGTATCAAACAGCATCAAGGAGCAACATTAGAACATGCTCCTCCTCTGCTGCTGCAGGGAAGACAATCAAAACTTACTTAATGATAACTTTGCTGATTTCTAGCAGATGTAGTTAATGTGATGTATCCTGTAGCGTCTGGCAGTGAAGGGCTCTGAAGAGCTATTCTAAGTCCCAGCTAGTGAGTGGCCTGAAGCAGGCAGGCACCTCCAGGGCTGTTGGCAGACTGATGTGCTGTCTTTGCTATTGAAGGGTCCCGTTCACACTCGTGAATGATGGGGCAAGCAGCTATTCCCTGTTATTCCCACACAAAGCTGTGGAGGGAATAAACTGTTCCTGTGTGGTGCCTCATTAGTTTGCTCTCTCCTCCCTTCTTGCACCCTATCAGGGGGTGATATCCCACCGATGCTTGGAGTCCCTGTGTGCCTGTAGCACTCCAAACAGGAGTCACCTCTCTCTAAAAACAACAAACTCCCAACTGGGAAAATATATGCCTACTCCTCAAACCATCTGTACTCACACGTGAATAGAGATAGATTCCAGAGATTTGTAACACATTCATGCGTAAAAGTGGAGAATAGCTAATTCTGATGTGCTAGAGGAAACTGCTGCAGGATTATTACATTCCTAAGAAAAATTATCACATTTGTGCAGCCTGTATTCAATATTTACAAACAGAACAGAGATGGAACATTTGATCATCTGGCAGTGGACCAGGAACGCTCCCCCAGAACTGTGAGCAGGGGTATCTTGAGGCCAACAAAATATGTCAGAAGCTTGTAGGAGGGATTACATTAGTAAAATGATATAGGCAAGTGGGGCCTGCCTACAAAAATGTGTAAGTAAATAAGACCATAGGAGAGTATAACAATCAGGGAAAACTGAATAGCATATTTTCAGGCAGTACAGTTGAAAAGAAATTATGGGACTTGTGGGTAAATAAGCAAAATCCAGATTAAAAAAAACCTTACAGATGTTTTACTAAATAGACGAAATTTGCAAATAATCCTGAAACTGGAGAAGATTAACAAAATAAAAAAGATCACAGTATTACAAGTTGAGAACATGCAAAACGTGTCAGCTATTGTGCAAAAAAATGTGTAGAATAAGAGCCATGCAAAAGACAGTATATTTATTGACAATAAAAGACTGCGTGAAATGAAGACCTTCATAGTGATTCAGCCTGACTTTTAGGTGATGATGTACTTGTTAAAGCAAGAATAAAATAAGGTGATATTTGTTCATAAAAAAACATTTGTACAGTGTTTGTTATGAGAGATATTTGACAATTAATTTTGCATAATATTTTCCATTTTAATTATTGGTTTTGCTTGTATTATGAACATAAAAAATGACTTGCAGGCTTATGAAAACTGCCAGGAAGAACAAAAATAAAGCTTACAAAGGAGCTTGCTGCATATCTTTATCTCCAGCAGCTCTGACAGCAATATTTGCATATAATTGGACTTTTGGGAAATACAGATATTCTTTGGTGGCAGTCTGAGGAGCCGCCCAAAAGCTCCCGGTTGTTTTACATTGATGGGATTAATAGAAAAGGGTTTCAGCAATAGTAAAGTCTACCTTTCATCCCCTTCCTTCAGCACAGCGGCAGTCTTTCCCTTTTCCACTTCATGGCAGTATTTAAGGTCTTTGATCAACAGTCTCAGAGTGAACACAGGGGAGAGGATAATGCAGTATGGAAAGCAAACAGACCAAGAAAATAATAGTGCTGCATTCAGAGCAACATATCTGCTGCTGGCACTGAGGACGGAGACACTCACGGTCTTTTCAGCTGTTCAGGGTTAAATTTACCAGCCATATTCTCTTCTCTGAGTCAGACTTCCCTGTATTTATGAAGTTAAAGTCTAAGAAAACAAAACGATTCAGCAATTTTTTGTCCTGCTGTGGTTAAAGTAGGATTTCTTAAACTGACAAAGAAATGTATTATTAGGCACACTAACATTCTAGTTGAGAAACAGAGTATGCCGATGCAATTAAAGGCATTAAAAGTATTAAAGAAATTTTCAAAATTGGTCTTCAATATACACATGCTCACTTCAATTGCACTGAAGGTCAACAGGTCCTGTGATGGCAGCACTCAGAGATTAGCTTGCTTCTGTGCCCTGTGGCACTTGCTCTCTCTTTAAGCTACTTTCCAGGAATTAACTCACACACTGGAGTAAAAGGGCATCTTCTCCCGTGCCTCCTCACTTCCGTGCCTCACTGTGCCTGATTTGTCCTTTAATGTTTTCTTAATGGCATCTGTAGGTTTGCCTTTGCAAGAACTGGGTTGTGCATCTAAACAGATCAACTCTGCCAATAATAAATTCAGGGTAACACACAAGAATTAATCACTGGAGATTGATGCCAATGGCATATTTTTCTAATAAGAATATTGATTTTACTCTGCTGTAATGGTAAGACTACCAAAATTTTAAAGGCCAAGAAAATTGCAACCTATAAATCTGTGTGTTATATGTGTATCATATGCAAGTGCTTTGTGCTTCAGATTCCAAGATTCAAATTAGAAGTACCATCCTTTTCCTTAAGGGCATTTATCTTGTTGTAAACTACAGATTTATTGGATCCTTACAACATTTTATACAGGATGAGGCAACATCAGCATTTAATATATGGCATGAAAATTTATGATTGAAAATTACAGTGCATAAATATTTCCAATCAAGAAGTGAAAACTTCTAGCATAGTATATGGTGTCTAGACAAAAATTCAGAAATATGCAGGTAAAGTCTGGAAATTAAACAGTGATAATGGACTAACTTTATGTTACTACTTTTCTCTTTACGCAGCCAGATTTCCGCATATGTTAAGCCTTGATCCCTTAGAATTTTATCAGCTGAAATTTAGTGGCAGTTAATATTTACATGGAGATCTACAACTTCATGATTTATCAAGCACTGAAAAGTATTATGACAATCCCATAATTTCATGTAATAAAGCAACATCTACCTTCTGTTTCGGTAAATCCCAGAAGTCTGTCATGTCTGTTCTGTTGGCCAGCCAATGTGAAGTTACTTCTTCACCAACAGAACACACTTGTCACCAACAAGACAGATTTGGTTTAAACACCAAAGTTTATTCATGTTTCTTGTGCCTGAGGTAATTTTTAGATCCAAAGAAAAATAAAATATGTTAGACCCAATTAATGAATACAAGTGATTAACTCATTTCTAAAACTATGACCTGGTTACCAAAAGCCGGGAGCATAAAACTGGAGGGAAGTCAGATACCAGTGTGAGGCCCATTATGAGCTCCTTTTTACCTCTGGGACCTAGTCTACTTTACGGTACATAGTGTCTGTACCTTCCCAAATCTAATAGGCTCATCCTTAATTCATAAAAATCATGGCCTCCCCTGTTATGAAACATGTAAAATGCTTAAAAAGCATACTTGAGTCGCTAAAGGTATTTTACATTAATACAAGATTGACAAATTTGGCCAGACGCATCAGTATTTTTCCTTGAATTTCCACTGGTACAAGGTAGAGTCATAAATAATATATAATTATTAAAATATGCTGTTGATAGCTTTCAGGAGAGTATATCACCATGGATTTATATATGCACATCTGCCAGTTTACTTCAGTTCAGGGTGCATAAATAAAGGTGCATAAACATGCGAAGGGATATAAAATGAGTAAGTGGAAAGAAGCATCCTCATAGGTAAAGCTTACTCCTTTGATTCTGCAGTGTTCTGCGCATCTCCTCCTCCTCTGGGCTGTGTATATACCACTCTTACATAGGCATCTCCTGTGGAATGAGAAACAAATGAGGCCTTCAGAGGGAAAGGTTTTCCAGGGAGACTTGTTATTCCACAGTGAATGATCTTCAGCCATCTGCATCGTTGGCTGAAGCACAATTTGTTAGAGGTATTAAAATATTAATATCTATCAAAACTAGCACCTAAGTAAACCTAGAAGCTTCTCTTTATGCTTACCCCATAATTTTCATGTAAAGGAATACTTAGATGTCTATTATCCTGGTAATGAGAACTCATTGGGGTGCTAGCAGTGGCTGACTTCTGGGTAGGCAAATGCCTTTGACATTATGAGCAGCAGCCTGAGTTACTTGTGTGATTTGTTAGTGACACTGTAAGATGGTTTCTCTGTACACAGAGGCAACTCTGCATGGTAAGACACGGCTTCTCTTAGTACAAATTAGAGAAAAACATCTTCACTTCTGTACAATTAAGGATGGACATGTAACTACTGATCAAATACAGTTCATACCATCCTAATTTTATATCAAGTGTAATGATAAGTCTCATATATAATGCTTTGGTTTGATTTCTTTTGTTTTGTTTTGGTGTGGTTCTAAAAACCAAACATGAATTCTGACATCTGCCTTCTTCACTGTTCAGGTTTCCACTGAGAAGGGAGATAAAGCACTCTGCAGTTCAAATGTGGAAGCTGTTCTGATGTACATTTCTAGCCTCCTACTTAGGCCGTAGCTTCTCCTTCCATAGCTATCAGGGATTAAGACAAGCCTAGGTGAATACTTAGAATTAAGTAGTGATAATTCAAGGGTGGCTTAATTCAAGTGAACTGGGCAGATATGCAGCAACTGAATAAACAGCTTCCCTGAAATATTTCAGGCTTTTGACAAAATAAGAGCTGACCCATTTAAATTAGGAAATGGGTTTTGTAAAAACACAGTCTATGTCTATGAGTCATAGCAAACTGTTGACTAGAGTTTATGAGGGAAGTTATGTCTGTGCTGGATGCTGCAGTGTAGTGAGAGATGCCTAAGCTTACCTGGGTCTAGTTAGACTGATGTCGGAAGCTTGCTAGCCACAGCATAAACGTTTCCCAAGCCTTGACCAGAATATGTCTCTACATTGTAAGAAAAGAATATGAAAGTACTGTAGATATTGCAAGGGAAGGTGGAGATTATCTTCATCAGAAACATAGGTTGATCTATGCTAGCTAGCGCCAAGTTTTGAGGACACCATAGCAACCACTGTAAAATACCTCAAATAACACAAATGTCTCAGGCAGTCAAAAAGATATAGCTTGCTTTTGTCACTGCTCACCATGAGTGAGTTAGGGAGCGTTTGAACACAGAGGCCTAATCTGCAAGGGCAATGGCAACGAGCGCCACTGTTAATTTGAGATGCAGAAAATAGAAGACAAAAGAGTTGAGGAAATAAGGAAAATCTTAAAAGAACTTTATTGTAATAATATCACTCATCCATTCTCTGTAGCTGTCAACATTTTTATAAGGAATACTCTCATTTCCATTTTACCATTTCAAAGTACTTTAATGACGGCAATAGCTATCCATTTTGGAGGAAACAAAAAAGATTCATTGTAGAGGGCTAGAAGAGCCTCTTGCTTTTACATTCGACTGACTTTATCAGGACTGTTTTCCTTCAGCAAAGAAGTCAAGTGTAAAACGATGTTTAAAAAGAAGGCTAAAAAGACAAAAAGTAGCTTCTGTCTCTCACAGCGATTTTTTCTTAATCTTGCTGCTAAGTTATCACAGATACAAAGCATGGCTTTTTCATTCAGTCTGAAATGTGGCAAACCTATGCTAAGCAAAGAGTTGTTTAAGCCGTTGTCCTCATTTGACACATTTGATAGAGGAAAGCTGCAGAAGGTATAGCACTGGGCAGTTCAATCAAACCACTGTTATAGTGCAGGGGAAGCTGAAGAGAGGGACAGGGCAAGAGAGTCAGAAAGCCAGTGACAGGGAGAAAAGGCTTCAGCTTTACTTGCCTGGTGGTACCAAGGTTTTAGTCAAAACCTGAACTGGCGGTGAGGTCGCTTAAGCCTGACTCCTTTTCTCATCTGCTCAGTCCGTCCTTAAAAGTATGACGAAAGTCCACTGATATTACAATGGATTGTGGGCTCTCAGAATAAATTTGATGATAGCTGTTGTAGGGAAACCAGTTCCTTTCAGCTCTTTCCTGGCACTGGTATGACAGTATCATATCTCCTGCTGTCCGGCTGGTTAAGCAAAGGTACCTGCAAAGTAGTTGTGAGTGGATTCACACACCTTCTCTGTCTTTTCTATGGTGGTAGAATAAAATGATGTCCTTTTGTACACCCGTTTCTCATGTGTTTAACTGGAAAATATCTTGCTTGGATAAAAAAGTGTCTTCTGATTATTGGTCATGAGATTCTGGAGCATTTTTATTGATTTTCTGAAGGAAAACATTGAAGGAATATAAAGTCAATCTGGTATGCTACAGAAATGTGATTGCACTGTGGCACATACTTGGATGCCATGAAGCACTCTTAGTATTCTTTGAAGCTAGAGCAGGCTATTTTATAATTTCCATTCCGAATGAAAATTAACTTAGCAAAACTCAAATGAACAGTAAATGACATAATAAAGAGATTACAAGCAGAGGACTCGATCAGAACCTTAAATTAACTAAAAATAATTCAGTAAGGTGAATGAAGAGGACTATCAATATCAAATCAAAGCAAAAAGAAATTGGGTTTATAATGCTTTTTATGGTATACTTTTTAATATGTGATAACCATATTGGAAGTTCATTAGTATGCAGAAATCCATGGGAACCATATGGAAATACATCTTACAAAGGACTAGCACACAATAAATTTTACAAGAGGCATAAAATATCTTTAGGATGAATGATCACTCTGAAAGTAATGTGCACTAAAATTGTAGGAGTGGTATTCTCTCATTAGTTGTATGAAGCCATTAACTGCACAAAATCATTCTTTTTTGCATATCCATTTGTCATATAAAATCATTAGCTCCCTCATAAAATTGTAAGAAATGTGAAATGATTTTTCAAAAAAATCATTAGTTACAGGGTATTACATTATAAAAATCAGTGGCATATTACTTCATCATTTTCTGCATAAAAATGTGTCGGTTATGCAAAATCATTTATGTTGATAAATAACTTTTTAAGTAGCTTTATTGTCCAATAGTCAGGCTGTTAGCTGTTCAGTTTCAATAGTAATTTTTATGGCCAAGACATTTATTAGTTATGAAAAACTCTGAAATGAACTAGAACAAACATTACTTTCCACCCTGCTAAAATTGACAGTTTTAAAAAGCGATCTTGTTCCCTGTAAATGTGCTCTTAGAGTTTTGAATAGCGGCAGCTGTTCCCATTTATTTACCATCATTTTGTCGCTGTTTGAATTCTATTCACTACAGCTTTCAGGTTCTCATTCTCACATCCTAAGCTAAATTCAGGTAAAAGCTTTCATAGCGGTGATTTTGGTCATATCATGGATGGTTTTGTATAGGCCCCAGTTGTACTAGGAAGAGTGATTTACACATCAAAATGGAACACATTGTCTCGCTCTCTCACACAGTAGTCAGAAAACTTTTAAGCACACTAGGATTGATTAATTTCTGGAAGTGAGAAATTTGAAATGTAGAAGTTGTGCTTTAACAGGAACTGATACCTGTGCAAACCACAGGAAGGCATACAGTGCCATGGAGCAAAACCCACAGATTTCTAAGTGATAAGACTTCTGCTGGGGAAAGCAGCCTTCTTGAGCATAATTGTTCAAGGCCAATTATTTGATATTTTTGAGTTGTCAAGTTATAACTACAAATAGCATTGTGCGCAGTTCTGTAGAAGCAATAAAAGTGTTTTTCTCCCAAGGAGTCTATAGGCTAAGACTTACCTACTGTTGCCAGCCTATGAATCAGGGATAAGAGGAAAACAGGTAACCTATTGTATAATGACCTCTGTGTTAGAGAAGCAATCCATGTCAATGGCAAACCCACTGCGGTTGCTTGAATCCCACTGGTGGTGGGTTGACCCTGGCCAGCAACTAGGCTCCCACACAGCCGCTTACTCACTCCCTTCCCCAATGTGATGGGGAAGAAAACCAGAGGACTAAAAGTGAGAAACAACTCCTGGGTCAAGATAAAGACAGTTTAATAAGTGAAAGAGAGAAAAAAAGTGATGCAAAGGCAATTGTTTATCATGATCCAGAAGCAAGACCAATGACCAGCCAGTCTACGAACAATGGCAATGGAAAAAACTGCATCCCCAGTTTTTCATTTCTGAGCATGATGTAAAAAGGTAGGAAATATCCCTTTGGTCAGCTTGGGTCAGCTGTTCTGGTTGTGTCCCCTCCCAGCCTCTTGCCCACCTCCAGCCTACTCACTGCAGGGGCAGAGTAAGGAACTCGGTCAGAGAAAGTTTTTTAAATGTAATGGAAATACTGGTGCTTTACCCTGGGTGGGTAATTTTTGGTTAAAGGCTGAGATCTTGAGCCGCTTTAGTTTGTAAGGTTAAGAATGAAGGAATTTAAATGGGGTGAGCAAGTGACCACTCAACTGAACAAAAGTAAATTTTCTTTCAGAAGATAGTAGGTATGTTATCTTCCACCCCTGTCTCACCATGTTTCTCTTAATAAATTTGTTATTCTTTTTAGGTCTTGATGCTTCATCCTTCCCTCTGGGATTTCTGGGTTGGTGGTATTAGGCTCAAGAGCTAAAATGGTGATAGAATATTGCTTTGTTGAGATTATTTATTTACACAAAAGTGTAGCACGGGTGGCCTATGGCCCTTGACTCTCTGTTAAGGAGCCTCTTCACAGAATCACAGAATCTCTGTGGTTGGAAGGGACCTCTGAGATCACTGAGTCCAACCACATAAAAAAAAAAAAAAAAAAAATATATATATTCCACCAAAAAAACAAAAAAAACCCAAACAAACAAAAAAAAACCACGCCAAAAAAAAAAAAGCACCCATCAGCCAAACCCCATACCAACAACACCACACACAACACCCCAGTACAAACCAATAATCTTGGGCACTAGAGCATGCCCTGAAGAGCCATGTCTACACG
>JAOXJM010000041.1:45538937-45553042 GCA_026413425.1 Tringa solitaria | reverse complement strand
GTTGATGGTTGGACAAGATGTTCTTGAAGGTCCCTTCCAACCTAGAAGATTCTGTAATTTCTTAATCTCGTAACTTGACAGGATTACAATGGCCAGATATTTCAGGTGCTCTGAGACAGCAAGTTGTGATCTGAAGAACGCTGGACTGGTGGAAGAGGCAGATGCAGACAGTCACATTGTATCCAGGAACCTAGTTGAGTCATGAGCCTCCTGTACTATCAGGCAGTGTGTAGTATGCATCTTCACAAAGACAATGACTTTTCCTTGAAATATGGTATTTCATGACAGAAAAAGAGAAAAAACAAACCAGAGTATTCATCAGCAACCACAAGAATTTTGTTGTAATCAATTCAGAATGTGCTGCTATGCACTTCTGAACAGGAAAAGAAGGAAGAATCAGAATTCATTAAGTGTTCCTATTCCACCTGTGTGAATGAGTAGTGGTTGAATAAGCTTGTTAAAAGATCTTCGCCTTCATTGCACATTTCACAAGAAGATATATCTGCTAGGAGAAATCATTGCAAGTACCTGCTTTGTCTTAGTTTGTGGGAGGCAAGATTACACCACAAAGACTTTGTGTTTCCAGAGGATCTCAAGACACGAAGAAATTTGGGGGTTAGATTAATCTGAGCTATTTTGGGGTTAGAATCAGCTATTTCTGCATAGATAGTTCTACAAATCTGAAATTATTATTTTTCCATCCCACTGTAGAAGTTATCTGAAGGGGTTATGTCTCTCACCTGGAAATTTTCAGCTCTTAGTCAATCATGTGAATATCCTCTGGTTTCAAACATAGGAACAAAGGATTTTCAGGGAGTGATCCAAACCTTAAATTTCAGTTCTGTGTTAGGAGAAAAAGCATAACAGAGAGCTGTAGAAGTAGAAACATCTCAGACAGGCTTACCAGAACTGTAACAGCCCCATGCAGTTCAGTTCCACCAGCTTGTGAGGTTGTCTTATTAGTCAGTGGCAAATGATGGCACTCTTATGCTAGGCCTACTGTCAAGCTGTCAGCAAGCTGACATCTTAACATCATGAAGAAAATAAATATAAAGGTAAAAAACTCATTCACACTTGTTCTTTTAGGTTTTACAGACTCAAAGGATACAGAACTGATGGAAGCTAAAATGAAGGAAATATATAAAAAAATCTCAGCGTTCAATCAAACTGCTATGGACCTGTAAGAAAACAAATGGAAAGCATTATTTTAAATAAGAGGTTTGTGAAAGGTCATCAGTGACTACGTGTGTAGGAAAAATCTAAAGTCAATAGCACAGATATAAGCAGTTTTGTGCAACTCAGTTTGTTGTGCAAAAAGTGTTTTTTGACTAAGAATCTTGTTGACAAAGCAGAGCAGAAGCTGAGCTGCATTTGGAGATAGTTCAACAATATGTTATTCAACAATATGGTATTTTAAGGAACTAGAGGTATAACTTAGGACATAGGAGATACATTTCTGACTCTTTAGCAAATTTCCTTGGAAAAGGGCCACATTTACTCAGGATATGGTCTCCTCTCTGTCTCGAGTTTTTGTACTAATCTCTTCACCACAAAACAATCTCTTGCAATGCATGTACCTAAAGAGCCCATAAACCTCCTTTTCTTTACCCTGCTGTTTTTATTTATCACAAAAGACAAGTAATAATAATAAACATTGTGTTATACTTTGCTTTTGAGGGAAGTCCTGGGAAGTGTTATTGTTTGGTCTGTGAAAATTAGCTTTTAACAGCCAAGGCAGAGTAAAAAATAATTACCTCCTGTTGCCTTTTATGTCTTTTCATGTAGTTTTAGACTAACGACTTTCTGACTTTTTCTTCTGAATTTTAGCAGGTGGATCAGTTTGTTGTCTGTCATACGAAATAAACTATTACTTAAATAATTTCACTGCTTTGAACAGAGCAGACCAAAACAGAGCAAACTGGTATTTAAAAAAAAAAATCTGAATATTCTTTATTTTAACCAAAAGACCTTAAAATCTGAGATAAATCTTTTCAGTTGTAAGGGAATTAATTTTTCCTACTACCATTTTTTTACACTCTTCTGCCAATATATTTTGAAAATAAGGTTTTCATATACATAAAGGAACCATCACTTGGTTGAGGAACTCTCCAAAATCAAAATAATTGAACAAAATATTTGCTGAAAGTATTTTAACATTCTTTGGAGAAAAAGCAGAGGTAGAAACCAGGAATTTTAGCCAAAACTAACAGATGGATGATCTGTTGCAGAAATTTCAGAGACTATTTCTAATACATTGCTTATTCCCACCAGTTGCCCTTTGGGATCTCACCAGTTTTCCTTCGAGACAGTACCTGATGCTCATTAGATCGTGAAATATTTCCACGCTCAGGATTTTCTCATATCACTAAAATGTTTGATTTTTCAAAAAATTTCCCATTTTGTTGTGAGCTGAAGCTGAGACCTTCTTAAGACCAAGCTCATGGACAGACTAAAGTAGATATTTTGGCAACTTCAGAGTAGGAAGTCTGACCAGATACAGGTCTTTGCTCAGCAAGCATTCTCCACCTTCAGGATGGCACGTGCTGAAAAAAGTCTCATTATTTCTATTTTAAAACTACAAAGAAAACACTTACATGATAAGGGCCATATCTTTCTCTTTCGTGGAAAAATTGTTTGTTGGTACTACTCACCTAAGCCTCTGTTTACTTTGATAAAAAGGAGATTCATAGTGGCATTTAAAATGCCTTTTAAAGGGATCAAGAAATGATACCAAATTGGTTTTACTTGTTAAAATAGTACACAGTAGGGATTTTTTGAGAGCACAACAAACCTAAATCTTTATTCAATCAAAATACCCTGGTTTGGGATGTAACGGGAAAAATGGCTGATAACAGTGGTATTAATTCCAATCCCACTTACAACTGATAAATCTATTTAAAATTCCCTGAATTTACCAGATTTATGCTAACTAGCAGAAGTGAGATGAGAACTAGCCCCAGCTGGTGCTTAATACTTCTTAGCATTAGGATTTTGATTCATAAGTGCACTTGTGACTTCCATATTGTCCTTTCTCTTCAATGGGGAAATTCTAAATCATCTGTTTGTGTTTCCTTACAAATAAATTACTCCTCTCCTTCACCTTACAGAAACTTGGCAGGGGATGGGAGGAACCGAAACCCACCATACTTAACAGAGTCACAGAATGGACCATGTCCAGATTGACTCCGCAACCTTTATAGGTAACCTCTGCCAGTGCTCCTTATGGTCAAATAGAGCTTCAGAGCTTCCCGTGTTTCAGTTTGTGCCTGTTACCTTTTGTTGTAGAATCACAGAACTGTTAGCATTGGAAGGGACCTTGAACGTCACCTAGTTCCAACCCCCCCAGTCATGGGCAAGGACACCTTCCACTAGAGCAGGTTGCTCAAAGACACATCCAGCCTGGCCTCGAACATTTCCAGGGATGGGGCACCCACAACTTCTCTGGGAAATCTGTTGCAGTGTCTCATCACCCTCACTGTAAAGCATTTCTTCTTAATATCTAATCTAAATCCATCCTCTTTTAGTTTAAAACCATCATGCTTCATCCTACCACTACACTCTTGATAAAAGAGTTGAGTGCCTCCACAGCTCTCCTGTAGGCCACTGTTAAGTACTGGAAGGCTACTATAGGGTGTCCCCAGAGCCTTCTCTTTCCAGGCTCAGCAACCTCAACTCTCCCAGTCTGTCTTCATAGGAAAGGTGCTCCAGCCCTCTGATCATCTTTGTGGCCCTCCTCTGGACTCATTCCAACAGGTCCTTATCCTTCTTATGTTGGCGCCCCAGAGCTGGACACAGTACTTGAAGGGGGTCTCATGAGAGTGGAACACTGGGTCAGAATCACTTCCCTCAACCGGCTGTTAGTATTATCTTACTGCTCTCATTACTTTTCACTGTCATTACATTATATTGACTCCCAATTTGCATATTTTTGGGATGATTCAATGTTACAAAATACAGAGACACATGTGAGTGTCTACATCCAGATAGTCCTTCAGGTGGGAGAAGGAATGTGTAAGAGCAGGTTCCTCATTAGTGGGAAGTATTCAGAAATTCTCCTATTTAAATGCTCTGATTTCTAAAAAAGTGCCTTCTCTGAAGGCTGCTACTCTTCTCATAGTCGTAATTAGCTTTTTATCCCCATCCCCTCAACAGTGAGACTAGAAAAGCCTACTCATTTTCCATCAACAGACTGTACTCTAAGTAGTAGATTCTGCTATAAGCATACTACTTCTCAGGACTGAACTGACATCAGATAGTATCAAGGCATATTGAGAGGAGGAGGAGCCAACAACAGAAATTTATCTTGTACCTTTTTTGATAGTAGACATGATGTATCCTCTTCCATTCTGATGTCTTCCATCAGCACTGAATTTATCTGTTTTAAAAAACTCGTGGCCAGAGTCTTATCTTAGCATAATATTAGCAGTGGTGCTCTTACCAAGAATTCTTGCAACTGGAAGAACTAAGAATCAAAACAAGCCTTCATATATCCTAAATGTTTCTTCTTAAATGTGTCCCATCATTATAAAACAGTCACATCTTTTAAAAAAAACTAATCACTTTAAATACAAATATTATGTGAAGTTGTGACATTAACCATCTTTTTACGTTATCCTCAAAATAGATGTCCATTAGCAGAATTGAAATTCGATCGCACAAGTAGTGAATTTTTAATTTATAAATAAAAGAGAGCAATTCATTCGTAAATTCAATAGGCATCATTATGGAAGATATGGAAAAAAAGGCTTAAAATTAGTGAAATGTAAACCACCAGTTTTGTATAAATATGTAAATGACACATTAGTATTGTTAAAGGAAGAAAGGAATAAATCTAATAAATTCAGAAGGGAGATGTGAAAGGATGGCATGTTACGATTTCTTGGTGTAATGATCATTAGGAAAGATGATTGTCTTTCACAGTTCAGAGAAAGGATACTGATTCAGATGCCAATTTAAATTATAAATCAAATCTTCATCCTAGAGTTCCAATGTAAAGTAGTCAAAACACTCGTTGATTAAGTACTTAGTACTTGCGAAGTAGAATTCTGGAAGAAGGGGACCTTAATCATATTAGAACTACATTGCTAAACAACAGTTTTCATTTACAACCCATTAACAAAAACTAAAACAGAAAGAAATGTTCAACCTCAGGCCATGAAGAAAAAGTAATCTCCACATGAAAACAAAACATTGCCTAGTACACTGTGCACAACAGGAGACGTTCAGAAATGTTCAGTCTTACCTAAGGCTGGCACCCTGATGGGTACGGGTAATGGGTAGTCCCCAGCTCAGGAGAAGTTCTGGCTTGTTTTGTGGAGGTTTGGTTTCTTTAGGAAGACATAAGACAAATACATTTCAAAGTGAAGAACACATTTTAAGGCAGGATAAATACTGAGTGTTTTGTGTAAGAAGACTGAACCAAAAGCCAGTTACCACACATTAAGGTCCTAGCAGAAAGGCAGGCAGTTTTCTACAAGTCCACGTGTTCCTATTTTTACTTCCTGCAGTTACTTGCACGCTCCTTTGCCCCCTTCTTGTAGGCTTTCTATGGGACCACACTAACAGGGAAAGGCAGAGGAGAGAAGCAACTCTTAGATCTAGTGTCCTACTAACTTTCTAGTTTCTAGTGTCCCAAAAAAGCTGGAAAGAAACATACCAACCACAGTCAGTGTCTTTTGGAAGACTTATAGCAAGGGACAGTGTCTTTCATTTTAATATGATTTTTTTGATATATTGATAGTGAAGGATTTAAGTTCAACTTTGCCTTTAAATGTACGCAAAAACTCCACTTGAGATGATGCAATCCTATGACTCTTGAGGCAATACTTCAGGCAAGTGTCCCGCATCAGCATCAGAGATAGAAATAAAGTTTTGGATTTTTTTTCCTTGTCTTTTGCCTGTTATATAGCATTTAGAGGTCCAGGGCCAAAACAGGGCTTCTCTGAACTTTCTGAAATGTTTCCCGCTAATATGGCCCATTATCACAAATGGCAGATGAAAACAGTTCCCATTCTTTCATTCAGGATTTTCTGATTTGTTCTGGGGAACTGACCAACCTTAGAACAACCTCAGAACACCACAAAGAGATCTAAGCTTTCATTAACAGATCTAGAAGATTCTCAGATCACAGCAGCAATTGGTTAAATATCCTTAAGCAAGATAGGAACATTATTCATTTATTTGGCGTTGGGTTACTCTCTCTAGAACAAACCACAGTTGTAAGAGAAAGTACATTGTTTGTTGAATATTGCTAGTCTGAAATCTATCAAAGTTTAAGATTAAGGCTAGAGTTCCAGGACAGTAATTCTGCCTTGTATAACATACTGGTATTTTTTTTCATAAGTGAATTGCATGCTTTCTCTGATGTCCTAAGCAACAGATGTCTCATTAGCACCTGAGCTATGCCAGCTTCTGTGGAAGGCTGCAAACTGATTAAACACATGCTCCATTTTTATCTCTTTATGAGTCATTACTTAAAGGTTTTATCACCAGATTGCCACACTTAATTACATGTAGCCATAATTAAAAATGAATATCCACAGACCTGGCTTTTTTTTTTTTTTTGCTATAACTTCAATAAAATATTTTCCTGTTTGCTAATGAAATGCTATAGGAGAGAAATAAAAAGGGACAGAAGAATCCAACAAGAATTATCAAGTGTATATAAAATGAACTTTTTAGAAAGGGCACTTTTTTCTCTAAACAAGGATGACACTGTGTGATAAAGATCTTGTACTCTACCTGGCTGCATGTGACAAGTAAAATAGCAGTAGCAGGGGGCTGTCTTGGGACCTGTCCTCTTCAACACCTTTATCAGTGATGTTTTGGGGAAGTAATAGAATGTTTGTTCATGAAGTTTTCAAATGACACCAGATTTGGGGCAGTCAATACATTCAAGGGTGGGAGCGCCATCCAGAGAGACTAGGATGGGTTGGATGGGGTCAACAGGAACCTTATGAGTTTCAACAAGGACATGCATGAGTCATGTACAAAGTCATGCACATGAGGAGCAAATCCTTGCAGATATATAGGCTGGGAAGCAGCTTTCCTGAAAAGGCCTTTAGGGTCATGGTTCACAGTGACCTAATTGTGAGTCGCCAGTGTTCCCGGGCAGCAAAGAAAGATTGTGGGCTACATTAACAGTATCATAGCAGTAGATCAAGAGAAGCGATTGTCCCCCTCTGCTCAGGACTCATCAGACTATGTGTAGATACTGTGTGCAGTTTATGCCCTCCCGAAACAAGACATACATGATCATAGAATTATAGAATGGTTTGGGTCGGAAAGGATCTTAAAGAACGTCTTGTTCCAACCCCACTGCCATGAGCAGGGACACCTTTCACTAGATCAGATCATGTTTACTAGAGGCCCACAAACATGGCAACGGCCTGGAGCACTTGCCCTGTGAGGAGGAGAAACCAGAGTCCATTCATTCAGAAGAGAGGGATTCAAGAGGACCTAGCAGCAGTCCCCCAGTACCTAGGATGAGGTTATTGTGAGGAGAGGAAACTGTGATGTTCATCATGGTGGGTGAAGGGAGGACAACAGAAAACAGGCACAAGGTGAAATGAAAGACCTTCAGACTTTATAAGGAAAACATTTTTCACCATGCAGTAGCACAGGTTACCTAGGGAGTTTGTGCACTCTCCACCCTTGGAGGTTTTCAAGACCAGACTGGATAAAGCCCTGAAAAACCCTGATCTTATAGCTGACCCTGCTTGAAGCAAGAAGTTGGACTAGAGAATTTTTGAGCTTCCTTCAAAGCTGAATTTTACTGTGACCCTAATCTTTGCCCATTTAGAAACATGCTAGGATCTGTATTGATGCAGGATTTTTCCCACAGAAAACTGTGGGACTAGACTTTTTCTTGCCTTAAAAATGTTATATACAGAGGACTGCAAATTTTTTTTTTAAATATTGAGGTTAGAGTCTGGAATATGACAAGTTATGTGATTCAAATGACCTTACTTTGGTACAGTATGGACACTTAAAGATTGATATAAAAAAAAAATCTTTAAAAGACTATGGAAAAAGGTAGGCACACATAGACAGTTTCCAATTTTTAGAAGTTCCCCAGAAGGATAATATGCCTAAACCCCCCTATTTAATTGTTAAGGTAAGAGCATATTATTTTGCTGGGATTATTTTACCAAGAACATTGGTATGGCAAGAGATAAGCTATTGTTTTTTGAATGCTTATATGCTCAGAAGGCACAACCTGAGCTGAGTGTTCCACAGTTCTTGGTGTGCCCTGCTGTTTTTTCTAGCTGATCTGACTCCTGAGTAGTTTCCAAACGTACTGATAACATAGTCGGGTTTTTCTTTTTTCACAATTTTGTCTAGCCAATAGTGCCTCTTTTGGTAATATAATAGGCCTCTTGCATGTCATTTGTTGAGTGTGCTGTTATTCCTTACTCTTTATGTAGGTCAAGGTCTGAGAAACTTTTTCTCAGAGTTTCAGACCAGCTTCTGTTTTGTAAAGCTGAATTAAGTTTATAGATAAAACAGCTTCTGCTTTTTCAAATTCTACTCGTAGTCTATGAAAGCTGTCATTCTAATCACAGTGCATTCCTTTTCCCATCTCCTCTTGTTATGTGGGTTAAAATAAACTATCAGTCTCGGAATTGTGTATTAGCTTTGAATTGCCTCATTATAGCAACACCAAAATGGGATATTTAAAAAGAAAAAGATTAAATAAAAAAAAACCCTGAAAAACTTACCATCACTGTTCAGTAATGATTTAGACAGCCCTTTAATCTAAAGCTTCTAGACAGGCTCTAAACTACAGGAGAGTTCTGCAATGGGTGGAATAATATTATAATGCATGACGGGATGTCATACTCAAAAAAAGCTGGAGTTTGGGGGCAACTAGAAAGAAAGTTAAGATTGTATTAAATCTGGCCCTGTTGAAAGTAATGGGAATCTTGTCCCTGAGATTTCATCCGGTGTGAGTTAATTTTTCTTACCTGTTGAGTGTAGTGTAATGTAGTGTCCTTGAGCTGATGTTTTGAGTGAAGAAATACATCCAGGTCCCCATAGTCTGAGAGGCTTCAGCTGAGCCAAGGCTAAAATTTAATGGTGGGTACAGTTCTGGATTAGGAGTGTTGGTAAACTGGACTATGTCAGGAGAGGGGTGCAGACTGCTGAGCAGGCTGACTCTCTGGGTTCATGACCACAGTAAAGCAAGGAAATATTTGCTACTGCTGGTCTGTATTGGCAAGAAAGATGCCCATCTGTGTGTTTTTGAGTGTAGGAAACTTGCCCTGGTATGCACACATTGTTGAAACCAATGTTAGTAACCTCCACTAGTTTGCTTAAGAAAAAGAACAAAATATTATTTTCATTACTTCACAAGAGATTTGAGACCTGAAACTGATTAATATGTAAATTGTCTGGAAGATAACAAGGATTGTATATATGCTAAAAACTAAAATTATTTGCCAAAATAATTACAAAATTATATAATTAAAATATATTCTTGTGCATTACGTAAAGGAAGATATTGTTAAATGCAAAATGGTTTAATTTAATTTCATTTTAAAATTCTATCAAGAATAAAGAATAAAATATTTTTTAGTATAATAATTTTCATTATATACTTTTCCCGCACAAGGGGTTTTAGTTCACAAATACAGAAGAGCATCTTTGAATTGGTAGTGGTAATTAACGTGAGTGAATTAATATGTTTGCTAGGGAAGTCTTAAATACATACCTTTGACATCTTTACAAGCTCTTTAAACTTCCCCTGGAAAACATCAGTGTTTCAGATGACATTGATACAGGTTGTTAAAGACAGTCTGAGTATAATTAAAGACACCTGCCAGCATTTCCTTGTTTAAGTGTTTGAAGTTGGGACGGAAAGAGCTGATTTGAAACATCTGGGAAATGGAAGAGAAAACAGAAAGAAAGTGAAAAAACAAAAGAGAGAAAGTGAAAAGCAAGCCATATGATAGTATCACCCTCTGTGGGCCATGGCTGCTTGAATGGTAGCACATCTTCCCATGGTGCCTGGCACTTAAAGGCTTCCCCTACTCCCCATGGGGCACTCAGGTTTTAGAAGGTGAAGGGAGATGTGTTTCCTGGCCCTTTGCCTTTCTGAGTATATGAAGCATTTTTCTCCTCCAAACCACAGAATGAGTAGTGATATCTTCAAAAGGGGGGCTAAGAGCTCTTTTCCTGTTTTTATTACACTGGGACTTCTTAGCACAGTGCATTGATTTCGTTTAACACTTTTATAGGCACAGATAGTGGCTTTATGCTGAAGCTCTTAGAGTTTCATAGCTCTGCCTCAGAGCCTAACTAACTTCTATTGGCACTACCGCCACAGCAGTTATGCAAGTGAGATGAGGAGAGAATAAACTATATATTGAAACTAATGAATATATGCTTTATAATAATTTAAAACATCTATAAACTGCAATACTTGACAGCACAGATGTCTAAGTGCTAGAGGATGTATTCCAGATAAAATTTCTGAGAGTGCTTTCTCACCCCTGTGGGCTAGCAGAGATTCTGAATGCTGCAGCTCAAAGGTTAGAGAGAAAGGTCCTACAACTTAGAAAATATACAGTCATCTTCTTGGATTAAATGTTCATATCTATTAGATATCAGACAAAATGTGTATCCAGGATTATGCAGGACATCAGAAAAAGAACTTTAGGAGGTTGGAAACAGTAAAGATTCTACTGGCATCTCTAGAAACAATCCAAGACCATCCTGAGAAATTTTTTTGAGGATGAGGTTATATAAATTGAATATAAATTGAAATTTCACACACATGCAACCACGTCCTTGGTGATTGCAGTCCCAAACAAACTGCATATGATCATGAAAAAGTACTCTGTCTTCACATGACTCTAAGGTGGCATATGTAGATTCAAAGGGACAAACTAACTTGGCAGAATATCCATTCTTTCCTAACCAGACTACTTCTACCTGAGGTAGATTGAGCAGAGTTGCAGCAACTCTGCTACAAAATGAGGTAAGACTATGCCACATTTCTGAGATGATGATGATGATGATTAATTGGTTATGTGATCATTGAATATTGGGGATAGATCTCCTATAAATCTTGATATATTGTTAAATATAGTATCCATTTATGGCAAGTAATAAAGAAAAAAATACCAAACAGGCAACAACAAGGAAAACATGGGTGAATGGAAGACAGAAAATAGAAACGTATGTGTCCAAGAGATACTTCAAAGGCCTTTTCCCTTTAACACTATGAAACCTAATCCAGTAAATCATCACTTTCCTATCAAAGTGAAGCATTTCTGCTTTTTGAAATCCATACATGTGAACATATTTTACAGATATTTTTCTAAATTGGTGCTTGTGTTGCAGAAAAATCACCTTCTAATGACTGAGAAAATCTAATGATCCCCTGTAGTTAAAACAATTCATCTTCTGGTGACATCATCAGTACTAGCAGTTTCATAAAAATGAAAAACACTTAAAAAACTGTTTTCTGTGATGGGATCAGTGATCCACAAACATGCAATAAATACAGATTACAACAATACAATAAATGCAGATTGAAAAATCCTTTTTAAAAAGTATGTGTTGCTTTTAATGCTATGCCACTGTATTTCTGTGTGTTTCATAAAATATTGGCAGTCTGGTTTTGGGGAAAAGGTTTTATTCTCTTCTCATATTCGCTTTTTGTCCCACAGTTTGCCTTTTGGAACGTTTTGAAACAGTCTCTCACAGAACAGTCAGGTATGCTGAAATGAAAGGAAAAAAGATAGCCACATCCATCGAATCTTCCTGATATAAATATTAAAAGTGTTGAGCTTGCCCCACTGGAGCACAAAGAACATCTGTAATGGTGACATTTACAAAGCAGATAGTTCAAGTGTCAGCTAAGGTGAGCTGTTATGGACTTGTACAAAGAGGAAATGGAAGTGCAAACTGTAAGTGTTAACCAGGAGCAGAGCCACGCTGAGACTACATTCCCAGATTTAGGTATCATGACTCATTTTTGCTCCTTCCTCCAGTGTTTTGAGGTTAATTTACTTTTTCATGAAATTTCAGTGTTGTACAGAAGAAATAAAGATGCTATCACTCCCTCATCAGTCAGAGTGGCCTGGGGATTTTACTTCTGTAACTCGATATAATTTAGAATAATCAAAGTGAATGGGTCGAGCTCTGCTCTGTGGTGGCACATCACACTATGCACTCGACCACACCATCTTTTTCCCAGATAATACTGGAATCAGTGCACTGAGGAAAAGTTCCTTTTCCTTAGTCAGTGTCACTCCTGTCATTAGGAGGCCATTCCTTCATGGGAAGCCATCACAATGCAGCTTCCTAATGTTACTATTTTAGGTTATGAATTATGATGGATGAAGAAATAGATGACAAATGAACCCTCCACTGAAGACAGGGTGAACTGCTGAAATTTACTGGTTTGCCTTGAGGCGGGGGGATACAGAAACAGCATAATGAACTTCAGTTCATCAAGCAAATGTGGTTAAGATATGTAGTAAGAACTGAATGAGTGATGATTTTAACCCCCAGATTAAAAGTCTGTAAGTCCACAGCTGAAAATTGCAGACAAATGATTCAGCCACGCAGTGAAAGAAAGACCAGGTGCTGGTACGGAAGGGAAAACCCAGACTGATCTATTAACCTTTTGGTGTTAAAGCAAGCTAAAACAAGCTCTTAGCATAATCAATTCTGAGCATGATTGTGGGTAACCTTTTCTCTCTTGGTATGCGTACCTGATATAGTTCTCCTGTTCTGTACCTGGGTAAACGCTAAACTAAAGGGAATAAATGCGTCTGAACTGGCCTCTCTGCTAGCATGAGAATATGTGAAGCAGTCCCAAGAGAAGCTGATGACACAGTAAATGCAGTTAGAACACAGCATGGTCTCAGTTGTTAAATAAGTTAAACTTATTTGTTATGATTTACTCGCATATGGCTTAAGACTCACATTCAATTTATAGGGGATAGTTAGCATGGGCAGCAACATCAAAAATTAGATATGAATCCTTTATGTGGCCAACAACCTGGGCCCAACTCCATATTTCCTCACCTTTGCAACCTAGTCACTGGACTCTTCCTACTCTTCAGCTGACTATATAATCAATGACTTACCTAGCAAGATTTAAGAAGCAACTTAATGCAAGATAAAAAGGGATGGAATTCATAATGAACAAAATAAAGGACCGAATCATATGTGAAATGTCTCCGAGTCATATAAGAAAGGTGTAAGATAGAAGTATAACATCCAATAACTGCTCATTGTGTAATCAAAGGGAAAAATTTACAGGAATATTTCCTGCTCTTTGTCTCTTCCAGTGACTGGTTTCTTCAAGGGAAAAACAAATCTGCAGGTGCACATAGAGTATTGCATTTCTGCACAAAATTATTGTGTGGCTGTAGGAGAACTTAAAGAAAGCCGCTCTAGCATTCACTGTTTGATTTGGTAGGAAACATCCATAGAGATTGCTGCAAAAGGAAGAAACTGAATCACCAGGATAAGAATGGGAGAAGGAGCTCTAATTCTTTAAAGAAGTTGTGTCAATACCAAGCATCTCGGTTTCCAAAGCTATTAAATGGAAATAATAACACTGTTCTTTGTGAATACTGTAAGATCTGATGATGAAAAGAACACGTTATGCTAATAATAAGGATATCAGTAGTCCAACTTCTGGATGTGTGGTAGTGGCGGTAATGGATTCAAACAGTTAAATTTATGTATTTTCAGATACTATGGTAATGAGTACTTCACATAACATTATAGATTGGCAAATGCACTAGTAATTGTTCTAGAATGGTTTCCTTTAATCAGTTGTTCATAAACTATTCTGGGTGATTACCGACAATTCACAATGAAACACTTGTTCATTCTGTATATTAAAATGTTTCTGTGTTCAATCTGTATATTAAAAAAAAAATCATAAAGATGTTTGACATATTGATTCAAATAACAAGCACATTCAAGAATGTTTTGATGTGCCTCTGGCTATTTGGCAGCAGGGTACAGTATTAAACAGATTAAATGAATTATTCAATGAGAATTTTTGTTCAACTCTAAAGCAAATTTATCAGAAAAGTTATAACTGTATAAACTTGAGGCAAAAATGATATTGAAAT
>JAOXJM010000041.1:45515325-45538598 GCA_026413425.1 Tringa solitaria | reverse complement strand
TTCACTAGTCTGCAACATAAACCCAAAATCAAGACACATGCTTATGTACCCAAGTGTAGCGCATAGGGGCAAGCCTGTGTGAGTGAAGACTTCCTACTCTCACCACAATTAGCACTGAAATGGTAACAAATCTCTTATCAATCAGTAGCAATGTTACCAATTTACTGCTACTCTTTGGTCAATCAAGCTTTTTTGATTGGAAGGAAAGAAGGGGGAATGATTTTGTAATATAGATTCCTGCTTTTCATTAACTTTTTTTTCTCTTGTCCTTATTTAACTTCAGTGAAGCACAAAAAAAAAGAAACAAAAAAAGAAACAAGATAATAAAAATATTAGAACATCTAAAATGACTGTTTTGAAATAGAAGTGCTTTGGAAACGATATGAACAGGAACAAGACATAACTGGGTTTTGGGTTTTATAAAAGTTGTCAAATGTCGTTATTATATCAGAAGTCTCATAAAAAATTGATGGCTTTTCTTAAAATCACAGTGATCTGTGTACTGTGATTGTGTGAGGATCCTAGCTTTTCTTGTCTTGACATTGTATTTACAAGATACAAATCTTAATACATAAACATATTCTACAGCATATGACTAAACATTCCAAACAAAAACAAAACAAGTATATCTAGATTTTTTAAGAAGTATTGTGAAATTTTCTATAAACTGATCGTTCATCTAAAAAACTGTGAAGTAGCATCATGAATTTCAGTTCTTTCTGAAAATTAACTATTTCTCTTTAATAAATATTAAGTCTTTAAATTCCATCACCAACAAAACAGTATGTGGTAAAATGCAATGGAATAAATGAAAATGTCTTCTTAAATTGAGTATGTAAAAATGATGTCTTAAGTAGGCTCTTTATTCTCCTGTTATGAAGTGTCATTTGTCCATGAAAAATCATACATCTCTACATAAATCCACTGGACTTAATTTGACTTGAAACAAGAATTCTTTGGTACAATGAAGACAACTCCAAGGAAGCAGATGCAGTAAAATAAAGCCCTGCTCAGAGGAATCTTTTAAATCTCTGCATTTTCATGGCTACAGAAGGAGGATTTCATACCTTCTGGGGACCTAAATTTTGATACAGATGGTCGTCCTATAGTGTGCAGCAATTCACATCAATGCCTTGATTTTTACCTCTTTTTCTGCCCTGGGCATATCCAAAAATAGACTGTGATTTCCTCAAATGTAGTTATTATCTCAAAGAGTTGGACTTTTTTATTGCAAGAAGACATTAAAGTTCATGAACATTGCTCTGCTGGATTCCTCTCTGAACTGTGCTCTTCTGTTATTAACTAAGCCATGTCATTACAGCACCTGTTCCTTGATTTGAATGGGTACACATGCTTTTGGTGATGAGTATACATAGAAGTAACTTAGATATACGTTCTATGAATTTGAATGCACTAAAACTCCACCTTTTGAATATGCAAAAGGACAGATTTATAGATTTGTGGATTTCATATGAAAAAAAAACACCCAGAGCCCAAACCCCAAAAGAAACAGCCCTAAATCCTTTTAGTTTGCTTTATTTTGTTTCTGGCTTTGTACCCTTATGTCTGGGTGTGGTATTCTTTTAGTATTCTTAGTAAAGAAGCAGACATAAAGCAGACCCAGAATGTGATAGCACTTGACACATGATTCATCAAGAATAAACAGTGGCAGATGGAATCTTGCGGATAAACTCGCAATGTCTAAAATAAGCTGCCTGGACTCTCATATCTCCACAGGAAGGTTACAGGGAGGTCAGAATCATAGAATCATTATGGTTGGAAGAGACCTTTAAGATCATCAAGTCCAACCGTTAACCTAACACTGCCAAGACCACCACTAAACCATGTTCCTCAGCACATGTCTTTTAAATATTTCCAGGGATGGCGCCTCAACCACTTCCCTGGGCAGCCTGTTTCTACATTTGACAGTGCTTTTGGTGAAGAAATTTTTCCTAATATCGAATCTAAACCTCTCTTGATGCAACTTGAGGCCATTTCCTCTCTTCTTATCACCTGTTACTTGGGAGCAGAGAGAGACCCCCACCTCTGTACACCCTCCTTTCAGGTACTTGTAGAGAGCAATAAGGTGTCCCCTCAGCCTCCTTTTCTCCAGGCTGAAAAAACCCAGCTCCTTCAGCCATTCCTCGTAAGACTTGTGGTCCAGATCCCTCACCAGATTCATTGCCCTTCTCTGAACATGCTCCAGCACCTCAATGTCTTTCTTGTAGTGAGAGGCCAAAAGATGAGTATTCATGATGAGTCCAAAAGATGAATGTATCCTTGAGAGATGACTGAGACTCTGCTTTGGCCAGGTCTAACAACTGATGTTTTCTGTAGGAGTGTGTTGTGAATCTCACATACCTTTGACATATTTGTAATATTCCAACTCCTGAAATGGGGTTTTTACAATATTAGTTATTTAAAATACTACTTATGTGAACCAAATGTACTTAAGAGAAAAGGAAAATAACATTCTTTAATCTCAATAAATTCCAGGCTGCTCATAATTTTTTCAGGCCTGACGTTTTTTGAATACTTGATGTGAGCAGCGGTGGGAAGGAGAATAGAGGACTAACATTGTTATTGTAACAAGATTCCTCCCTTTGCGAGGCTATTATCCTGATCCTGCAGTTCTGCAGATCAAAAGAAAACACTCCTTAGCATTGTGGTATTGCCTTAAGCATGCCATGGGGAAGGTTTTTTCTATGGCCCCTGCCTTCATCCCTTTGCATGCATCTGATGCTACAGTACTTGGCAGGTGAGCTCAGAAGCACCCTCCAGTGGAGCTGCTTGGGTCTAGGAGCAGTTATGACAAACCATTGCTTCTCTCTCTAAAGGCCTGTTTTAGAGTCCTTTCTAGCCAACAGGAATTCCATTCTGGATCAGATCTGACATCCAGATTCTGCAGTTCCCACTCATGCTAATGCCATAAGTGTAATGAGGCACCTGAGTCACTCTGTGGAGTAAAAGTAGCAGAGTCAGGACCCCAGACAGTGAAGTTTAAACCATGCAAAATACCTGCCCTCATGAACCGATGTACGGAAATCTCCACATAATAACCAAAGCAGATGTTACAGCTTGTCTTTGGATTCATTTATTACCCTGTATTTTTGTAGGACAATTTGGATTTACCATTTTCTTTTTAATGTCATCTAGCAGTGATTATGTTTAGTCAGTAAATTTAAGCACAATCTACACATGTTTATGACAAGTTGAGATCCAATCTTATAAGGTATAAAAAATTCATTAAATTTAAATATTCATTGTTAGAAGAAGCTGGATTTCTATTTGTGATAACAGAAATCAGTATGAGCAGCCAGACAAAATATATTAGGAATGTAATTCAAAAGAAAAAGAAAAACAATGCAAAGTCTTTACATGTGTCTGATTTACTAAAAAATGCATAAGGACAAGGATATGAATCTGGCTTTGAGCGGAAATCAGACAGACCCAATTAGAAACACCTCCCCTTTAGCACAAAGGTCACTGGCTTGTAAATGAATCCTTGGTGTTTCCTCAAGGAGCAAGCATCTGTCCATTGTTATCTCTGCAGTGCCCCCTAAAAGACTGCAGCTATGCTCTGGGGCAGCTGCACCTCCTGCAGCATCCCATATTCCTGGTTCCCCACTGCTGGAGCACACCGTAGCTCCCTCCTTTCCACACACTTGAGTTTCCTTTCATGGGAAATTAGAGCAAATGGGACATCCACAATTCTTCCCATTATGCAGTTGGGACACAGCTAAGAGTACCAGAGCTGCAGAGGAAACACAGCCACATTGTTGACAGAACTGTAATTGTTGTTCATATAGGAAGTAACATATTCTAGTATCTTAAGGTGTCTGATTTAAGTGCCTGGAGATGAGGTTATAGAGATATAATTTATCTCATAAAGGAAGACTGCAGCTCCAGAGGCTCAGGATATGAGAATGAGACATTAAGACTTTCACGATTTTGCTCTCAAAACTATGCTTAAAAATCTTACTAACTGATGGTTGAGGGGTGACCTCAGCCCAGACCCCAGCAGAAGCACAGGAACATCCTCTAGCCTTTACACAGTTCAGAACCCAAGGTAGTCTCAAAAGAGAGAGGTCAAGGACGGAGAGAAGCATGAAAGATAATACGTGTTTCTAACAATGTCCCTCCAGAGCAATGCTGCACTGTATTTGGAGGGCAATATGAGGAAACACGTGTACAGCTACAACTTCTATATTTTGCAGATCAAAAACACACGACTAGCTGTCTGGCATTTTTCAGCAGTGCTAGAATCACACTGTTTATTACAATTAACATTAAAATCTCCATATAGTTTCCTAATTTATTTGCCAAATAGATGAAGAATGATCTCTGCAATTTATTAATAGCATTTTTACATGCTATTCTCGACTAAAAAAGTCATTCTAATTTAAGCTGGTGTCATCAACAATGATTGGTGTAGGTTATTGATTGATCACTTACTAAAAAGAATCCATCTTTAATGAATTTAAAACTCTTTTTAGACAAACTCAGAAAATCAATAACAAGACAGAAAATGTCATGAGAGAAGAAGCTTCTGTCTGTCTTCTTAAAATACAGATGCTGGTTCCTGCCCATAGACCTTTGTTTACTATTGACCTAATATTACAGTTGCCAAAAAGTAGATTGATGAAAAGGAGCTGATAAGAAAATTAAAGGTTTTGTAAAATGAGAATAAGTGGAAGAAACTTCATTGTTCTCTAACAATGCATAGCACGTACTAGAGAAATGACTGTAAGGAGAGATGGTCTCACCCAGCCAAGTGCCTTTAGCAACTTTACTCATCAGAGAAAGAGGCAGTTCAGCTCATGCTTAAAATCACCACTATGTGTCATGACTCCAGTCTCTCTAGAATCATATATTAAACAAAGGTATATCTAACAATGCATCTGGCATCTCCTAAAGATACCCCAGCTTAGTATGGAAGAAACCCTGAATTTCTGCCTTCACTCTGTCTTCCAGATCTGGCAGTATTGCATCCAGCAGCTTGTAGAGATCTTAGGAATGCAAATAGACAAAGCAAAAGAAAACCAACTCAAATTACTTTTCCCTTCCAACCTAAACCATTCTATGACTCTATGATTTTGTGGGTTGTTTTTTTTTGGTTTCGGTGTGGGGTTATTTTTTTGGTTTTGTTTGTGTTGTTTTGGTTTTTTTTTTCTATTTTGCTTTTAATTCAATCTTTAAATGGATGTGAGGTTTACAGAAGTTTTGGTTTTTTGGTGGGTTTTTGGTTTATTTTCAAGGCAACAGGAGCATCTTTTTTCTTTTTTCCTTGTTAAATGAAAGCATGCTGAACATCATCCGTACTTGCAGAAACCCATGCTAAAGAGTAAAGTTATTGATGCAACGCAGCAAACCAACTCCTGAATCTACATATCAAACCCAAGGCTCTGCCACAGAGCCCCGCTGCTCTCAAGGTCACATATGGCAAAAGCAGAGATGATAACACTTAAGTTTTTGATGCATGCAGGTTATCATCACTAATATGACCAATACCTGCTTTCTAAGGCAGCTGCTTCATGAATAATCAATGAGGGAGCTGTGAATAAGCAGATGGATTGTAGCTGATGAGTTCCCTCTGGGCTGGCATAACACAGTTAACAGTTATGTATAACAAGTATCATATAATACAAGAATCCCACACTACAGGCACATGACTGAAAGAAGTGGGTAATGCCAAGGGCAGCCCTGTATGGGTTAGCATATAAAGAAGAAGGGTGACTCAGAATGTCAAACCCAGATGCGAGTTTGTTTAAGTGTGTGTTTATGCATGTGTACTTCAAAGCATTTTAAAGAAATAATAAACCATGTATAGAAAAGGGGAGAAATCCCTCCCAGTAAAGGAACTGAGAACAAATTGTATTAAGTGCTATAAATGTATAAGGGAACTGGCAATTACTTGTTTTCTGCAAGGATTACAGGGGCTAAAGTGGCTGTTATATATTTGTTTGACATGTTTTTCAAATGAAAAGACCAAGTGAAGAAACAGTGATGACTCATTTCATTCATTTTTTCTTCCTCGGTAAATACATGTTTTCTATGCCACCCATCTAAATAAATAGAAATACTTCTTTCATATACTTTCAAAGGCCGCGTGAAGAGATTGGCCTTGTAGCTAAAGTGTTCAGATAGGACTCACACATTTGTCTTCATTTCTATAGTCTTCCTCTGTGACCTTTGACAGGTCACATCATGGGGGGTCTCATTTTGACCATCAAAAGCCAGGCTGAATGGTTGTTCCAACTCCTTCTGTTAGTGATTAGACACCAATAGGCACTTGTAGAGGATGATTCACCCTATGGATTTTAAGACATTTAGATTATTATTTTAGGTAATGTTTTTTTTAGATCTCACCCTGGCTCCATATGGTCTCTGGATGTTTAGATGGGAGTAGCATTGCATGTTTATTTGAAGGCCCATAAAAAAGGAATAATAGCATGAACACAATGATAACAATAACAAAAATATTTGTTGTCATATTGTGTATCTAAATTGTTAAGTTCTATATATGAAGGTTACCTCTCAGGTTACATAGTATAATAAGGTCTAGTCTAGATTGAAACATCTGATTATTGCTGTCATATAAATAATGATTTCATCATTTTTGTCCCACGGTAGCCAGGATGTCCCTAGCCCATTTTAATTATCAAACTAATTAGTCTTTTATAAAAGTGATATGATCAAGGAGAGAAATACATTAGTAGAGAGGCCCTTTGATTCCAGGATCTAAAAGTTCATTAGAATTGATTTACTCTTCACTTGTTCTGCTGAAGTAGATGGAGAATCTCAGTCAAACTGGCTGCTGAAGAGCAGTCATGTCTCAAGAGAAAGACAGAAATGGTTTAAGAACACATATTATTATATTATTAATTACTTCAGGAATAAAAGGTTAAGACAAATTTACACAAATTAAACAAAAAGAAATAAATTCTATGTAGGAAATAATTACATAAGGTGGACTTTGGCCAAGATACTGCTTTAACACCAAGTTTTGAGGGAAAGCACCATAAGATTTCTAATGATTAGAACTGATTAAGAGGTGAAGTTTAGAAATTATGGGTGCATGGAGTACCTCTTGAGGGAATGGCATTACTGGATGTAGAGAAGTGATGAAGAGCTAGCTTTTCTAGCTATAGGCAATTTCATTTTTCAAAAATGCTTTAAGAGAAGATAATGAACTACATCCACTAGTGAACAATATTTCCTGTGACATGATTTTATTCATCATAGCTCTCTCAATACAGTGGTGACCTGATCCAATTTTATAAAATACAAAATGCCTCCCAAGAGATAAGGTGTTCTGTAGTCATCATGCACTTTACAAGTAGTTTGGTATATTTTTCATCTTGTAATATCCAGACATCATGATTCTACTATATCACAATTATGACAGTACTATGTCACAAATATGATCTCTTTGCACATCTTGGATGGGGTGGGGAGAGAAATTTTTGTAAAATGGTTTAGACATAACAAGGACAAGAATAAAAATAAGACTAAGAAAAAGAATAATGATAGAAGTCTAGAGTTATGTAAAAATCTATTTGCTTAAGAAAAATAATTCTTATACAAATAAAATCTGTTAATTTTATTATTTACCCCTACAATTTGATTATGGTTTTTGTTTTTGATTTCTGCATTATCATTGAAAATACATAATAATAAATGACTCAGCCTGACTACCCATTGCCTGTATCTCTTATATTGAAATTGGATACGTAAAATACTGTTGTTCTTGGGGGCTCAAAAAGGTTAGCAGTGTAAGTGCTATATGGCTTAAACGTGCCTTAACTTAACAGCCATCTCACCCAGCCTTGTTATCTAGCACTACTGCTGGCTTAAGAGCTCCAGCCCTCTCACGGCATAAGCACAAGGACAAGGAAAAGTGTCCATCCCTGAACGCAGACCAAAGATGAAAGCTGCTTTCATCTTCCCCTCTGATTTTTCATCTTCCCCTCTGATTTTTCATCTTTCCCCATCTGTTTTTAGAGAGTTAGGCAAATACAGATTTTAGGAAAACTCTGTAGATTGAAAGCAGTGAGGTACTTACTGCACGTCATCTTAATTACTGAAAAAATTAGGGGGAAATGTAAATCCATTTGTTGTTGCCCAGATGAATGGGAAATTATCTGGGTCAGAAGCTATTGTAAGCATAGAGACCATAATCATCCTAAAACAAACAAAGAATTTCAGCAAGGAAATTACAGCGGAGCTTAATAAAAGGGAAGAATAAACAAGCAGAGAAGAATCACAAAACTAAAGTGTCCATAAATGGATCCTTTGAACAACTTAATAATTAATCTTACTTTTATCTTTAAACACAGAGTACTTTTATTTATTGGAGGAAATGCTACCTGGGAGATAATGTGATGATAAGAATAATCCAAATGTTTCCAGCAGTTGGTTTAAATACTATCTGACATGTCCCTGCCTGCTAGAAATCGATACAAAGTGCTGCAGTCATTCTTTTCATTTTCAAGTTCGTGCCTTGCTGTTCCTCCCCCTTTCCTCACCCCATTTTCTCATACATTTTGAATAGTTTATAAATACAAGAACAACTCTGAGGCCTCTGTGGAAAATGTAATTGCTGGTAAATGGCCTCACTGTTTCTATCAACAGAGCACATACCCAGATACACACGCGTATTTTTACATGCACACACAGCTTAGGCTTCAACAAACATCATCTTTGCACTTTTTGCTGTTTGCTTTTTAACATTTCTGTCAAAATGATCTCTGCACACAAAGATGATTTATTATTAATAAATTGCTTTAACAAACGGAGCAAAGGCTTCTTGGGGCTGGCCTCAGAGGCCTTCTCCAAACTGCATATCTTAATATCCTTTAATTAGAGGTCACATGCTTAAACTGGAATACAGTTATAAGCCAGCTACAATCCTGATTGACAGTAATCAGAGGCTTTTTTGTACCCATCCTATATGCAGAATAAGCTGTTGTTCTCTGTATTGTATTAAAAGCCCATTTTTTGGTAGACTGAGTTAATTCTCTAAGTAAAAGTAAACTGTTAGTTCGCTTGTCAGTGCGTTATTTTTAGCTTCTCCTTTCTGAAACTTGGGGCTGTGACAGCTTATGACTAATTTCATTAAGGGTTTACATACCATTTGTATGGGTTCTACTTAGCAAATTCAGTCCTTAAAATGTGAAATTCACTCCTTCAAGTATGATAGTCACAACCCTGCTAGAGACACTCTACAAGACATGGTGAGAATTCCCACCCTTGCAGGACATGGTGGGAATCTAACTTTTTCAGTATCTTAGGCAGGCAAACTACACAGCTGGTGACTCATTTTTGAACATGAATTTAAAATACACCTTGATCTAAAATTCATTATCAGTTGTCATATATATTAAATATTCTGAAATAAGAGCCTTCCTCTTGGTGCACCTTGGGCACATTGCTGAGTTTTGCAAACCACTGATCACAGATAAAGGGGTCTTCCCCAGTCAACACTTCCATTTGCATTGATAAAGCTTCTTTTGGCATTGTAGGTTTGCCATATAGAAGCTTAATATTTGGATTTAGGATTGTATTTACCCCTAAATATAGCTGATATGATACAGAATGGTGTATGAGTCTGTCCTTTCCCACAATTGATCCCATTACTCCGGGAGCCTGGTAGGGGCTACTGTGACAAATGGGAAAAAGGACTTCACGGAGGGGTTCAAATTAACAATTTATTTGGACTTCATTCACAGGTCCATTACACCACTATTGCAGGTTCTATGTGAACGATGGCAATTACACTATTGTAATTTAAAAGCAATTCGTGGAATACACTATTGCAACCTACAAGCGATCCCAAAAAGTAACACCACAAACTAAAAGCATGCTAGATATTAATACCTTAAAAGACAGCACCAATCACGATCTTAATAGCAAGCCATATACCACACGTATGTTTCTTAATCACTTACCTTCTCTCTCAGGTAAGGTCACTCAATCCCTGGTGGGGCAGGTGGGACAAGGTGGGGACAAATCTCTTATAGGCCAGTTGTATCAGTGGAAGATTCCCCATTTTTCTCCCTAAACTTTATGCCTTATATTTCCTGATTTGGTGGGGGTGCAGGATTATGCCTGAATGGATTACACTATCTGGGATAGTTACCTCTGGTGGTGTGATGGCTCCTAAGTCTCGGTTGCCAATTTTGTGGTGTCTAGCACTCAAAGTCACAGGAATAGTGGTAGGATGGGACTCAGGGCATTTTGTTTGTTAAGGCTCCATGCGGTTTCAGTTCTTATTGTGATGCAATCTTGAGACAACCCTGGGCTGAGCTGTTTTTGCAGCTCCCCTCAAGTTATCTCTGCATAGACAAGGCAAGGCAGAGATGCAGCTGAGCCGGATGACAACTCCCTGCATCTCACCTCCTGTGCTCTGAAACCACTTTGGCTGGGTGTTCCCATACAGGTACACTGTCACCATCTCACACAGTGGGGACATCTGGGTTTGTGCCTTTGCTGTGAAAGGCCTTGGCACCTCTCCTCCCCAGGAGGTGGGGAAATCGTGAGCTGTGGCCCTCACAGTGTCATGGTCTCCTCAGCCCAGCACCACTGCAAAGAAGGCATACAGTCTCTGTGCCTTCCCACCTGCAACACCTGAGGCAAATTTAGCCCTAAATGATGATGGGTGAGGGTGGGAATTAACCTTTTACACTCATAGGTTTTAAAATGTGAATATTTGGTTAAGTTGTAAAAAGCTACCTTCTATAGGATTTACAGAGCCGTGGCAAAGTAAACAGACTATCTATTAAAGGCTGGACGTTCCCATGTCTGCAGCAGATGTGTTAATCTCACAGCTTTCAGGGAGTAATGCATGACCATTAAAGCATCCCTGCACAAGTTCTGCTGACCACCTGTCATTTCTTTGCACAGTTACTAATGGGAGTGACATTACAGTTTATGAGAAATCAAATTACAAGACAGCCAGGAAATTAATGCTTCAGCACTTCATTATAGGAGCAAAGGGTAACAACCTGTGCATTCTTTTAATTAGTTATTCACCTGGATCTATTTCATCTCTCAAACCAGTGTGCGATGCAGATGATAACTTTGCTCTCAGCAATCCATGGCACAGGAATGTCCTGAGGTCTCTGAAGAAAAAATTGCTGAACACCACTAAAAGTGTTTAATGGCTGATTTTAAGAGACAGAAATCCTCCAAAGGTTCAGATGGCAGAGGCTGTGTTGGATTTGCTAGATGTCCAACAGAAGAGCAGATTCACTGCCTGAGCAGAAGAGGTCATTAGAACGTAATAAATGCCTTCACTGAAAGTTAGGGAGGGACAGATCAATGCAGCAAAGTTTACGTGGAGGAGACCAAGCAGCAGTCAAACACAAATAAGAAAGATGGCCTTTGGTGTGCTAAGATGTTTGGTGCCTATTGGAAGATGAGGCTTCCTGGCACCCAGGGCAGAAATGCAGGGTGCAGGTCATAGACCATAATTAGTTATCCCCAGCTGGTTAGCCTGAGTGAGGAGGGTGGGTTTGGAGATGATGTGATGGGATGGTTTGGTGAATTTAAAGTTGTATCTTAATAGTAATGAAATCTGAAGGTAATGGAAACACTGATGACTTGAATATTGAATACCTAATTTTGCCATATTACCTGCCTTATAACAGAATGAAAATTACAGTAATGTCTGAACAGATACAAGCAGAGAGAGTGTAGAAGGCAGTTGGTTGAGTTCCATTTCCCAAGAAGAAAATATATTGCTGGCTAAGAATAACTTTTTCATCAAGAACTGGACATTTACTTTTGAATGCAAATTAAGACAGGTCACTGGGCTGCTTCATTTGAAATGAGAACAGTGTGTCATTTGCCTGTTCTGTTTAAATATGTGAGGAGAGAGATATGAATTGGACATGGCATTATAATACTATTTAAGGAATATGACAGAATGTGCAAGGAAGTAAGATTACATTAGGTTTCTGCAACTTCACTTTGGAGCTAATGACTTTCCTCATTACAACCACCAGGATGATCATACTGATATCACATCATTTAGCCATGGTCAGCTTCTCTTAGTATGGACATGACCAGAAGTCATGCAAGTGTCCATTTGTGGTACTTTAATTCCACCCTAAAAGTTCACATACATTTTTCATAGATATTACATTGCTCCTCGCACATATTTTTGACTGGTCATAAGTAAAATTTTACAATTAGAATTTGCTGGTTTTATACCAGCTCTATCTTCATCACCAGCATCATAATGATTATTTCATGTGGCCAAATCAGCTGTCTCAGAAGAGCCATGGTCAGGTGCTGAAAATGAGCTCCCTTCTCTGTGCCATGAGTATTTGGAAAGAAAATCAGTTATTTAAAGATAACTTTGAAAATTGCTCTCCAGGAGATGACATGTGATGTGTTGAAGAGAATATGAAAACAAAACCACAACAAAATATCTACTGCGTGATTCTGGAAGCCTTCCAAGGGAATTTATAGAGGGATTTTAGTTATAGTTGCTGCTGTCAGGTAAATATTTCATTTATTTTTACACAGAGTATCAGTTAGCAAATTGTCAAAAATATATATATATCAGTTGAATCTTTCACATTTACAAGAAGGCGGATAAGGGCTTCATAGAATCTTTTCATGTTGCATTAGGTTTTTATTTCACTTGAAAACATTTTGAATCCTGATGATCAAAAATCCATCTTCATATTTCCCCGTTTAGGTTTTTTTGGTTTGGGTTTGTGATTTTTTTCTTAACGTGTACTGCTGTAGCAATCTGTGGTCCTAGGCAGATTTGAGGCTCTGGTATTAGGTCAAGTCAAATAATAAAACCTTTTCAATAGTCTACAGTTTAAGGCTAGAATACTGTAAACAATCAGAACAGAAAGGCGTCTATCTTGATGAGCTTGACATTTAAGGATGTATCTCACATTGTGTGTTTTTCACTTGAATAACACAGAACTACAGCAGTATGAGCAGAAATGAGGAATACTTGGCCATATGTTCATTTTTAGCCTTTGTGTAAAATCACGTGTAAAGCACACATCCATCTCTTCAAGGGTCTCCATGTTTTCTGCTTATGGTATGAGGTGGAACCTTTCCAGTGGTAGAAGTTCTTAAGAGATTCTGTGAGGCTCCAGCTGAGAAATGTAATCCCATCAACTGAAATAATATTTGTTCCTGTGCCACAGTGTTTAAAATAATAAACCAAGACATTTGTGTTTAGGAGGACAAAAGCAACGATATGCCTCTTCTACAGGTGGGGACAGGAAACACACGAACAGAGTGGCCTGATACAACTCTATTGAAAGTAAATGCAAAGTACGCTGTAGTTTCTTTAGAAGCTGTTGTTTGAAGTCATATTGAAAGTAGATCCAAAGAAAGACTTCAGATTTCCTGCTTTCTTCACAAGCTGCCTTATCACGAGTCTGTTTTTCATTTATAGTAGTCAGGAGCCCATATTATATTCCCACTTACATGTGAGTTTCAGTTAATATAATAAAGAGGTCCACTATACGTCATCCAGTTGTGTCACCACATATAAACTTCATTTTTTTAACTTAGGATGGAGTGATTACTTCAGTCATTTCTCTAGACACCTTTTTATGAGTGTCATATATGCAGAAGGTTGCCATCTGATTTGTTTTAGGGAAATCTTAAAGATGTTTCTGAAACTGTTCTTTGGCAATATTATATGCAACTGTGTTTGCAATAGACAGAGGTTATGTAGTTCTTTTGTTCTTTCCAAGCATTTTTTATCCTTTTCTGCTCTATGTTCTTTAATTTTTTTAGAGAGCTTTGGGAACATAGCCCCTTCCTTGCAGTGTTAATTAAGTTCACTGATTCATTGTAACAATAGTAGCAAACAAAGATGAAAAAGCTGAAAGAAATTTTCCCCTGGCATAGAATCTAAAATGTTGCTATGTTTAAAAAAACCTGTTCTCCTCATCTCTCCCTGTTCTTTATTATTTTAAGAACTTGTCTACTTTCTGAAAGTACTGCAATTCTATCAATACTACGATCTAGACAGCATGTACACCATTAACAGTATTGTGCAGTGTATGCTAATGTTAAATTCAAATTCACAAAACCTTTTCCTTGAGCTAATAATTAGATTAAAATTAGACCAGCAAAGCCCCTCTTTTTACCTATTAATACATGAAATTTAATTTTTCTGCTTGTAATCCTGCAGTTCCAGGACATAGCTCTTATATACCTTTTGACAGTAAAATTAAAGACATGGAAAATTGCAGCAACTTTACTTCTTACTACTTGAAAGACTGCTATAATTCATGAAAAAAGCAGCTTTGCAATCCATTCATGGTGAGCTACATGGTTAATGGGTTATTTTTTCAGAGACTAAGGATAGTTAGAAAAAATACTACTCCCTGAGCTCCATTTTACGTGCCAATGGAGACAGGAGAAGAAATTTATTCTGAAACAACCAAAGTTTCTTTTCTTCTTATTTCCATATAAACTACTTGGTTTAATATTGGAAAATAAGGATGCTGGGGCAAAATCTTATCACTTACAAACTGTTACTCCCTTAAGACCGTATCTTCTACCAAGGACGGTATTTTAGGTAAGTTTGGGTTGGTTTTTTTTGTGTCTGTTTATAAACAATAACTTTGAGATCACTCAGCAGATGACAGGTACCATACAAGTTTACAATTTTCACTCTCCAGATTATTCTGTAACATCTCTGAAAGCACTGATCCGGTAATTTAAAGTCAGATTTGTCTTTCACTGTTCTGTTAATACAGAAGAATCCTTAGTTCATTTTCTTTCCTCCAGACACTTTTATAAATCTTGTAGCACATATGCAGTTATTCAATAAGCTTTTTTCTACTCCTTTGCTCACCTAGCATTCTTCCAGGGGCTATGTTCTTCTAGATGATGCCAAAGGTGGGTTTTATTTTCCATGGGGATTCCTTGCAGGTTTCCATGAGCAACTATGTGCCATGAAGAAGTCTGTCTGGTTAAATGTTTCTTTCTAATTAAAGAACTTTCTATTTAACTGGTACCTGCACTTTTCAGTGATTGTTGCAGTCAGTGAAAAAAGCTAGCTTGAGTGGAATCTGAGTGGGTAGCATTGATGAATCCACAGGTACATAAACTATCCCAAGGGATCTAGAATTGGTTTCCTTGGAATGACACTCTCTCCAAATGACTGAATGCACTCAAGCTCTACAATCTGAATATTACCTGAATACTGAATAAATAACCAAAGTCTTTTCAACTATCTACTGGAGAGTTGAATAGTAAAAAATATTTTCTAAACCTAAGTATTTTGCCTGAGTATTCTGTATATTTCAAATTTAAAAATTTGAATGTTTTGTTTTTATAAGGTCAAAAAAAATGCAGCTATAATGTTTTCCTCAAGACTTTGACTTACACCAGATGTCTTGGAGATAGTGATAGCCTATGGCGTATCTCCAGCTGAAAACATACTAGCGAAGGGTTAAGAGAAATAATATATAAAGGCATGTAAAAAAATAATAATTACAGAACTGTGGAATTTGACTAGAACAAGAAGGAATTGTAATGCTTATTCAGTCTAGAAATCTAGATGTGGGCTTTGTTTATCTTCCAAAAGACAGCGTCACTCATTCAATAGACCAACCTGTGTTTGACAGAGGATCAAAAGATTGTGGCCTTCTGAATTATCAACACCGTTTTCTGGTGTGCCTGTTCCCCTGTCTTTTTCATATCCTGACCAACTGCTGTACACACCTAGTCCTGTCCTGTTTAAGTTACAAGATATAATTCACAGGGCTGGTAAACATCTGGTGTGGCAAAACTTTCTCCTTTGCTTAGATTTATCTCTGAAGCCTTTCCAAATACTTTTTTATTGTTTTCTATAGCATTTTATTCTTCTTTTATGTGCCAGATTATTTTTAGGTTCCCTAAATTTCTAAAAGCCAAAGTATAAACTGGAATTGAACTGTTTAAAAATAATAACAAACAAAAGGAATGCAAAAAATCAGATAATCTAACAGCCTGAAAATCAGCCCTCCATGTAGTTGTCTGTGTGCAGCAACAATAACACTGTATCTGACTTAGTGAACCTGAGTGAATGAACACACTGCAGTTTGAGACCTGTAAAATACTCTCTTTAGAATAAAAAAATACATAACTGTTTTGGTTTCCAAAAGCCCTCTTTTCAGAGAGTTACAGTACAATTACACTCAGCTGTAGACTATCATTCATTTACTCCACTTAGTAATTTGCATTATAAAGATGGCTCAAGGCAGCTCACATCAGAATTATCCCTGTGGAGTTATGTTTGAGATACACCTTAGCTAGAAATTTAGAACTAACAGTGCAAGGCCACCTTTCAATCAGTGATAATGGATATCCAGGACAAGCAGTGCTAGACTCATTTGCTATCGATGTCTGAATAAAAGCAGGTCAGAGTCACAAAACACGTCCAGCTAGACAATGCCCATTAGCTGTAGGTTCTGTTACTCAGAGGGAACCTTCAGAGGCCTCACACAGAAATAAAGAAGCAGAAGATGAAACATGCATGCTAGTATCAGAATTTGTTGCAAAAGAAAAAAAGAAAAAAAAAAAAGCCTCCAGTCCCCTAAGAAGCTCAGTATACATAGATTTCTGCATTTATGCAAACATCTACTTGAGTGAGTGAGTTAGCCTGGGGAGCCTTCCTCCCAGGATCAGGGCCAGAGTGAGCTGCTGGTGAGAACAGGTGGTATAAATACAAGGATGCAGAAGGCAAAAAAATGGAGAATCATTTATGCTAATTTATCATACAGAAAATACTGGCAAATCTTTTGACTGCAATTAATACTATGAGCGTGTCAGCAACAACGTCTTTACAGTTGCATCCAGGCTTGTTATTTAAAAAGGAGAACAAAATCTTTGAGTTATGTCTGCTGACAGCATTGGAGAATTTATGAGCACGAGTCAGATGTGGGAGCAAGGGAGAACGTTACATATGCAGTGCAGGGAAGGATGCTCCTGAGGCTAGATGTGTGCAGATGGGTTTGTGTTTTCTACTAAATTCTGCCAGATGCACAGTGCATTTCAAGAACTGTTTTGGTGCAGTTGGGAATCTTCTGTGTTATTGTTGCCTGGCTTTTGTCACAGTAGAAAGTTGTTGGTTTGGCAAGGCCACACCACTCCATCAAAGGAGGACAGCTATGCTGTGTGTTTCTCCAGCTCTGAGAACAAGTGTTGCTTCTGCTTTTCTTTCAGCAGAATGAACACAGTCATACCTCCATAATGTTGGATTTGCAGGTCTCCTGTGACACAGGCTGTTTCAGATAGCAAGGTGACCGTTCTCAGATATAGCTTCAGTGCTGTAACAGTGCCACCCAACAGTGAAGTCATGCCTCTCCCCCTGCCTCTTTGGGCCAAAATCAGGTACATTCACTCTTTTCTGATGTTCCTCTTGGTTGTACTGCTTAAGCGCAACATCTGTGCAATGGAAGCCCAACCAAGTGGGTGCCACTGCTGCACTTACACCTACACCTCATTGGCTGAGAGGTGATACATTTCTTCTCGCTATAGTATTTTATCGCAGTGCCTAGAAATATCTGGTTAAGATCAAGTCCCCATGACAGGGGAACGAGACAAACATTGGCACCAAGGTGGGAGTTACAGCCTGCTGCAGCAGCACAGGCAACCCCCTCCTCTGCTGCTGAGAAGGAGCAAGATCAGAGGAGGCAGAGATATTCCAAACTTGAGCAGACTGTAATGTTATCCGGAGTGGATTTGATCCACCTCTGAGAAATGCCTGAGGGGTTCTGTCTTGTTAGATGGAATGTTTGTATATACTGCCGAGACTGCAACAGGGTCTGGTTTGGCTACTGCCTCTCCGGAGTAGTTCTGGAACCACCAAACAGCAATCATCCAGCTCTGAATCCAGGGAATTGGGAGGGAGAGGAGGAAAGCTGTGGGAGAAATTCATGGGCACTGTCTTGCTCCCTCTTCTCCTAACAGCAGGTCCAAGGGCTGATGGCAGGTGAATACAGTCAGGCTGCTTTCAGCATGGAGTATAGTGCTCAGATGGGGGCAGTGGAAGCAGATCAGCAAGCACTTTGTTTTCCAGCATCAACACTGCTATGTGTTGCTATTAAATGAGACTGTGCTTCTGCCATAACCATGATTTCTCATTATTCTTTCTGTTCAGGTAGCATAAATACTGCATGTGGAAGTTGGAAAAATTTCTTCCTAAAACCTGAAATAGTTACAGAACCTGAAAGCACAACAGCTATGGCTCCACACCTGAACTGAGGTTCTTGCATAAGGAAAATTTTTTCCTGCAAACAAAAAAGATTGGGGCCAAACGTGTGTTAGCCCTGTCTGGAGAAAGAGGAGGCAAGAGGACATGGAAAAGATGAGAGTCCAGGCACCAGGTCCATGTCTGAGATGCTCCAATGTGCAGGTTCAGAATTTCTCCTGGGCTTCTCAACAACTGAGAATTGCACATCTGGTGGCCAGTGGCAGCCTCAAAGTAAGAGGCACATGAAAAAGCATGTGAATGCAGAATTTCAGGAATGTTAACTCAGAAACCTTAAAAAGGATTTGGTGAAGAAATGGACAAACCCTGACATACCACAATTTCCCTAGTCCTCAGGAATTCCCTATGGGAATTTCCAAAGGTCTTTCACTATGGGTCTAGCTGGTATTGTATTTTTTAATGGGATGGTGTTTTCGTCACAAGACCTAAATGACAATAAATGTACTGCTGTCTAATGCCAATGTCTCCACAGATAGATACTTTACATTTTAAAAGAAAATGGGCTGCATAGTCTTATTTTCTTGCAAGGATTCCTTGCAAGAGAAGACAGGAGAAAATGCCATTCAGATTTTTCCGTTTAATTTATTTAAACGGAAACACCTTCATTTAAGCTTAACAATTATACTGTAGGTATGCATCAGGACAGGAGTAATATTTGTGGCTGCAGGGTATACAGCTGAAAGGTAGTAATATTTGCTGAAACTCCCAGGATACTAGGCTCATTTATTTTAAATTAAAGAGGTCAAAGAAATGTACAAGTAGAAAACCATGGTGAAAGGAACGGTTTCACATAAAACATTGTTGAGTGCTTATTCTAGAAACACTAATCAGACTAGATTACTAAGTACACTGCACTGGAGTCACAAATTCTGGAACAGGTTATGTAGCTCAGGGAGTAAAATTTCAAGATCCCTATGACTAGTGGGATGACTACTTATAATAATTATCACAGTACAGAAATTACCAGAATTTGTCAAAGACTGCAGGAAGGTCAGTGGTGGTCAGGAACAGTCTAAAGTTAAATCATCAACCTAGTACCATACCTCCAAGGCTGTTGGTCCAAGTATGAGATGCTGCTGTTTCGCAGATGTACTTTCTGTTTACTTTCTCAGAGTACCTCTGCAGCCAGAATAACCAGGACATCAGCTTCTAACTTGCAAAGAAAATAGTTTTTCAATGTATACAAGGTCTTACAAGGTCTATCTGCCTTATCAATACCTTCAGAATCCAAAGTAAGCATGGTATGAAAGTGACGTCCTGAAACAAACTCCGGGTAGCACTTGTTTGGCAGTTCTTTAAATTAATTTTCAGGTGATAGAAATCATTGATTATATATAAAGTCCATGATGTCCCATCTGAAAGGCTTGGCTGCAAGAATTGCATATAAGATATTTTAAGGTTCTCTTATCTGTAAAACATTCATTTGAAATAGAGGGGGAAAATAAGTTAAAATTATTAATAAGTGAGTTTGGTTGTCATGGGAACCAATTGTCTCAGGTCCTCCGTTCCAATACAGCTATTAACCCCTAGTCCATATTTATTATTCAAGGAAAATAATTGACTTGAAAAAGGAATTGGTTGTCATAAAAAAAGACAAGCCACTGTGCTAAATTTGAGTCATTTGCATGACATGAAAATGAATTAAGGAGGATGAATCTTCTTCAGCCCTAAAATTATTTACATTTGGGTTAGTGCTCTGTTTTTTTCTCAGCTCTCATTATTATAGGACATCAAAAAGAACTGGGAGTAGCAGATCTGGAATGAAATACAGTATCCTACAGATACCATGCTCTGACTTAGATCTTTACCGTGCTTTTTAAGAATTTCATCCTATTCTTAAAGCTTATGCCAGGTGGGAAAATCCATAGAAAGAGCTCATATTATCACTAATCTGATTTTTTTTCTGTCAGCCACTATTTATTCAAGTTTGTAGTTGTGAGGTTACCCCACTTAGCTTGACTGAATGGAATGAAGGGGATTGCTTGGCAGGCTTTTTAAAAGAATTTGTACAAAGGTGTCTTGATGCAACAGTATCTGTTTTCAAAGTATCTACATATAAAGTTTTATTCTTAAAATACCAGAAGTCCAAGCCTGGAAAGCAGATTTTTATTTTTTTTTTAATCATTCCAATTATTTTTCTAGTTATCATCTATTAAAAATGGTCATTTACTATTTTGAGGATGTACTGTAACAATTTTTCTCTAGAAAGTGTTGGTCTTCATCTGATTTGCCTGTTTTTCCCAGTACCCACTATATTCTAACACCCAGTCTCACATCTGCAATCACCAGTTTCATCACAGGCTCCCTCACTGAATCGACATCTGATCCCCCTGGCATGGGATTTATATTTCAGATGTTGGCTGCTACCATGCTGACTCTTTTTTTTTTTTTTTTTCAAAATAATAATAAAAAGGAGTTTATACCTTTGGATATTTTCTTTGACCTGACTAAAGGCAGGTATTTTACTTGCCAGTTTCAGTGATGTTCTGCCAATCACAAAATAACCATGAAGTGTGCTTTTATTTAGTTTCTGCACCTAGGTTACCAGAAGTTAGGATGAAATTATCTCCTGGTTGCTTGAAATAGAAGATTTTTGGAGTCATTAGCCAGGATCTTATCTTTTTTTTTTTTTTTGCCTTAAATTGTTGCTAATGGAGTGCTTTAGAGGATCAAAAGTAGGACGTGGGCATTTCATGTTTAGAAATATTGAAATCAGTGTGTCGTGCTTATTTTTAAGAAGTTGTCAAACTTTCTCTGTACATATCAAACACAAAATAGATACAATGTATAACAAATAACAAACAAAACTCTTGATTAATAGAAGTCCTGTGAAGCACTTGAACTCTTGGGATAAAAGACAACTGGCTAGAGGAAGGTGAGGAAGAATCTGGCACTTACCTTTATTACCATGTTTCCTATTCTGCCTGGTCCTCCTTTGGTCTTACCAGTTAATAATGTATGTTCGTTGGATAACCCTTAATGTGAAATTGCTGTGTCTGAGATAACAAATAGAAATTAAATCTGCAAAACATGACCTTCCCTATTTTCTCTCTTTTATTTACTCTTTGCCTATTGCACATTATCATTGCTATTACTTAGTGTCACCTACCATCAAAGTGATAAGCAGATTCATTTATCTACCTAACAATTGATATCAATGGATAAGTATTCTTAGTGGTGTTGACAGCCATTAATCTTTTTTGCTGCAGAATGTCCCTATAGTAGTAGACCTGTTGTCCTTGCAATCTTTTTCAAATCATACATTGCATCTGCTTGCAAATATTGCAATTTATCTATAGGTGGCAGCAGACTTACACTGTAAGGCCAAAGTTAGACCTTTCAATTATTTTCAATTACTTGTCCATAATCATTTCATCTCTGTAAAGACAGTATACAGGACAAAAGGGGTGTGGAGACAAATACATGGGTGGATTAGGCCATAATTTTAGCAGCTGAGAACAAAAAATAGAAAAAAGAACAAGAGGGGCAAGCATCAAAAGTAAGAAGAATGTTCATGCAATAATAAAGTTTACTTTGCAGATGATAATAATTTACTGTCTCCTTTTTACAAAGCTATCATTTGGGAATTAACCTACATATTTGAATACCATCTCTTTGCAGCTGGATTCCACAGAGCCTGAACAGAGCTCTGCTGTTGATATTGCATATTGTTCTTTTCATCGTAATATATTTAAGGCAAAGCTTTTCTTAATCCTGCCTCTAGGAAACCACTATATTTATGATGAGATACCTTGTGCATACATCATAGAGTAAGTGGACATGCTTCAAGGGACCAGTTAGTCTCTGTATTAGGTTTCAGTGGCTGAAAATGATCATTGAATGTTCTATTGCGATGGTGTTATTATCTTCTGGTCCTTCCTAAGAATCATAAAAGAGATTAAATTCAATTTATTGAAAGGCAGACCATTAAACCCTTGATATGTGCTGCATTGTGTGCATCAGATTTCATAGTGGAAAACGGATTTTTATGGGAGATAATAGAAGATAATGAAGGTAAAAAATAATTATAGAAACTAGGGTCCAGTGATTATCAGCACCATCAATATTTGCATATTAGGCCCTAAGGACTTATTCATAGGTTTAATAGTGAACTTACATGAGCCAAATGCATTTCCTATGCATTTGTCATTGTTTTTAAAAATCTATATGAAAGATGAAAAGTACACCTTGAAATTTTTAGGATTCCTGCAGTTCAACCAAAACTAGTATCAGGTGTCTTACAGGTTGAAAATAACTAATGTACCATTAAATTATCTGTGATAAGAACAGCATATGGATGAAATGTTTACCTTTTCCTTCTCAGGTGATTCATTGGCAGTAAATTGACACCAAAGAATTTGAAAGCCTCAGTTTTGATTGAGGGTGCATGCACACATACGGGAAAAGTCAGGGGCAGAATCACTCTAATTTGTACTTTAAAAATAGTCTAAGCTCAATTTACTCTGGCAAAATTAGACTTCCCATTCAAAATCTCAACCTTCTCAGTGCAATTCTCATCTCTTTTTTCCTCATGGTTTCTGTTGAGAAGGCCTTGTATGTTGGTATGAGTGCACTCACTGGTGTCAGTCAATACCCTTGACCTGCTCTGTCATCTGAGATCCTGATTGTACAAACAGGTCAAGCTGCTCAGCATGCTCATCTGAGCAGGAGGACAGGCAACAATAAGATAAGAGTGCTTAGGCAAGAAGTCCCCACTCATCTGCTATGAGACACCTTGTTAGCATGCAAAAGTCAAATATGAAGGTGCTGGGAGCCTTGAAGGTTGCAGGCAAAAGCCCTTCGACAGGTTAAATGATAGTTGAGGGTCAAGACCCTGGGCTTAGGAAACTAAATTCCTACTTTAGAAACCTAAATCTTTTTGTGTTTAAGATCCTGGATTAACTATTTGACATTAGATTTGTTACAATTGAGTTGTTCAGTTTGCTGTAAGTGAAGAATTCTTTTACCAGATTGAAAATTTTGGTTTAGAAACCTTAGGTATCTATGTGGCCCAGGTATAGGA
>JAOXJM010000041.1:45470172-45498060 GCA_026413425.1 Tringa solitaria | reverse complement strand
GTTGCTTTTCATTCCTTATCAGAGCTGGTCAGATAACAAAAAATCCCTCATGAATATTTTAATGGATAAATAGAGTGAGTTGCTATGCTGTTATTCTGTGTACCCTATTGTATATTATGACAGTATTCTGACAACTGACACTTACATGAAAATGAGTGCAAATCCCACAAGTGCAAGCCAGTGTGATTGTTCATCCAAAATTACTTACCAGTAATGTATTCTGTGCTTTCTCTAGTTGTCACTTGTTACATTCATTTTTTAAAAGATTCACATATCCATTGGGCTCTAAAAACAATATTATGAGACTTAAGTAAAAGATTAATAAGTTTGGGAAAACCCCAAACTAATGGATTGTTCTGAAATGTAGAAGGCTGCAATTCATTTAAATAATCTGATCAATTATTAGATATTTACAGTAAGAATAATTAAAGCTGCAATCAAAGCACAAAGAATCAACGAAATAAAGGGGAGAGCTTACATGGTTAAAATGAAGAACACTTTATAGCTTTTTGCTGGTTTGTAATAAACTTTTTTACAGATTGTGGTCCTGTTTGCCAATGTTGCTAGAATTAATAAGCAAAGGAGAGAGGGAAGAGGCAAGAAGGAGCTGACAATTGTTCTGTGCTACTCCTGTTTTATACAGATGTCACATCTACTGATTGTACTGGAGCAGGTTGGGAGTAAACTCTCAATTAAACCTATTATCCACCAAAAAAAAAAATCAGCAAATCCAAGTATTTGAACAAAACCATAAGTGCAAAACAGCCTGTGCTTTTATTTTAGGAGCCTGAGTAAAAGTATGTGCAGGTAAGAAATAGCCTTCTGATCTACCCCCTGACTCTGGTAATTTTCCTTCACCCTGAAAGAGTTTCTTTGGCTTCTCTGTGCCTAATAGTTTTTGTTCCAGCTGCCATCTCATCATTGCTAGAGCTCATTGTTGTGACAATTCCTCTTTTTAGATAAATATTTCAGGTTTATTACCCCTTGTGAAATGGGATTTTCAAAATCTATAAAATAATATTTTGTTCTCTAATTCCTTAATTTTTGAGAGAACAATTTCTTTAATGTCTGTTTCTTCATCTTTAAATGCTAGGGTTAGCCTTGGATTTGATTTAATCTCCGTTATAACTTTATAAACCTTGCATGGATTGCTTTGATGTTCCCTTGCATCCAGTGAGCAGACATTCAGCTTTTTCATTCTCTTTCATAATACAAATCTTTGAAGCTTGATAGCGTTTTTGTTGCAGTACGATGTACTCAAGCAGCAGTAATTATACTGGTTCCAAGATATGGTGCCTAGGCAGTGTGAATACACATCAAACCAACACTAATCCACACGTTTAAAAAAAAAAGGATTGAAACAAAAATGGAGTTGCCTATAATATTAAACAAATTATTGTTATTTTTAGTAGAGGTGAGCTGTTTAACTTCTTTCCCACTAACAACTTCTCTTCATGTTTAAAGTTAGGGTGCTAGTAAATGATCCAGGCATGTGAAAACTGGTTTATATACTGAATACATGACAAAACTATGGCAGTTTACACCAACTGAGGATTTTTCTTGTCGGCTGTTTCAAATATTCCTTCTCCAACTTAGTTAGTCACTGTGGTACAAAAACATGAACATATAAGAGAAATCTTTAATAGCTGCACCTCATGCTGAACTACTGTGAATATTAACAGAATTTCGCCCTATTGTCAGTATGAAATTTTTTCATGATCATGAATATGCATTTTATCATGATGGCAGCTAAGACTAGACACATTTTACTGTGATGGGAGACAAGATTAGCCCCATCAGCCTCTACACTAGGAGCCTCTGGAGCATCATGAGATACATGATGAATTTAAATCTGATACTGGCCTTAATCTGTCTCTATTCTAGCAGTGATGGTGTCTCCTCCTTAAGGTTTACAGAGAGAAAACAAAATATTCTCTATATTAGAAATGGTCATTTTATCTCTTAACTTTCACATTTGTAATGAGTTAAAGAGGAGCAGAATGAAAAATGGATTTTTAATCCTGTAATTTTTCAAGACTACCCCCAACTTTAGAAGAGTTGCACAGTCTCATTTCTCCTGTGGGGACTCCAGGTGCACAAATACATCTTTGTTAGCCAAAAGAAACAGGGGAAAATAAAGAAAAAATAATTTCTGTTTGATTAAGAGGAAAATGAATATAAGAAAAACTTTCAGATATTTTTTTTTAAATTAAAAAGAAACAAAAGATACAAGCTGAACATGAACAAATCATCAAAGAATAAATGACAGGAAAAGAAAGCAGCAATATCCCAAACAGTATTAATGATGACTGAAGCAGAATAGAAAAAGATTTGGGAGAAAAACAGCTGGAGCAATCATTACTTAGAGATTTTCTAATTGACTGAGACTCTCCCTCAGTGTTTACAACTTTGGTGGGTGGTTACCAGACAAAGCTACAGTTTCAAACCTCCTAGCTCCTCTGTCTTGTAGAAAACACATAGAAGGTAACAGCAGAGTGAGCACCAGTTCTACAGCTGAGAGGATAAACTCCTACAAGTGTCAGTGAGAATGTGCACCTGCCTGTATGTTCCTCTGGCCTCAGGTATTTAGTAAAAACACATGGACGAACAAGCTTTGTTAAGCATGAGCTGTACTAGTTCTAGGAAGTACTAGAAACCAAAGTTTCTTTTCTGCTTCTTTTCTTTTCTTCTTTTTCTGCTGCTGGTCGCATTTTTTATCTAAGTATCTGCTGTTCAAGTCAGTGACTTTTTATTTAATGGCATTTGGTCAACTGTACACATAAAGGCATTCCTAGCAGCAGATGAACTGTCTGGCAGCTGCCTGCTTGTCTGCCCACTTGAACTGGCTTCACAAAGCATTGATTTCAAGCAAAAGTGGTGGGTTAGGAGAACACAAATTTTGGAATCCAGGGTAACAAAGTGTGCTATCCTGTATTTTAATGGTTAATTATTGTTTAGCAAAACCTTTGCAATCCTCGTTTAAAAGGCATTGTATTAGAACAGTTTGATATAGTAGTAAAATCTGCAAATAAAAGCAATGTCTAGTACTAGTCATTTGGAATGCAAGTGACAAAAAAAGCAGTGTAAGAAAAAGTGTCTTATCCTTCTCACTTTATACCCTTATCTTTTCATTGATAAGTTAAATGATTACATCCTCTAGTTAATAGAAGTTGATCTTATCATTAAGGGCCTGAGCCACGTGAAAGGGGACTTGATGGGCAGTTTAGTGTCCAGATCTGAAATACATCTGAAGTCTCATGTTTATGTAACACCTGATCCTAGAAGCCCTAAGTGCCTTAGGTTTGTAAAGTTTTTATTTCTTATACTTTAAGTGTGCTACTTGTCAAAATATATCCCTATTGGCATATGTATGGCCTGTTGTATCCAAAACTTTTTCACACACAGAGTAGAAGCAGGATAATAAAAAAAAATATGACTAATACTTGCTTGGCCCATGCCTCAAAAGAGGGCAAGGGAAGTATGTCAAGAGCAAATGACATCACTCCTTTTCTTTTGTGGAAGGTGTTGAGCGGAACAAAACATAAGTAAGGAAAATGGAGGGGAAGGTACATCCAAACTTTGGCCACAGTTTCCTTTATCATAGGTCTCAATCCTGGCCACCTCCACCTCAGCAACTGGATACCTTGGCCATCAGTCCTAACTAGAAGGTGATCAGTAACACACACCTCACCTATTTGGGATACAATTATTAAGGATTAACTGTTTGAATACGTAGTGAAAATGACTATATTGATCATGTATATTGTCAATGAATGCCAGTCCAGCAAAGTGCTGGAGTTTCAAACTAGCCTGACTTATCAGTTTTTTTAAACATTTCTATCAGAATGTTCTCTAATGTATGCAATATACAAATACGGCACAGAGAGTCTACCTGTCTTGCTGATTTGCTGTGTAGTGGAAGAATTGTTTCCTAATGTACCTTCATAGTGTGCAAAAAGCTTTTCTCAGTTGATACTTCTCAGTCCTACTGTAGTACAATTAAATAAGAATTATTTATTATTGTATTAAGAGAATACTGAAACCTCACCCAAGGCAATTATTTTGTAGATTTGAATTCTATTACAAGGAAAAATAAATAGCTCCTGCTTAAATGCATCTACAAAGACCTAAATTCTTCATTATAAGAAGTCTTTAAGATGGGGCTTTATTGCTTTTCTTCCCTTTTTTTTTTTTCCTTTTAATTATATATTAGCCTCTGACAATAGCAATGTAGTACGTGGATGTGTTTTAGCTGTGTTGCATATATCAGCCTACGGGTATATTTAGCAAATCCAATAACACTTCACTTCTCAGAACATTTAAAAATGTACAAAAGTGTGAAGCTGATAAACCCCCTCAGAGAGCGTCTTGCCTCCAGTGGTGCAAAGTAGCAGGTTTCTATCAGTCTCAGGCAGCATGGTCCTTGTGTTTTTCGGATCAATTTGTCAAATGAAATCCAGCTAATTGCGTACTAGAATTGGTAAAGTATAAAAGAGTGAAAAACTCAAGATCATTTTTAATGAGGCTTGGTTTGGTTGGTTTTGGTTGTTTTTTTTTTTCGTTTTCTATGCATTTTAGAACATATACATAAAGGGAATTCAGCACTGAACCTTCTGAAATCTGTTGTGCCCAAGTGAGAGAGAGCTTCATCTACATATTTCCCCTGGGAAAGGACAAGCCGCAGGTAAGGTGCTGATGGAGGCTGGGTGGGGAAGAGCCTCACATCTCTGTAGTCGTCTCTTCTAACAGTACAGAATGAAGAGTGGCTGAAGGAAGGTATATAAAAGGGACAGTTTACTCTCCAGGGCAATCCCACCTTCTCCTCAGCCCTTGCTTGCAAGTTCTGACGGCACAGCGTTGCTGAAAGAGCTTTGGCTGAATACAGATGGTCTCTGAAAAGGCAATGGTACAGCCCCCTCTGATTTGAGTAGAAGCTGGATGATTTAGGCTGCAGCTTCCAGAATCAGTCAAAATACTTCTGTGACAGATTCTTGAACCAGTCTTTGATTATATAATGTGATAGATTCTGGATTCAGAGATGCAGGGACTATGTTACAGGCAGTCAAGTACACACCTAAAGGTCTCATTCAAGGAAAATACAAAAGTACAGCTTTAAATCAACCTCATAGTTCTGATCCATTAACATATGGAACTCTTTAAGTCTGTGTCTAATATTAAACAAGTACTTAAATGTTTTGCCAAATATAGGTAGATTACTTACATAGAAATGATGAAGAGCTTTGCTGAAAGAGCACTTTGTAGCAAGAAAAGACAAAGCCATTACTTCACGCACTGCTAATGCGCCACAATTTGCTTCTGAGAATATTTCAGTCTGCATCCTGAAGGTAGGAAAAGGCTTCTTAGGTCTGCTGATAAACGAAAGAAATATCACTGTGCTAGTAAGAATTAGAGCAGATCATTATGAAAGACCATAAGAATTAGGAAAATGTCCGGAGAGCACATGCTTGAACACAAATATCTGTATGCTGAATTCAGTTAAACCCTGAATTTAATCTTTTGTTTCCTCTGTCAGTTCTTGTCTTTTTTCTTCTACTTCCTCATTCTTCTCCACTTGAGTCCCCTTATTCTATTCTTTCCTTTCCTGTCTTGGATTTGAAAGCTACTTTTTTCTTAATTTCTTTCCCTCACCATTCATAGTATTTTTTTTCTCTGAATCTGTGCCAAATTACTCATACTCTCCACTTTGTATTTATTTTCTCTCTTTGCTAACCAATGTCTGCCCTACTTTTCCTCTAACAATTCTGTCTTCCCATAGTAATAAAAGAAAAAAACACGGTACAGGCCTTAAACACTCATCCACAATCCTCAGCACTCACCAGGTCCCAGGTGCAGTTTCGCTCGTCCCTGCTTGTGCTTTCGTGGGCAGTACTCAGGCATGATTTGCAGCAAATGCTAAGGGTATTCTCCATAAGCAGCAAGAATAAGGCCTGACAAGTTTGATTTCCCTATCCTACGCAGTCATTCAACTTGGCTTTGATCCCTCAAACACCTCCACGCACCCTCATGACAGAGGTCAGAGCAGGCATCACACACCCAGACTTGTTTCGCTGATGTGTTGATGTACAGCCCATACATTACTGGAGAAATTCTGAACTGACCCAATATATATTTATATTTTACGGTGCCTTAGGGATTCAGCAGTACTACGTGGGGCTCAGAGGGAGCCCAGAGATGAGCTCTATGTAATATGTATTTGAATACTCTGCTTTAGAAAGCACCTTGTGGCTGTGAGCCAATCTGTGCCGCTTGGTCTCAAACGTGAAACTGTCCTTGGCTTGTTTTACATACTAATGTAGGTTTATCCTAAGGATAGCCAAGGACTGGCTTTGAAAATACAACTTGTTTCCCCAGCTCCATCCTCTGTTCGGACACATCCAGAAGGAGTGATGTGTCAGAGGCTCACCACAGGAGAAACTGGCCTGGAGCAAGCTGCTTCATTGATGCCTTGTACTAGAAGTGTCTCACCACGACGGTAGCGGTATATCTCCAACTAGTCACCCTGAATGTTAAGCTTCACAAATCTAAACAAGTCTGTCACTGAACAGCCCCTGCTGCATATATGGTGGGGTTGCAATTAGGCCTACCAGAGAACAACGTTGCAAGAGACATAGAAATGCAATATTCAAATCGCAATGATGCTTATCTAGGGACAAGACGACAGTTATTGGTGGGGACTTAAATTATGTGTGTGGATATTCATTGTTGCCTTACCTTTGCTTGTGCCTGAAAAGAGAGCTGGTCTCCCACTGATGATCCTCAAAACTCAGTCTTATTTTTGCTCCAGTAAGGACTACCTGAAAAAGCAGAATTGGTTGCCAAGGAGTATTTACTACATTTTAAGAGAGCATCTATTTACCCTAATAAAATATCTGTTATTAGTAGTCAAACACACACACAAAAATGTGGATTTTGAAGTTTTCCCTTTCAGCCTCCACTTAAGCTGCAGCATTTCATCATTATCACTCTCTCTAACGTGTCCTTATTTTATCAAATTGCTCATTATTTTTTATGAATTTTCACAGGTGAAATGCGGTTGCCCGCTTCTCATTATTCTCCCTAAAGTCTCAAACACAAAGACAAAAGTCACCAGTTTAATTTGGATGAACATAATTTTTATAGTTTCAGGGCTCATTTATATTGTTCCCAAAAGCACTAGTATTGTACCTATTGGTATAAGAAACACCAGTAGATGGCTCTGTAATTCCTGAATTATAAGCAAGGAAATAAGGGAGGCTTTGATAGCTTTGACTTTTGTGAGCAGATTTGATTTGGTGACACCAATGACAGGAATGAACTTCATGCCGACTTGCTGAAATGGGACACTTCCATTTGTTATATCACGCCGTTTCAAAATGGCCAGTCTGTCCTCGACCCACGTCGACCTTGAGGACTTCCGATGGAGCACCGGGAATGCTGTCATCCTGTACAGGCAACGGCTCCAAATAAATCGGTACCAGAATGACACCCAGCTTATGGGAGAGGGCAGAATTACTAAGCAACGTCGTGCCCTGCTCGCTGCAGAGCGATAAGAATGAAGGTGTGGAGGCTGCTACAGATGCCTGAACCCAGGGGTACCGTACCCTAGGAAATGGGAATAAATCTGTGCATAGCACAACTGTGCCGAACGCATGCCTTCACTGAAATTAACTACCAAACACTCAGAAAAGGTTGTTTCTGTTTTGCTTGAAATATAAATCTCTCTGAGAATGGGATAGATAAAAGCAGGAAGGAAGTGCACTATAAGGAAACTGGCTTTTATTAATCAAGGAGTTTAATCATTTGTTACAGGCAATTTAGATGAAGTAGTAGGATTTCCTCTCTGCACAAGCCCCATTCCTGAGCACAGGACCAGGGTGTGCTTGCAAAGAAGATTTTAAGCATGCTTGAGTGCTCTGGCTGAGGTCTGATGGACCCCCTTCATGTATTTTTCCACAAGTTAAACTCCTTTGAATATTTTAAAAATTACTATAGAAAAAGGGAATTTTGAATTTTTTTTTATGTGGGACTCTGCACCCAATATAAATTTTGACAAATTTATACATTTTTAAATGAGGCATCTAAGTTAAACCGAGGCATCAAAGTTAAATTAAACTGTAAACAGAGGCTTCTAAGTTAAAGGCATGGGTATAGCGGGAATCATCCTAGAGTTTAAAAAAGACCAGAGAGCAATTCAAGATCTAACAAAGCAAATACGTTTCACCTGTACTAGCTGATATGATTATTTGTATGTTTTAAGTAAATTGAAAACCATATGAAAACAACATAGAAAATGTTGAACTTAACTTTATAACTGCTTTTTTTCCCCCTGGAGTAGATCTTCTACATGACAAATATTTCATGTCATACTTCATAATGAAAAATATTATTAATAACACCCCCCCCCCAAAATTGTCCTAATTGTACTCCCAACGGAAATTTATTTTATAGATATTTTCCAGCCAGTCCTAGTGTGTGTTTCAGTGGCACATAAGTACTGTCTCTGCTATTGTTTATCTGCTTTAAAATAAGATACAGACTGTTTTAAAAAGAAAGCGTCATCCAGTTCATACAAATAGCAAATATATATGAGGATGTCAAAATTTAAACATCAACATTTAACTTTATGTGTTTATGTGAATAACTCACACATAACCAAAATAATGCTATTACACTTTTTTATAAAAACAAGATATTCTCTAATGCCCTTACTAGCTTTCCTTGCCATTGGCAATGGTTTTCAGAGTAAAGTAACTAAGATTACAATGGAGAAAATTCATATAACACTATTTTTTATTTTGCTGCAGAGAAGCTGCATATAGAGAGATCATTCCATTTATATAATGCAGTAAATTTCTGTGACCTTTCATTTACTTAGAAAAGGCTAAAGTACCTCACAGCATTCAGTATTCAGCACTGGTATTATCTCAGGAAAAAATGCTCTTTAAATAATCTGAGGCACAAATATTATTACGCTTATAAAGTACAAAACCAGTCATATCTATCTGGCTAAAAGACAAACCTGAGTTTAAGGCAACCTGCAATTTCTCCAAATTTTTATAGCTCAAGGTATATTTTAAATTTACCTTGTTAATGATAATTAAATATGTTTTGTTTCTATCAAGAATAATATTATCGGGATAAAATACCTTGAATGACATTACATTCACTACCTAAGTACAGGCAGTCCTAATGGAATAGCTGATGTGTGGCAAAATACTTCCCCGATAGCTATTGTCAACTTCTGCCCTATGGCAAGTCTGAGATAATTAGATTGCAGTATTTGAATCCAACATAGTCCCTGGATTCAAATACCTAAAGAAGCGATGGAGTGCAATACCCTCAGGTTCAAGACAATATAGGCTATGTACCTGCTTACCTACATATGGCGGTGATAGGCACCTATGACAAATATCACATTATTTGGTAATACTGGCTTATTAGCAACATTTGACTTCTTCATCCTCACTTTGTCACATGACAGATGGATATCTGAAACTAGTTAATTCTCAATCTTCCGGCATTACCTAGCATCATGGAACTGGAGGCTGATGGAAAGATGCTTCTTCATCCATTTCTGAATTACAGAACTATCCTTATCCTCATTCCTGTCCTGGATCAGGAGCATGTTTGAATGCTACAGTCGTATTATATTTCAAAATTAGAATTCAGAGTTTTATGGTCTGTAAAAAGCGGTCCCAGAAAGTTACAGCAAAAGAAGAGATTAAATAACTGCAATATATAGTACAGAAAAATCATTTTAATATTAACACTGTATTTACTAGCTCTAGATTTTTTTCTGGGTTTCTTAGTCCATCTACTGCAGGGGATTGCCTGTATATATACAATTTATTTTTTTTATTCTAACCACTAGCACACTACCATGATGTGAATAATGTAATTCATATTAGTTGAGATAAAAGCAGTAATTTTAGTAAAGAGCTAAGAGAAAGGCAACATACTGAATTTCCAGTACTTTTAAGTTAAATGCTAGAAAATAACATCTGTTCTTCTTTGCAATATGCAATATTAAGACCAGATTTTTTCAAGATTCTGAATGATTACATTTGATGCCACTTATCTATATTGGTATAATAACTACTGGAGAATTCAAAGCACAGGTAGTTTCCTTCTCAGTTCTGCTATAACTTGTCTATAGTATACACTTCATATGAAAACTGTATAGTATGTATGCATTCAAACTCATACATGGTGGAAAAGGGAAAAAAGGAAAATTAAATTGAAGACAAAAAAAAGAAATCTTTCAATGGAGAACTTCCAAATGTTTTGGAAGTGTTTATGGATGCAAAAAAGACCATTGGTGAGTATCATTACCATATCAAAACCAAACCCCTATGCATAGTTACACTCCTGCACACTTACACACACAAACTGACTGCTACATCACGATGTGATTGTTTGCCTTGACTGTTCTGGGGGTTTGGTGTGAATTGGTTGTTCGGGTTTGTTTTTTTTTTGGTGGTGGTGGTGTTTTTTTTTGTTTGGGTTTTTTTTTGTTTGTTTGTTTTTTGTTTTTTTTTTAAACAGTGTCCTGGTTTGAGGTAGAATAAAACAAATTTTCTTGGCAGTAATTTTAATTTTCAGCTGAGTCTCTTCTAACTGAATGCACTCTCTGAAATGAATGGCATATTCTTCAGACAGTGTCTGCAGTGACAAGTTTGATGTTTACGGTTCATGCCAAGGGGTGGTTGATAAGCTCTCACGTATATTTATTGTTATAACACCCAAGGGCAGCTCACTTTGCTGCATGCCCTGTCGGGGGGTCAGAGGCAGAAGAGTGTGGATGGGTTGCACCTGCGTGGAGGAGTGGATGGACAGGTGACCCAAAACTGACCAGTGGGGTATTCCATCCTACCTGCATCATGCTCAGTATAGAAGCTGAGGGATCAAAGGCGTTAGGCTCTTTCTTCAACAGCCAATGTCCAAGGAGGACTCTGTCCATTCTTCAGTGTTTGATTCCAACCTGTGTGTTCCTGAATCCAGTTCCTGTCTCCGCTGACTTCAGCTCCTGCTGGTGATGTGATTGTCCTAGGAGCTCAATATTGGTTTTGTACATATTTGTATCTATTCAATTATTTTCTTTATAATATGATTATATTTTCTTTTTATTGTTAATATATAACTGTTTCATATTTTTTTTCCCAACCTGTAAGTCTCATCTTTCACACCCCCACCCTCCCTTTATCTCTCTCTCTCTCTCTCTTCCTCTTCCCCTCCTGGGAAGGGAGAGGGCTTAATAGAGAGCATCTGTTGTTCATTTAGTGGCTAGCCCAGGCTAACCCTTGACAAACAGAAAAGGTTTGGGGTTTGAAGTTTTCTTGCTTTCTAAACTGGCTGTATCCTTATTACTGGCTTATATCCTTATCAAATAAGATTGGAGAGAACTCAAAGCAGATGGTATAAAGTAACCAGAGTGAGAGATGAAGCAAATACTTCTGAAAGAATTGAAAGAAAACCGTTCTATCATCTGCATCGTGCCAGGACACTTCTCAGCCCACATCCACACTATAATTAGGTATCACATGGGATCCATGGCTAGTATTGCTTTCACACAACAAGCTCAGAATGATTTAGTACAAAATTTAGAAAATGTACAGATGGACATCTTTACTTCTTGGCACATTAGGGTGTCTTTATTTGAAAAATGTTTTGATATATATATTTTAATGCTTTTAAATATATACACATAAAATAGCATAAAATCATAAATATCTAGTCATTTGCCTTAAAGTGTATCTATTTTTCACTGCCTTGTGTATGTGCTCTGCTTTATATAAAAGCAAGTTCATGCATCTCTTAAGGTCATTCTTGGCGGCAATATTGGGTGAGAAAGCAGCCTTTCCCCATAAAAGCTCTCTGTAGATGCTCTTTAAGGAACACTCCTATTTGTGTAAATGAAAATTATGTTTCTCTAGGGGACTGATTGTACCATTGCCTGAATGAAGAAAACCACAGACTCCACAAACCCCGCTAGGAATGAGTGGCTAATGACAACATATACTGTATAAGGAATTATATCCTATCCAGACCTCTCCAACAAGGATTATTTTATTGATTTCAGGGAGCTGAGTGAATTGAATGACACAAATAAATACATTATTAACATGCAACGGCCTCAAAAAATATAGCTTTATATCAGGTCTCCAATATTTGCTCAGCTGAAGGATGCATTGGCACCTTACCAACAGCCCAGAGGATGCATATAATTTACATAAAGTAGATCAGATTTCCTCCCTTCTCATTTTTTTTAAGGTAGGATGAGATGCACAGATTCATTTGGTGTTTAGACAAATATATGCAAGGAAGTCCTTGGGTGATTGATAAGGGACTGTTCTTATAGGTCAAAATAATGTGACCTTGAAATACAATGATTTCCTTTGTTACAAACCGACATCTGAACAGTGACAAGGTATATTGTGTTCATTTTGTTTCCTGTTCGTTGCTGAAAATACTGTTCTATTTCTTTCTGTATGAAAAAAATTAATTAATCTAGAACTACTGAATTAGGAATACACACACACCACCACACACCCCCCGTACATTAATTAAACACTCCAGTTCTCTAATGACCACCATTACTAGAGACTATCTTCATCTTGTCCACCTGGGCTTTGGTAGAGAGGCATGATTATGAAGAGTATCAATCCATTTGACAGTAACAAGCATATTGAGACACACCATAAACTGTCACCAGTATGAATTATGGGAAAACGTAAGAACAGCAAAACCAAATTGCAACCTTCAGGAAAAAAAAAATCCACAGTATAAGCATAGCTTTTTAAAGGAATAAATAGAGTTCATATACAAGGTTTTAATGACTAGATACTGTTTGGGAAGTCTAAATAATAACAAAATGTCTATTCATTATTAAAAGAGATCTGAAGAGAAGTGATATACAGAAAGATGTTCTTTTAAAATCTAAAGGTTGATCATTTTTAACTCCTAAATTAAACAACACAGTTAGTTTAAAATACTTGATTTTATATTTATTCACAGAGTAAACACTCAAAATGTGAGAAAGATAGATTGCATTTCTTGTACCAAGCTAAATTGTCGAATCATTGTTTTAAGTAAACTGTGGAACACAACCTTAATTATTAATTAGGAATCAGCTGAACCTAAGACTAATTACAGAGCAGCTGCTGCTGCAGACCTACAACCAAGTGCTCTTGAGTGAGCAAGGGTACTTGCTGCGGGGATTTTAGGATTATAAATTCTACCATGCTATTGAGCTGAATTGTTTGCATATCTGCCTAGAAAATACTTCAGAAAGTGTCAAATGACAGTTCTAGTAAGAAGCTATTGCTGGTAACAAAGATTTAATAAAGAGATTGAGCAGCAGATGAGGAGTTGGTACTAGCAGTAAAAGCAGGCATCTTCCCAATGATTGAAATAACCCTTGAGTACTATAGTGCAATATATCCAGCCATGCTGAAAGAGATAAGGAATGCTTCTTGGTAGCAGACAACAGTTATTTGAAGTAATTGCATGTCCAGAACAACTTCTATCCAAAACCACAGGAGCACTATGGGGTTATTTTCCATCTTAAGGTTTACCAAAGCGGTGTCCAATAACAGACCACAATTCACTACAGGAGAATGCCGACAGCTTGCAAAGCTCAACAGGAGGAATTACTCATGGACTTTGCTATCCTATCTTAAAAGCAGCAGAGACAGCACTTAAAAATAAATGCTGAGTCTGAAGAAAAATAATGGAACTCTACTTCCTGGTAAACACTGTAGCATTATGAGTGCTCAAAATTCCTGTAGCTGGAGATCTTATTAAGATTTTCTTTCCTCAAATCTAATTTGTTTCCCTTCTTGACTATGTTTCTAATGAGGAGATGAAAAGCCCAATGTAGTAAAGCTCATGGTGCATTTCTTAAATGGAAATAATTGGAAAAAGAGGATCACGGCAGTGTCAGAGGATCACGGTTGTATTTGAAACTCACAAAATACGTATCTACATGTATTTTAACCTCAGGTGAAGGGGGGAAACCCAGAACAGTTGAAAACTGAATGTAATTGAGATTTTTTTTTACTGTAGAATTGAAACTTTTTCGAATTTGGCTGTTATGGAATGAACTGGGAGCAAACCAGCAACAGAAAGATAGATTTGGCCAGTGTATGGGGTTTAGCTTACTTTTCAAACAAATAACGGTACAAAAGGCTACTATACAACTGGTAACCAAATAAAGTAAGATGAGTGCAAAGTGACTGCAAATGCAATGCTGATGAAATAATCTGTAGTTAAATTGGGTGGGAGAAGGTCAGCCAAAATACCTTCTAAGATGGGCCAAAATGAATTCTAAGCTCCTCCTTATATGTTTACAACATCCTGGGGTTTTTGCTTTCTATTTTTGCAGAAATCTGTAAAACTTAACATCTTAGTGCTCTGCATATTAAATACTAAGCCTTAAAATTCAAGGCATTGTTTAATGCACTGACAATCTACGCATAAAACAACGTCAATTTTGGATTAAGTGATAATAGTCACTACTGTCTGTGTAGTTGCTCCCTGTTACAGTTAGATCTGTTTTTAAGAGCAGATCAAAGCATTTCTAGTACATTTAGTGTTGCTCTTGGGAAGAAGAATTTTTATGGTTGGAGAACTAGGAAAGGAATCAGATATGCAAATTCTACTCAAAATTCTGCACAGGAACACACAGACTGCTAACCCAAAATTGGAAAACTCCATGCAAAAATATTCTTCTCTGCATTGTAGAATCCTTTTACAGGCTTATTTGTTTCCTGTCTTGGTAGGTACTATATAATACTTTGTAAGATCATGTCTGTTGTATGATTTCACATCATGTATGATAGCTTACTTTAATCAATACTGGGATTAGTCCTGTATATCTAAAAGAGAATTTCTTTTCTGAGCCCTGTGGGCTCAAAGATTTCTTCCTCAAAGGCTCTTCTGGTGCCTACCTGAAGAATCACTTGAACAGAACTGAGGTGATGAATAGATGAGCTAAAATGCTTTCACAGCTCTGGGACTTAGTTCCTCTGCTGCTATGCAGTGTCATAGCTCTATGGCGCATTTCCCCCTTGAATTCAGAGGGGTCATGGTTTCACTTATGGAGACCTTTGAATTACAGTCCTAATGGAAAGAGATGTTGCTTGACACTTTTCAGTGTGTTTTAGCACTTTGCTATGATTGTAATCCAGATTGCTAGTGTAATTTATGGGTTTAGATTCTTCAGTATAGCAAATATTTTGGTGTTATGCAGTACATTTGTCACTGCATTTATTTCTGTGTTTAATTTCCCTCTCATATGTTCAATGTATTGTGTCAATTATTTGAAAAAGTATATAATACATACATATTTAAAGAGAGAGAGAGAGTACATGAAAGTTTGCACTAAAAAGTATGAATTTATACAAGGTATCTGTGATCATTTTGGACTGTAAAATCAAATATGATTGGATTAAAAAGATGAAATGATTTCATTTTTGAAACTGTCACTGCCACCAAACACTCTGCTGACTTATCTTTTGGAAATTTGCATATCTCTGTCTTTGGCAAAGAAAACACTTCCTTAAGATAAACTTGTTTGGGATACACAAATAGAAAAGCTCTAAGTAGTGACAAAATAAAGTCTAATTTGCTCTGACTTCAAAGCAAGAAGGAATGTGGTAAAAATAATGATAATAATTCATAATATTAATAGTAACAGTAACAGTAATTATAATGCTAATAATAATAAGTGTGGTGATCAAAAGTATTTATTTGCATTTCAGGAAAACATTTTTTCTAATGAGAACTCATGTTGTACTGAATTAGATAGTACTTGAAGACAACATGGAAATATTTGAACACAATAGGACAAGATTAAATTTTCACAAGTATGCAAAGTCAAGATCAATCAAAAGCTGGGCAGTTGAATATAATAGGGCTGAGATGGCATTTAAGGATCAGAGTCTTCTGCATACTTTCTCCCTATTGCTGAAGGAGTCTAAGTTCCCTATGGCCACTAAGTTTATAACCAGGAAGCCTAAGAGTGACCTACTTCCATATTCAGAAGCACACCAATTGTGGCAGCACTGAGTCACACTTTGTAGCTCATACTTTAAAACAGAAAGTAGACAAGCATTTGCCTTCTGAGCAACTTGATCTCATAGATACTTTCTAACCACCTTTCTGATGTACATGTCAAAAAATCTCTGAAAGGATTAACCTGAAAATTGAGTTAGCAGCTTTTTTTTTTTTTTGAAGTAGTGGTGGCTCTGCCTGTCACATCTTTCTAAGAAGTGATTCCAGGTATTTGCATAGGCTCTGGGTTAGTAGAGTTCAATTATCTCATCAGGATTTAGAAGACTCCAGCTTACACAACAGTGTCGTAAAACAACAAAAAAAATAACAAACTGATTAGTTACCTTTGGCATTAATATACTAAAAATTGTTCTTTTGAAGCTACTCCAGCATAGCCCTCTTCCCCCCAAAAAACCTGGAACTGGAAATAAAGAGAGAATAAAATGCTACTCATTTTCTTTTTAGTGCACACAAGGACAGGGATAATCTGGATTCTGTTCTTTGTGCTGAGGATTTTTTATGAATTTTCAAAGAAAACATGTATTTGGCAAAATACATAAGTGTCCTGAGCTGGGAGAAGAGCACAGGTCTCTGCTTCCAAGTATCCCCATTAAGGTGGAGAAATATGGTCTCAAGTGATCATTGTACTTTTTATACTCAGCTCTAAAATCTTGATTTAATTTCCTCACTGTGACACACCTTTTACTGAAACAGGGGATAACTTGATTGTGGTCACCGACCCAGTGATGAAAGTACACACACACTATTGCTCTTTATATCCACAGCCTTCCTAAGTTGATATAAGCAGCTGAATCTCTGGCTTCCAGATCTCTTGAAAAGGCTTTAAACCTCAAATGACTGTGGTAGGAATTGGGGCCCTGAATAACAGGTCCCTCTAAGAACTATATACTATTTCTAATTCAAGGACGGGCACACAAAGTTTTAAAACTGTACTATGAAATATGCTTTCCCTCCCTTTGGTGCAGTAATTTAGTAAAAGGAAACAGAGATCATTGTTCTGAATTAATAAAGTGGGCAGATAAAAAATAAGTAGGCATGGGATTGGGACTAAAGTGGAACATTAAAAGTTTATTTCTGAATCAGTAACATTTTGTTTTATTTTTACTTTCAGTTTCGAATTCATCTGGCTGGAAAACTGAACTTTTTGGATTCCCTCTCTAAGTGAATAGACCACTGCTGAGCTCTTGAGGAGCTGTGGCTTCTGGAAGGGTATAAGTCAGGTAGACCAGCTGCCAGAAAGCAGTCTCAATGAAGGTGGGCTGGCAAATAATCAGACAAATTTTGAGAACTTAATCAGAAGTGACTTATCTTTGTGAAGCTCCCTTAATTTGATGAATAAACAACATCCAGTGAGAATCAAACCGAGTCAACAGCACTTCCCATGTACAAGTGATTTTGTGACGAGTAGCTGTTGAGAGCACAACATAAAAGAGAAAATCAGCTCATTGCATGTGCTTGCCAGGTATGTGAGAAAGCATGTTCTTTGGCTGCATGTGGGGTATGGAAAGAGAAATTCTCTCAACCTCCTGGCCAGAACCAGGCTCTAACCACAGCTTTCACAACTAGGACCGCACACTTTCATTGCTTGGTGTGAATGTGTCAAGAAAAAAATGAATGTTAAGTCTCTCAGACAGCCAGTACATCTGGCTTTTATCCTTCTCACTGCCTCACTCAGGAAGGAATATGGTTATTTTAAAATCTAAGGTCCGTGTGTGAGCCAAATAAACATAATTCTCCAGCTGTTTCAAAAATGATAGGAAAGGATTTTAAATGCTCTAAATTGTATAGGCTTATTTATCATCTGCAAAATCCTCTCCCCAAAAGAATCAAAGATCTCATGTGTTCTTCAAGCACTTATTACAGCTTTGGTCATCCTATCAGAGCCTCAAAAAACCCCACCCCAAAACATGTAATTTAATGTACCAGAATACAAATAGCAAATTTCAAGTATTCTTCATGTCCAGCTCATGAACACTTGATGATACTTAATATATTAATTAATTGGGACTTTTCAAGGAGCTGTAACATTCAAACAGTTAAGTAGACTTTCCACCATGATGATGTAGCTAAATTATGGCTAGTAAGGGGGAAATAAAACTGTTGCTGACTAGTTGTCCACCTCTTCCCATGACCATAGCTTCTTTTGCTATTGATCTCTTCAACTTAAATATCTGGGGTGTGTTGGTGTTGTTTTTTTTAAACTATGGTTACTACTGAAAATAATCTCTTAAACAGTGTCTGGGAAAAATACGTTTTCGACATGTGGCCACCACAGAACCTCAATTACCAGGACTTTTTGAAGGTGTTAGCAATCAAATCACTCATATCCTCTGGTCCTACAGCTTATACAGATGCTACTTCCCCCTGAATCAATTGTACAAAACTAATTTGCAGCTAATTACAAGTTGTGTGAGTCATTTGGACATATGTTTACGTACTATTTAGTGAATGACACTGAACAAAAAAATGGCATGTATAGTCACCTTGTTTAAATAGATAAAATTTTTCATTTTCTATAAGTGTTTCATACATTTGCAAAATAAGGCTTGGTCTTTACTTTGAATGACTGAAACATCTGAAGTTTTTCCTGATTAGTTTAAATATGGGCACTTTAGAGGATATTAGTACTTAAGTATAGAAAGCTGTAGTGGTTAAATTATTTCTTCTTATTTCTTGACCGTTTTTGTTACTGCTCTGTTTTTCATCTAGTCTCCACAATGTTATTAACTTTAGCAGGTATAACAGAGAGACCTTGTAGCATACTAAGTAAAGATCTTCTTTAAACATCATTTTAGCAAAGTAAACCCAGACAATTATGTTCATATTATTTAAATGGTTGTAACATTTAATATGCTTAACAATTCTTTCTGGATCTGCCCAAATGGGATGTTAAAATAAAAACCAGATGAAAATAAAATGCAACATAAGAATTGAAAGCTCATGGTAAAAATGAGTACAAAGTTCAGAGCTATATTTTTTACCTTTTCTTGTATGGAAAGTATGTTTCTAATAACTTTGCCACTGTTTGAGAATTCCAAATCAGGGATGGTTTCCTTCTTTTTGTTTCTTTTTTTTTTTTTTGCTGTTAAATTGTAATCAGAGTCAGAGGCATGTAAATGCTTTATCCTCTGTTAATCTGAGATGGGATCTGTGGCAGTTTGCCTGTTCAATGGTATACAGATTTACAGTATATATTGTAAATCCCATTAACTTGTCATTAAATAATTAGCTACATCTGCATCAGACATATCTGATGCTGGTTATCAAAATTTTTTCCTTGTATTCAGCCTTTCCAAAATATTTCTATTCCCCTCTTTACTTTATGCTCCTCATTGACTTATTGATCATGTCCTTGTTAGACTATTCTTTTCATGTAAATTAAAAGACTAGGACTTTTATTTTCATGCTGCATATTATTCTTCTGGTTTTCATCAGTGGTCCCAGTCATTTAAGTGAAAACAGGTGAGATCTTTCTGGGAAAGGAGAGAAAAAACAGTGAGGCTTTGTGGCTGCAGGCAAACACCTAAGGATTTTTTTTTCTTTGTTTGAATATGCTATTCATTTCTGAGATCCTAACAGTCCAATCTTCAGCCCAAGTTAAACGCCTTTCTGCTGCTCTAGTTGTGCACAGGGTACATGAAGTCAAGCTGAAGGAGCAAGTGGAGTTTTTTTTTTTTCTTCTCAAACAAATTCCTTTCCCATCTGGTATTCATCCAGAACTCCCACCCTCCATCATACTGTGGGAGAGTTTTGGCCCCAGACCAGGATGAACGAACACTTTTCTGTCCCTTTCCCTGCTGTCACCCCTTACTCCCTCCCCCAGTATGCGTACAAGCCTGGACTCTCAAAGCTTGGTAATGGAAGGGAAATCCTTGTCTTACTGGGAGCAAGCTATTTTATCCATGCACAGGTTTCTCATGTAAAATCATACGTGAGATTTCTTCACACAAATAGTTGTGATCACCTACCTCGTTCTCACAACATCACAAGAGAAAGACTTTCACAGAGAACATCTAGGTGAGCACCAAAAATAAATTAAAAAAAAGCCCCAAACCAGCAACGTGCAAAAGGATGATCTCCTTAAGTTACTTCTGAGCCTGTGAATGCTGAAGAGCAAATCCACAAGGGATTCATATATAGAAGTTTTCAGAGTTTGTCAGGCCTGATTTTAAGTGGGAAATAAGATAGATATTATATGGAGATTGTAGTCTCCATAAATGAGCCACCTGGTTTAGTTAATATGATTATTCTTATGCATCAACAGAACAGTAACTGGGACGTTAAAAAGCTTTGTAAAAGTCCTGGTATAGTCTGTGTGAAAGAGACTAGTTTTAGAAAGAATAATAATTTAGTGTTATCAACCACTGTTAATCCCATGAATCACTGAAAACTCTCATTGCAAGGAAATCCCAAACTCTAGCCCAGAGATAACTGGATTCTTCTCCAGATTTCTGGCAGGAAAGAGAAATATTTCTATGGCAAGTCGATTTTTCAGTAAAAATCTGCTTGATGTTGCTCAGAGATTTGGAATGGGCAAGAAAGTGTTGGAGGGAGAGGTTTTTTTATCAGAATCTGCATGAAATGCTTAGAAAGTCGTAATGCAATTCATCGCATGGATCATTTTGACACGTATATGGTCTGTATTTATATGTGAGCATCTATCACACCAGATCACTTCCAAAGCTCTGCACTCTGTTGAGGATACAGATTTTACACAGATACTTCTTATGTTCATTGCCCTCTCACTGAACACAAATACTTAGCTTTTTTAAATCTACGTATCTCTTTTACAGTTGGAGTCAGTACTGCCATGTAAAAGCCTGGGCTATGTCAAACAAAAAACTATATTCTGTAATTAAATTAGTAGCACTTTCTCCTACTGTCTTCCTCAAACACACATTGTTGTACGGTCAGCGGTAACCCGTAAAACATCTCTCCTTGCTTGTATAGCACATTTTATATGACATAACAAAAATGAATGCTTTTAGCAGTATTCCCCTGTTACTGCTGAGGGGTGGAATCCCGGTCCTAATTCCCTTGCAAGGTTCCCATTTGCTTTATGATAGGTCCAGATTTAACTGAAGAAGGCTGCAATCTGGGAGACTGAAAGTAAAATCTGAGCCTCGTTCCTCTGCCGCCTGGGCAGGCTTTTCCACGCAGCAGCCTACACGGTGATGAAGAGAGTCTTTGTCAAGCCAGCTGGCTCTGCCTGCAAGCCTGCTTGTGCTGCTCAGGGAGAGCTTGTCTCTCTGTCTCAAAGGCATACTAGTCTTTTCACTTTTAAACATTTTTTCTTCTTCACAGATTTAACTGTGTTTACATTTCCTTGTCCAACTGCTGATTCTGTATCTTCCCTGGTTTTCTCATCTCTGGCTCGTAGATGCTGTTCATATTTACAGCTTGTGGACAACAACATCATCAAGCCTCATAATCTGGACATTCCTTGGCAGAGCTTTTCCGACAGGTGACTTTTCCATTAAGGGATTTTTTTCATTTTGGCCCCATTCCTAAGCTCTCCACACGATCTGTCTGGATGCTGGGAGTGCGCTTCAGACAGACTCCAACAAAATCTCAGGATTTGTGCTCACTTCTTCCCAGTGAGATATTCATAAACATAATGTTTTCTAATGTAAACTCACAGTAAAGTTCACACATTTCTTTATTGAGACTGAAAGGAAGTGTTAAGTGAAATTTAATGTGGATTTGTATGGGAGATTAGAGAGGAACAAGATCTTGCTGTGAAATTGTGTTTTATATTACAAGGAGACTCAAAAAATGGATTCACTTCAGTTCCACAATTTGCCCTTGGTTTGTTTTAAAAAAACACCGAAGTGGCAAAATGAAAGATTTGGAGTTCTGGCACCTGCCCAAATTCAAGAATGATCTAAAAGTCTTTTTGACATTTTTTACCGCCTCAGACCATAAGTTTTTGGAGTCTATTTTACCTAATCAAATGCACTGTTGAAATCAGTTTTGTCTTGGGATAAGAAACTAATCCTCAGCTAGAGGATTTGCCTCACAAAATGCAACTTTCTAAAGTTTTTACAGAAATAAACTGAGCTGTAAACAGAATTATAATGCTACTTGTGTATAAAAATGGCCTTTTTCAGTTCATTTTGTCCTGGAGGAAGACCAGAAAACTGCTCTAGAGCAATAGTTAGGGCACTCGGTTCAGGTGAAAGAAATAATTTCTTCTCCCATGTCTTGGACATCTAGTTCTTATGTTTAGTTTCCACATCCTAATGTTTGGGATAGGCACTACTACGATGGCAGTCCATGGATAAAAAGTGACATCTTTCTACTTTCCATCTGAAAGTGTTTTCTAAACCAATGGGTTTTTTTTGAAGCTGATATATTTTAGAAGAGATGAGAATGCATCACCAGTTTCTGAGAGGAAAAAAGTAGTTTTTTTTCAAAATTCCTGACTACTCAACCTGTCAAAAGTCAATAGTAATTACAAAATACTGAAAGAATGTGGTGCTCATAAAGTCGTAAAACAGACAAAAAGAGTGGACTATACTATGAGAACAACTGCATGTTCACTATATGATCTTATATGAAAACAATTCAGTTTCATTAATCTTTCTCAGAATGAATTTGTCTGTTCCATTGTAATTTATGAACACAATACATAACCCAGTTATTGAGATATTTGTCATATAAATATATTGGTTAAATTTAATAGGGGGTAAGCAGAATGTGAAGACAAGCCATTACTTTGCAAATGTTTTTGGACTGGAATGAGGTATTGGCTGAGTTATTACCATGAAGGCTTTGCTGCTTGCCTTCAGCCACCTAAAAATCTTTGTTCCCCATTCAGAATCAAGCAGCAGGGAACCAGCAGAGCTAAAGAGCTATAGCACTTACAGAAGAGGATACTTCACAGATATCTAATCAGATGGATAAAGACCATTTTTGGGATATCAGAAACTGCCAGAGCTGCCTGGTATATCTCTCAGGGATGGTGGATTATAGCTGTTACAGACATGTGTGGAGTGTTTGGGTTTTTAAATGACATTAACTAAATCCTGTGTTCTTTCATTTAGAGGGAAACTATTTTGTTTTTAAAAAGTTGTCTTGGCAATTAATTCACCTCTGGTCGAAGAATCCTTGAGGGAAGAACTGCCAAATAAAATTGTTTTTGTTGCACAGCAATAATTACATACAGAGTACTGTGGCCAAGAGCCTATTCTAAAAGTGGGAAAATCATGTCATTGCTCCCTAGGACAGGTTAAAGCATTTTTGGATAAGGACCAGAGGAAGGAGAATGATACAATTATCCTTATAATTCTGAGAGAAATGTTACCTCATATTTGGAAAAAAAAGTACTGCCAGACAGAGCAATTTAAATCAAATAACCCCTGGTCTGCTGAAAATCTGAAGCAAACCTCAATTAAAGTGTCAAAATACTCCAGATATCCTGTGTTCAGAATCACCAGTCTGACTCAGCTAGAAGTGGGGAAAAAGGTTAATGATTTTTTCCAATCCATCTCTATAGAGTCAAAAAACTTTATTTGCCTCCTTATTCTTAATCAAATGGAAGCCATATTACAACCATTGAAAAGCTCGTTCAAACAGCTGAAACCGTTTTAGGCTTCTTCTACTTGTTAACTCAAGTGAAACATGCTGTGCGTCCTACTTAGGAAAACTGCACCTTAGCACTTCTCATAGCTACTGCTAATTGTCACAGGGTTGTTATCTGTTATATACTGCTTTAGGTAGAATTTTCTACTTATACTACACTTATAGCTGAGTTGTACTGCTGCTTCATAAAAAGCACAGCTATTATTTTCAGAATCCGTCTAGATTCTGCTTCTAATTCATCCAAATGCAACTGAAGTCACAATTTACTTATACTTACATTTGAAGTGGAATTTGACATGGCAGACTGAAGTCCTCCTTCTAAATATTATTTATTTTTAGTAAACCGCTACTCCAGCTCATAAGCTAATTGTTACTGTAATGATAGGAGTACTGCAGGAATTCTCTGCCAAAGTTCATTTAATTTTTGTTTTCCTATACTAAATCTTCTTTCCATTAATAGTGCTGATACAGGAGTTTGACAGACAAAAATGTGGGTGTGTTTGTGGATACACTCTGAAATCCACTGTGGCATATAAAAGCAAATGAGAATCCTCTCTTTGGCACCATTATCCAAATGCCTCTCCACTTCTCTTCTGTCTGAGGTGAAGGCTGTGCAGATGGTTTGGTGTAATTCACTCAACAAAATGATTCAGAGGCAGGAAGATAAAACCCATGTTACTTGAAACTTCAACCCTTTATTTCTGCAGTGTGCTGCAGGAATTTACTGCCTGGAATACTTTATTTCTTAGAATTTTAACAACTTAGTCTAATAATATGCCATATTTTTCCAGCAAGCATATAGCTTTGCTTCTTCAAAAGGCCTCTCAGAGAACACTCTGTAACACAGTTATCGCATCTGCATTTTGAAAGAGGGAGCCGCAATACAGGTCTTAAAATGCCATTGACAGTGTCACATTGTAAACTCTTGTGTGTGCCAGCTTTGTATCAAAGGCATCTAATGAAAGCACAAATGAAAGTAAAGAGTTACCAGGAGAAGGCAATAGCTACCTGCATTAGAAGACATGTTTGAACCCTTTGTGAGAGATATAATTTCTAAAGAGCCATAATTGGAGATGAAAATCAATTTGTCACAAAGTCTCTTTTTTCACTCTTTAAGTGCTATCCTTTTATATGTCTTGACAGAATTTACCCAGCTGTTTTCTTGTGTATCTTAGATAAAATGACCGTATTTTCAAACTGCAGCCACACAGAGCAATTTTCTGATGGCATTTTTATAGGGTTACAAAAGAGCCTCACAAAATGTATGATGCTGTGCTTTTAAAGTTTACCTCAACCTCCGTATTATCCAGCTTATGATTCAGCAGTGACACATGTGTATCTCTCATGGGAACTGAGGAACTGAGCAGTAGGGGATTATTTTTTTCAGGAACTTGGGATTTTGAATAGGATTCTCATATTTTACAGAAAACTTTGAGATCCACACTGAGCAAAAGAGCAACTTTCATAATGAGTCTCTTTTCTTACCAGCCAGGGTTCTGGCACGTTTACTGCTTTGAAGTGTCTTACTCTGCAAGTAGTGCCAATTAAAAGCAATGAGAGAGACCATCTGAACCTTGAAAAGAGAAGGGAAACTTACTGTAGTTTTTAGGAAATGAAGCTGAGAGTTCAGACAAACAAAGCAGCTGGTTTAGAATCTGCCATCAAACCTCTGTAATGTATTATTCAGCTTAGCACTTTAAATTTTGTTTAGATTGCATACTTTCCCTAGTTGTGTTTTTTTTTTATTTCCTCACCTCACCACAGTCTCTGTCTGCCTGATGATTTTTAGTGTTTCTGTTGCTTCATAAACTACTGTTTTAAATCAAGCTTACAGATGGAGATCTGAGGCGCAGAGAAAGTGTCGTGACCTAGAAGAACTCTAACCAGTGCAGCCATGGGCTGTAAGTAATCTTGCCTAACGTTAAGTGGGTTGATTTTATTACTTTTTTCCCTCCCATAAGCATCCATTGACATTTGAGATGACCTTAGGGATTCCATTTAACCTCCATTTGCCTCTATTTGCCACCTTAAAGGGGTGTAGCTCTCACATAGGTCCTGTAACTGCCTTGTCCAGAAACCCCAAGAATATGTCATAGATACTGCAGATAATCTCAAGTGGCACTGGACATCAAGCTGACACAACTGACTAACTCCACTCATGGTATTAAAGCTCTCATGATCAATGAATAGCTAAATCTGTATCACCAGTGGGGTTTGGGGTTGCAATTCATCTTCCCAGATGTGCAAGTCTACAAATCTACTGTAAGATGAGGTAAATGACAGTAGGAACCCTATTGAAATCACTGGCTTGGTCTTCACTGACTGAAATGGAACTTGGGCCATGATGGAGGCATAGATAGGATGAGTATTGATTTGAAGTCCTTGACTGCTGATCTTTTTTGACTGGTTTGCACTTAGTCATTTATTTCCTTTATTGTTTTCAGTACTCTTCATAAAAAATATATAGAGTCTGTTGAAATCAGTGGGATTTGGTGTTATTTCCTTTGGTAGTTTAAACTCAAAAGCTCTTGGTTTACTCAATTACTTTTCAATGAGATAAAAAGACCAAGCCTGACCATTTCAGACAGATAGGCTATGACTGAATTGAGCATTGGATGTGATGGTTAATAAGGGCAAGCTGCCCCTCCATTATCTCAGAGAAAAGTCTTTTTTTCAGTTTATGTTATCACTGATACATATGTGGCCATGTTTTAGTCAAGAGAGAGTATGGATCAGTAGGTGGCTGCAATCTCACCTCTCTCAACCAAATTGAGAAAGGGAAAAATCAGTATTAGGGAGTTTGTATAATAACGATAAAAACTGAGAAAGACAAGGTGCTTAAAAGGGTACGTGTGTCTCTAGTGAGTGACCAAGGAAAAGCAGTACATGATTCTGATAGTCAGAAAAAAAATGGGAAGCCTGAAGGGGAGCCTGAAGGACCAAGTCACTAAACTGTGCAAGACACATCTCCTTCTGGTTCCCAAATTCTCTTACCTGACATGTGTGAGCTTCCCCCAAATGACTCCCTGAATCAATTAGCACTGGTACTTAATGATTATTTCCTCAAAACTGTGTTATTTATTTCAGATGAATGTTTGTGCCAGTATCTTCATACGTATGACCATGCAAATCTTCATGTTCTTCTGAAAAATTGCCTTATGAATAGTCCTGGTAGGGGAGGTAGCAGACTTTTTAAATGAAACTTATCATGACAAGTATGCAAATAATGTAATCAGGCTCAACCAATACACTGTCAGATTACAATCCTGATCCAGCATCTTTGCTGTCACATGTGATTCAATGCTGCTGGACTTCGTAAGCAAAACATAAATCATGGGTCTGAAAAACTTGATGCTATTTCACAGACAGGGCAAGGATATATGCACAAAAGTGGCTTCAGATCTGATTTATGAAGACCCCTTTTTGTCTCCAGAGGATGACTGAAACACATGCGTTTTTATTTTTTTTTTCCACCTAAATGCTCATTTATGGAAGAACATGTTTCAGCCCCTAAATGATTATTGTATGCTTGTCAGTTTCAGATTGCAGCACCAGCTACATTAATGATTTCTGAGGTGATGCTGATGCCTCTGAGCCTGCCTGGCAGAATTGCTGGCATAAAACTAATGAGTATCCCAGCACGACCCTGCACTGTTAGGAGATGAAGGGGAGGGGGAAATAAATTAGAGACCTGGGTCTGTGGAAAGAATATCTGTAAAGGCACTTAATGGACTCTAGAATAGAAAATTAATCACCCATAATGATTAGGGTTTGTGAGAATATTTGATTTAATTCCATTTATAAATATTTCCCACCCAATGATAAATGAACTCTGGGATAGCTTGTATGCAAAATCTGAATCTGATATACGCTTTAGAATTGCATAGCTCACAGAGGTATTAGACCACAGTAGCTTTTATCTGCTGTTTTCATTCTACTTCTAACAGGCTTCACATAATCTTTGGATACAAAAGGATGTGGCAACACTGTAAAGTGACTGTTAGAACATACATAACCTGAAAGTGCTTGATATAATCAAAGTGAAAAATAGTAAATTAAACAGCATTAGGCTGAAGCAGCCTATTATTAAACTATTAGGAAGCTAAAGCCATTACATTTTATTGTTTATAATTCCCCAGACTCTAAAGTCTTATTTAGCATTTCACATTTTCCAGGTCAGTAATATGTTGATTTTTTTTCTTCTTAATATGGTCATTAACCCCTAGCTCT
>JAOXJM010000041.1:45447434-45468887 GCA_026413425.1 Tringa solitaria | reverse complement strand
AAATTATATTTTCAAGATGTTAAAATAGTTATGAAGGTAAGAATAATTTTTTTAAATCTATGGATTGGTGGGTGGTTTTTTTGGTAGCATTCAATTACTTCAATTTAAAGTAAAATGCTTATAGAGCTCTCCTGCTAATATTCACTCCTCTGGCTTTTGGGAATCCTGCATTTGGGTTGAGAGAAAATTACCTAAAGACTGACAGGTGAGTCTGTATTGAACATTTTAAGAAGTATTATTTTTCATTGCACTATTCCTTTCTAGTGTACATCTCCGTGCTTCTTTATTCAAGCACTTAAGTAGAGGTAAATGTAAGTTCATGTGAAATCTTGCTTTTGTGAAAGACAACTGCAATGGGTTCATATGTGGGTAGCACTTCATGAGTCAGCAGAACCTGCCAAAAGTTGCATGGAAGAGGGTAGATATTTAAACAACGGAGAGGCAAAGTCAGCACTAGGAAAGGAAAGTGAATGGTTCTCTGTGGGATGGGGATGTGAATAAGTAGAAAATTTGAAGGCACTCAGGTGAAATTTGAAGGCAGTTAAAAAAAAAGATCCTGATTCACAGCTTGTAGGTTTTACCTTTGGCTTCAGTATATGTGAGCTTTTGAAAGGCTATTTAATAACCTAAGACATCTGGAAGAGAAGACTTGAAGAAAAGTGACTGGAATCACAGGGAAGGCACAGGGAAAGATAATTCTGGATCAAAAGACATAAAGGAAAAATCACTAGATCTAAATTCGTCTTACTTATGTTTAGCCAGATAGAAGTTCAACATCTGGTACCAAGTAGTTGGTCATTTGGTTTTCAACATAATCAACATAGGTAAAGGTAGTTCATTATAAGTATCTGAATGTGTGAGATAATTCTCTTTGAAAGTGCCTTTTAGAATTTCTCCATAGACAGAGTTTAAATGACCTGCTGACGATAAAAAACTGGAAGGAGTGACTAAAAATTTGTGTTGTGCTACTGTCCAAAGGGATCTCAATGAGCTGGAGAAACCAGCTGATGTGAATCTCATGAAGCTCAGGAAAGGGAAACGCCAAGTTCTACACCTCCAGAGGAACAACCCATGCACTGGTACATGCTGATGGCTGACTGGCTGGAAAGCAGCTTGGCAAAAAAGGATCTACAGGCTCCTGGGGGACACCAAGTTGAACATGAGGCAATACTAGGAAGAATATTTTTAAGAGTGAAAGTTTTTTTTAAATTTTATCAGTTTTATCTCCAGTACCAAAATTTTCTGTTATATTAAGTCCCCCTGTTTCCATCAGCTACTGAAGAATTAATTACCAATACACATACGCTTAGATGTGTGATGATTTACTTGTGATTTTTCACACTCTGCCAACTGATAACTTTACCTTGCAGTCCTTATCCAGTCCTGTCACAGTTGAATGCAGCCATCTATAATATTATGTGGAGGAAATAGAGTCTTAGCAGAATAAAGAAAGAGAGCTCAAAGATAGTCCTACCTAAAAAGCGATTGGAAACGTAAAGTTGGTAATGCTCTGAAGGAATAAAGGGAGCTTACCTTGAATTTCAGTTGCTTCAACTCTTCCCTATATAAAGATAAAACACTGTTTATGCTTTGGGTTGGCAGCTGAGTGAGAGTGTGTCAAATAGGGCAAACATGTAAAAGTTTTGTGCAATAGAAAAAGTTTGGTGTCTTGCAAGTAGCAGGTTCCTTGGAAATACAATCCTGACAGGAATGTATGTAAGAAATCCTGTAAAATGCATATTGTATCTTTGACTATCCTTTACATGAAAGTTCTATTAAATAAACCCAGTAAGATTCTATATGCATTTTTTAACGTCATGTAAACCAGAAGCTTAAACTCTTTTTAGCCATATTATTATATTCAAATAGTGGGGATAGAATTTTTCATTGATTACCAAGTGGTGCTTACAAACTCCTCTAGAAAATAATCAAAATAATAGAACTGTACTGTGAGAGGTCCCTTTGTAGTACCTAACCTTAATTTATTGTTTTTCAAAAGTATTTATTTGTTTATTAAGATTCACTTGGATTAATATATTTTTCTTTAAAAAAGTAAAGTAAAAACTTATACATGTATACGTAGAACCATTACGGAGTTAGAAAGCATCGTCAACATAAATAGCATTTGAGAGCATTGTAGAGGTTAGATATTAAATAACATCAAGAACCAAGGATCTGTGCCAGACAAGTTACATTAAAATTATTAACAAATATAACAAAAGAATTCCTGAGAACACTTTACATTGTAGAAGTCTTTCTGAATCAATAGATGTGTATTAGATATTATGTGGTGAATTAGTTGCATACACTGAATAAATGTAATTATTCTTGGTTGTTACAGTTCTTTGTCATGTTCACCTCTCCTCAGTAGTGACTGTGAAATTTCAGTTGTCCTTACAGAGGCTTTTTGTATGTAGACATCTCAGACGATAACTCCAGAAAAGGATTTAATTACATAATCTTAATGTTTTATGTTATTTGTTTCAGGAGACTGTTCTGGTTTATTTAAAGCACACACAAAAAATTCTCTGGCTGCTTTATGTGTATGTGTGTGTGTATATATGTGTGTGTGTGTATCTGTGTGTATATATATATACACACACACACACTCGGGAGAAAACATTTCTGCTGTTTGATGATCACAGTTTGAGTTGCTGATGTATTTGCACCTGTATGTAAGTAATTGCACTGCGTATAGCAGAATACCTACAGGAGCAGAAATTTGCAGAATCTAACTTCAATAAAAGGATATGTATTTTTTGATCTCCAGACTAATTAGGCCCAAATAATTCTGTAGTAGAAATGAAGTCCCAGTCTGGCAAAGAATGTAAATATGTTAATAGTTTTAACCATATGGAAATCTCATCAGTTTCCATGAGTATATATGTACACTTCAGATTTCTTCTTTCACTTGCATCCTTTCTGGACTACAGTTTATTCAAGTGCAAATCTTGTTATCCTTAATTAAAGATAAATTCATATGCTCTGATTAAAACTACTTTGACATCTGTGCATGTAAAGCAAGCTTAGATCTATGTTGGCATGGAAACAACCTCATGGGAAATACGGGTTCCACCCTATTCCAACTGAGTCATGTCCTAATTCCCCGGTCATCCCTGTAAGCCAGTGGGAAATCCCAAGTAAGTTGTATCTTCAAAGGTTGGCACCAGCTTGTGAGAAAACAACCCTTTGAACTTTTGCTTAAAAGAGGAAGAGGGATGCAAAACTATTTAGAATGTTTTTAAAGCTACTGAAAAAGATACATTACTATAAAACCGAAACTTTATGATAGCTGGATATTACATGGGGTGGACATGAGAGAAAGTGTATTACTAGTAAATGTGGAATTGGATGGTAAGGTTTGAACTGGGTCATATTTTTCTTTTAATTAACAGAGAGTGCAATGGAAGTAATTCTAAACTAATTTTATGCAAAGATATTTATTCAGTTCTTTTAAATATTTCCTAGCAAGGAGGTGGGCATAGGAATTCCTCTATATTCATACTGCCCTGCAGGCATGCTAGCAAGACTCCTGGTATCTTTGAATTCACCCTGTGGTTTGTGAGCCACCAAATTATTTTCATAACTCTTACCTTGCTGTTATGTATGTTGAGGGATTACCTATACAATAAGATTTTGGAATTCAGATCTGAAATATACAGTAACTTGAATTTCTCAAATACCCCCCTTTCACACACACTGTTATCTGAATTCTCTGAGAATTAAGTCCTGCCGTTGCAAAACCAGCAATAACTGTGTGATAACTGAATGGTGGGAGATGAGAGTGGACATCGTGGAGGATACGAGGAATCCTTATACAACTGTTTTCTCTCAATGCAAGGACCAGCAAAATGCAATTCAGTTGAAAGCTTACAAGAAGTATAAACACATGATAGATTGGAAAGCCGAACAGTGAAATTTACTTTTGAAATATAATGAAGCCAAGAAGTCACTAAAACTTTAAGAAACAGGACACATTTAAATGACATATAATACCCAGCACTTTATAGGCTAAAAAATAAAGCTGCAAGTTCTTCTTTAACTGTCAGCAAAAGATTCGTTAAGAATCCTCTAAAGCATCTTTACTCAGCTGTGGTCAGAAAATACAAGAGTAAATGGGCCATGTTGCCTATTCTAAGTGCTTCAGTGAAATTATAGTTTGCTATATGGGATTTCTGGTTTTGGAAATTAGCTAGCACAGCATATTTCTTCTGCAGTTTTCTTCTCTTTGAAAACTCCATGTAAAAGGGCTATCAACTGTGCTTACTAAAATTAAAATAATGACAGTCAACTTACATTAGGAGTTACAGAAAAAACTGTAATAAAAAAAACCCTACAGTGTCCCATCTCAGATGATTTCATTATATTTTGCTTAAACAGCAGTCTGATACACACACAGGTAACTTTTCTGACCTCAGTGAAATATATTTCCAGACTGGTACCTTCTGGCAAACAAACACAGCTGTGCATCAGCACTTAAACTTCAGTCTAAAACCTGATAGAATAACTGGAAATACACCTAACGCACTGTAAGGATTCAGATCAGTCCCCATGTCTCAATTTCCTCCTAATCGAAGTGAAGAAATATTTTTCATTAATTCTGCAATATCTCTGAAAATACTTACTAGTAAGAAATAATCTTAGGCATTCAGTAAACCAAAGTGTTAGCAGCTTTAGACCTTAATTAGAATGTCAGGATAAGTTTTTTTAAAAAGCCTGTTTTAATTAGATACTTCATGAGTATTCAGATTGAGTAGTGTATTCTTCTACAGTCCTTGTCTGGGTTGAGTCAGAGTTTTGTGCTGTGGATGTAAAGTAAAGCTATAGGAGACAAAGAAATTAGTTGCTGGATCACCAGCTCAGCTACCTGCCCTGAAAAATCTCTGATTACCCGCTCTGCCTGGTCTCATTTGCATTATCAGGGCCCTAGACAGAATTTTCTCTTAGAATTTCTGTAAGGTAGAAAGGAATTGTCCACAGAGGAGTCCCTGAGGTGTGCTCAGCTGTGAAAAAACAGGAGTGGGGAAAGGCTCATCCTTGCAATTATGCATTGCTCCTCTTATATTTGAACCTGTAACGACTGACTTTGCATTTATCTGTACAGAATAGATGATGTTTTAGAGTATGCAGCTAGACATGCCTAGAGCACTCTGATCTCATAGTTATAAGCAAATCTATAGAGGAATATAGCATGGATGAAAGAATTGCTCTTTCCATAAACAATTGCAAACCTTTCAGTGACTTTCAGACTCACGATTTCATTCATGATGGTCAGTTCATGCAAACACGTGTGGACACATACTAATGTGCACACACAGAACTCTATACCTTTCATCCTGAATAACTCTTATCATGTAATTTGCTGTATACTGTGTTAAGGAGTTGAAGAAAGAGGAGAGAAGGGTGAGTCTCACGCAAATGGTAGCTGCTGCCCATGAGAGCTGTCTGTAACACCGTTGGGGTTTGCAAGTGTAAGGCAACAGTATGAGAAAAACAGCATGAGAACATCAAAGAAAAATTACAGCCACAGAATCTCCGGAAAAACACTGCCTCAGTGGCCCAAGTGAAAGGGTTACAGTGCTGCAAATAGCAAGTCCTTAGCATTGCTAAAGCTGAGGCACTGAAGCACTGAGGGCGACATGAAACAACTTCCATGTATAAAGTAAAAACAAGCGCTCTGCTCCACTGTTATTGGAATCTCATAGCAATCACATTATCAGGGATAGTAAGGAATTAAATTGTTCAAACTTATTGGCTCCATTTCAAACAAACCTCTCAGACCCCAGAGATCTACAGAAGGTCTGCAGCTTTTCCACTCACATCAAAAGATTCATGGAACGTCAAAAAATGGCCCACAAGCCGACAAAGAACATGTGTTTCTCTCTACCGAGGGAGCTTGTTTTCTCACTGAAATTTCAGATAATCAATTCTTGTATTTCCCAGAGGAGAGAAAGCTCTTATTGCTAGAATCACAACAAATTAAACATGGAGCAAACGTACTATATTGTGAAGGAATGTCCTTGTGCTCACTGACCAGCACTGGAAAACAAAGAACAGGGAGTGTGACTTACTGATGTCAAATAGGAGATAATACATCTGCCTAAAAACTGTTCTTGGGAAGAGTCTCATTTTACTTATGCTACGTGCAAGACCTCAGGATTCACTTCCATTGCCAAGAACAGCACCTTCTTCTAAGTCCCAGTATGCTGAGCCTAGTCAACACTGTCTGAACCTAGGCAGTTCCCTGACTGCCTTCCAGCCCATTTGAGCACCAGGAGAAGGAACTCAGATGTGATGAGACATTGTAGATTGGTATTATGTCGTCCTTCTCCCCCATACACCCATTCTTTCCCATGCAGGCATATCTTCATGGACGTACCCTATAAAGGTATTGTACTGCAAGGTAATATTTAGCTTAGGCATAGCTGAAAACATACAGAAGAATGAAGGCAGCGGAATATTTTTCCCTAGCCCACTACACTGGAAATGCCTTTTTGTCCTTAGCTTAGTACAGAAAGCAATCCTTTCCATTCACAGCATAGAAATAATGAATGTTTTTTACTCTAGTCCTTTAGATTGTCCAATATGTATTCTGTTTCATTTCATCCTTTGTTTTTGATCAAGGGTATATACAATTTTATATCTGCATGTTATATATCATAATGACATCAACAAGTCCACTGTTGAGGGAGTGGTTTTGGGGTCAAACCATTTGCCTATCTCAAAAGCCAGCAATTTTCAGCATTTAGTGCTTTCCAAGATAGTAAAGATTACATTGTAAAAGGGCTACTTTTTTTTTGATGATGGAAAATTAATGAAAATTCTTACACTCTTTTTCTGAAATTTCTTTCACATTTTTGTGTTTTTAGAAGACAGAGTACATTCATGTGTGCCTATTTAATAGGTCTTGGTATGACTGTATGTGAGTTTGTGTATGATTGTGTATGCATTGACACGTACACATGAAATCTCATGTGCAAGCGGTCTGAGAGTTTCAAGTGCAGCTTTCATTACAATGAAAGCATTCTTGTTAAGTGCTATTATGGCGTAAATCCCCCTGTTTCTCTATGAAGAATATTATTTTATTTTTATATATACACACTCATAAAGGCCCAGATTCATCCTGTCAAACTTTATTTATTCCTTTTGGGAGACAGTAACCTGGGATATCTCTATTCTTAAGCAGAGCCTGTTCTTAGAAAGGTTGCTTTTTCTATAGAAGCTATCAGTCATATACACAATTTGATGAAGTTTTCATTTGTGTGACTACATTGTGACAAGTAGAACTAAAGTTGGATAAGCTAGTGGAGAGAAGGCTAAAGAGACCATCTCTGGCCCTCATGAAACCAAAGTTTATGTATTCTCCTGCAATCCAATGATTTGACATAAGTTCTGAAATGTCTTGTCTTGTGCTCTAATAACTAGTACAGGCAAACGGTCAGACTTCTTTTTCAGGGGCAGCATTTGTAACACCTATTCGAGCAGATGTGACAGGGACACAAGAGAAACATAGTGCAACTGAGACTGACTCAGGTACTCTGTGAACAATTAATCCGAAAGTGATTGTCACGAAACTCTGTACTCTCATTCATCATCTATTCATCAGGGGCTAGCATGGGAGTCTCAGTGAAAGAAATAATCAACAAGGATGATTAAAGGATGCAATTTTCTTTCTCAGCTCAGGCTTTGGCACAGCAACAGATGCTAATGGGTAGAAGATATATTTTGAGAGACCATGTGTCTTAAACTGCTTTTCTGAGTGGCCAGAACCAAAGACATCTTGAGATATTACTTCTGGATTACTTTTTTTTTAGGGGACTGTCTTCACCCCTAACTCAAAATCAAACTTCTAACTAGAAAGTGCATAAAAAATCTCAAATGTAATAATCCCTTTTACTGTTGCTGAAGTGAAATACATACATATTTTATAAATAATGGGAGAACAAAAAGTGTCAGACAAAGATATTTGTTACTAAGTATCTCTGATTATTACTGGGTATTTCAGGTCAGTTTTCAGTTCAATTTGAGGTATCTCGTATGTCTAGAACTTACAGGGAATATAGAATATCATTGCCTCATATTAATATGTAATAGAGGAAAAAATCTTTAAAACTGGAGATACTGCTGTCATATTAAGCACTTCCTTTAAAATCTTTCCACCCTGGTTTTCTCAGTGCCCCAGAACACCCCCAAAAATTAAATCAATTTGAGAATACCTTTTTTCCTTGACAGGCAAAGCAAAGCAAATCACAACAAAGAGAAAGGTCCTTTTTTATATGTTAAGCATGAAAAGACAGAGAAATATTAAAAAACAGAAAATATGTATATTCATGCTTGCTTTCACAAAAGACAAGTTTCCCTCATGAATTGCTTTCCTGTTGGAGGACTCTCTTATCCTTACAGTCTGTCAACTAATGTCACTGTGCACCAAGTTAATCTATCTTTGTATAACGCCAAACAATCAGTAACAGGAAAAAGATATCATGTAGCAAATGGCAAAACAACAAATCAGACAGCTACTGATGATTAATTTTTCCCTAGAGTTTCCCAAAAGTGGTCTGTGAAAAAAGAGGAAAAAGGTTCCAGCTCTATCATTCTTATAGGAAAAAATATTAATAAATGAGTAAATAAAAATCAATAAATTTAATTATTTCTTCCATTGGTTTGTAAAATGCACTATAGTTTTCACTACTCAATTCTCATTGATCTGTTAGGAAACAGGGAAAGGGAAAGAAGCAATCAACCAAGATGATTCCAGGCACAGTTCCTTTTCTTTCAATCGGGCATTGCAGCTTCTCTCTGTCAAAGGATCAGGCTAAAGAGCTGTGCATTAGCAAACTAGTCTTGAAAATCTTAACGTAACTATTATAGAATAGAATATTTTGTGCTCAAACAGGGTTTGTTCTCTTTTGAGGCATGCCTGGGGTTATTATCATCCTGTGGCATTAAGCTCACAGATCACATCTAAAACCTTAATGTTATTTTCAGAGGAATTGCTTTCTGAATGGTATTTGGAACAAACTTCAAGTCCTAATTGTCTAGTAGGAGCTCTCAGTCCAAGTATCCATTCATTCAGATGTCCCAAATGATGAATATGATCATGAAGAACAAATAGGGAATGACTCTTGAAAGGAAAATAACTTGTCTTTACAGAGATTTCACATCACCGCCACAAGCCTTTGCAGGGGTAGAAAAATGCTGACATTCAAAACTAGCTTGTCTGTTTATAACAGGCTTTTTGCTTCTCTTTTACTACTCTTTTAGCACTTCTTGGACTCTTTGCATGAAGCAGGTTGCCTTGCCCCTGAGTTTACCCAGAATAATTTATAATTTATTAGTCAATGGTACCCTTTGAGAGGGGGAAGGTAAAAATTTATATTGCTTCAGAGAGGTGAGAATTAAACCGTTCTCTAAATTTCCAGGCAAGTGTACTACTGCTGCCTTGGAATGGTGACTCCTGCTTGTTTTGGAGTGCCTGAGCTGTTAGCCTGTGTTCAGTATGGTTAAAGGGGGACAAGGATGTTAATTCCTTGGAATAATTAGTCGGCTGTATTCCGACGCTACTGAATGTAATGCTAAGCCAAGTCTGCTGATGATTGGGTGAGTTATGCTGTGAGGAAAGGTGCAATGTCATTCTGATATGACCAAAAATGGCAGATCAAGATAAACAGTTACAAATCCCTCTACCACAAAACAAAATATATGTTTGAATTCACAGCGTTTTGGTGGAGTTTGTCATGCAATCTGACTAAACCACCAGGATTGGGACTGCCTAGACACTTAGCAAATGTCCCCACGGAACCAGAGTAGGTTTCCAGACAAATTCTGATCTATTACCAAACTGATGTATCAAATCAGTTTAGCACTTATCTCAGATTGAAGCCCTGTTGGAGACCTCAGCCTAGTTGCCACTTTGCAGGTCTTCCCTAAGACAAGAAATTTAGTTCAGTAAGTCAAAGAAAATTGACCACTCAGTAAGAATTCTCCTCCAAATAGCTGTAGATACTTAGTTTACTTACAGATAGACCTTTGAACTCTTTCCTGTGTACTCATGTTACATAAATGAGACCATTTACCAGTTTTCAACTAAAATCACTGAAATGAAGCAGTTGTACATGAAGTATGCTTAGAAACTGCAGAAATCAAGTATCAAAAAAGACCAATAAGTCCTGGAGGAAGATGTGCTAACAGAAAGCTTCAAAGGAAATTTGAGGATTTATGTGTAGCCTTATTTTTGTGCTTCAGAGAAGTTCAAGAAGAAAAAGAGTATGCAGTGGCAAAGAAATCTTCACCTTAATTTAAAGTCTCAGTACAGTGTGCCAAAACATGTTTGATCTTGATAACAGGAGTAAAACGATTCTTGAAGTATAAGAGGTAATTTCATCTTGAACCCATCAAATTAAGTGTAATAGAGATTAAGTGAAATGCGTTATCATTTCACTCAAAATTGCTCAGAAAAAGTATCTGAACAATTCTGCTGTGTTCCTTCATTTTAGTCAAAAATGGAATTGAGACTTTTGCAAAATATACATACTTTAGTAAGTAAATAGCTCAAATACTGTTAAAAAAGCAAGGGGATTATGTAACAGTAATTGAGTTGAGTTTGTAAATTTAGCAAACCATTTAAAGTCTTATCAAGTAATCATGTCTTCTTAATTCATTCCATAAATTCCTGTCACAAAATCTTGTTTTTCCCCAAATGATTTTTTCTGTATAGAGTAAAATTTACAGTGCTAAAGTGATGAATGTTTTGAATACTGATCAATGTTTAACACTGAACTGCTTTTTGTCATGATTATAGTTTAACAAGTCACGAAATCTTGTTAAAAGTCCCAGTGGTCTGCAAAGGCAGAAGAATGGGAAGGTCACTGGAAACACTTTAATTACAGATGGTCCTCTTCATTCCAGTTAGACTTGAAGATAATAGCTTCGGTAGCTAAATAGAGCCTTAGGATCATATTGAGTTTAATATCAAACCTCATTGCTTTAAAAGCCCTTTTCTTCTCATACTAATCAAACAATACACCTTGATGTAACATTTCAGCTTTTTCTTTTGAATTATTTTCATACAATTAAAATATCTATAATTTTTTTTTTTCAATTTCTACCGGAAGTGCAAAAAAAGAAAAATAATTCAAAATCCTCTCACTTTTGTACAGTGGACGTATTCAAAAGTCACAGAAACACAGACTGAATGAGATTGGAAGGGACCTCTGGAGGTCATCTTTTCTAATCCTCCTGCAAAGCAGGGCACCTGGAACAAACTGCCCAGGAGCAGGTCCAGATGATTTTTTAATATCTCCAAGGAGGAAGATGTAATGATCTCTCCAGGAAATCTGTTACAGTGTTTGACCACCCTCACAGGAAAAAACTGTTTTCTGATGTTCAGATGAAACCTCCTGTGTTTCAGTTTGTGCCCACTGCAACCTCTTCTGTCACTGGGCACCACTGAAAAGAGTCTGGCTCCCTCTTCTTTGCACCTTCCCTTCAGGAATTTCTATAGATTGATGAGATCCCCCTGAGCCTTCTCTTCTCCAGAGAGAAGTCTTGGCTGTCTCAGCCTTTCCTCGTATGCTCCAGGTCCTTAATCATCTTCATGGCCCTTCACTGGAGTCTCTCCAATATGTCCATGTCTCTACTGGGGAGCCCAAAACCAGATCCATTTTTCCTGGTGCGGCCTCACCAGCATTAAGTAAGGAGAAGGAACATCTACCTCAGCCTGGTGGCAACACTCCTCCCAATGCAACTCAGGATACGTTTAGTCTTCCCTGACACAGGGGCACATTACTGGCTCATTTTCAACTTGATGTCCACCAGGACCCACAGGTCAAGCTGCTTTCTAGCCATTCAGCATGGAAGCTTACAGGGAAATGTTTACAACTTCTATGTTATCTTTGAGCATCTGCCTAAAATCTTGTTAAAACATCATTATACATAAAAATATGAAGCTATTAATAAAACCATTTTGACATGGTGCCCAAGTTGAATAAAAATGAAATTTTTCTCATTTGACCATTAGAATGAACATTTTAAAGCAGAGATAAAATCTGAAAATAAGTTAGCATAAAGTGGTATCTCTGCTGTTGCATTTCATAAGATTTTTCTTTCAGGCTGTTTGTGTGAGAAAAGCTTGAATATACAACCTGATGTTATTCATTTATCCTTTACATTATAGCAGTGGCATTCTTTTGGTTTCAGTAGTGGCTTTCTGACAATTTAGCAATTCCTTTAAATGAACTGTGAAATAAATTGACCTGGAAGCAAACAACTCTCTAATTTATTATTCCACTTAACGATTTCTAATCACTTCAGTAGAATCTTCCTGCCTGAATCTAAGGAATGCGTTTTATTTCTTTCTTTTTACTGATTGTACAGATCTACTAATTTTCATTGTCTGTCTCTCTAAAATTATTGTTTCAATTGAGTTGTTGTATTTAAGTAAGTAAAAAAAGATTTCCCATTTAGAATATTTTTACAAGTATTACTCTTTTTACAGAGAAAAGAAAACAAGTTCAAGATAAATTTTCTTGATCATGACCAAGTTTGCTAATTTTTGCTCAGCAAAATTTTTTTTCTCCTCATAACTCCTTGTTGTGTGGACAAGCCTGAGCTACTCAGAACTAGAAATAATGATCAAAAAGAATGGGAGAACTGGAGAACAACTGAAATTAAAAAAAAAAAATTAATGTGCAAACAAAATCAAATTTTCCAATATTTCATTGACTATTTTAGCTTTGATCACTAAGAATGTGGGAGTTCACTAATAGAATCACTTGGGGGTAAATGCCAAGTGAAAAAGCAATGTTGCCAAAGCTGTTATTTCTTTCTTTCCTTCCTTAAAACCTATTTGGATAATAAAAAGGTCTTTTCTAATGTCAATGATGAAATTATGTTGTCTGCAATATAAATATGGCAGTCATTTATTTTCATCCTTTTAACGTATGTATCGTTGCCTTTGATATCAGGTAAAAAAAGAGCTAAAACTTGTTGACCATGCCTGTGTTAAGCTTTTGTTTTTAAAAGGACTTTTGCTGTAGTATTTTGGTGTCAAAGACAATTCAATTGGTACAGATCACCTCGCACAGTAGGATCTTTCTATTCCCATATCAAACTTTGGAACAGTGTAAAGCCATTGCTACCTAATAGTCGATGGTTTGAATGAAGAAGTCTGAAATTGAGTGTCATGTTTGGCAGTGACCTGTTTGGAAACCGCAGAAAGTCACTGGTGCCTGGTTTATCTGCCTGTTCCCTTACTTTGGGAAACACAGGAAGGTCCTGTGCCAGAGCAGGGCAGTTACACTGGGAACTACCAAACCAGGCCAGAAGCCAAAGTTCACTAGATGTTTTTATTCCTGGAACTCACTGTCAGATACCCAATTCCTTAGCTTTACCAGGGTTACAGCCTCACATCTCCTCTGTCCTTCAGGAGTCTGTCCCACCCAGAATGCCAGCTGATGGGAGCTGATGACGTTCTCCCTCTGGTTAAAACCCTTGTGGTAGTGTGTTAGGTAGAAAATATTCTCCCATGGAAACTTTTCATCTGATTCCCATAAGAGAGCTTCAATGCTATTTTCTTTAAATCCCGTTGTTCCCCTATCATGATTTTCCTATCCTTGTTGGGGGCAGGTCCTCCTTTTGTTGTATGTAATAAAGCTTATTTTCCAAGGACCTATTTCAGATCCTACCCTTTACAAGAGATTTAAGCTTCTGCTGCATTTGCAATAAAAAGAGCTATGTAGAAGCAGAAAGTGTCATTTTGAAGAATGATGAGAGATTTCTGCAGTTAGTGAGGGACGTTAGAGGAATTCTGTGTAGGAATCTTGATATAAATTTCCTCTTTACTTGCAGACATTACCACCCAAAGAGATGCTCATTTCCAGTGTGTTGGCATTTCATTGTTGTGCAGTTGTTTAATGTTGCTTTCTTTTGACAAATGGTACCTTTTCAACTAAATAAAACAAGTTAAAAATGAACTGTGTGAGAAACTGGTTAGCTAATATCCATGTCAAAGCTTCAAAACTGTGTGTAGAAATAAAGTTAAAACAATGGAAACCAACTCGGGCAAGTTAAGTAAGGGAAGTTGGAATTCACAACTGGAGTTGTTTTGAAGATGCCTGTGTATCATTACAGTATGCTATATGTTTACAAGAGTATTTATTCAAACTGCTTCTGCTCTGGTATTCATTTGCCATGAGAGCTGAATCTCTGAGAGAACAAAGGTCAAATTCCGCCTTCAGATGAGCACGTTCAGTTCCTGCTTTTTTAATGAGAGCTGAACTTTCAGAGCAGTGCTGCTTCCCAAGTGTTGCCAATGCGGCTGAAGTCTTGAAGTAATAGAGTCTCAGGGGAGGCTTTGTTCTTCTGAAAATTTCACATAAACTTCAGCTGGGGTGATTAAGATAAACTAAAATGAAACCTGGCACAAATATCCATCTTTTTGGTTATTTGTTTTGAACAGTAGGCCACAAGGATATGGTCAATATTGCTATGTTGTGTGGCTATATTGAATTTTTTTAACATAAGCAAGAGCTCAATCCTTAAACTAAAAATAATTCATTATAGGGTATTACATTTTTCATCATAACACCCCTCTTTGTTTTGAACTGATGAATTTAGGAGTGAAATTGTCTCTGGCAGAACAGGAAGAACTATATTGGAGGTAGGGTTGGGGAAATATCTTTACTATCTTTGAGACACTCTTATGTTTATCATGAATAGCAGTGTCCAAAGTGTAGTTTGATAGACATGTCACATTGGTGGATCAGCTCCTGTGTAAAATGTATGCCTGGCAGAAACCTTTGACTGTGAAGTTATCAAACTCTCAGTAGGAGTATACTGAATTCTTGAAGAGTTATTCTTTGCAGAGACACCCTCACCAAGTGCTCTCCAGCCCTGCACAGCTCCTGTGTGACAACCTGCCAGCAGGACGAAGGCTGTGAGCAGAAAGCTGCCAGAATTGCCTGGGGCAAGAAGCGATTGTTTCCTCTACACTCCAAGTAACCCTACTGCTGGTAACAGATGCCTATGGAGATAACTGCCTTTTGGCATGAAGAGATAGAAAAATGAGGAACTAGAAGATAAGGATGTGTTGAGATGGACAGAAATAATCTTGGGCATTGTGGTTGGCGTGTTGGGAAGCAATGGATATCTAGCAAGAGCTGCAGGGATGAAGGACTAGAGGAGAATGGGGGGAAACTCTAGAACAAAAGGGACCTCCTTCGTCTTCTCAGAAGTAGTTGTGAAAAACATAGTCATCATATTTTCATGGCTATAGTCATGAAAGGAACAGAAGTGGCACAATTCTTTCCTATGTGATCATGGGATAAACATTTCTTGGAAGGTATTAGAGGAGGAAGAAATTAATCACAAAGGATTAGGCTGACTCCTGTGCTACAACTATGAACAAGAGTGGTTTAGAAAATATTAGATGAAAAGTTTCATAACTTGTTAGCATCTGTGTTAACCTAAAACAGATTCTTCAAATGCAGATTTTTATATTTGAGGGCAGCCTTACATGGAGAATGGCATTTGACACGCAAAAAAAATAATACACCTATAACAATGGGTACCCCAAATCAGCAACTGAGTAAGTCCTTTCAGGAGAGGCAGCTACCATCTAGCTTGTCCCCGTCATCTGTCTCACCAGTCACTGCATCCATGCAAAACCTTTTTACATCTGAGTTCAGAACCAAATTGGCAAATGGAATTGAAAAAAATATTTAGTAGTCTTAGAGATGTTTTACTATATGCCTTCCTAGGTTAATGCATTGTCCTGATGACAGATTGAGACTATAACATTATTAGAACATTTTTTTTTCCTTTTTTTTTTTTTTCCCCCCAGGGAAACCATTTCCCTAAGCCATTTATAATTACAAAGGACAATGCATGCCGAAGGCTGACAATTTCACCATAAGGAGAAGCTGCTTTAAGTCCCTTCACATTCCTCATTGAATGATGCTTCAAAAGCATTTCCCTAACCTTTAAAGGCTCTTTTCAAATCAGAATACCAATTCTCCGGCATTTGAAACTGTGCAGATCCCATTTCTATTGAAGAGGCAGATCTTCTGCCACACTGTTCACTAGTCCATCTTCATGAGCTTTAGTACTGCTTTTGGTGCATGACAGAAAGACCACCATGATTTTGCTGACTTTAATGATGTGAACATGGAAACAGTTTCCCATCTAGAAAAGTGTTTGAGAAGTTTATATAGAAGTTTTATAGAAGATAAAGGCAGAATTGAGTTAGAATTTAATGAGTTTTTAAAGTAATGATATGAGGCTGGTAACAATTGAGCTTGATTTATCACAATTTCACTGGGAAACAAAAATTTAAAACATTGTGTATTTCATATATTTTTTTTTTAAGGTTCACTATTGGCCTCAGTCTAGTCATAAGAAGAATATTCCTTTACCTCAATATGTCTCCGGTGTTCATTTACAGCAAGGGTGAGAGAGTTCCAAAAAAACTCCTGGAAGAAGAAGGCAGGACTGCAACAAAACACTAAAGAAAAAGAGAAATAAAAGAATAAGTAAACATAGTATCAAATAAACACAAATAAATCAGCTGATCATCAACACTACTTTGTATTTCTTTTAAATTTGATGGCTTGTATTCTGAAAGCTTTTTAATCTTCAAACTTCCTTTTCCATTATCCACAAGGAAGAAATATGGTACCAAATGCTTCATCACTTCAGGTCCTGAAAAGCAGTCAGGCATTTAAACCATTTTTGCTCACATAAAACATGGCTGCACTACTTTCACCAGGTGTCAATGAGTACCTAAATATTAAGTTAATTAATTCAAGTCACCTCTCCTTTCTACATGTATAGATGACACAGCATTCATAGAGGATTGTAAAAGCAGGAAGACAGCTAAAGCCTAAAAGTTAATAAGTAGCCCTTCTGGAGAACTTCAAAGGTTCAGCTGAATGTTCTCAAAGGCTGAATTAAAAAATTACATTAGTAAAGAGAGATAGGGTCATTTGTTCAAAAATGCATGCCCCTTTGGCTTTCCTTTGACATTTATAACATACAAAGTAATTGAAACCACAGTCGGGGGAGTTAAGGTAGCTCTGTGAACAGCAGTAATTCAGCAGGTGGCAACAATACTACTTTGGAAGGGAACAGAACTGACCTCCTCGCTTTTTTAAAACTCGAGGATTTTATTTTATTGTTTTTGAGAAGCTTCAAAGATAATGTAAAAAAGCCTATATGATACTTTGAGAAATATAAAATTAATTCTCTTATCACCCAGATGCAGCCTTGATACCAATGTAATGAATGCACTAGAAATACCCAGAGATTAGATTTTCTTTATGTTTCTAATCAGAGACACTTAGTTTAGGTAGCTCAGATCCACAGTTTTGGATTTGTGGAAAACAAACAGCTTATGGTTGCAGAAAGACCTTATATAAACACAAGCGAAATGAGGTTTTCTTTTTGCTTGGAAATAAAAGAACACACAATCTGGTCCATTAGATCCCTCAGCAAGGACCCCTGGACTATTTGAAATCATTTTACTGCATATACAGCTGCACTTAGTTGCATGCAGCACTTTTCCAGACATAAAAGAAGTATATCACCAGAAAGTAGGAGTACAGATTTTCTTGCGGGATTTCACTTCTGTAAACATAAAGGCATAGCAGGTGTTCATGACAAATTTATTTAACACCAAAACATCTAGTATTATTTTGGAAAGTTAAATCTGTCAGTTTGAGTCTGAATCATAGTCTTTGTTTACTTGATATCTTTATAGCACAAATCACTCTGAATGCCTCTCAATAAATTCAGTGTCATTGTAGCAAGTCATAAGGAATGTGTCATTACCACCATTTTACAGATTTGAAGACCAAGGACAAGGAAGTCAGGAGAGCTTCTGTTGCACAACAAGGACTAAAGGCATTATAACCAGTTGAAAGACTGCTCAAAAGATTGTACACTCTGCCTGCTTTGCTGTAAACCCGTACTCCAAGCTTCACTGTAAATCTACATCCATGAACATAATTTATAGTTTAACACCACTTATGCTACCAATACAGACTGGTACTAGCTAATTTCATTGTTGGAGGTAATGGCCATATCAATAATTTTATACATTTTTTTGTTGTTGTTGTTGAATTTTGGTTGGTTTGGGGGTTTTTTTGGTCACTGCCAATATCACTGTTCTGCTCTTTCTCTTTTTTGGGTGCACTTTCCCTTCTGATATTATCTATATCTATAGGTGATTTTTTTTCCCTTCTTCCAGTGCCTTTTCCTAGAGAAGAACTGTGTTCATCGCTGATACAAAAAAAAGAATCTATGATGTATGGACACATAATTGTTTGGTTTTGACTTCTACATTTCTGGATGTTGGGCATCCAATTGTTCAGGATTAAGATATATGTCCTAAATGAATTGAACATAAAATGAACAATAGTGTGTACTTTATCCCAGTTTAAATATTTCTGTTTACATGGTTCACTTGCAGCTGCAGTTGTAAGCTTTTGCTATAATGTAATTTTGTCATTACAATTATTTTTTCAGAAATCAATGTTGCTGCCGTGACAAATAATAAAATTAGCTCAACAAGGTAAGAAAAGTCCAGGGCATTTCCTCTGGTTACAGGCCACTTGCGAATAAATCCTTTCCCCTGTGTTTGCCTTGACAAATGTCACATGAGTCATAGAAAAGGTGAATTTCAATGAGATTTAGCTGTAGAAATGTGTGGGAGGCGAGAATATTACCAAATGTTTTACAACAACATATGTTATTGACTAATGGTGTTACTCAAAATCATAAATAATGAAAGAAATTGATATCACGAGTGCAGTTTGTCTAACATCTCTCAATTATACAAGCACTGGATATGTATCAAGTTTATGGCATGCGTAAATCTTTATTAAACACTATAAAAGGTTTATACTTTTGTAACAATATGCAAATAGACCATTTAATTTGCTTAAAGCCCTATCAAAATAAAATCCCCATAGGATATGTAGGCAGCAGTAAACAAAAGTCTTTCAGGAGTTTGCTGCTGACCTTTTTATAACTGCTTGGCTTCCAGGTACTGCAGGAAATACAGGGTAGGTAATGACACATGGTGTTTTGGATAACTGTGTTTTTTCTTATAGTATGTTAGTTCATGATGAACATATCGTCCATGTGAACATATTTTTTCCTTCATTTCCAAGTGGGATAAGAGTCCTTCTGAAAAAGCATCAGGAACTGAGGGGTGCTGTCCAGATTGCTGTCCAAAGGCTCCTGCTATAGTGCTCAGCTGATGTAGGTTCAGTTAAAGCTGAATATCATAGATACTTCCCTATTTATTAGGTGAATCAACTCATGGGAGTAAGCCTTTGTCCTCGCTGACCACTGGGAGCTTTGGACATTTGAACACCTACTCTTGGAGATACACTACAGGGTATTACCTGTCTTCCTCCTTCTGACAGGTAATTGAAAATGAAACACAACCTGCACGCAAGAAAAGCTAAGGCCTTTCATATAAGAAGAAGAAGGCATGTGTTCTAAGAAAAAAAAATCATGGCAGTTTCAGAAAGAGTTATATTAATTATGTGCACTGCTTTTATATTTTACACAAAGTTTGTTAATAATTTTCACTTCCAGTGAAACATCTTGACCCAAAAGACACAGACATTACTGCTGCCTCTACCTATATTTTAGGCTGGTTTAGTTTAATGTTTGCTCTGTATTTAAGGGATGTTATTAAGAAGGCAAACTGCAGATATCCCTACTCAACACTGCTCTTGGGCTGGTTGTAGAGAAGTCAAGCGCTAGTGGGAAGAGTGCATGGATGTGAATTTAAAATAAGGATGCCTTGGATCCTGAGAGCGTAGTTAATACAAGTCACTCATTTGTGGGCTGAGCATTGTTTCCTCTCGACAAGTTGCTTTGAAACAGAAATTGAAATGCTGAAGGACAAGATATTGTTGTGAGTCTTGTGAAAACACCTTTGAGAACCTCTGAGTCAGGCGCCAAAACCCCAAAGAGGAATGGGATTTAAAGCATTTTCCTGATGTCACCGTCACTTTCTCTTGATCTATTTAGTGTCTTGGGCAATACTGCATGTTTTTAATTTCTTTCTGAGGCACCTCAGAAGTACCTGCATTTCACTTGTGCTACTATCATTATGTTTCTAATCCATTTCCAGTCAAGAATGACTTCACTGAACTAAATCTCCACTGAAATCATCAGAATTGTCATGAAATTAAGCTGGACAATAGCACCCATATAAGGTTTGCCATGATTACTGTTCACCCTTATGATGATTACTGTATCCCTCCTCCAGCTAAACACCTAAATAGATGTGCAATATGATTGGCCTAATGCTTCAAGTCAAATACATGTTTAAGTGCACTGCTGGATTGGTTCCAGAGTCAGTAAATGGTGATTTCAAGATGGAAGTGCTACAGAAGTGCAAAGGATTATAACTACTTGCCATTGAACAAGTACATTCTGTTCCATTCATTAATGTATTTATGCTTGTAACTTTTAATGCAGTTTTCCTTGCTTATCTTAACCACTTAATAGAAACGTTTGCTAGACTAGGGGGACAGCAGACTGAAAATCACTGTTTTAAATATTAACTAAAATCCATGCAGTTTGAGACCACACATTTCAAGAATATCTAATTATAACAAAATGATTTGCTGATTGTTAACTTTACTTTCTCCTCTCAATATGCCCAGCAACTACTATGCCTTTGTTATTTACCGTCCATTGGTAATATATCATCCATGCATCAGCATTTATTTTACTACTGCTGATAGTACATAGTTTTTCCTTAGCTGACCACAGCTTCAGTTTACATTTCAGGTTCTATGTCTTAATTTTAAGTCCTTCATGGCGTTTTTTACTATTATATGTGAGTCTATGTTTGTGAATGCAAGTGCATACATATGGCAACATGAAGAACTGTTTTAGTTCTTATATTTTTTTCATTAGCTTTAGAAAACACTTTTTGGTCTCTATGCAATACAGACATTTTATTTTCTTTATATGCAGTTGAAGCTGACTTGTAAGCAACATTGGAATAAAGATTTACTGTGGAACAAGAATGGTAATAATTTCTTACATTTAGATAAGACTCATCCAAGTGGTTCACAAGCTACCTACACCTACACAAGAGTAGTGATGAATTGCAGCTCCTTCTGAGTTGTGTGCTCAAACAAGATGGTTGGCAAGAAGCAGAGACCTGAAATGTTGAAATGACTGAACTGTTGACAGTTGAAATCTGTATCTTTAAATAGCTGCTTTTTTTTTTTTTTAATTTCTTCTACTGTATAGATTCTGGGTGGTGTTTTTCTTTTCAGTAAAATGGAAACAAAATCCCCTTTTAATTCTTCTTCCAGCTGCAGTGATTTCACTGAATTTCACTGAATTTATGGAGTTGGAAGGGACCGTAGAGATCATCTAGTCCAACTCCCCCGCCAAGGCAGGACTACCCAGAGCATGTCA